>JAUDYJ010000005.1:11135204-11870204 GCA_030761175.1 Masticophis lateralis | reverse complement strand
AAGTTTTGAATAGTCAAATAACCCAAAGCAACTTTTAATTCTATCTCTCTGCTACTCAATTAATTAGATTTACACTATTGTTTGAAAAAAGAGGCAAATTTGGCTCCCGGCAAATTATTTCTAGACCCTATGGCAGGCTGCTATTTTTGCAAAACCTGTTCTGTGGCAGACACTTTTTTTTTTGAAAGAGTGAAGGTGAAATTTTAAAAATCATTTCATTTTTGTTGTTGTTATTTTGTTATTCCAACTTCTCCTATTTGTTAATGTCCTACTACCCAAACCAGGAACTAGTCAAGATAAACTTAACTGGAAAAATATTGTAAGGGGAAAAAAAAGAACAACAGAAAAAGATATAGAGTTGGTCCAAAGTTGAGGTCAAAATCAGAGTACTGGACAAAGAATAAATGTTAAAGGCAGAAAATATGTATCTGGTCAATAAAAAAAAAAAACCTGGGCCAAATAAGAAAAAGAAAGTTGTGGGGATCTTTGCAGATTTCTAATAAAAAATAATAAAAGTTTTAACATTTTGAAAGTTTGTGAAATTAGATTATCAGTTAAACATATTATCCTTAGATTAATGATATACAACCGAAAGCAAAGACACTGTCACATCAATAAGTAGCATTATATAAATCAGCCATTTTTAAAAATGATGATTGAACAAAAGTCTTGATGTATTATTCCTAGTGTTTTGTTTTGTTTTTGTTCTTGTTGTATTTAATAACAATCAGAAATATACTTTCAGTTGTGATCATTCACATTCTTGTTTGGAATGAAAATATACAAATTTCCCCACAAATTTCCAAGTACATGTACTAAGCAGCACTTTTCACAAGCTTGACACAATGTATTGCATATATTTAGTAAAATTAGCAGTGGGCCTTTTGATTCTAGCAAACCATTTCAACATTTTTAAGTAATATAGTTAGTTCTCTGGCGATGAAATAAATGCCTCAGAGATCTGAATTGCTTAAGATTTAAAACAGCAGATATTGTATTTCATCTATTTTCATCCATGCCAGGTAATTTCCAGGTCTACCTCCTCAATGCAAATTTTGAGCGGGAAAAAACCCTGCAACCTGTGTATTTTTATAATGAAATGGATAGATATAGTAATATGATTTTTTTTAAAAAAAAAAAACCCAGTTAACTTTAAGTTGTATTTAAACAATAACAGAATACAAAGTATCCCAATACAGAGCTCATAAATAAATCAGAAAGAGAAAAATATACTGAACCCAATTTGTGACTCCAGTGACGATGCTGGAGTGATTCCTGCTGAAATCAACAGAGAAAAATAAATCTGCAATCTGATCTTGGGCACCAAGATTACTCTGGGTTAATTTCAAACAAGCCTGTGCAGGATTTTAACTGACAGAGCAAATAACATTGTACTTAACTTTCGGAGTTCATTTAGCTCATAATAGGATTTTTTAAAAAAAATATAGGGTTTATGCAAAAAGAGGATGCATTTAAGTTGTCTGGGTTTTTTAATGTTTATTTCTTCTCTTTTGTTATAATGGATTTCTGATTTACTTTCTCTTCACTTCTAGATATTTCTGAGATACAAAGTTAGGGAAGCAAAAAAGAGGAGTTTGAAAAACATTTAGTTTTAGAAACCAAGAATTGCTGAGTCAGGATGCTCATTTAATTTGACTTGTCATGTTATATATGCACCTCTGCAGTTGATAGTGACATCTGTAAGGGTTGATCAATCACCCCCCAAACCACAGAAAATTATAAAACGGGGATATTTTTCTCCATTCCGAGGCTTTCTTTCTATACAAATACATTTGCTATTTCCTCATGTTAGATCCCAATCAGCACTCGTACTATATTATAGGATAGAAATATTTTCTATTCTAGGAGAAAAGGGGAGAAATTTGAGGTAGGGAATCAGACTTCTGTGGCATGTGGGGGGGGGAACCCAAAAAAACAAGAGCCGCAGAGATGTCATCGGTCCACAATGTGAGCGCTTCCTGCCACAATAACACCGGTTTTCTTTAAAGGAGAAGGACCACGTGAAGAGAGAATAAAGAGAGTCAAGGTTAAATTCATAATTCCACCGTGTACCAAGAAAGAAAGAAAAAGCACCAGTGCCATACCTGGATTTGGATCAATAGAAGCAGGAGGCTACATCCATAGATGCTGAAGAGATGAGTTTGGAATTCTAAAACCTTACACACACACACACACACACATACAAATGCTTGGATTTGGGGGGGGGGTGTTTGGAAAGCCAGGCCAGAGACGAAGAAGGCGAAGGACTTGGAAATGACCGTGAGAAGGCAGTCATCACGATTCCAGGTTGGGGAAATACCACATGCATTTTGGTTTTTTTGAGGAACCCCATAGAACATCTCCTTGGCCATAGAGCGATCAAGAAAAGAGAGCAAAAAAACACCAAAGCACATAGTGCAGAAGGGAATTTGGGGTTGAGATCCCAAGCAGATCTTTCAGACCAACTTAAAAAAAAAAAGAAAAAATAACCCACTTATTGTCTGTCCTTCAGTTGACACAAAGACCTCTCATCCAGGGTGCTGATCTTTGATTCCCACATGCGTCCCTTCACCTGGGAGAGGACCGACCTGTTGGAAAGGTCAAACCCAGAGCCAGGTGGGATCTTTAAAGTTCCTCCTGAAGTTCCCAGCTGTGAACGAGGCTCTCTGGAACCCATCCACCTGTTGTGACAGGCAAAGACCTATTCCCCCCCCACCACCTCCCCATCCGAAGAGGGGGTCCCAGCCAACCAGCCAAGTCCCCTCCAAACTTGACCGCCTGCTGCACCTTTGAAAGGCAGCTCCCGAGGTGACTTACCTGCATGTGGCCCTGATACATTCTCGCTCCGCAGGCTTCACACTCTCCTGAGGCTGACAGGTGATGGGCTGGCTAAGGTACCCGGAGAGCGTCCCCACTTCTTGACAGCGGCCAGGTGCAAATCACATTCAGGCAAGGCAAAAAGAGAGAGAGAGAGAGAGAGAGAGAGTCCTTCCCGGCTTTGGGAATTGAGCTGGGAAATCTTGTCGCCTGTGATGCTCAGGGGTGACCTCCTCCTCCTCCTCCTCCTCCTCTTCCCAGGTGATCGGACACCGGGATCGTGCGCCCAGGGGATCGGGTACCAAGGTGAAAGGGAGAGAGGGAGAGAGAGAGCTAGAGAAAGGAAGAAGCAGAAGAGAAAGAAAGAAAGAAAGAAAAGGAGGAAGGGTGAAAAGGCGGCGGGAGAAAAGCCTAAAGGTGGTTTAAGGTTAGGCTAGTTGTTTGCCAGGCCAAAAGAAAGAAAGGAAGAAAGAAAAAAAAGGAAAGGAAAAGGATCAAAGAAGGAGAAAAAAGAAGCGAGGAGGGAGAGCGAGCAAACTCCGCTGCTGGCGCTGCCTTTAGAACTCTGCCTCGCTCTTTTTCAAGCGAACTCTTTTGGGTTTCCTCCTCGGCCCCTTCATTTCGCTTCCTCTCCACCGCCACCCCTCCTCCTCCTCCTCCTCTTCCTCCTCCTCTTTCCTCGCGCTGCCGCTGGACCGAGATGGAGGCGGCCTCCCTCCCTCCCTCCCTCCCGCTTTTCCCCTCCCTCCGCCAGGAGCGGAGCAAAGCAGAGAGGAGCGCGCGCCATCCGGGGACCGTTCGGCAGACCGGCGCGCGCTCCGTCCTTGCTGCTGCTGCTGCTGCTTCTTCTGCTGCTGCTGCAGAGCGCCAAAGCGGGCATCTGCTTGGTTGGCGCTTGCCTCTCGCGTTCCTTCCAGCCCGCGGCCGCCTCCGTTCGTTCCTTGCGGGCAGGAGAATTTCGGAGGGAAACGCCTGCCGGTTTCCCGGAGCCCCGCCGCCTGGGAACCTGCAGGAAGGAATAAAAAAAACCGGGCTGGTCCTGGTGCCCGAAACGCCAAAGGCCGGCCTTGAAATCGTCCTGGCGGAGGGCACCATGCGTCACTCCCCCCCCCGCCCCCTTTCCTTGGTTTTGCAAACCTTAGGACGGTTCAGCAGTTGGCTGTCTCTGGGCACGGGCAGAGTTTCTTCCCTCAGAGAGCCCCTAAGTAGTGCCCTTTCAGCAGTGGTGAAATCCAATTGTTTTTACTACCGACTCTGTGGGCATGGCTTGGTGGGTGTGACAGGAGAAGGCTACTGCAAAATCTCCATTCCCACCCCTCTCGGGGGCCAGCCAGAGGTGGTATTTACTGGTTCTCTGAGATGCTCAAAATTTCCGCTACCAGTTCTCCAGAATCTGCTGGATTTCACCCCTGCCTTTCAGGGATTGCTTCCTTTCCTGTCTCAAGGAAGTGTAGGATCTTCGTCAGTGTGTTTTCCCGAAAAATGGAGCGGGTTCCCATGATGGCTCATTCTGGCTCGCAAAGTACTTGAGGTCACTGCTGGGGGGCCTTCATCCAGACACCTTATTTCCTTATTTAGAGACTGGGAAGCTCCCAGATTGGGAGCAGTGGTGAAATCCGAATTTTTTAACTACCGGTTCTCTGGCCGTGGTTTGGTGGACATGGTGTGGCTTGGTGGGCGTGGCAGGGAAGATACTGCAAAATCCCCATTCCCTCCCCACTTCTTGGGGAAGGATATTGCGAAATCTCCATTCCCACCCCATTCTGGGGCCAGCCAGTGGTGGTATTTGCCGGTTCTCCATACTACTTAAAATTTCCGCTACCGGTTCTCTGAACTGCTCAAAAAGGTTAAAATCAGGGGGTTATAAAGTTAAAAGAGGCGAAGGGATTGCCTCAAACCAAGAAAAACCACCCCCTAGTGTTGCATATCAAACTTTTAGTTTTGTAAGCCCAAGGAACCGAGAATGACAGCTGAAGCTACTTCTGAGTGTTTTTTTTCGGGTGAGACCAGTCTAACAGGGCAAAATGGTTTACCCAATTATGGGATGGAGCCAGAGGTGCATTTCAGCAGGTTCTGACTAGTTCTAGAGTACCAGTAGTGGAAATTTTGAGTAGTTTGCAGAACCAGTACATACCACCTCTGACTAGCCACGTCCCATCTATTCACTGCCTCCCGAGTCCCACTGATCGGGAGGAAATGGAGATTTTGCAGTATCCTTCCCCTGCCACACCCCCAAGCCACACCCACAGAACCGGTAGTAAAAAATTTAAAACCCACCACTGGATGGAACATACTGCTTCCGCTTTTGAATCCCAGAAGAGTCTGGCTAGCTGATGAGAGCTACAGTAAATAGCTTGAAATAGATCTATACTAGTCTCTCTCTATTTCTTTGTCAGTAAAACATAAATTCAACACAAAAAAATTACTTCTGAGTAGTTTCTTTAGTGGGGTTTGCCTGTAGACAGAATGTTGCCAGACGAAAGCAACAATCTGCATAGCTACTAGCTATATGCACTATGAACTGTTAGGGGAGAGTTTGTCATCACCCTTTTCCTGCACAACAGAGATTCTAAATTCTGCTGACTGTTGGTCCACCACACTTAAAACCCTGTGCCAATTGATGGAGCCAGGTTTGGCACCCTTCCAGAAGACCAGAAAAGGGGGAGTAAGTTATTTCAAAGAGTGGAAGTAATGGAAGAGTACCAGGGGTGAAATCCAGCAGGTTCTGGAGAACTGGTAGCGGAAATTTTGAACAGTTCCAAGAACTGGCAAATGCCACCTCTGGCTAGCCCCAGAGTGGGGTGGGAATGGAGATTTTGCAATATCCTTCCCCCTGGAGTGGGGAGGGAATGGAGATTTTGCAGTATCCTTCCCCTGGAGTAGGGTGGGAATGGTGATTTTGCAGTATCCTTCCCCTGCCACACCCACCAAGCCATGCCCACAGAACCTGTAGTTAAAAATTGGATTTCACCACTGAGGAGAACATTCTCTTCCTGGATTCCACTAGCTGAAATTCTTTAACTGACCAATATATCCTCCCTGCCAGACCAAGTGGGAGAGGTCGATGGAATTAGGACAAGACAGTTAATTCAACACACTTAACTTGATTATTGAATATAGAGGGCATGGAGATGGCCCTTGAAGGACAGGAGGAGATGCTGCTATCAAGACAACAATCGGATAAGACGGACTTCAGCCAGGGCCAAGAAAATGAGGAAACATCCTAGACAGGACCCTCCCTAGTTCACATGAAGATAACGTGAGGGAGGAGGGGAGCACATTGAGAATCGCAAGACTTGTATTCGACAGAAAAGTGGTCCTGCCCAATATGGGATTGTGATTCTTTTAGTCTAGTCTACCTTGTAGGGCTGACACTGAATCAGTCCATTTTCTGGATTTGCACAACACTTCGAAGCCTACCCTGTTCATATGGTTTGCACCTCATGTTAAGTCACCCCCCTCTTTCCCAAACAATCCAGAAGTAATCAAATTTTAATATTGTGGAGTCCTTGGTGGTATCTAAGGTTGTTTGTTGTTTGCAGACGTTTCATCACCCAACCAGGTAACATCATCACTGCTAGCGTGTGTGGGGTTTGCTCCCTGTTTATATATAACAATTGCCAATATAAGCAGGGTTTAACAGGACCCTAATCAAAGAAATACCAAGAAGCAAAACATATCCCCCACCAACCCTGGAAAGGCAAGGTACTGTACATAAAATGGAGCAAGCCCCACACTCCCTAGCCTGATGATGTTACTTAATTGGGTAATGAAATGTCTTCAAGCAAACAATCGAGCTCAGAGAGCATCAAAGACCCCACAGTTTAATCCTGAGCTACATATACAGTATTCTCTTCTATTGGAAGCTTTAATACTGTCCGTGCCAACAGCCACATTTTCTGGCAATAACATATTCTGTAGACCACCTCTCTAAATTTTCAAAGGCATCATGGAAAATGATGCTGCCATCTCTCTGATCTTATGTTGCATCTCCAGGATGCCAGCTTCTTTTGGTTCAGTCCAAGCAGTTATTGGATTAGCTTCCTTTTGATTGAGAACCAGCTGGATTATTTTTCTCCTGAAAGGCTCACCTCTTCTCAGCCATCAGAGGAATATAGGAGAGACAGAGCAAGCTTAGAAGATTGCAAGGGTTAGCAGCACAGCTCTAGCAAGATAATAAGCCTACAACCGTATTCTGGGTGACCAGAAATTTACCAGAAGGAAGGTGCCTCAGTTCCCTTCTGCATTTCTGAACAGAGTCAGTCCTGATTGAGGAATTCTGGGAGTCCTCAGTTCACTGAATGAATCTAGATCCAATATCATCTCTGCCACCTCCTCCTCCTCCTCCTCCTCCTCCTCCTCCTCCTCCTCCTCCTCCTCCTCCTCCTCTTCCTTTTTGTTCTTTCTTTTTTTATTCTTCCTTTTTCTCTTCTTGTTCTTTCTTTTTGTTCTTCCTTTTTCTCTTCTTCATCTTCTTCCTCCTCCTCCTTCTCCTCTTTGTTCTTCTTTCTTTTCTTCTTCTTCCTCCTCCTCCTCTTCTCCTTCTTCCTTTTTTTCTTCTTTCTTCATTTTACTCTTCTTTTTTGTTCTTTCTTTTTGTTCTTCCTTTTTTCTTCTTCATCTTCTTCCTCATCCTCCTTCTCCTCTTTGTTCTTCTTTGTTCTTCTTCTTCCTCCTCTTCTTCCTCTTCTTCTTTTTCCTGCTCCTCCTTTTTGTTTTTTTTATTCTTCCTTTTTCTCTTCCTCCTCCTCCTCCTCCTCCTCCTCCTCCTCCTCCTCCTTCCTTGAGCAATTTCAAAGGGGAGGTAAGAAGAGTCATCAACAGTAATCTCCTCCTCTTCCTTAATAAAAAAAATCACTATATGATCAATTAAACTTAAAAGATGGGAATTGTGATGAAGTAATGGGTATATTCCTCCCCTGAGCTATTTGTAAAAATAATAAAGATGGGGTAAATGAACCATAAAGTATTGATTATGAAATTTGAGGGTCATTTGAAGCTCTGGGGCCACAAGATGGTTTGGGGAATTCTGGGAACTGACATCCACCCAGGATTTGTCGCCTGTGCAGTATTTGACATCTGTCTTCGTGCTAAGTGTAGTCATCAGCATGTTTCTGTCAATTAAATATTCATCTTAAAAAGTCTGTAACAAATTAGTAAAGTCTAAAGAGGAAAAAAAGGGAGAAGCCATGAGTCAGTCATTTTAGATGCTTGCACAGTGCTCTTAATTTGTTTCCTATAGGGGGGAAAAAATGATCCGTTTCCAGATTGGCTTCTTTGCAAAATAAATAAATGCATGAGCAGTCAAAAATGCGTCAATTTAGCACTTTGAACTTACTTAAGTCACCCCCTTGGATGGACCAAGCAAACAAAATAACCGCCACTGAAATAAGTATTCTAAATTAGGGAGACGAACACAGGTCTCTTTCAATGGTGGGTTTCAAAATTATTTACTACAGGCTCTGTGGGTGTGGCTTGGTGGGTGTGGTATAGCTTGGCGGGCGTGGCTTAGTGGGCGTGGCAGGGGAAGGTTACTGCAAAATCCCCATTTCCTCCCAATCAGCTGCGACTTGGGAAACAGAGAATGGATGGGGGTGGGGCCAGTCAGAATTTGTACTACCGGTTCTCAGAACTACTCAAAAGTTCTGCTACCGGTTCTCCAGAACTGGTCAGAACCTGCTGAAACCCACCTCTGGTCTCTTCCCATCAGTCAAGGGATGCCCAGCAGGGGTTTTATTCAGCAGATTCTCACAGGTTCTGGAGAACTGGTAGCGGAAATATTGAGTAGTTTGGAGAACCGGCAAATACCATCTTTGGCCGGCCCCAGAGTGGGGTGGGAATAGAGATTTTGCAGTATCCTTCCCCTGCAGTGGGGTGGGACTGGAGATTTTGCAGTATCCTTCCTCTCTCACGCCCACCAAGCCACCAAGCCACACCACACCATGCCTACCAAGCCACGCCCACAGAACCTGTAGTATAAAAAATTGAATTTCACCACTGGTGCCCACGGGATATGGTCAAGATGACAGCCACAATGTACAATGTGAGCTCCTCCCATTTTTAAGTGCAAAAGTCCCCCTCCAGGGTTGTAAGAAGATCTGTAAGTGGCAGATTAAGTGCATAGTTGAAATAGATCCCATAGTTGAAATAGATGGCCTTTTGATTGTATTGGACTACAGCAGCGGGTTCCCAAAACTGGCAACTTTAAGACTTGTGAACTTCAACTCCCAGAATCCACCAGCCAGCACAGGTGGCAGAGGAATTCTGGGAGTTGAAGTCCACAAGTCTTGAAGTTGCCAAGTTTGGAGAGCCCTGGACTAGAATTCCCAAAATTCCAAGATAGACTAACCTATGTAAAAGGCATGGATCATGCATAGACCATGAGTACAGTATTTCCCATTTTCAACCATCAGAGTCCTGGCCAGTGGATTTGGCTGAACATTTCAAACCAGCCTTCGTCATTTGCAGATGAGGGTGCTACTCACCTCAAGATTTTTAGAGACTTCATGCATTTCATAGTATCGCTTTAAAAAATCTTGATTCCAGACCTCTAGTGGACCACTTTTTCTTATTTGGGTGTTGCTTTAAGATGCAAAATCTTAAAGCAACTATAGATTTAAGGTACCTATTTTCTCCTTCAAAACATCTATGGAGATTCCAGTGCTGGGTTTCAAAATTTTTTACTACCGGTTCTGTGGGTGTGGCTTGGTGGGTGTGGCATGGCTTGGTGGGCGTGGCTTGGTGGGCATGGCAGGGGAAGGATACTGTAAAATTTCCATTCTGTCCCCGATCCAGGGGAAGGTTACTGCAAAATCCCCATTTCCTCCCGATCAGCTGAGACTTGGGAAGCAGAGAATGGATGGGGGTGGGGCGAGTCAGAATTTTTACTACCGGTTCTCCAAACTACTCAAAATTTCCACTACCGTTTCTCCAGAACTGGTCAGAACCTGCTGAACCCCACCTCTGGGTGGTTCTCAGTCATCCATGTCATGGTTATCCCAAAGGTCCTTTTTTTCAAGAGGCAACTGGACTTTCTGGTTTTTCTTTGAAGACATTTTGCTTCTCATCCAAAAAGTTTCTTCAGCTCTGACTAAAAAAACTCTTCAAAGAAAAACCAGAGAGTCCAAGAGTTAACTCTTGAAAAAAGTACCTTTGGAGCGTTCTCCTTCAAACCTACCTAATAGCAAACAAACATATCACCAAACAAAAGAAGTCTATTTTTTCTTCCATTTCAGACACTTCCATGATGTCATAAAATCATGGACCATGCCATCTACAATGTTGATGATGAGGATAGAAAGAGAAATTGTACCCATCTGGCTAAATAGGGTTGCTGACATCTCCTGTTGTACAAATGCTTCCTTCTTGTCCTAGAATAAGATAATTTCTTGAGATATAGACTTCAGCCTGCAGGTGACATATTTAAAAGTTCCTTTGTTTGCACAAAATATAATATCTCCTTATAAGAAAAGAACAATCAACAGAGAAAAGAATGCTCTTATCTGAGTCCTAGATACAGTCAATTTAGTTTCCTCCTAGAAGAATAATCTCCTGGTTTTACTTAATCTTCTTCCTCAATTACTACATGGAATATAGTATTATATTGAATTGTATCGCAAAGATGGGCTGCCTTAAATGGCAAGTTCAGTAATGCCATCTCAGAAATATTTCATTCAATGCTCAACTCATTCCGCAACGTGGCAACATTATTCAATCTGAAATGACAATAATCTTGGGATAAGAACTGATAGAAATTTCCCCTAACAGTTTATGATTTGCCTATACAAAGGAGCAGCCCTTTATGTCTAGGAGCTTCTTTTATTGATAAACCGTAAGCTGAAAAATTGTGTCACAAAAAGAAAGGTAAAAAGAAAAATTGGACTGAATTCATGTTATTATGAGAAGAACTACAGATATGCATTATTATACAAAAAAGAAAGAAAGACCCATTTTACTTTCTGTTTCTTTGCTCGCTTTATATCTTCAGTTCATTCTTCCTGCTTTAATATCAGTATTTCCTTTTTCTTTTTTCTCCGCCAATTGTTCTACTTTGAAATGAATGTATATGTTGTTCTCTCTTTGCAAAGAATACAGATCACGACTTCGGGGGTTAATATGTGTAATGCAATGTTGTTCTGCAGCAGGTAACACTGGAAATGTTTTTGCGGGAGGGGTCCGGAGGGAATTTTCCCCACCACCATTAAATTTGATCCCAAGACGCAAAACTGTTATAATTCCAAGAATGTTGTTGCTATTGTCCAAGGTTTTCTTTCAAAAACTCACTTAAACGTCTTGTCTCCTGTTGTTTGCACTTGTGTGTATCTATGCTGATAGTTGAGAGACTAAAATTGCCAGGTTTTCACACTCTTATCTATTTGCAGAAGAAAAGCAAGCCAGGGGAAATCATAAATAGGAATGGGGAAATGTTGAAAAAAAAAACCCCGAGAAGGCACACCGCAACATTAAATTAATCTGTCGAATGTCAGGGGAACTAGGAAAAACATAGTAATCTTTGAGTCCTCATTGCTGTCTTCCTGTTATTCTTCCTCTCAAATAAATCAACTAAATTATCTCATGCTTGACGCTTCCAGTGGAATACACTACAATTGCATTCAGACATCAGATTCGACACAGTTACTCAATTAATGTCAGGTCCAAAACCAAGAATGTAACATAACATTTCTTCCAGGCTGAGGGATTATTTAAAAATTGTTTCACACTTATAGACAAAATCTTGCCAGACTGAGCACTCTACTACCTGCATCTACAATACACGCTGGGAACTATTAGAGAGGGACTGTCTTCACCCTCTTTCTCTCACACATGGTAGCAATAGCCCTTAGACTTGTATACCACTTCACTGTACTTTACAGCCCTCTCTAAGTGGTTTACAGAGTCAGCATATTGCCCCCCCTCCCCCAACAATTGGAGTATTCATTTGACCAACCTCAGAAGGACAAAAGGCTGAGTCAAACTTGTGCCGGTCAGGACCGAAGGAATTGAATTCCTGGCAGTCTGTAATACTGCATTCTAACCACTGCACTTGATACGATATCTGGACTGAGTTGCCTCTTACTCTTCCAGAATACTCCTTCACAATTAACCCCCTTCCTGTATTTGCACACAACATGAAACTTTGAACTAACAAAAGATTTGCCCCACAGATGATGCTCCCTTCCCAAAACACCAGAAGACCTCCCTCCCAGAGTTCGGCTTCAAAACTTTTAGCAAGGGGTTCTCTGCCCGGTTACTGGGTGGGTGTGGACATGGTGGGTGTGGCCTAGTCAGCCTCCTGCACCATGGTGTGTGGGGGGCGCGTTTTTGCCCTCCCCGTGCTCCGGAGGCTTTCTTCGAGCCTCCGGGAAGGCAAAAATGACCTCCCCAGGCTCCAGAGGCCCCCTGGAGGCCAGAAACAGACCCATTTCTGGCCTTCCCAAACTTCTGGTAGGCCCGTTTTTCATCCTTCCTGACCCTCCATGTACATCCTGCACTTACCTGCATCCAAAATGGGCCATGTGGGGACTCCTGGGAGGGGAGAGGGAGGGGGGGAGGAGGGGAGGTGGGGCCAGCCAGGAGTGGGATTTGGGGGTGCTCCGAACTGCACAGAATCTTAGCTACAGGTTCTCCCGAACCCCTGCGAATCCCCAACAGCCCACCCTTGCTCCTCCTAAACTAAGGTTAAATTAGACAGTAATACTCTGTTGTGCATAGCAGCTAAGCTTAATTGTTCTGTTGTAACATTGTCGGTTGACACACTTGGAATTTTAAGATTCTGATAGAGACCCTAAAAAAAATTGTTGTCATTTTGGGCAGAATCCCTCAGACAATCAAATGGTTGGGGATGATGTTCCATCTTTCTGACTTACTGGAATGCTATGTGGGAATGACCTTGGAAGTCGGGACAAAGAGATTCAGTCAGGAAAACAATCGAATAAAAGGCAACTGACCCCACAACAGGAATGTGGGAAGGGCAAGCAGCTCAGAAAAGTCCCTCCTTAGTTTTTTTACTACCATTCTGTGTCCGTGGCTTGATGGGCATGGTGTGGCTTGATGAGTGTGGCAAGTGAAGGATACTGCAAAATCTCCATTCCCTCCCCACTCCTGGGAGAAGGATACAGCAAAATCCCCATTCCCACTCCACTCCAGGGGAAGTATACTGCAAAATCTCCATTCCCACCCCACTCCAGGGAAAGTATACTGCAAAATCCCCATTCCCACCCCACTCCAGGGAAAGTATACTGCAAAATCCCCATTCCCACCCCACTCTGGGGCCAACCAGAGGTGGTATTTGCTGGTTCTCCGAGCTACTCAAAATTTCCGCTACCAGTTCTCCAGAACCTGTCAGAACCTACTGAATAAGCACCCCTGGCTGGTAAGTGAAGGTGGGTAAGTGAAAATAGGGGAGAGGGATATGCTTTCGGACTTGCAAGATGCTGTTAATGTGATTTTTACAATAAAATAGAATTAGCTCATCTGGTCATGTTTCCTTTCTAGTATACCTCATAAGGCTGACTCTAATTGCCTTTGCCTTTTTTATTTTATCACACAAAAACACATCACCTATCTGCAGGATTCAACCAAGCTGCAATATCTTCTAGATATGTCTTTTATCTCTAAACAAATTTATTTTCATGAGACATCTGGGAAATAAAACTGAAGCTCTGTGACACATGAACTTGTCATCTATCCCCCACACACAAACGAATAGAAAGAATAGCAAAATGGACATTGGTTGATTAACTTTCAAAGCTTAATATGACTGTTTTAATCAGAATAGAGCTGGAAGGGACCTTGGAGGTCTTCTAGTCCACCCCCCCTGTTCAAGCAGAAGATCCTATATCCATGATGGCGAACCTATGGCATGCGTGCCACAGGTGGTATGCAGAGCCATATTGGTGGGCACATGAGCTCAGCTCAGCCAGCTGATTTTCGGGCCTTCTGGGCCTACCAGAAGTAGGGAAACAGGCTGTTTCCTGCCTCCAGAGGGCCTGGGGGTGTGGGGAAGGCCCGTTTTTGTCTCTCTCCAGGCTCCAGAGTTTCTCTAGGAGTCTGGGTAGGGCAAAAATGGCCTTCCCCACCCCCCGGAGGCTGGAAAGGCTCTGGAGCCTGGGGAGAGCAAAAAATGAGCCTACTGGGCCCCCATACCATCACATGCCAAAAGTGGGGGGAGCGCAGGAGGGGTCATGCGCGCATGCGTAGGGGGCAGGGGGCATTGAATTATGGGTGCAGGCACACACGCATGCGACCCCCCATGCTCCCCACGCTTTTGGCACATGATGGCAAAAAGGTTAGCCATCACTGTCCTATATCATTTCAGATAGATGGCTGTCCAATCTCATTTTAAAAACCTCCAGTGTTGAAGCATCCACAACTTCTACACCCCAGCTGTTCCACTGATTAATTGTCCTCCCTGTTAAGAAGTTTATCCTTAATTCCAGGTTGCCTCTCTCCTTGATTAGTTTCCAACCATTGTTTCTTGTGCTTTGGTGAATAAATTGACCCCCTCTTCTTTGTGGCAGCCCTTCAAATACTGGAATACTGCTATCATGTCACAGTCTTTTTTTTATTCTGGACCAGTATTATTCTATTTACATACAGTATTTTACTATATTTTGGAAAGTGGTTTTGCATTGGGCTCTTCTGATATTTTCCTACATGTTTCGATATATCCCCTGCAGTTTAGTGAAATATGCAGAAGGGGTAGCCCATGGTGGAAGGGTTAAAAAAAGTTAAGATGGCTGTCAAGATCAATGATGCATTGTTTCATTTTTTTGGTGCATTGTGCAGCTTTCTTGGAGCTGCTATCTTGACTTTTCAGCCCCACCAGGGAAGACAACTCCCATTGGCATAAGAATATTGTTAATATATAAATAAATTTTAAGCGATCGTACTTGACAGACTACATGGAGTTATTTGCAGGCTCATGGATAGGAATGAGAACCACACTGGGCATCTGAATTATATGGCAAGGGAGAATTATATGGCTGTGGTCTATGGAGTTGCGAACAATCAGATATGATTCAGCAGTGGTGGGATTCAACTGGTTCACAGATGAACTGGTTGTTAAATTACCCACTGCCCGCTGTCAAAATGGATTCTGGACACTGTGCTACAATGGAGAAACAATGGAGAAATGGTCAATAGAGCGCAAGGGAAGGAGAAGGCCTCTTTCTCTCTTTCTTCTCCCTGCTCCTCTTCTTTCCTTCATGCTAGCTGCTCCATTGCCTGTTTCTCCATTGCAGCTCAGCACAGTGCTAACTTTGATAGCAGGGGGCAGGGGGTGTCAGTGTAGATATATTCATGAACTGGAATAGGCATAGCAACAGGTCAATCAGTGAGGACTGTTTGGTGACTGAAACAGTTTGGAGCCTGGACATGGCTTAGCTCAACTGTTCTGTATATAGGAGAACTCTTGTCTCTGCTGTCCCCAGCCTGTGTTTGTACCTACTTATAATCTCTTCTCTCTACCATGTTGGAAAAACCAGCATGGGTATTGTATATTTGCCTTATGTTTTATTATGTATATAAAGAAGTTTTGAATCCTGCTGAATTGTTTACTTGTGTGCTGGTTGGATTGCTGCAAACTCTAACAGGGTATAATAATTTGCCTGGTCAAACTAACCCCACAGCCTCTCCTACATTGGGCCCAGCTTCGATCGTGCTGCCAACTTAATTCCTCGCCGCTCTCACTTTTGCCCGCAGACTGATCAACACCCACCACACGCAGCTCCACAGGGAGAGGGGAAATCCCTCCTCCACTTCCCTCCAATTCTTCTGTGCAAGCTCTCGGGAGCATCAACTCCTTGTCTCTATGGTAACACCCCCCCCCCATTCCTCAGAAACCTCGCCTCTTAGAGGAGCCGCATCCAGAAGGTTCAAACAGCCGCAAGGCCAATGTGCAGACAAGCACCCTCAGAAACAGCCATTTGGCAAAGGGTGGAAATTTAACAACCGGTTCACCCAGGGTCAGTTTGGTCGTTGTGGAAGGTTTGCCCCACGTGTGCGGAGGAGCTGGAGGATGTGGCTGGGCCACACTCCCATAACAGCCAACCTGACCCTGGGCAAACTAGGTTGTTAAATTATTTGAATCCCACCACTGAACAACAACAGTTAAAAATGGAAACCATTTTCCTAGTCTGATGAAACACGAGGTCTTTGAAACAAATATTTGGATCCTGAACAAATATCCCACAATTCTAAACATCTAGGAAAACTTAGTAAAGAACCCACAAGGGACCAAGAATTCTGGGAGTGGAATCCGAGTAGATGTCGTCTGACTCATTTCCTTTACATTTTTCCAGCTAATAAAAATCTAACTTGGATGCTGTCCATTTGACAATGTCACGTGATAGCATAGGTGGCAGCTATTCTTCTAGTTGTAATTCTCACCTTGCAGACTCTAAGGATGCAGAAGCCTTAAGTGGAAATATGAACTGTAACCTTCTCAATCCTTACAAAATCCCAGTTGCTGGGAAAAAAACACTTCTGGAAAAAGAAATTGTAAAAACGCAGCAAGCAATGTTTATTAACCATATAGATCAGGAGTCAGCAACCCACGACTCTGGAGCCGCATGTGGCTCTTTCATCCCTCTGTTGTGGCTCCCTGTCACCGGTAAGCTCCACAATTGATAGGGCTTTCGGTTAGGACAGATAGAGGAAAAAGGATGCCATGCTAGGAGGAGACTCTATGGTGGGGGAACCGGACTTCTGGTCAGTTCCAGAATTGAACGGGGGTTTCCGGTTAGGACCTTTGTGGCTCTTCGCGTGTTTAAGGTTGCCGACCCCTGATATAGATCTTGATGCTGGCTAAGGCATTAGTCTGGATTAGCAACCCTTCCATCCTTTAATAATAATTAATTCCAGTGGAAAAGTCAACAAAAGTGATTAAGAATTCGTCTTTGGGTCTCTCTTCAAGAATTGATTGCAGTTTCTGTAAGAATCATCTTATAAAATTAAAGTATTTTACTAAATGCTTTCTCAGGACATTAATTCCTTTCTAGATGTCACTTTTAATTATAATAAATTTAGTCTGAGATGTATAAACTATCTCTGGACAGGTAATCTTTTACTTACAACCACAAATTCTCAAAATTGGGAAATTTTGAGCCCAAAATTTCTGCTGGTAAGTGAGACATTAGCTAAGTGAATTTTCCCCCTTTCTTGCCACAATTGTTAATTGATTTTTTTAAAAAGTTGATTTATATGGCGCCCTTCTCCGGAGACTCAGGGCGGCTTACAATGCGTTAAGCAATAGCCTTCATCGTTTTGTATATTTTTACAAAGTCAGCTTATTGCCCCCAGAAACCAGGTCCTCAATTTACCTACCTTAGAAAGGATGGAAGGCTGAGTCAACCTTGAGCCTGGTGAGATTCGAACTTACAGTAATTGCAGACAGCTGGTGTTAATCACAATGCTTTTAGTCTGCTGAGCTATCCAGGCTCTTCAGAATCACTACAGTTGTTAAATTAGTGACATTGTTGTTAAATGAATCTGGCTTCCCCATTGACTTTGCTTGTTAGAAGCTCACAAAAAGTGATCACATGACCCTGGGACACTGCAAACGTCATAAATATGAGTCAGTTGCTAAGTGTCTGAATTTTTGTCACATGTCACATCACATGTTGATGTGATCAACAGTCATAAGTATGAAAAATGGTCTTAAGTCACTTTTTTCAGCATTGTTGTAACTTGGAATCATCACTAAATGAATTGTTGTAAGTTGTATGAATCACCTGTAGTTGAAATAACAATGTCTTGCAAATCTTCATGATGATCTACTGTCTCTTAATACAGGTATTCCTCAACTTACAACAGTACATTTAGTGACCGTTCAAAGTTACAACAGCACTGAAAAAAGTGACTTATGGCCGTTTTTCAAAGTTATGACCTGTGAAACATCCACATAATCAGGTGATCCCAATTCAGATATTTGGCAACTGATTCATATTTATGACTGTTGCTGTGTCCCAAGGTCACGTGATCCCCTTTGGCGAGAGCCTGGCAAGCCAAGTCAATGCCGAAACAAGATTCACTTAACAACTGGGTTACTAACTGATCAGCTTCAGGGATTCACTTAACAATTGGGGCAAGAAAGGTTGTAAAATGGGGGCAAAACTCACTCAACAACTGTCTCACAGCAACAGAAATGTTGGGCTCCGCCGTGGTCGTAAGTCGAAGACCACCTGTACTGACCACATCCTATGTCTCCGAATTTTTAAATCGGTAACAGTAAAGTTTTCAAGTTGAGCTCTGCTCCTGGTGACCACATGGATTGGATCTACGTTGCTACTTGAATATGGACGTTGGTTGCCATATTTAAAGTCTAAAGAGACGTGGTGGCGCAGTAGTTAGACTGCAGTACTGCAGGCTACTTCTGCTGACTGCCGGCTGCCGGCTGCCAGCAATTTGGCCGTTCGAGTCTCACCAGCTCAAGGTTGACTCAGCCTTCCATCCTTCCATCCGGGTAAAATAAGAATCCAGATTGTTGGGGGAAAGATACTGACTCTGTAAACTGTTTAGAGAGGGCTGTAAAAGCATAGCGAAGTGGTATATAAGTCTAAGGACCATTGCTATTGCTGTTGAATCCTGTTACAAGAAAAGAATCTGATGAGATCGTGTTGTAATGGATCCTGTTTTAGGCAGGACAGGGAAGAAGATGATGTGTGATATGAATGCGAATCCATGACCTAATTCCTTTTGATAAAATTATGATTGGCATCTAGTGTTTCAAATAACTAAAGGAGACTGACGTGTTTGCCAAGTTCTTCCCCCGCTCCATATTTGCATATTTATTCATTTGCCTTTATTTTTATTCCACCTGTATTTATTTTTTTTTATAAATAACTCAAGGTGAGGAACGTACATAATGCTCCTTCCCTCCCCCCCATTTTCCCCAAAACAAAAACAACTCTGTGAGGTAGACTGAGCCGAGAGAAAATGTCTGGCTCAAAGTCACCCACCTGGCTTTTGTGCCTAAGGCCGGACTAGAACTCACAGTCTCCTGGTTTCCAGCTTGGCGCCTTAACTCCGAAACCAAAACCCGTATGTTAGAGTGAAAGTTAGATTGTGAAGTGAGCTTTTCGGTACCTTGTTTTTTACCAGTTTTCATTTCTGAGGGTTTTGGAGTAGAGAGAGGTATTCTTTGAGGCATCTCTACAACCTGAAATAAATTGCATTTGAGGATAGATAGATCCAGTCACTGCTTGGATATTTCAGTTGTAGATTTAGGCAGAATTGGCTGGCTTATAAAGCAGATATTATTGGAAACAACGAATTCAGAAGTGAAGAGGTAAGCGAAGACTGTCTTGAATCAGTCTTCACTCCTTGTGACCGTACAGTTTTCATTACTTTCCTCATGATGTGAAAGTGATTTGCTGTGCTGACAGATTTTGATCTAGAAAAGAATCTTGGAGCAGTACTGGATAGTTCAGTAGAAATGTTGGTCCAAAGTACAGGTAGTCCTCGATTTACGAACACAGTTGAGCCCATATTTTCTATTGCTAAGCGAAACGGTTGTTAAGTGAGTTTTGCTCCGTTTCTTTCTTGCCATGGTTGCTAAGTGAATCTGGCATCTCCATTGACTTTCCTTGTCAGAAAGTCACAAAAGGGATTACGTGATCCCAAGCACCGCAACTGTCATAAATATGAACCAGTTGCCAAGTGTTGAGTGAATTTTGATCCTGTGAGATGATGTAATAGTGTTAAGTGTGGAAAATGTTCCTAAGTCACTTTTTATCTGCTGTGAACTCGGTGTGACATCAGGAAGGGCATCCGGCCAGTAAATGCTCAGCTCCATCCAGTTGTCCTGACTCTACCCTGAATTAAGGGATTACGGAGTCATAAAAAGGGAGCTTTTTTTATCTATTAGTTATTATTTATAGATGACAATCAACACCCTGAATTACATCCAGAATAATACTGGTAATAATTGCCATTCCCAGGAAGTTACATAGGCAAAATGAACAATACTCATAACTACTTATGCAGTCACATTGTGGATGAGTTGTGGCTTCTGAATGATCTTCCAGGTTGGCCTTAGCTCTGGCCATTTTTGAAAATTGATTCCTGTATACCAGGGATGGCGAACCTTTTCAGCACCGAGTGCCAAAAAGGTCGTGCGGAAATGTCACGTGCGCACATGTGTGTACACTCATTGGGGCCATGCTCCGGAAAAGCTAAACTTCCGGGTTCTAGCGCGCATGCGTGCCCGAGAATCAGCTGGCTGGCGTGCATTCGCAGGCTGGTTTTTGGCACTGCCAGGTGCGCGAAGGGATTGCGCTCCAGAAAAGCTGAATTTCCAGGTTCTAGCATGCATGCATGCCCAATGATCAGCTGACCGGCACACAAGCGCAGGCCGGTTTTTGGCACTACTGCTCATGGAAAGGGATCGCACTCCAGAAAAGCTGAATTTCTGGGTTCTGGTATAGATGCGTACCTGACAATCAGCTGGCTGGTGTGCACGTGCACACTGGTTTTCGGCATTGCCACATGTGCGAAGAACAGCTGATCATCGCGCGCGCATGCATGCCAGAAACCTGGAAGGCAAGGCTACGTGTGCTGGACGACATGGCGTCGTGTGCCACTTTGGGCACGCGTGCCATAGGTTCGCCACCATGGCTGTATACCATTTACCTTGCTCTGGAACAGGTTGTGAAGCAGTGGTGAAATCCAATTTTTTTTTTACTACCGGTTCTGTGGGCGTGGCTTGGTGAGTGTGGCAGGGGAAGGATATTGCAAAATCTCCATTCCCACCCCACTCTGGGGCCAGCCAGAAGTGGTATTTGCTGGTTCCCTGAACTGCTCAAAATGTCCGCTACTGGTTCTCTAGAACCTGTCAGAACCTGCTGGATTTCACCGCTGTTCTGAAGCCCAGCCTTAGGGAATATAATGCAATGCTAACAATCAGTACGGGCAGTAAACAACTGAATCTTCTTTAGCATTGTACATTGAAACAGAACTCTCAGCATTATTGCCTATCTAGCTAGTGATTAAACATAAATTCATGTGTACATTCATAATAATAATAAAGGGAAATGCATGTCCGTGGCAGAAACTAAATTAAATAAGTAATTAGATGCAGCCTCCACATTGTTAACTTCCAGTGGATGAAAACTGATTAAT
The DNA here is from genome assembly GCA_030761175.1 of Masticophis lateralis. NCBI lineage: Eukaryota > Metazoa > Chordata > Lepidosauria > Squamata > Colubridae > Masticophis > Masticophis lateralis. Next base: position 11,849,267 of record JAUDYJ010000005.1, on the reverse strand, counting down.
AAACAACTGGTCCTTATCAGTGCTGTGATTAAGTGACGTGTGACCTTTCTTTAAAAAATGATTAATAGGAAGGGGAATTCCTGGTGTAATTAATTTGTTGCTGTAAAAGAGCAGTTAGGAGCTTTAGGAAGACCAGGTTCTATGAAGTGTCAAGCAAAAAAAACCCACCAAAAAACCTTCCAGGAATTGCTGTTTCGTTCTAAAGTTCATTGTTTATTACCTTTAAAGTTCTACTTACCTTTACATTCGGTTCACAACAGGATCGCAGATATATAGATCTTGTCAGGATTCCAAGTAAAACCCCCAATGTTCGAGGCTCAGGACCCTGGACAGCACCCTGGAACTGGGCTGTGCGAAGACTCAGGGACGATGGAGGGACCGATCTATTTCAAGCCATTTAGCTCTCATCAGCAAGCCGTACCCTTCTGGGATTCAAAACCCGGGCTACCTGCATATTAGGTACTGTAGATGTATTAACCTCTAAGCCACTGGCTCTCCTCCCTTTATCAGCTATACCAGGGAAGAGATTAAGTGTTTTTTTCTGGTGAGACCAATCTATCAGGGCAACCTGGTCTACCCAATTATGGGACAGAGCATACTGTTATTCTATGTTCTAAATATAAATGCCTTATGAAGATGTTACCTAATTCGGATAATGACATGCCTGCAAGAAAACAACCAGGCTAAGAGAGCACCAAGGACCCCTCAGAAATGCTTTAGCTGTCTGGCAGAAGACAAGCAAGGAGAAATATGATGATCATTCTCTGCTATATGTGAAACCCGCCCCCCAAAGGCTTTGGCTTGGTTTGTTTCATTCAGCAGTTCCAGCTGAATGAAACAAACACTGTTCGGTTTTCACATGGCAATCTATCTGTGCTAGCCCTGAAGGAAAAATATCCCCCTCGTTGCTTTCTTTCTTCTTTCCAGCAACTGTCACCACTCTTGATGGACACTGTGTGGCAAAAGGTTAGAGAAAAGAGCAAGGCGGTCTGCCTTACTGTTCTTCTTCTCTCTCAAGTAATTTTTTTTTTTGCTTGATACTCTTGAAAGCATTCAGTCTGCCTGAATGCTAATCATAGCTTTCCCACTTCTATCTCACCCACACCCAGCGGTGAAATCAATTTTTTTTTTTACTACCGGTTCTGTAGGTGTGGCTTGGTGGGTGTGGCAGGGGAAGGATACTGCAAAATCCCCATTCCCACCCCACTCTGGGGCCAGCCAGAGGTGGTATTTGCCAGTTCTCCGAACTGCTCAAAATTTCAGCTACCGGTTCTCTGAACTGCTCAAACTTTCTGCTGCCGGTTCTCCAGAACCTGGTAGAACCTGCTGGATTTCACCCCTGGCCACACCCACTCTTTCCTCCAATGGCGCTATCTCTGTATGCTGACCAGTTCCTTCCCTTTCTTCTCTTCAAAGTTTTCTTTTTTCTCCTGTGCTTAACTTTCCAGGCCTTTGTGATTTCTGTTGTTCTTCATTTTCTGTTTCCTCTCCAACTGCTTCTCAGCTGCCATCGTGATGCTCTTCTCTAATCAACAGTTCTTCTGCCCTGCTAAATTTTGACTGTCCCTATTTAATACTTTTTCAGTTCTACTGCTCACCTTCCAGTAAGATGCAGTAATAAATTCTGTGACAGCTTCTACCTGTCACAGAATTTATTATTATCTCTTTTATTCATTAAACATGAAACTCAAGTCAACTGGACATTTAAAAATGATACCTATTACTGATGACAATGGGTATCATTGTTATATGTTTCATGTAGTTTCGATGGCCAGGTCGTGATATTTCGTGATTTTTTTCACTTCTTTTTCTTTGACTCTGGCATCTCCTGGTACAGCAATTATTATTATTTACTTTATTCATTAAACATGAAACTCAGTCAACTGAACATTCAAAAATGCATCACAAATACCATTGACTTGTGCTAATGGTTGATACAGATTGCTGCCAGCGTCCTAGGTATCAACCAAGTACTTTCTTAAGATGTACGATGTTCCAAGTAACAGTTTTCTCAAGTTCCGCTGGTGTTACTGCAGGAAGCTGCAATTTGTTGATGTATCTTATGAGGTTCTTGGACATGGTACCAAATGCCCCGATGACAATGAGTATCACTGTTATATGTTTCATCCATAGCCATGTAGTTTCGATGGCCAGGTCATGATGTTTCATGTTTTTTTCCAGTTCTTTTTCTTCAACTCTGGCATCTCCTGGCACCGTGATGTCAATAAATTGTACATTTCGGTTTTCGATTAACTGTGATATCTGGTGTGTTGTGTTCCAAGTGACGATCTGTCTGTATTCGAAAGTCCCACAAGATCTTCACCTTCTCATTTTCTATAACTTTTTCCACTTTATGTTCCCATGACTTTTTGATGACTCCCATTATTATTGTTGTTGTTGTTGTTATGGTTATTGTTACTGTAATTGTTTTTATTTCTATTCTGCTTTTATTATTTTTTTACAAATAATTCAAGGCAGTGAACATATCCAACACAGGACCCAATCTAGGTCAGTCAATGGGACCAGAGGTTTAATCTTCCAAGCTTTCAGACTGGAACCCATCCTCGGAGAACTTATCTCTGTATGATTGACACATTCCTGTAGAGCGAGGTTCTCTGAGGATGGGTTCCGGCATGAGTCTGAACACTCAGCAAACTAAAACTCTGGCCCCGGTGACCAACCCAGATTGGATCTTGCAACTTTATCCTGGGATGCCTACATTTGCTTTCATTTGTGATATCCAGCGTGCCTTCGTCTCCCTATTTTCCCCACAATAATAATCCTGTGAGGTGTGTTGGGCTAAGAGAGTGGGACTGGCCAGCGGTGAAATCCAATTTTTTTTTACTACCGGTTCTGTGGGAGTGGCTTGGTAGGCGTGGCAGGGGAAGGGTATTACAAAATCTCCATTCCCACCCCACTCCAGGGGAAGGATACTGCAAAATCCCCATTCCATCCCCACTTCGGGGGGAAGGATATTGTGAAATCTCCATTCCCATCCTACTCCAGCCTGGATAGCTCAGCAGAATAAAGCATTGTAATTAAACCCCAGCTGCCTGCAATTACTGCAAGTTCGAATCTCACCAGGCTCAAGGTTGACTCAGCCTCCTATCCTTCCGAAGTAGGTAAAAGGAGGAATCAGATTGTGGGGGCAATAAGCTGACTTTGTATAAAAAAGAACACCACTTGGAGGGGGGGGCAAAAGCCCTACTAAGCAGGTATATACAAAAGTATGAAGGCTATTGCTTACTGCATTGTAAGCTGCCCTAAGTCTCCGGAGAAAGGCGGCATATAAATCGAACTAATAAATAAATAAATAAATAAATAAATAAATAAATAAATAAATAAATAAATAAATAAATAAATAGGCTGTTCCCTAATATCATGCTTTGTTTGAATTTCATTTCACAAAGAGATATGTCTTTAAAGGCTACACAGTGTTGTTTTCTTGAGTTCAGGCTGGATGGTGTTCTAAGTAGAAAGCAATGGAAGATTTGCTAGTTCAGTGTAGGAGGTACTGGAACAGGATAAGATACTCCAAAAGTCAAAGAACAGATTGTCTACATTTGCCTTAGAATGAATGGTACTTATATCATATGCCCGACTCAATTATTTTTGGAGCCTCAAGTTAATTTAATTGGAATTCAGAAGTTCATGCCATCCATATGTTGCTGGCTGTCAGGTGCAAAAGACCAGGTCCACACCTGAAGGTCCAGTTCAACTGATTTATTGCTAATCATGCCTATGCACAGGCATCTTCTTGACAAATCGTTGGCACCTGCTTAGATTAGATAAGGGAGCTGGATTTAGGTTGCTTGTGGCTATGTAGGGGCTGATCCCTCTTTTAACTCTGACCCCAGGTTCCACCACTCCTACAATAGCATCTGCTTCTACATCTCTTGTACGTTCAGTCCAGAAAAAATAGCACTTGGACCTAAAGACTTGTTTTAGCAATGGCCACCGAATTACACAAAACAAAGAAATATTTTATTTTGTAGTAATGGGGCAATGCATTCTTGGCTGGTGGATTCTGGGAGTTGAAATCCACCCATCTTCAAGCTTCCAAGGTTGAAAAACACTGCACTAGAGCCAGTCTGGTTCAGTGGATAAAGAAACCAGGCTAAAGTCCTGCCTTAGTCATTAAAGCCCTCTTTGTGACTTTGGGCCAGTCACAGGGGTGAAATCCAGCAGATTCTGACAGGTTCTGGAGAACCAGTAGTGGAAATTTTGAGCAGTTCGGAGAACTGACAAATACCACCACTGGTTGGCCCCACAGTTGTTGTTGTTGTTCTTGTTGTTGTTGTTGTTGTTCTTGTTGTTTAATTTGAGTTATATGCCCCCCTCAGGGCGGCTTACAATGTGTTAAGCAATAGTCTTCATACTTTTGTATATTTATACAAAGTCAGCTTATTGCCCCCACAAACTGGGTCCTCATTTCACCTACCTTAGAAAGGATGGAAGGCTGAGTCAACCTTGAGCCTGGTGAGATTCGAACGTACAGTAATTGCAGACAGCTGGTGTTTAATTACAATGCTTTATTCTGCTGAGCTATCCAGGCTGGAGTAGGGTGGGAATGGAGATTTCACAATATCCTTCCCCCCGAAGTGGGGATGGAATGGGGATTTTGCAGTATCCTTCCCCTAGAGTGGGGTGGGAATGGAGATTTTGTAATAGCCTTCCCCTGCCTCGCCTACCAAGCCACTCCCACAGAACCGGTAGTAAAAAAAAATTGGATTTCACCGCTGGCCAGTCCCACTCTCTTAGCCCAACACACCTCACAGGATTATTATTGTGGGGAAAATAGGGAGATGAAGGCACGCTGGATATCACAAATGAAAGCAAATGTAGGCGTCCCACCTTACCCAGGGACAAAAAGCTATAAAAAACCATCATCATTGTCATCGTTGTCATGATCTTTATCCAAATGATAAGAATTCTTTGTAGTCCCAGTTGGAAAACTGTATATATAATCTGCTATGTGATCCTTTTTAAGGGACCTGCCAGGATCCAGGAGGCTTTGTCTGAAGTCTGCTGAGCTATAACCGGAACACAAAATTTTCCATAAACTGTTGCTTGATACCTGCAAAACACTAAATAAAAAATGTCTCAGCACATTTGAGCCTAGTCTATTGTACCCCTCCAGACAGTGTAGTCACTTTACAGTCTACAGTTGAGTGGGTCATGCAAACTCAGAAAATAGCAGGGGTGAAATGCTCCCGGTTCAGACCAGATCGCCCGATCCAGTAGCGATGGAGGCAAGTGGTTCGGAGAACCAGTAGCAAAAATCCCTGCCACCCCCCCCCCATTGCCCAGCTGAGCCGCGCAATCATCAGAGGCCTTTTTTTTATTTTTAAAAGCATTTTTTCTATAACCTCTTTGGCTGAAAAAATGCTTTCAAAAGTTAAAAAAAAAGCCTGTGATGATTGCACGGCTCAGCTGGGATCATCAAAGGCTTTTAAAAACATTTTTTCTACAACCTCTTCAGCCGAAAAGATCATAGAAAAAATGTTTTTAAAGGGGAAAAAAGCCTCTGGTGATCAGGCAAGTCAGCTGCGATTGTCAGAGGCTTTAAAAGCATTTTTTTAACAACCTCTTCAGCCGAAGAGGTTGTAGAAAAAATGGTTTTAAAAGTAAAAAAAAAAAAAGTTGGCCACACCCACTCAGTCATATTACCCCACCACCACCAAGCCACGCCCACAGAACTGGTAGTAACAAATTTTACATTTCACCACTGGAAAATAGTCTTTATGATTGTATAAACGCTACTATTCTATAAACTCAATAAACCAGGATTAAGCCGCGCAAATAATTCAATAGACAGCTAGTCTTCAACTTACAACCATTTGTTTAATGACTGTTCAAATTTGCAATGGCACCGGAAAAAAATGATTTATGATGGTTTTCCCACTTATGACTGTTGCAGCATCCCCATGGTTACATGGTCGAAAGTCAGCTGCTTGGCAACTGGCCTGTGTTTATCAGAGTGGTGAATGGACAGGAGGGAGTTGAATTAGAAGTTATTTGTTGTATACAACTGTTGGAAGAAATATCTGTTTGGTTCAGTTCTAAGCTGGGAGAAAGACACTGGAAAGATGGATTGGAAAGATGGTTTATTGATGAAGCAGAACCACATAGGTTTGTGGTTCTGGGCAACTGACAAAATGGAGTTGAGAGTGGGTGGGTTTTTATACTTTCTTTGGGCGTTGTATTTCAGCTTCCTGTTCCTGTGCAAGAACATGTATTCTATTGGCTGTTGTCAGGTAGGGGTTATGTAAAGGACATAGCTGGCTCTATAGGCAAAAGAAGACCTGCAAATCCTGGGTGTTTGTCTGAGTTAATTTGGTTGTAATTTGAGCTGCTTTGGGGTGATGCAATGAAAGAACTTGTGTTCCGAAGGGGTGTTGGGCAATTCCTATTTTGGCTTAATGGCTTTCTTCCTGTTTTGGATCTTGAGTGAGGGGGCTTGCTTCTAATCCTACCATTCTGCCTTTGTTCAGACTTCCTGATACAGGAAGTTTCAAAATATCTTGTCTTGAATGGATTACCAAATCTGCATTTCTAAAAGGTGCCTCCTCAATTTCTGCTTGGGGACAGGGAGATTGGGGCTGCTTCCTGCCTCCCACCCACCCCTAAAACATGCCTCTCCATTTCTCATTTAGGGAAATATAATATTCTTCCTTTTTAATATTTCCCAAAATATTTCATTCATCTGGGGGGTGCTGGGTGCTGATTTTCTACTCAATCTAATTAATCTGACTTATTCAATAACTCATGGTTAAGTCATATAAGGACTATCTCCTACCGGCCTCCCACCGCCCAGTGCGCTCACATAGGACTGCCCTCCTCCGGGTCCCATCGGCCAGACAGTGTCGGCTGGCGACCCCCAGGATGAGGGCGTTCTCTGTAGTCGCACCGACCCTCTGGAATGGTTTACCCACTGGGGTCCGGATAGCCCCCGACCTCCGTGCCTTCCGCACCGACCTAAAGACATGCCTCTTTCAGCAAATTCCCTGATCTTCCCTGCATTTTAATTTGGGGGATTTGGGCTTTTAAATCGGATCTTAACATTTTAATTCTATTTATTTTATTCTGTTTTATTCTGTGAGCCGCCCCGAGTCCCTCGGGAAAAGGGCGGCATATAAATATGACAATAAATAAATAAATAAATGCATCTCATCTTGCTATGCTGTAGCAACTCAGGTCGGTAATGCCAACCTGACAAGTACCTGCAGTTGATGCCTTTCTGTACCTGGAAATAAGCACCACAGATGGCAAGGCTGCCCCTGAGAAACAATATGGGTTGCTTGCCTTCTTGGACTGTACTCTAGGAATAAATGCCTGTGGAGACAAGCAAACAAATGGTGAATTAAGCTTCACCTAAGTAGTCTACAAGTCACCTTCTCCTGGGGTGGGTGGGATTCAGCTGGTTCGGGGTGGGATTCAGCCGGTTTGGGGTGGGATTCAGCCGGTTCGGACCGACTTGGGCAAACTGGATGCTAATTTTACATCTGGTTCGCTGAACTGGTAGTTGCAATGACTGGCTGATCCTGCCCCCTCATCCCACCCTCCCAAGAGTCTCCACACGGCCTGTTTTGGATGCGAGGTAAGTGTCAGACCCACACGGAAGCTCTGGGAGGGCGAAAAACGGGCCACCCAGAAGTACCAAAAGTCCAGAAACGGGCCCATTTCCAGCCTCCAGAGGGACTCTGGAGCCCGGGGGAGGCCATTTTTGCCCTCCTGGAGCTTGAGGAGAGCTTTCAGAGCCTGGGGAGGGTGAAAACACACACACAGACACACCGTGGCGCAGGAGGTTGAGTAAGCCACACTCCCAAGGCCATGCCCACCTAGCAACAGGGCAGGGAACCGGTTGCTAAAATTTTTCAATCCCACTCCTGATCTTCAAAGACTTAGACAAAGAGGCTGATTATGAGGATTCTGCTAGCTGCCATTCAAATGTGTGAGCTCAGTCCAAAATCCATTTAGAACCATGTAAAGCACAGAGCTTAAAATCTGAGCTCTTATTCACGATTGGACTGCAATACTAAAAGCTATCTGCGTATTTAGACTGCTACAACATTTCTGCAGTGCTAGGCTCTTGCTATATCCTTGTGAGTTTTGAATTTAATCTTAGAGCTTTTCTTGCAAGTGGCACTGATGTGAACCCTGCTACAATGTGCAATCAGCAAACATGCAAAAAAAAAAAAAAAGCACCTGTCCAGGGAACTGACGTGAGAAAATCCACCCACAGATCCTGCTTTCTGCCTTGAAATCCTGTTTCATGCTGCACAGATATCTGCATAGCGGTTAAATTCTTGAAACTTCTACAAAATATGCTTCTATTACTGCATTGAGTTTCCCATGGCAGTTTTAAACTTACTTTATCATTGAGAATCTCGGAGAAATCTGCTGGAGCTGTATGTTTTCTCATTACTCATAAATTGAGTAATCACCCATAACTCCCTGGCTGCTCATTTTTCATGTGGTCATCACACAAATGATGCAAATTAAATAACCCACATGATGTCACTTTTCCTGTGCTTGGATTGTCAAGCGTATACCCTTTGGCCATCTATAATGGAATTAGTACAAGAAGACCACATGTATAATCCCGGAGGATTTCTCCAAAATGTCATCCTCCTTGGAAGGAAAAAGGAAACAAAGTTGCACTCGTCAGATTGTATGAAAATCTGGTCGGAGAAATGGACCTTGTTATTATATACACAGAGAGGTGAAATCACGCCTGCTAGTTCTTTAACTGGCGTTGGCCTTCATGGCATCAAGTTCTTCCCAAGGACCTAGGATGTCATAGTGTATTGGCCTAGTATATGTACGGATTGAAGCAGTATGGCCTTTGTAATTGGAAATTTTGTCAGATTGCCTAAGTGATGTCCAAGATTTTATGGTATGGACCCAATGTGCTGATAACCATTGGGACCAGGGATGGGATTCAGCCAGTTCGGACTGGTTTGGTCAAACCGGTAGCTCCGACAATCAGCTGAGAGTGAACTGGTTCACTCCGCCGATCAGCTGGGCCCACCCGCCCCGTGCTATACCGACCTATATTTCCTTTGTTTGAAGCCCAACAGATAGGCGTGGCAGAGTGGATTGCTGCGCCTCAGCTGTTTTACTCACTGGGGCTGCAGTAGAAGGTAAGTTTTACAGCTGTTTACAAACACACAGCGCGTGGAAGGCGTGCAATGCGTGTGCTCAGCAAACCAGTTGTTATACCGGTTGAATCCCACCACTGACTGGGACCACTCTGGCTGGTTTATGCCATACTACACTTCCATGTCAGAAATACTGGAGCACTTCTGTGATGACAGGTGACATAACTGTTGCCCAGGGGATGCCTAGTTAAGGGCTTCTTTCTTGTCCCGTTAATGAGCCCACCAAAGTGGTAGCCATTTATCTACTCATGGTCACCCTCTTTCGAACTGCTGGGTTAGCAGGAACTGGAGCGAGTGATGGGAGCTCACCCCAGCACCGGCATACTGGGTCTCGAACATGAGCCTGCCAGTCATCAGCCCAGCATCCTAGCCAAGAAAGCCACCACAGTCTCTATGCCATAATCTTTCAACTTCAGTTTTCAGATCTTGATGCTATATGATCTTCTCCAGTTTTTCTATTCTACTGTCTCCTGGTATTGCTATATCAATTATCTATATTTCTTTTTTTAAACTACAGTTAAGTTTGATGTTTTATGAGCCAAGTCTTCATCACTTTATCACAGTATTATTATTACATGCGGGTAATCTACAGTTAAATTCACAATGTAAGACTGGTGAAAACATAATAATTAAAATCCTAACCAAGAACCTAAGAATCCGCAAGGTAGCATTTAAGAATATAGGCAATTCCAAGCAGGGCGGGGTGTTTTAAAAATAAAAATAAAATTACAATTATAGTTGTATCGGGAACAAAAAGAATGGCAAGAATTAACTGGGTGGCTATAAAAAATAACTTTGCCCATTGGATTCAAAACTTGTAATTAAAATACATGAAAATATATATTCCCTTTTAAAAAATCATTTAGCAGTGAGAGACCCCTGATTAAATACCTGGGAGGAAACATAGTATAAATTATGACCAGTCCCATGTGGTAACAGGTGATAAAATTAGGTTTGCCAGATTGTTCTGTAAATATCTTTTTAAAGAGAAACTTATTTTCTTTCAAATCCCTTATTTAGGCAAATCAAGGATGAGAAATAGTTAAATCCCTGGCCAATCTCGATTGAGGGGAAATGATAGGTCTCTGAAGATAGAGATAGAAAATGTCATATATATATAGTTGCTATGGTGACAGCATAAATATAATCAGTTTCAATCCAGGCTCTGTGGTGTCACTTTTATCAGTTTTATTTGATGCCTTCTTCTTGAGTGTGTCCAAAGTTGATAGACCTCTGTTTCTGAGTGTATCTCTTAAAACTAAATTGGTCTGGAACTTGCCCTGCCCTGCAAGTACTTTTAGAAAAAGTGATTTACACGATAATAGAATAGAATAGAATAGAATAGAATAGAATAGAATAGAATAGAATAGAAGAGAAGAGAAGAGAAGAGAAGAGAAGAGAAGAGAAGAGAAGAGAAGAGAAGAGAAGAGAATAGTTGGAAGGGATCTTGAAAGAATAGGAGTAGGAATAGGAATAGGAATAGGAATAGGAATAGGAATAGGAATAGGAATAGGAATAGGAATAGGAATAGGAATAGGAATAGGAATAGGAATAGGAATAGGAATAGGAATAGAATAAAATTCTTTATTTGGCCAAGTGTGATTGGATACACAAGGAATTTGTCTTGGTGCATATGCTCTCAGTGTACATAAAAGAAAAGATACATTCATCAATAATCATAAAGTACAACACTTAATGATAATCATAGGATAGAAATAAGCAATCAGGAAACAATATTAATATAAATCATAAGGATAGAAGCAACAAAATTACAGTCATACAGTCGTAAATAGAAGGAGATGAATAGTGGGAACGATGAGAAAATTAATAGTAGTGCAGACTTAGTAAATAGTTTGACAGTGTTGAGGGAATTATTTGTTTAGCAGAGTGATGGCATTCAGGAAGAAAATGTTCTTGTGTCTACCGTGTTTCCCCGAAAATAAGACCCTGTCTTATATTTTTTTGACCCCTGAAATAAATGCTTGGCCTTATTGCCATGTGCTCAAAAGACCGATTGGGCTTATTATCAGGGAATGTCTTATTTTGGGGAAAAGAGGGTAGTTGTTCTGGTATGCAGTGCTCTGTAGCTTCATTTTGAGGGTAGGAATTGAAACAGTTTATGTCCAGGATGTGAACGGGTCTGTAAATATTTTCACAGCCCTCTTTTTGACTCGTGCAGTATAGAGGTCCTCAGTGGTAGCAGGTTGGTTATATGAACTGAAATGCTGTTCTTTTTTTTTTTCTTTATAGGTGTCTCACTGTTAACCTTTTTAAGAAAAAAAAACATTCTTCCAATGCCTTTTCTTATAAATGTGAAATATTTCCCATGGTTTTGTTTCGCTTTTTTGCTTTTTCTCTGGCTTGGATTCCAGATCTTGCCATCAAATTGAGTGAGACATCTTAGTATCCTTATCTTCTTCTAGTCCTAAAACCTTAGATACCATGGCTGGCAGTTTTCCAGGTGTTGATGGGCTTCTGTTAATCTAAGGAGAAAGCTGTTATTTTTTTATGGATAACCTGAGGGGTAGTCTACCTTGGCAACCTTCACTGAGCCTCTGCCAACCTCTCAGCTAATCTGGTTAAAAAGAATCAAAAAGCATTAGCTGATTGTCTGTAGCCTGATAGGGCATAATTACTGCCTTCTCTTCATTAGGTTGCACATGTTCAGTCTCTATTTTGATTTGGCACGAAGCAGTTTTGGTATGGAAAACCCTGCCAAAGCGTCCCACAAAGATCTTAGCTTTGTCCTACGAAAATATCACACAATGAAATAGGGGACTGGAGGCTAAAACATATAAAGAACAGTTGCTGGAATTGGGTATGTCTAGTTTAATAAACAGAAGGACTACGGGGTGACGAAATAACAGTGTTCCAATATCTCAGGGGTTGCCACAAAGAAGAGGGAGTCAAGCTATTCTCCAAAGCACCTGAGAGCAGGACAAGAAGCAATGGATGGAAGCTAATCCAGGAGAGAAGCAACCTAGAACTAGGGAGGAATTTCCCGACAGTTAGAACAATTAATCAGTGGAACAACTTGCCTTCAGAAGTTGTGAATGCTCCAACACTGGATGTTTTTAAGAAGAGATCGGACAACCATTTGTCTGGAATGGTATAGGGTTCCCTGCCTGAGCAGGGGATTGGACTAGAAGACCTCCAAGCAGGGGTGGGTTCTAAACTTTTTTACTACCGGTTCTGTGGGCGTGGCTTATTTTGTGGGCATGGCTTGATGGTCATGTGACAATTCTTTAGGATTTAGCAGAGGTACTGGTCTACTAGGTTTTTAACTGCTTGCAGAGCTGTACCGGTCTACTCATGTATTTTTGCAGGCACCGGTCTACTCATTTGTTTTTGGAGGCACCGGTCTACCACCAAACTGCCTTTTACCACTGATCAGCTGTAGGGCGGCCCTTTGAAGCTCCACGGCAAGAGTTTAAACAGGTTTTTTCCTTATAGCCCATCAGCTGGGATTCAGTAGGCAGCAATAGATTGGGGGTGGGGCCAAATAAAAGGTAAGAATAATGCGGGGTGGGGGTGGGGGTGGGAGGGCAGAACTGGTTCGGTGACATCATATCGTCACCACTACCGGCTTGGCAGAATCGGACCAAACCGGGAGGAACCCACCACTGCCTCCAAGGTCCGTTCCAACTCTGTTATTCAGTTGCTGCTACTTAATATCAACAGACTTTCTCCGAATCTCCCTCAGGCATTGAAATCATGCAAAAATTCCTGTCTTCTCCCAAGGTGCCATCATGACATATCTTATCCAGCCTTCACTACGTGAAGAGGAAATTTTCACAATGGGCGAACACATAAGCTAAGACAGAGGGGATCAATCTATGGGGACAATATGATGATGTATGAGGTAGAAATGGATGGATTGGTATAAAAGTCATTCAGTTTGGCAGGGGCAGATTTCAAAGCATTGTAGGATGATCTCCAGAGGCTGCTTCTGTAGGCCACGCTTCTTGGAATGACCTTGTGACCATGCAATACGACCTTTCTTATTGGCTAAGCACGATGACTGTGATAAAGTCAACAATCCAACAATCATAACAGAAACATTCATATCTGAATAATAGAAAAGCACCATAGCAAACCTGAAAAAAATAAAATGTCTTGAGGAGAGAAATTCAGTCAAGATCTACAAAGAGTTAAATGAGAGAATTAAAATAAAGAGGATAAAGATGTATTCAATAAATACATGGCTTCAAATTTTTGCTTGGTGTTACACATTCTACTACCCTTGAAAACAAATGTTCATCACTGCTAATTAGCTCCAGAGGACCACAAGTGCCAGTAAATCTCTTGAAATCATAACCAGCAAACTGCTCATTATGATATGAATCCCTAATACAGACCTGAAAATCTAATGGTGTCCATAAGGCTCCATGACCTGCACGGTGCTATCTAATAACCGAACAGAATAACAGAGTTGGAAGAGAACTTGGAGGTCTTCTAGTCCAACCCCCTGCAGGAACCCTCTATACAATTCCAGACAAATGGTTGTCTATTCTCTGCTTAAAAACTTCCAGTGTTGGAGCATTCAGAACTTCTGGAGGCAAGTCGTTCCACTGATTAATTGTTTTGTTGAGAAATTTCTTATTAGTTCTAGGTTGGTTCTCTCTCTGATTAGTTTCCATCCGTTGCTTCTTGCCCTGCCTTCAGGTGCTTTGGAGAATAGTTTGACTCCCTATTCTTTGTGGCAACCCCTGAGATATTAGAACACTGCTATCATGTCACCCCTAGTCCTTCTTTATATATATATATATATATATATATATATATATATATATATATATATATATATATATATACATACATACATACATACATACATACATATACATATATACATACGTAGGTCTTTGGTTGTTAGGGTCTTCTCCCGCGTAAAATTGGAAGTGTCTTGGCAACGTTTTGACGAAGTCTCATTCGTCATCTTCAGGCTGGTGTTCTCGGCTTCGTGCTTCCAGGAGCAATTGCTGTACATAATGTATATATCTGTACATATCTTATATTTTGTACATATACAAAATATAAACCATAGATCAAAGGTTCATCAAAAAACCTGTGTTGCCACCATTTCCAACATAGCTTATCCATCAACCCACAACCCAGCAACAGTGCTTCCACCCAATCAAAATACAACTACATCATCAACCAATCAGAATAAAACAAGACTGTCAACCAATCAGAATACATCTTTGCCTCTTTTCATAGAAAAACGTCAGTTAAGATCACACAGTTTGCCCATAACCACCAAGAACATCAGCCAGAAGATGATGAATGTGATTTCATCGAAACATCGCTGCTATCCTTCTAAAGATATGCTTACAATTACACGGGAAAAAACCCAAGATATTACCTGTACACACATATATACCCGTGAAAACTTACATACATACATACATACATACATACATACATACATACATACATACATATATATATATATATATATATATATATATATATATACATAAATCAAACAACTCTCTTTTGGAGCAAGCAATGATATGCAAAACAAAGAAAAAAGTGAGAAGGATTAAGTAAAAGAAATTAAAGTCATGAGATATTTTATTATTATTTATTTATTTATTTAATTAAATTTATATACCGCCCTTCTCCCCCAAGGGACTCAGGGTGGTGAACAGCCGAAATTTAAAATAGCATACAATATAAAAGTTAAAATAACTAAAAATAAATTAAATTAATCGGCCCCCCAATTTAAAACCCCAGGGCTATACAAATTAAAAACTAACCCATAAAAAACCTATTTAGGCTAGGCCAGCTTGCTGAAATAAAAATGTCTTCAGGGCCTTATGGAAAGTGCGGAGATCTGGGATTGTCGTATTCCGGGAGGTAGCTCGTTCCAGAGGGCAGATGCTCCCACAGAGAAGGCTCTCCCCCTGGGGGCTGCCAGCCGACACTGCTTGACCGACGGTACCCTGAGGAGGCCCTCTCTGTGAGAGCAAATTGGCCGCTGGGAGGTAATCAGTAGCAGAAGACAGTCTCGTAAATACCCTGGCCCTAAGCCATGGAGCGCTTTAAAGGTGAGAACCAACACCTTGAAGTGCACCTGGAAGACCACCGGGAGCCAGTGCAGGAGAGGTGTTATGTGGGAGCGCCCTGTCACTCCCGTAATCACCCGCACGGCTGCATTCTGGACCAGTTGGAGCCTCTGGGTGCTCCTCAAGGGGAGCCCCATGTAGAGAGCGTTACAGTCTTTATTTATGATTACAGTCATAAAGAGAAAAGGAAAGGAAATACAACTATATCTAATTTATCCACAAACAAAAATCTGTACTTCAAGGAAATCTAATTCTAATCCTACCTTTAGCCTAATAGCAATAGAAACGTTTTAAACCCAATATTTCCAAAGCTAGCAATCCCTACAATAACATGAATTTAAGAATACCATTAACCTTTTAATTATATTTTTCTAACAGAGTAGAGTAGAGTAGAGTAGAGTAGAGTAGAGTAGAGTAGAGTAGAGTAGAGTAGCAGAGTTGGAAGGGAGTTTGGAGGTCTTCTAGTCCAACTCTCTGCTTAGACAAATGCTTATCAAATCTCTTCTTAAAAACGTCCAATGTTGGAGCATTTAAAACTTCTGGAGGCAAGTGGTCCCACTGATTAATTGTTCTAAAACTAAGGAAATTTCTCCTTAGTTCTATATTGCTTCTCTCCTTGATTAGTTTCCATCCATTGCTTCTTGTCTTCAGGTGTTTTGAAGAATAGCTTGACTCCCTCTTCTTTGTAGCAGCCCCTGAGATATTTGGAACATTGCTATCATGTCACCCCTAGTCCTTCTTTTCATGTTTCCCTTATGTTCATTCACAGCTGCATACATTGCCTGTGCTCTTGAAACTTCTCATGGTCTTTTTATGTAAGAGCTTATCAGATCTGTCCAGCTACCATTGTACAGATCCTCCCCTTCCTCTTTATTTATTTATTTATTTGTTTAGATTTGTATACCGCCCTTCTCCTTGCGGACTCAGGGCGGTGAACAGCCAAATAAAAATAGTACACAAAAGTTAAACAATTTCTTTAAAAAAGCATATAACTTTGGCTAAAAATTAAAACCATTAACCATTAAATATTTAAAATACCCAACCCTATAATACAGATCTTAAAAATTCAGCGGGGTCAGGCTAGAGTTTTCAGGGCCCGACGAAAAGTCCGGAGGTCAGCAATTGTTCTCAGTTTTGGAGGAAGATCGTTCCAGAGGGTAGGGGCTGCCACAGAGAAGGCCCTCCCCCTGGGGGTCGCCAGCCGGCATTGTCTGGCTGACAGCACCCTGAGGAGACCCTCTCTGTGGGAACGCACCGGCCGGTGGGAGGCTATTGGCGGCAGAAGTAAGTACCCTGGTCCTAAGCCATGGAGCGCTTTAAAGGTGGTCACCAACACCTTGAAACGCACCCGGAAGTCCACCGGTAGCCAATACAGCACGCGCAGGAGAGGTGTCACATGGGAGCGTCCCGTCGCTCCCATAATCCCTCGCGCGGTCGCATTCTGCACTAGTTGGAGCCTCCGGGTGCACCCCAAGGGGAGCCCCATGTAGAGAGCATTGCAGTAGTCCAGGCGAGAGGTGACGAGTGCCTGAGTGACTGTGCGTAGGGAGTCCCAATCTAGAAAGGGCCGCAACTGGCGTATCAGGCGAACCTGTTAGAAAGCTCCCCTGGCCACAGCTGTCGTGTGATCTTCCAAAGACAACCGTGGGTCCAGGAGGACGCCCAAGTTGCGCACCCTTTCTGTGGGGGCCAATGATTCGCCCCCAGTAACCAGTGATGGTGTCAGCTGGCTATATCGGGACGCCGGCAGCCACAGCCACTCGGTCTTGGAGGGGTTGAGTCGAAGCCTGTTTCTCCCCATCCAGGCCTGCACAGCTTCAAGGCACTGGGACATCACTTCCACGGCATCGTTGGGGTGGTCTGGGGTGGAAATGTACAGCTGCGTATCATCAGCGTACTGATGGAACTCCACCCCAAAACCACGGATGATCTCACCCAGCGGCTTTACATAAATGTTGAACAGGAGGGGCGAGAGGATCGATCCCTGCGGCACCCCACACACTAGGCGCCTCGGGGTCGACCGCTGCCCCCCTGTCAACACAGATTGCGACCGGTCGGAGAGGTAGGAGGAGAACCACCGTAAAACGGTGCCTCCCACCCCCAGTCCCTCCAACTGGCGCAACATGATACCATGGTCGATGGTATCAAAAGCCGCTGAGAGGTCTAATAACACCAGGATAGAGGAATAACCCCTACCCCGGGCCCGCCAGAGATCATCCACCAACGCGACCAATGCCGTTTCAGTGCTGTATCCAGGCCTGAAGCCGGACTGGAGCGGGTCTAAATAGACAGCTTCATCCAGGTACCGAGGGAGCTGCCATGCAACCACACTCTCAACAACTTTCACTAAAAAGGGAAGGTTGGAGACTGGACGGTAATTAGCCAAAATAGCCGGCTCCAGGGAGGGCTTCTTGAGGAGGGGCCTCACCACCGCCTCCTTCAAGGCGGCCGGTAGGGCACCCTCACGCAAAGAAGCATTTATGATCTCCTGGAGCCAGCCTCGTGTAACCTCCCGGGAGGCCAGCACCAACCAGGAGGGACATGGGTCCAATAAACATGTGGTTGCATTCAGTCTCCCCAAGGTCCTGTCCACATCCTCAGGAGCCACAGGATCGAACTCAGCCCAGATAACACTCTCAAGACCTGCCTCAGTCACCTCGCCCGAACTAACCCAGTCGGCGGCCAAGTCATCCCGAATCTGAGTTATTTTGTCATCCAGATATTGAACAAAATCCTCAGCATGACCCTGCAATGGATCTTCCCGCGCTCCCGAATGAAGGAGGGAGCGGGTCACCCTAAACAGGGCGGCTGGGCGATTATCTGATGATGCGATAAGGGCGGCAAAATAGTTAGATTTTGCCGCTTTTATCGCCACTAAGTAAGTCTTAATGTGAGCTCTTACTAGTGTCAAGTCAGATTCAGAGCGACTGGCCCTCCAACCGCTCTCTAGGCATCTTCTCTGGCGTTTCATCTCCCTCAGCTCCTCGGTAAACCAAGGAGATAAGTGAGTTCGGCGCCAGGTCAGAGGCCGCGAAGGCACGACACGGTCCAAGGCCCCACCGGCTGCCCTATTCCAGGCAGCCACCAGGTCCTCAGCCGAGTCGTGTGTCAGTGTCTCAGGAAATGGCCCAAGCTCCGTCTGGAACCTATCAGGATCCATCAGGCGCCTGGGGCAGAACCACCTAGTCGGTTCCGCCTCCCTGCGGTGAGGTGCAGCGGTCTGAAAGTCGAGTCGAAGGAGCGAGTGGTCAGTCCATGACAAGGGCTCCATAACTATATCCCCAATATCTAGACCACTCAACCACTGACCAGAGACAAAAACTAGATCCAGGGTGTGTCCACCAACGTGGGTTGGGCCCTGAATTACCTGGGTCAGGTCCATGGCTGTCATGGAAGCCATGAACTCCCGGGCTAACTCAGATGTTTCACCGATAGATGGCATTGATGGCATCTTGACTTATTCTCCCTCCTTTCGATCTTGTGCCTATTTTGTCTTTTTTTTTTTCTTCATCACTCTCTCTGTATGACTGAAAGCACTCCATTTTAAGAAATAAAATAGCCTAGTACAAAGTTGAAGAGAAACTCTGCTCACACTGAACAGCAACATTAAACTTGCAAGGAGCAAACTTCATTTTTGTGGCCCATATTTTCAAAAATATCTTGATGCTTTTAAAAGGCTCTGATGATCCCAACTGAGCCGTACGATCATCAGAGGCTTTTTTTTTTACTTTTAAAAGCATTTGTTTGGCCGAAGAGGTTGTAGAAAAAATGCTTTTAAAAGTAAAAAAAAAAAAGCCTCTGATGATTGCGCGGCTCAGCTGGGCGTAGGAGGGAGGCGCGCAGGGATTTTTGCTACCAGTTCTCCGAACCATCCACTGCCATCGCTACCAGATTGGGCAATCCGGTTTGAACCGGGAGCATTTCAATCCTGCTTTAATCTATTGTCAATAGAATTTTCTTGCATTAAATATTACTATGACAAGTAATCAGTGGTGGGATTCAAATAATTTAACAACTGCTTCTATGCCCTAATGATTTCTTCCAACAACCAGTTCACCAGACTGCTCAGAAAGTTAACAACTGGTTCTCCCGAAGTGGTGCGAACTGGCTGAATCCCACCACTGCAAGTAATCCTCATATAACATGAATCAAAGTTTACCACTAATCATAAATATTCACCAAACTAAACAGGTTAGATTTCCCTGACTGATGTAAACAGAAATATTTTGTTCTGGACAACTCAAAGTTATCCAGGAAACAATTCACACTTTTACAGGGCATTAACTGATACCTTAAATTCAACCCAGAAGTAACTATCAAGCCAAAACAAACACTATATTCAAGGAAGCAAAATTTTATTTTTACCCTCTAGCCAGTGATTTAGCTTGATAGTAAAAAATAAAACATTACTCTAGCAGGCAACCCTATTGTAACTTGAACATCATAAAAACTAGTCATAAAAATTCACTCAAAACTATCTTTCCCATTAACTGTAAGCACAGCTTTAAGGAAACCTGTCATAGTACCCAAACTATAATCTTTCAAAGGAAGAGAATGGCAAATATTACTCTCTGTTATTCCATATTGAGGGTGATCTAAGAGAAGAGATCTAAAGCAATGGAGGGGAAGAGGAGGAGGAGGAGGAGGAGGAGGAGGAGGAGGAGGAGGAGGAGGAGGAGGAGGAGGAGAAGAAGAAGAAGAAGAAGAAGAAGAAGAAGAAGAAGAAGAAGAAGAAGAAGAAGAAGAAGAAGAAGAAGAAGAAGAAGAAGAAGAAGAAAGAGTATGCAGCCATTAAAAGAGTCCCAAAGAAGAATCCTCAATCCAGTTGAAGAAGCTGCTGAGAATTCTTTCTGATTCTTCATATAGTTACATCTACTGCCAATCTGGATGACTTACTCTTAAACTGATTTTCTCACAAGGGCCTCCCCTATCAGCAAGCAAACGATTATCAGAATTATCTTTGCAAAGACTGCTGAAAACATTATAGGGAAGGGAATTTGGTTGGAGTGGGAGAAAAACACCCATTGAGAAGATACCATAGGGCAGGGGTGTAAAATTCAATTTCATTGAAGGCAGCATCAGGGTTGTATTTGACCTTGGGGGGCCGGAGTGGGAGTGGCCAGTGTGGGCATGGCCAGCTCAACATCACTCTTGCCGGGGGGGCACCTGTGATGGCCTGAGCGCTCTGTCAGCGAAAACAGGCTGGGACAGCTCCCTGCAACTTGCAACGTTCTGCCAGTGGAAACAGAGCTTCATTGATCCTTCTCTGTTTCCAAAGTGGCCCTACGGGTCAGATCTATACACCCCATGGGCCGGATCTGACCCATAGGCCTTGAGTTTGACACCCCTGCCATAGGGATATCAAGGCACATTTCAGGTTGTTTTTTTACTTAGCTCACACACACACATACAGCCAGGGGTGGGCTACTAGGGGTTTGCAAAGGTTCGGGAAAACCTCTAGCTAAGATTCTGTGTGCTTCAGAGAACCTCCAAATTCTACTCCTGGCTGGCCCCACCCACCCCGCCCCTCCCCTCCCAGGAATCTCCACACGGCCTGTTTTGTATACCAGGTAAGTGCAGGGTGTGCACGGAGGCTCGGGGAAGGGCAAAAAACAGGCCCACCAGAAGATAGGGAAGTTTCCAGCCTCCAGAGGGTCTCTGGAGCCTAGGAAGGGCATTTTTGCCCTCCCGGAGGCTTGAGAAAAGCCTCCAGAGCCCAGGAAAGGCAAAAACGCCCACCCCCCATGGTGCAGGAGGCTGACTAGGCCACACCCATTGTGGCCACGCCTACCCAGCAACCGGGCAGAGAACCCCTTACTAAAATTTTTGAAGCCCACCCCTGCGTACAGCTTCTAAAGGATATTGGCTTCCCATTCCCAGTCACGATGTTCAAATGTCCATGAACTTTTCAACTAAACTGTCAAGTATTTGCAAGCCATTGGCACATGTGTCATACAGACACTAGTGGAGGCAGAAAGTACCTCCACCCATGTGGAAAGGAGGGTCTTACACTGAGTATAAAACCCCCTCTAAGCTTTCCACCACGCTCTCTCTTTTGATCTTTGATCACGGTAGCCACACACGCTGTGTGCGTCCTATCCTATAATGAATATGAAGACAACCTTGTGTATATAGTTAATATGTTGTGTTATTTGAATAAATACATTTAAGACATTTATTCAGGCATCTGTCTTTGGATTCTTCTATGCTCCTGGATGATTCTACCATCCCAAATTCCACATAAACGGAGCTGGTAGAATCCTGTTTCTCTTCCATGGCTAATATCAACTTTGGACAGCTTCAAATCTACAAATGAGGACATGGGGATAAACTTAGCTCCTTCACTCCTGTTGCGTTGATTTCAAAGGGCCTTCTGGTTGCTTCATTTGAAAGGAAAGGAAAACTTTGTTCGGCCCAAATTAGTCTGTTGACAAAGAAATATGATAAAAGCATCCTACCAAATAAAATAGGTAGTTCTCATTTATTTCCCCCTCCTTCATTAAACAACTGCCAGTTAAAGGTGGATCAAATTGCGTGTGTTTTGACATCAATGACTACTTCAAAGGATTACTGAATTGTGCTTTCCGAAACACTTAGATCTCTGATTGAGCTGGAGCTGTGTATGCACACAATTAAGAAATTCATTTCCTTATTATTAGTGGTACTCTCTGAAGAATGCTAGTCATTCTGAGTTCACTTTTCAGGACATGTAGCTCTTGATATTGACAGTGTATGTTCCTTTGCCTTGAAAGTAATCTTTTTATGTTTGGATCAAAGAATTTTGAAACTAGTTTCCCTTTATACATATTTATAATTTCTGCAAGCCATTTCAAAACTAATGGAAAGGCTTCTATGACAGTGATGGCTAACCTTTTTGCCATCGTGTGCCAGAAGCGGGGGGAGTGTGGGGGGGTCACGCACATGCATGCCTATACCCATAATTCATATCCTCCCCGTGCCCCGCCCCGCTATGCATGCGTGCGTGACCCGACTCCCCCCGCTTTTGGCACACGACAGCAAAAAGGTTACCAGTGAGCCCAGGAGGCCCATTTTTCACCCTCCCCAGGCTCCAAAGGCTTTTTTGGAGCCTAGAGAGGGCAAAATGGCCTCCTCCCCCCCCCCCCCCGCTGGAGGGCGGAAGCAGCCTGTTTCCTGATTTCCAGTAGGCCCGGAAGGCCCGAAAACCAGCTGGTGGTGCACTCATGTGTGCTGGAGCTGAGCTAGGGCAACGCTCATATGCCCACAGATATGGCTCTGCGTGCCACCTGTGGTACCTGTGCCATAGGTTCGCCATCATGGTTGTATGATACCCAGGCTACAGCACTTAGTTTAACAAGTGTTTTAAATTCTCCTGTTTGTTTGGGGGGTTTTTTGCCGTATCCCCTTGCCCAACTTTTACTTTTATTATTATTATTATTGTAGTTTTTAATGTTTAATACCAGTATAATCTTGTTGAGCTCAGGATGTCCTAGAATCCTACTTTATTGCCTTGATCTATTTCTCTTCATCGCTTAAACCGTGAATAGAAAAATTAGTAGAAAATACAGTTGTGATATCTTTCAGCTGAAACTGGGTTAGGAATTTACTGAAAGACATTTGCAAAAATTTTCCCTTTAAAAAACTGGGCAAACTGAGACCAGCTGGGTGGTTAAGGATTTTGTTTGGGTTTTATTTCTTAAGCAAGAATTTATAAATAAATGAATCTGAAGAAAAGTTGGCAGCTTCATATCTGCGTTGCTCAGTTGGAGTTATCACCTCCTCTTTTTTAAAAAGCTAGTTTTTAAACAATACGAGATCCTTTTTATGCTTAGAATAGCAGCTTTATAAGAATCTATCGCATTCATAAAAGTTGGCTATGCTCCCTGTAAAGCCAGTTAAGAAAACACTACTGTGGTGTTTACATAACTGATTGACTATGTGCTGTCAAGTCATTTATGACTCCTAGGGACCACATACTTAGTTTTTCTCCATTAGTTTATATAATACAAGGTCCCTAAATAATTGATATGATAGCTTAGTATTCGGACCAAATTAACCCAACATGCTAAGAGAATGGCTGGGTGAACGCAAAACAACCTTTGGGGAACAAAACATGGTGAACTTGAAGTCCTACTACATGAGGGTCATTATGATATATGAGCAATTACAGAAACTTGATAGGATGAAACTGGAACATAACTGATGGAAGGATACAAACTGTTCCAAAGGAAGAGACCTAATAAAAGAGGAAATGGAGTTGTATCATATGTAAAAGATCTCTACTTCTCTCCAGAAATGCACAAAACCAAGAATGAAAACTTCCTAGAATGCATTTGGATCAATATAAAAGAAGAAAAAATAATGAGATTGCATTTTTGTATACTTTGAGCTGCCCAACCAAGCAGAAGAAATAGATGAACTTTTTGTTAATCAATTAACTTTTTGTTTAACCGATGTATGTAGGAAATCTGCCACATTAATAGCACTTAGACTTATATACTGCTTCATAGTGCTTTTACAACCCTCTCTAAGCAGTTTACAGAGTCAGCATATTTGCCCCCAACAGTCTGGGTCCTCATTTTACCCACCTCGGAAAGATGGAAGGCTGAGTCAACCTTGAGCCAAGCAGTCTGTCATAAAACAGGCAGACAAGAATTTGGGATAAAGCTGATGAACCGATGACAGCTGCCTTTATCCTCAAAGAATGAGGATATGAAGATGCCTTTAGTTCAAGGTTACGAGCCAGATGGGAAAAGAATCTTGACATTTGACTTTGCATGCACTACTGAGCACTAGAAAACTGGAGGAAATGGATGTGGAGAAAATTGCAGAGGGATTTCACAATGTCTAAAAGGCTTATTTTGCAGTTGTCTACATAACACCCCTCTCATTGGTTAGATTGATATTTTCAGGATTTTCATCACATTGTTCTCCTCTGATTCATTTCTTTTCTTCTGACTTTGATCTGTCCACTTCAAGAGCTGACTTCTATTTCTCAAGGTTTTTTTTATTTTTAAAAAAATTTTTTTTACAAACATATCAATGCGTGAACGGTGTGGCACCAGGGTGTTATACAAATAAAACTAGTAGAATTAATCATAGTTATTACATTTGATCAACTTGTATATTTCTAATAATGATACACATTTATATTAAGTTATAGTTTGTCATTATTCAATTATTCCATATTTTCTCTTATTATTGCTTTTATTTTATTATATAAAGTTGTATACACTAATATTCCCCCATCTCTTATTTCTATCTCTTATTCTAACTTTTAATCATGTCACCCTTTATTAGGTGACATTTTCTTTCTATTCTATCTAACTTCTAGTCGTGTCACCTACCAAAAAAGAGAGAGAGAGAGAGAGAGAGAGAGAGAGAGAGAAGGAAAAGCATATCAGAACAACAAGAAAAAGAAATCATCTATCTATCATCTCTTGCCCACTTCAGCTATCCTTTTTTTAGCTTGCCTCCCATATTCCTCTCTTAAATCTTTATCTCTGAATGCATCTGCTTGACTATTCAGTCTAGGTATTTCTCCCACCTCCATCCTCTTCCACTTCCTAGTTTCCAAGATTTCTGCCCAGACCCCTATCTCCTCCCTTTCAAGAATATCTTCCAACTCTCTTAATATCCCCCCCCCGATTTAATTCATCAGTCACTGTTATTTTCATTGTTGTCTCCTCTTTGTCTTCTCCTTCTTCCATTTCTTATGTTGACTCCTCCCTTTCCAGGGTGTCTTGGTCTTTACTCATCATCCCACGTACAGTATTTTCCATTTTTTTCCGTAATCTCCTCGAATCCTTTCTCCATGATGTTTTTTGTGTTTTGAAAAAGTAACACCATCGCCTTTGAAATTCCGCTCATTTCTTCCTTATAAGGCATCTTATTTTGTTTTAGAAAATTCAACTTTTGTCCATCAGTCCAAGAACTATTTACTCACTTCAAGAGCTGGCTTGATCTGCTGCCTCAGTATAATGGAGAAAAACTGTTGGCTTTTAGGTCTAAAGGTAAAGGTAAAGGTTCCCCTCGCACATAGGTGCTAGTTGTCCCCGACTCTAGGGGGCGATGCTCATCTCCGTTTCAAAGCCGAAGAGCCAGCGCTGTCTCCGTGGTCATGTGGCCGGCATGACTAAATGCCAAAGGCGCACGTAACGCTGTTACCTTCCCACCAAAGGTGGTCCCTATTTTTCTACTTGCATTTTTTACGTGCTTTTGAACTGCCAGGTTGGCAGAAGCTGGGACAAGTAACGGGAGCTCGCCCCGTTATGCTGCACTAGGGATTCGAACCAGGTGTGGGTTCTAAAATTTTTTACTACTGGTTCTGTGGGTGTGGCTTATTTTGTGGGCATGACTTGATGGTCATGTGACAATTATTTAGGATTTAGCAGAGGTACTGGTCTACCAGGCATTTAACTGCTTGCAGAGTTGTACCAATCTACCCATTTATTTTTTGCAGGCACTGGTCTATCCATTTATTTTTGCAGGCACTGATCTACTCATGTATTTTTGCAGGCACCGGTCTACTCATTCATTTTCTTTTAACACTGATCAGTTGTAGGGTGGCCTACAACTTTGAAGCCCCGCGGCAAGAGTTTAAACAGTTTTTTTCCCTCTAGCCATCAGCTGGGACTCAGGAGGCAGCAATAGATTGGGGGTGGGGCCAAATAAAAGGTAAGAATAACATGGAGGTTGGGTGCATGGGGCACGGGAGGATGCGGGGGGGGGGCAGAACCGGTTCGGTGACATCATATCATCACTGCTACCAGCTCAGGAGAACCGGGCCAAATCGGGAGGAACCCACCACTAATTCGAACCACTGAACTGTCGACCTTTCGATCGACAAGCTCAGCGTCTTAACCACTGAGCCATGGTGTCACAGTCACTATTGCATTCTTCTTATCTTTATTTTTATTAATGCCAGCACCAGCCTCAAAACAGATTCTTACTAAAGTTACACTCCTAAATTAAACTTCTATGGAGTTTCTCTCCATATACTTTTTCTGCTGCTATCTCTTATTCAGTGAAGGACAATGTACAGTATATGTTGAGAAAGATGGACAGATTCATGCAGGATACTTTTACACCATATTAACTTAAAAGCTAGCAGAATTATCAGCCCAGCCTATGAGGATTATCATTATACCAACTGTAACTAAAGAAAACCCTTTCCAATTTTCAATATAAGATAGAACAAGCCCTGTTGTCAGTCATTGTATAAGTATACACCGAGGTAAGAAGAGAAGAAGAAAAGAGTCCTATTCAGAAAGTCAGATTTATATTCTGACAAATGACAATAGAGAGACTATATTTTGTTTCTCATTCCTTAATGCTTGATTCATTTTGCTTTTGCAATTTCATTGTGATTGGATCTGGGAGCACTTCTATTATTTGTCCGTTATCATGTTACATTTTAGGATAAGAAAGCAATAGTTTATACATTGCATTTCCCTATAAATGTAGGAAGAGGAGAAGTAAAGCCTGGGGTGGAGTCAAGAGAGGAATCAACCTGGAATTGTTATATTGCCACAAGTAGTCAGCTACTCTTGAATTCCATTAACTCTTATCTAATGCCAATTCGGTGCTGAGTGTTAGTACCAGTAGGTGAGTGTTGAGAGGGCAACTGACAGGGCAAGTCGCTGTATATAGACAGAGAGCAAACCCCATTCCCTTCTAGCACTGAAAATGTTACCTGGTGTTCTGTCCCCAACCCCACGCACACACACCAACAAGCGTTCAGGAGATAAGGAGCAACCCAGCCGGCAAAAACCTAGTAGCTGCCTGCCCAGAGTTTATTAGTTACAAAGAGAAGAGATAACTTCTCTCCACTTCTGGCACATCAAAGGTAAGCAGTTCAATAATTACAATTCAGTCTAGAGATAATCCAGTCTTAAAGCAAGAGTCTGGCAGTGCAGAATGGTGTGGAAGCTTTCAGCTTTGTTCGTCACAAGGTTTGACTGGCCACCACGCTCCCTTTTATATCCTGTGGGGTGTGGTCCAGTGACTCAGCTAATCTCTGGCACGTCTTCCCTTCTGCTGTGCATGTTTCTCCCTGCGTCGCTGTCGAGGATCCAGCCAGCACTTATCTCCCTTGTCACTGTCCACCTGTGGCTGCGTGGACGTGCTTGGCTCTGGGCCTATCTCTTGCCCTTCGGTGTCCTCCGGAGGCATTACCAGAGAGGAGGGTCCTGGAGAGGGAGGCCTTGCCCACTCCTCTCCCTCACTCTCAGAGTCTGCGTCTGCCGATGACACAGGCTCAGGCAACGGAGCCACAACACTTGGTTACTGTAACTAATGAAATGTTTGCAAGAAAACCATCCAGCTCAGAGACCACCAAGGATCCCACAGTTCAACCCTGAGCTACAAATATGATCTTCTATTAGTATTGGTGGGATGCAGTGGCTCAGTGGCTAAGATGCTGAGCTTGTCAATCTAAAGGTCGGCAGTCCAGCAGTTCGAATCCCTAGTGCAGCATAATGGGGCGAGCTCCCGTTACTTGTCCCAGCTTCTGCCAACCTGGCAGTTCAAAAGCACGTAAAAAATGCAAGTAGAAAAATAGGGACCACCTTTGGTGGGAAGGTAATAGCGTTACGTGCGCCTTTGGCATTTAGTCATGCCGGCCACATGACCACAGAGACGTCTTCGGACAGTGCTGGCTCTTCAGCTTTGAAACGGAGATGAGCACCGCCCCCTAGAGTCGGGAACGACTAGCACATATGTGCAAGGGGAACCTTTACCTTTACTTATTAGTATTGGTACTTTATTCGCTTCCATTTTTCAGACAAATGTAAGCAGACTAACCAAAAAGGATATCATGATTTTCCAGGCCTCACAGTAATTTCTTCTTATTACGTGGAATATTCCTTTTCATGCTTTTGGTTTTTGGCTCAGTATTATCTTTAACAGCTGCTTCCATTTAGGTATGTGATGAAAAGGCAAGAACATTTCTTTCTCTCACAACTTCAAAAAGCTCATGTATTTTAATGTGTTTGTTTTTATTCCTTTTGTCAAAGCTCTTTGGTTGAATATGCATGACAACATTTTCCAGCTAAATACCCAATAAACATTTTATAGTACAGCTTATTTACAAAATAAAAACCAAATCTTTCTTGGTATTGAAAGGAGATCAGTTGAATACACTTAGAATTAGAGGGGAAAATTCTAGGCTGTAAGCACTGCAGACGGCAGTGAAGGTGTTATAATTCTTCTTACGTTGCTTTTTTATTGCGCTATTTTGATATCAGCACAAAAACTAAAAATACGGTTCAAAAGGAAGGTAAAGAAAGAATTAAACCAAAGGCAAATGAGAAGGGGGAAAGGTAGTATTTATCCACTTAGCTAGTCTTAAAAAGAATATTTTTGCCCAGAATTTGTACTGAATTGGATAGTGCTTTTTTTTTTTTTTTTTTGAGAAATGTTAATATATGAAGAAATGGTCACCAAATTGGAACAAAATTATCCTTAATTTAGATTTTCTTCTACAATTACTTTTGTGTACATTTTCAGCCAATACAATTGTCCCCACTAAAAGCCACTAATCAGGCTAAAGCTGTATTTAAGTTTTCTAATGTTTTGTAATAACAAATTAGGATCTTACATCGCTTCAATTTACGCGGCCTGAGTAAATTGTTGTAAACCAAAGGCAAATTTCATTATCAAAGATTGAGGATATTCTTGTTTTTGTGAGTTGAAGTCCCCACATCCTGAAATGGTCATGTTTGAGAAACACTGACTTGCTAGCCTATGAACCTCAGAATTCAAATCAACTTTACATCCAAACAGCAATGGCACCGACTCTCAACCAACCCATGTACCTTCCCCCAACCAGCACTTCACCTCTCAATCCCACACCTGACCCTCACCTGATGTGACCTCCCCATCACAAGACCACCACAAGACCCTCAACTGATGTGACCCCACATCTGACCCATCACAAGATTCTCACCTGACATGACCCTCACTTGAAGTGACCTCCCCATCACAAGACCCACTGACCACACAAAGCTCTTGTAAGCTGAAGAACACTGACATCCCCTAAATTCTGCTGCAGAAAAAAACAATTACTACCAATCTGCCTTCCATTGAGGACCTGTACTGCATGAGTCAAAAAGAGGGCTGTGAAAATATTTACATCCTTTGTGTGTCCAATCACACTTAGCCAATAAAGAATTCTATTCTATTCTATTCTATTCTATTCTATTCTATTCTATTCTATTCTATTCTATTCTATTCTATACATATTTAGAATAAGCTTGGTAACAAAACATTCGGAAGCCAACCCACAAGCTCAGAGAACGAACCTCTACCCTCAACCTACACCTGAACTACAGATATTCACCACTATCTCAAAGACTGACTTAAGCAAGGGATGGAAATGTCCTTCTTTGCAGCCTACTGTAGCTGGAGTGTGGGACCATTAATTTTGCAAAATGTATTCACCATTAACAGGGGCTTCAGAATCCTTCAAAATCCTCTTCTGTCTATCTGATTGTATTGAACATTCTTTCCCCCTTATGCTTTAAAAGAGGATGATGAAGCAATGGGAGAAGAGAGATTAGCACCCAATGATTAGCCCTACTTTTCCCATCTTCTAAAGTCGGCTTTAAATATACATTTATGACAATGCCTATATGTTCCTTAATTTCATGGGGGATTAGATTGGATTAAGTAATAGTTCAGCTAATATTAACTGACGTCTTCAATTCCTGGTAGTTTTAATTAACTGTCTTACTAGGAAAGCATCAACATCATGTTTTAATTTTCATATGCCTGCAACATATTATTCCTTATATGATTTGCCAGCCCTGCATTTTCATAGTTAATTAATTCAATGTCACTGAGTTGGGTTTTATAGCTTGTACTGATAGGAACAAATGCTTATTTTTTTTAAAGGCTTAAATAACTGATCTTTCAAGGATATCTCAGTTTTTTGATCCTGTCCTTCCTTCTCAATTTTATTTCCCATTATTGAGCCTCAGAAAACGTTCTTTACTAGACATGAAAACAAATAGGAGACAGCGAAGGGGCAATATTTGAAACAGGAATAAAGGCTTCCTCATTAAAACTAATGAGACTCTTAAAACAGTGGCACTTTGCAGAGGCATGGCAAAAGCATAAAAAGAGTGAGGCTGCTTTAATGAATAGCAGACAGCTGCTGTATTCACATGAGATTCAAAAGAGGTCTTCCAAACCATTGGTGAAATGTGGACAGTTCTTCATGGATCAGCTCACCTTGGAATGCGGTAAAGTGCCAATCTGAGAGCTAATTTGGCCTAGTGGTTAAAATATCAGGCTAAAACCAGGACACTGCCAGTTCTAGTCCCGCCTTAGCCATGAAAGCTGGCTGGAAGACTTTGCGCCACTCACCAGAAGACTGTGAGTTCTAGTCCCGCCTTAAGCATCAAAACCAGCTGGGTGACTTTGGGCCAATCGCCAGGAGACTATGAGTTCTAATCCCGCCTTAGGCTGGCTTTGGATCAGTCATACTCTCTCAACCCAGAGGTGGGATCCTTCCAGTTTAAAACCAGTTTGGTGATCGCATGCTTTGCTTGCGTGCGGGCACATGGGCGCTTTGTGTGCGTCCACAACAGACACACTCTGCACGCATGTGCACAGTTCAACAAAAAATCACCTTCCACATTAGTGCTAGGGAATTAAAACAGCTGAGGCTCAGCAATCCGCTCTGCCACGCTAATCAGCTGCGAAGATAAAGGTAAGTAAAGCGCTGGGGCGGATAAATGTGGTATAAAAAAACCCCAAATAAATAAAATCCCAAATAACTGTGACACACCCCCTCCACCTCCAATAAAAATAAATGTACATGAACTTCCATGGGTGCAGCGAGGATTAAAAGTTTAACAATCATGTTAGACCTCGATTTTAAAAAATTGGCTTAAAGCTGTAGCATATGAGCTGTCAAAACAGGGGAACTGTAAAAAATGGCAAAATTTCTGAAGGAATTTGTGACTTAATGTAGTCTTTAACCTTTCCAAATATGTATTAAGAATATAAATTTCATTATCTGGATGATAAGTCTCGCTACGTGCTTCTTGAAATCCATTCTGAGAGAGAATATATGGAAGTCTCAAGATGTTCCACGTTAGACCTAAATGGATTGCTTCTGGCTAGATATATAATTATCTGGGGAAATTCTCTTCACCACCACTAGTGATTAAAGACCATCCTAATCCATTCATGTTGTATCTTAGTAAATGATGGCTTTTTCACATTAATGAAAGTTATCTTCATAGGGCTCTGGAGTAAGCTGTTCTATTTTTACATTTTTGGATTTGAGCCTGAGGAGCAATAGGTGATTGTGCTTTAGTTCATCTTTTAGAAGCAGACAGGAAAAAAACAACTTTACAACCATTTTAGAGATAAATTTGAAATTTTCATCTGTCTTAGAAATCTCACCCAAAAAACTATTTTCATATTTTCCAGTACGCTCCCATAGAGAGGAGCTTCTCAGGGTGCCATCGGTCAAACCAGTTGACTGGTGGCCCCAGGAGGAGAGCCTTCTCTGTGGGGGCACCTACCATCTAGAACGAGCTTCCACTAGAGATACGGAGGATCCCGGATCTGTGCACTTTCCGCCGTGCCCTTAAAACATTCTTATTCCAACAGGCGGGCCTGGCCTAATTTTCCCTTTTTAAACTGTTTTAAATCTGTCCTAAATTGGGTGTTTTAAATTATTGGGCCAAAATATTTATTGTATTCTAAATGTCTTTTAACATTCGTATTATATGCATTTCATCTTGGCTGTTCACCGCCCTGAGTCCTTCGGGAGTAGGGCGGTATATAAATTTAATTAATTAATTAATTAATTAAATATCAGGTGTGTAGTTAATTTTTGACTGCAACAGAATCTAGTTGATATGGTGTGATCAAACTTAAGTACAGAAGTTTCTAAGTATAGACTGGATGAAACCAGAAGTTTCTAAGTATAGACTAGATGAAACTGTGAGAGGGAGTAGTAGTAAATTTGAGCTAGCAGTGTGTGGCGGCAGCCAAAAAAGTCAATGCAATCTTAAGTTGCATTAACAGAGGAATACAATCACGATCAAATGAGGTACTATAAAGCCCTAGTAAGACCACATCTAGAATACTGCATCCAGTTTTGGTCACCACACTATAAATAAGATGTTGAGACTCCAGAAAAAATGCAGAGAAGAGCAACCAGGATGTTTAGGGGACTGGAGACTAAAACATATGAAGAACGCTTACAGGAACTGGGCATGGCTAGTCTAGTGAAGAGAAGGACCAGGTGAGACATGATAGCCAACTTCCAATAGTTGAGGGGCTGCCACAGAGACGAGGGGGTCAAGCTGTTTTACAAAGCACCTGAAGGCAAGATAAGGAATAATGGATGGAAACTGACCAAGGAGAGATTCAACCTAGAAATAAGGAGAAATTTTCTGACAGTGAGAACAATCAACCAATGGGACAGCTTGCCTTTCCAAATTGTGGGAGCTTCATCACTGGAGGCTTTCAAGAAGAGATTGGACTGCCACGTGTCAGAAATAATCTAGAGTCTCCTGCTTGAGAATGGGTTGGATTAGATGACCTACAAGGTCCCTTCCAACTCTGTTCATCTGTTAAAAAAAAGTACAGAAAACAAATGTTATTGGACTTCTAAAAGGTAAAAAAAAAAAAAAAAAGACTCCCGGATATATTTCAAGATAAAATTCACAGTTATTTACATTGCTAAAAGGGAACAACACATTTTATTCTCTAAAGTATGTTTCTAGAGTTAGGGTTGGGCTGGAGGTAGGGGTAGGGTTAGAGTTATTCTTACACATGTGTACATACATACGCATCATGCTATTTTCTTCTGGAGTGAGCAACAGTGGTGGGTTGCCCCCGATTCGGACCGGTTCGCAAGAACCAATAGTAAAACTGGCGGTGGGCTCCGCCCACTGACCCAGATGTCATCATCGGTGATCTGTGCATGTGCAGAAGCTTCTGAGCATGTGCAGAAGAGCGCACGCACGATGCGAACCGTGGGGTAAGTGGAACCCCATCCCTGGTGAGCAATATAATGTGCAGCACAGTAAACGGTCCAATTTTAAACATTTAATTCAGGGTGGGTTCAGGAAGAGAGATTTTAGACATCAGCACTTTATACAATGCATATTTTCTAAAGCACTCTCTTTTCTTGTCAAAGCATCTTTTCCAATGGTGAAATGTAAAATTTGTTACTACCGGTTCTGTGGGCGTGGTTTGGTGGGGAGGGTTAATATGACTGAGTGGGCAGGGCCAACTTTTTTTTTGTTTACTTTTAAAACTATTTTTTCTACAACCTGAAGAGGCTTGTACAACCTCTTGGCTGAAGAGGTTGTAAAAATAATACTTTTAAAGCCTCTGACGATCCCAGCTGACTTGCCTGATCGGCAGAGGCATTTTTTTCCTTTTAAAAATATTTTTTCTATAACCTCATCAACCAAAGAGGTTGCAGAAAAAATGCTTTTAAAAGCCTCTGATGATCCCAGCTGAGCCACGCGATCATTAGATCATTAGATTAGATTAGATCATTAGATCATTCTTTTAAAAGCATTTTTTCGGCCAAAGAGGTTGCAAAAATTAAAAAAAGCCTCTGATGATTGCATGGCTCAGCTGGGCAATTGGGGGGGGGGCAGGGATTTTTGCTACCGGTTCTCCGAACCACCCGCCTCCATCGCTACCGGATCGGGTGATCTGATCCGAACCGGGAACATTTCACCCCTGATCTTTTCCGAACATTAGTAATTGCATGATTCTGTTTATTAGTTCTCAAGGTCACGTGGTTGACCATTACTGAACATTGCTGTGCTCAACAAACATTTGCTCTGCTCCAGCAGGGCAATTATTCCATGTTCTTAAAATGCCACAACAATTTTGCTTATTAAAGAGCCTAGTGCAAAGAGGATGTTAAATATACATGACAGCATTTTATTTTTCCAGGTCTAATTACAAGCACCAAAATGGATTAATCAGTTTTTAAGGGATACACAACACCTATCTCAGCGATAACCAGAATGCAAAGAACTACTTTTAGAATGAACTGTAGCTCAAGGTTGTAAATGTTGGGTTAATATACTGTATTTTATTTGGGGTACTAGAATAGGCTGCAGATGTTTAACCAATCAGTAGATGGAGACAAAGAAATGAAGAAAACTCTTAACTCTTTGCTGCCATCTGGTGAATGACTGTATTCATGACTTATTTCCTTATGAAGGAGGTGGTACATCCTTGGGATGCTATAAGCCTGTGATGGTGAACCTACAGGTGGCACATGGAGCCATATTGGTGTGCATGCAAGCTCAGCTCTGGCACGCATGCGTGTGCCAGCCATGTGATTTTCGGGCCTTCTGGGCCCACCAGAAGTCAGGAAACACACTGTTTCCGGCCTCTGGAGGGCCTCTGGGGGGTGGGAAAGGTTGTGTTTGGCCTCCCCAGACTCCTAGAAAGGCTCTGGGGCCTGGGGAGAGCAAAAAACGGGCCTACTGGGCCCACCATGCCATCACGTGCCGAAAGCGGGAGGAGCATGAGGGTGCGGGGCGCATAAAATTATGCATGTGGGCATGCTTGCATGTGATCCCACCGCGTTCCCCCTGCTTTTGGCATGCAATGGCAAAAGGTTAGCCATCACCACTATAAGCTATTCTGTTGGGGATCTTCAGTCTCCGAAGGATCCCCCATGATGATCATAGAGGAAGGGTCTCACTAAATATAAGCCACTGGAGAAGGAAAGAGCAATCGAGTTCAGTATTTTGCCAAGGAAATCAAATAATCATTTGTAAGCAGGACAGGCCCTCCAGGAAGGAAGCTATCCATTGAATTATTTAATCAGAATAGAGCTGGAAGGGTCCTTGGAGGTCTTCTAGTCCAACCTCCTGCTCAAGCAGAAGACCATGTACCATTTCAGATAGGTGGCTGTCCAATCTTTTCTTAAAAACTTCCAGCAATGAAGCCCCTATAACTTCTGAAGAGCACAGAGTAGAGAGAATGGGCTTGACAGACAGAGAAGATCCATTAGCAAGACAATGTTCAGATAAACATGGATTGAGCCCATAACAAGAGAGAGATTTATTAACATAACTGAGGCAGAATCCAATCTGAATCAGTCACTGGGACCAAAAATTTATTCTTTCAAGTTTTTTGCGCTTGTGCTGGAGCCCATGATCAGGAAACTTCTCTTTCTCCGGAATACATGCACTGGACTATTCTACGCATTGTATTTATTTATTTGGTTGCATGTAGCTTTAAATTGTTCACTAATTTATTCCTCCTGTCCTGTTCACAATGAATGTGGCAATCACTCAGCTAGTAGATTTCAATTCCTGCTTTGATCTTTAGCACAGGTAGGATTGCTCTGTCTTTCTAACACAAATTGCCATGGAACTGGAATCAGACCAGTGATAAGATTCAGACGGTTTGGGCCGGTTTGTGCAGGGACCCCCGGTGGCCCATTTTCACTCTCAGGCTTCAGGGAGGCCTCTTAGGCCCAAAATAGGGCATAGGAGGGTGCAGCGCCCTCCTGTGGCCCATTTTTGCTCCCAGGGGGGCGGGGAGTGCAGGAGGCCAAGTACTGCCTGTCACAACCCCTGGCCACGTCCACCATAGCCACACCCACCCAGCATAGGTGGGCATAGAACCGGTTGTTAAATGAGTTGAATCCCATCACTGAATCAGACCATAAGACGTGTTTTTTTTGCAAACGGCTAACTGAGACAGTGCCTCCTTGCCCCAATGTATATGAACATAAAAGAGGGAGTAGGGAAAACACATTCAGACTCACAAGACTCTGTTGCTGTAATAAAAGTAGCCTTAGGCCCATACAGTGTCTGTTTTTAGTCTGCTCTACTTTACAGGACTGACAGGTAAGGCTGGTGCTTTTCATGCAGCTCAATTAAATTCAGAAGGACATTCAACTGCCAATGTACCCAAAGATAAAAGAAATGTTCAACAGCTGCAAAGATATCTATACCACTGTTATAAGGAATGTCAGAACGATGAACGGAGACAAACTTGTGTTCCTGGGGCAGAAATGTAAAACTGAACATCAACGCACCCTGGGGATGTTTTGCTAGTTGTCTGTGGGAAAACATAGCGTTGCAGATATGTTGATGGTGGAAACACTAAGATTATATCCCTCTTGTTTTCATTCCTCCTGTCCTGTTCATAATGAATGTGTCAATCACTCAGCCAGCAGTTCAATTCCTGCTTTGATCTTTAGCACAAGGTAGGATTGCTCTCTTTGTAACGTGAATTGCCATGGATCTGGAATCAGGCCATAAGATGTATTTATTTATTTATTTTATTTGTCAAGCATATATAAGATAACGGATAAAAGTATAAACGTGATTATGAATACATGAAATGGATACGAATAAAAAGGGATATTAGGACGGGAGGGTGGGTAGGCATGCTGGTGCGCTTATGCATGCTCCTTACAGACCTCTTAGGAATGGGGTGAGGTCAACAGTAGACAGTCTAAGGTTAAAGTTATGGGGGTTTGGGGAAGAAACCACAGAGTCAGGTAGTGCATTCCAGGCAGTGGTTGGATTCAAATAATTTAACAACCAGTTCTCTACCCTAATGATTTCTTCCAACAAACAGTTCACCAAACTGCTCACAGCCGGTTCTTCTGAAGTGATGCG
This sequence comes from Masticophis lateralis, assembly GCA_030761175.1. Classification (NCBI taxonomy): domain Eukaryota; kingdom Metazoa; phylum Chordata; class Lepidosauria; order Squamata; family Colubridae; genus Masticophis; species Masticophis lateralis. The sequence goes on along the minus strand of JAUDYJ010000005.1, from coordinate 11,812,412 downwards.
AACTGGCTGAATCCCACCACTGATTCCAGGCATTGACCACTCTGTTGCTGAAGTCATATTTTCTGCAATTGAGTTTGGAGCGGTTTACCTTAAGTTTATAACTATTGTGTGCTTGTGTATTGTTGTATTGAAGCTGAAGTAGTCATTGACAGGTAGGACATTGTAGCAGATAATTTTATGTACTACACTTAGGTCAGACTGAAGGCGGAGTAGTTCTAAGTTGCCCAAGTCCAAAATTTCAAATCTGATGGCATAAGGTATTCTGTTGTGATCAGAGGAGTGGAGGACTCTTCTTGTGCACTGTCATACACGTATAATAATAAAACACCATGTACCATAAGTGTTTTATTGCAAATGGCTTCAGACACAAAGAAGAGGAGGGGTCAACTTATTTTTCAAAGCATCAGAAGGCAAAACAAGGAAACAATGGGAACTAATTGAAGAGAGAGGCAAATTAGAACTAAGAAGTAATTTCCTGATAGTGAGAACAATCAACCAGTGGAACAGCTCACCTTCAGAAGTTGCAGGTGCACACTGGAAATTTTTAAGAAAAGATGGGACACTTGTCTGGAATGGTATAGGGCAGGGGTATTGTTAAGGATGTTCTTGGCTCATAACACCAATGTTGTAGGTTATTGGGCAGAGTACCCTTTGAGTAAACGCATGAAAAGCGACTGGGAGTGATTGTGAACAATCACAGTCAACATACAAACACACTGAGTTGTTGGAGTTTTTTACTTTTAGAAAAAGTAAAGCAAAGTCCAAAAACAATCCAAGTCATACACAGGTAAGACGAGAGTTAAAAGATCAATCCAGGGATATTTCAAGTACAAAGTCTTCTTACCAGTTGTAGTCATACACAATAAAACAGTTCTTCTTGAGTTTCAAAACAGGAACAAGTTCAATATCAAAGCATTCAATAAATAGTAGAAAGCAACATGTAGCTATGATCAACAGTGATCATGCAGAGAGATCAGGTAGGGAGTTACAGCAAATAAGCAAGTTAAATGGTGTAGTATCCACACAAGCCATGATCCTGACTTCCCTTAAGTACATTTGCTATAGAGCTTAGCCAATCAGGATACAGGATGATGCAATACAGTCTTAAAGCAATATAATACCTTTCTGACTGCAAACATACATTGTTGGTTTATATATTGCCTGACAAACTAGTTAGACAAATAACCATTTCCTAACAGGTATCAAGCTCAAGGCCCACAGGCTGGATGCAGCCCACAGGGTGCTTAGATCTGACCTAAGGGCTGCCCTGGAAACAGTGTAGGACCGACTTATTACACATAGTCAATCAGTTATGTAAACACAGCAGTTGTGTTTTCTTAACTGGCTTTACAGGGAGCGTAGCCAACTTTTATGAATGCGATAGATTCTTATAAAGCTGCTATTCTAAGCATAAAAAGGACCTCGTATTGTTTAAAAACTAGATTTTTTAAGAAGAGGAGGTGATAACTCCAACTGAGCAATGCAGATATGAAGCCGCCAACTTTTCTTCAGATTCATTTATTTATAAATTCTTACTTAAGAAATAAAACCCAAACATTGCAGGTGAAAATGGAGCTCGGGAGCCCGTTTTCACTGGTAGAGTCCTTGGGCCACTCCAGGCACCTCCAACATGAGTGTTGTCGAGCTGGCCATCCTTACTGGCCATGCCCCCCCCATCCCCCAAAACACAACCCTGATGCGGCCCTCAATGAAATCAACATCCCTGGTATAGGATCTCCTGCTTTGGCCAGGGGGGTTGACTAAAAGACCTCCAAGGTCCCTTATGATGATGAGGAGGAGGAGGAGGATGATATTCTTCATATCCAGGCCTAGCTTTCCTTTCATGCCCCCCCCCCACACCCATCACAATCTGCTGAGAACCTTTTATCAAGCAAAATCATGCAGGATCTGATATTTTCTCTGTCTTCCTTAGAACTCTTTTTTTCACACCCTCTGGCTGTGAAAATGCCAGAACATTTCTCCCTCCTAAATGCTAAGGGATGATTATAATCATTGTTAGTTTATTTAATTCATATGTCCATCTCACTATTAAAAGTGATTCAAAGTGACTATATTATTATTGTGATTCATTTCACAAGCAACCAGACGTTCAGACATGGATTTGGCATTTTTGTCTGCCTATCGAGTCCTTCCCAAGAACCTGGGATAGGCAGATGTGGATGTTTGATGCTATTATTATATAGACCAGTGTTTCCCAAAGTGTGGTACGCGCACCCTCAGGGGTACGGGAAGAGTTTGGTGGGGGTACGCATTGCACCGGAGTTTAGTGGGGATCACGTGAGAATATCCACTGCACCGTGCTTAGCTGCGCCCACAGAACAAAGAAAGAAATAGGCACGTATCGCAGTTTTTACACGGGAACTGGGGCCATCATACATCATATCGCAACTCATTGTGGCGGGAACTTCTGCGCATCCTTCGCATAGCTCTGGTTCGGCCATTTTTAAACTGCGGGAACATTAACAGTTAACATTGAGCCTGGGAGCTGTTTAAAAGCCGGAGAATTGCAGTGTTATCTAACGGTTAGACAGTCTTGTGAGGCGTGACACGGCGTGAATATACTGCACTTTGTTATAGAGATAACTTACTTCTTTAATAGTTAGTTCCGGGCGCCTGTTATCGTGCTTTAGTAAATTCCACTGATTTTGATTATATATATATAATCAATATATTTTGATTTTTATTAAAGCATATGTTTTTTATGAGGGGTACTCAGCGTTACTCAGCAATTATAGAAGGGGTACACATATGTCAAAAGTTTGGGAAACACTGATATAGACTATATATAATATTACGAAGAAGTAGTGCAAGATTGGAAGATGTGGAGAGACCTGGCCCATAGAATCACCAAGAGTCGGACACAACTGAATGGATATCATCATCATCATCATCATCATCAAATATTTTTAAATATTTTAAATTATTTTAAATTTTTAGAGTTTTAGAGTTTTTATTCGGTTTGTATTGTCAGCCTAAATTTATATTGATTTTAGTATGTTTTAACTTATTGTATTGCATTGGTTTTAAATTGGCTGTTCACCGCCCTGAGTCCGGAAGGAGAAGGGCGGTATAGAAATTTAATAAATAAATAAATAAATAAAATAAATCATCATCATGTTTTACTAGTACTAATGATGTTGCCTAGTTTGGGTAATGAAACATCTGCAAGAAAAACTTAGTGGCACAGCAGCTTAAGCAGCAGCTTAAAGTGGTGTTAAAGTGACACCAGCTGCCTGCAATTATTGCAAGTTTGAATCTCACCAGGCTCAAGGTTGACTCAGCCTTCCATCCTTTCAAGGTAGCTAAAATGAGGACCCAGATTGTGGGGGCAATAAGCTGACTTTGTATAAAAAAGAGCACCACTTGGGGGGGGGGCGAAAGTGCTACTAAGCAGGTATATACAAAAGGATGAAGGCTATTGCTTAACGCATTGTAAACTGCCCTGAGTTTCCAGAGAAGGGTGGCATATAAATTAAATTTAAAAAAAAACACACACACAATCCAGCTCAGAGAACATCAAGGACATCTCATTTCATCTATGAGCTACAGATATTTTTCTTTATTGGCATCATCACATAATATTATTTGGGGGATTGGTCTGGAAGACCTCCAGAGTCCCTTCCAACCCTATGATTTTGATACATTTATTAGATCATTCAAACTGCAGACAAAGCTGTTCTTTGAAAGTAATTGTATTGACCATGGAGCCAATGTTTTTGGGATGAAATAATATGATTTATAGTATTTAAAGCACGATGTTGAAAAGGGAGGAAAAAGCATCTGTCAGAGTGGAAAGCTGCACAGATTTCAAATTTCAGGAATTAATGATGTTTTGCATTCTGCTTCAGAAAATTATAGAATACATCACAGGCATCTGATGCCAGTCTTATCTTCTGCATTTAAATAAGATCAGCACTCTCTGTAATTTCAGGGCTTTAGTGCTATGATTTGCAAGTTTTCCCTAAAGAGGTTCATGAATTATTTCTTTGTTGATTCCAAAACTACAATGCCCACTCCCTCCAAAATAGATGAAGGCTTTTGGAAAGAATACACATTTTCCTACCTACCCCAACAAAGAAACTAGCATGCTAAAATTAGATTTGTAATATCTGGATTGCATACTGAAAATCCAAATAAATGCTAGGCACAGCAATAAGTTAGAATATTCTTCATTTCTTTCTGCCCTCTGTTAGTCATCTGGAGTTTGTAGCCCATATATGATAGAAGTACTAAAATAAGTAATCTTGTTAAACATATTTGTTGTGTCCTTTTTTTAGGAACAGTAAATTAATTTCGTGCTAAAGAAAAATGCCAATGTAACTGCGTACATCGATTTCAAATATTCCATCCTAGATCCGATGCTGAGAGCTTTATCCACATCTTGGCGAATTTACATTTTTCGATCCAGGTTTAGGATCAGCATCCATAATGTTTTGCTTCTATCACTCAAAATATATCTCCACATTTCTTGAGAATGAATTCTTTCACCTGCACATTTAATGTTTTCCTTTGACATCATTTTCCTTTTCTCTATTTTGCACACACGAAGATTAGCAGTGTCCAAAATCCCAATGGACTATGTGCATGTGCGAGACTGAATTGCAAGTGTACTATTTTCATATTAGCTGAATTTTGGGGTGCCTTAAATGCAACCTGGAATCAATTTACAATTCACACTAAACCAAGCACGTCTTGGATACTGCATCCAGTTTTGCTCACCACACTATAAATAAGATGTTGAGACTCTAGAAAAAGTGAAGAGAAGAGCAACCAAGATGATTAAGGGACTGGAGGCTAAAACATATGAAGAATGGTTACAGGAAGTGGGCATGGCTAGTCTAGTGAAGAGAAGAGAAGAACCAGGGGAAATATGATAGCAGTCTTCCAATATTTGAGGGGCTGCCACAGAAAGGAAGGGATCTAGCTATTTTCCAAGGCACCCGAAGGCTAGACAAGGAATAATGGATGGAAACTGATCAGGAGAAATTCAACTTAGAAGTAAGGAGAAATTTTCTGACAGTGAGAACAATCAACCCATGGAACAGAAGTTGCCTACAGAAGTTGTGGGAACTTCATCACTGGAGGCTTTCAAGAAGAGATTCATCAGAAATTGTGTAGGATCTCCTGCTTGGGCAGGGATTTGGGCTAGATGACCTACAAGATCCCTTCCAATGATTTATTCATGAGGTTTAGAGAACAAGACTACAGGTGGCCCTCAAAGTACAACCATTCGCTTAGTGACCATTTGAACTTTTGATGGAATCAATTCTTAAGTTTCAATGGCTGCCTCCCCGCGTGACTGCTATTCAGGCAACACAATCTGCCAATATTTACAGTTGTTTGCAACATCCTGCAGTCATGTGACCATAATTTACAACATTGCCTCAAACCAGAGTTTATTTCCAGTCTCCAGCAAAAATGTCCCATAGGGAGCAAGTAACATCCATAGCATTCACTTTATGACTGCTGCTAAAAAGAAAAAAAGTCATAAAATCAGGTGAGGCACAGTGGTTAGAATGCAGTATTGCAGGCTGACTCTGCCCACTGCTAAGAGTTCGATCCTGACCAGCTCAAGGTTGACTCAGCCTTCCATCCTTCCGAGGTCAGTAAAAAGAGGACCCAGATTGTAGGGCACAATATGCTGATTTGGTAAACCACTCAGAGAGGGCTGTAACGAACTATGAAGAGGTATATGAATCTAAGTTCTATTGCTACGTGATGACTCATTTTACGACCATCACAATTTATTCCTATAATGGACTGGCTCCATTATGGCCATAAGTTGAGGACCACTTGTAATTTTGTTTTATTAGAACTGGAAAGATTGTTCTCCTAAGGCCATGATGGCGAACCTATGGCATGCCCCAGGTGAAATGCAGAGCCCGCTCTGCAGGCACGCGAGCCATCACCCCAGCTCAGCTCCACCGCACATGCATGGGGGCCTTCCACCGGCCAGCTGGTTTTCGGGTCCCTGCCGCGCATGCGCAGGGGGTGAAGTGCATGTGGGAGATGTGCATGCATGTGTGGGGGCAGGGCAGGTACGGGGGAGCAGGGGGGTTATGTGCATGCACGGGGGCAGGGTCGTATGCGCATTGCATTATGGGTGTGCGCGCATGCACGCACTTTTGGCACCCAACAACAAAAAGGTTAGCCATCACTGTCCTAAGGTGTAGAAAATTAACATCCACCCTCTCCTAGTAGAATGAAATATTTTGAGAAATATTTTAAAAAGGCAGAATATTATATTTCCCTAAAGGAGAAACATGTTTTTAAAGACAGATAGCAGCCTCCAAGTCTTTTTTAAAAGCCCCAGCAGGACTGGGCCAGCCTATCTACAAGACAAATGCCTTCAGCTCCAGGGTGATAGGATTAGGACATCCAGGACATAATAGGATTATCTAGCAGCAAAGTTCACTACATTGAACAATCTCCTAAGGACATTGCATCATCCAGCACACTTCAACCAAACTTGGCTCGGACAAACATGACCCCACGTGGGCCCCGTGGGAGTTTGACAACAGCCAATAGAATACATGTGCTTGCACAGGAACAGGAAGTTCAACTGCAAAACCCAAGAGAAGGTATAAAAACCCCTCACTCTCAATTCCATGTGGTCAGCTGCACCAGAGAACCATGTGCTTGGTGGTTCTGCTTCATTTTTTTTTAAAAAAATTGATTTATATGCCGCCCTTCTCCGAAGACTCAAGGCGGCTTACAATGCGTTAAGCAATAGCCTTCATACTTTTGTATATTTATACAAAGTCAGCTTATTGCCCCCACAATATGGGTCCTCATTTTACCTACCTTAGAAAGGATGGAAGGCTGAGTCAACCTTGAGCCTGGGGTGATTCGAACTGGTGTAATTGCAGACAATTGGATGTTAATTACGGTGCTTTAGTCTGCAGAGCTAAACCAGTTCATCATTAAACTATCTTTCCCATCAGCCTCCCTGTTTCCAGTGTCTTCCTTCCATCTTAGACCTGAATCAAGTGGATATTTCTTCCAACATAAGGGATTAGCCTTAGCCATTTTCTCCAACCTTTAAAAACTCCAACGGCATCTCCCAGAATTCACAGTAATATTTACATATACATCGAGACTACTTAAAGTGCGTCTATCTTGAATCCAAGAACAGTTGGACAACTATTTGTAAAAAAAAAAAAAAAGAGCAAAACAGCTTTCCGTAGTCATGGAAACAGACGAATTCGTACTACAAAAGAAGAATGGGTGAAAAGAAACGAAGATGGAGGAGATATTCCTAAGAATTCTGAAGGGAATCTTCTATTCCGCTTGAATGCCGCACAATTTTTAGTGATTCAAATAGGTAGCATCTTCTGTAGAGAAGAGGCCACATTCCTATAATCCTCTTGGAAGCTCCAGTTAGTTACAACCGTAGCAATCAGCCAGAAAGCAATTGTAGTAAATTATCTCTAAACAGACAGACCTATTTCTATTATTCTTTCCCTTGTTCTTCCTTTTGCCTATATAATAGCATCTTCTCTGGACCAGATCAAGACCGGATCGTTCAGAGATTGGATTTCAACAAAAATATGCTGCCTTCAGTTCTCTAAATGGAGGAAAACTTGTGTGAGCAAACAGCTGAAATGAAGACTTGGAAATAATTTACTCCCCCCACCACCACCACTTTCCAAGCCATTCTAATGAGCATGAAACAAGATAAACCACCCGGTTCTCAAAAGTCCTTCCTTGCGTCCTAAACAATGTTGTTGTTGTTGTTGTTGTTAGTTGCAAAGTCATGTCCAACCCATCGCGACCCCATGGACAACGTTCCTCCAAGCCTTCCTGTCCTCTGCCATCCTCTGGAGTCCATTTAAACTCATGCCGACTGCTTCAGTGACTCCATCCATCCATCTCGTTCTCTGTTGTCCCCTTCTTCTTTTGCTCACTATCATTCCCAGCACTAGGCTCTCCTCCAGTGAGTCCTTCCTTCTCATTAGGTGGCCAAAGTATTTGAGTTTCATCTTCAGGATCTGGCCTTCTAAAGAACAGTCAGTGAAGGTTGATCTCCTCTAGGACTGACCGGTTTGATTGCCTTGCAGTCCAAGGGACTCGCAGGAGTCTTCTCTAGCACCAGAGTTCAAAGGCCTCAATTCTTTGGCGTTCGGCCTTCCTTATGGTCCAACTTTCACAGCCATATATTGCAACTGGGAAAACCATAGCCAAAACAATAAGAAATCATAATTATTGCCATTTCAAGCACAATACACTTCACTTTTTATACTTTAGTTCCTCCTGTTTTTTAATCTCCCAGAGAAAGTAATTTGAAAAAATCCATCTTCAGCTCTCTTGGTTTAACCCAAGATGTTTGCTATGTAAGAAGAAAGAAAGTCATGAAGAAAAGCCTATCCCTTCCCCCGTATATCGTTAACATATAAAGGTTCTTCGATGAGAAGCAAAATGTTTTTAAGGAAAACAAAAAACAAAAAAGTCCAGTTAACTTTTTGAAAAGCATCTTTGGGGTAATCATGATCTGGATGTTTGAGAATCTCCATAGACATGTCAAAGTTGGAATTTCTCTTCAATGTTGAAGGAGGGCAGCAGGTTGGCTTAAGGGATGCAAGCATTCGATACGCACAGGTAGCCCTCAACTTAGGACCACAATCGAGCCCAATATTCTGTATTCTGAAATAGAATCAGAATAACAGAGTTGGAAGGGTCATCTTGTAGGTCATCTAGTCCAACCCCCTGCTCAAGCAAGAGACCCTACACTATTCCAGTCAAATGGCTGTCCAGTCTCTTCTTAAAAGCCTCCAGTGATGTGGAGCACCCATTCTGGAGGCAAGCCGTTCCACTGGTAATTGTTCTCACTGTCAGAAAATTTCTCCTTAGTTCCAGGTCCTAGGTCTACCTTTGTTAAATGAGTTTTGCCCAGTGGTGGGATTCCAATAATTTAACAACCAGTTCTTTGCCCTAATGACCAGCTGGGTAGGCATGGCTCAGTGGTCATGTGACCGTGTGGGTGTGGCCAACTCAATGTCATTCACGTCGATGGGCGCTTCACCTTACTATTACAATGTAATAAGGGTTAACCAGAGAGGCAGTTTCTGTAAACAGGGCAATAAAGATTAGGCTAGAAATACCACCAGAATGTTTCCTTCCTGCCTTCCTTGCAGGATTAGCCCTGTAAAGTGGAAAAAAACAAAATAAGATTTCTTTCAACAACCGGTTTTCTGAACTGCTTAGAAAGTTAACAACCGGTTCTCCTGAATAGGTGCGAACTGGCTGAATCCCACCACTGGTTTTGCCCCATTTTATGACCTTGCTTGCCACTGTTGATAAGTGAATCATTGTAGTTGTAGTAACATGCTAGTAACATGGTAACTAAGTCAACCTGGCTTCCCCATTGACTTTGCTTGCCAGAAGGTCCCAAAGGTGGATCACATGACCGCCCCCCCCCCCCAGGACACTGCAACCCTCATAAATATGAACCAGTTGCCAAGCATCTGAATCTTGATTGCGTGATCATGGAGATGCGGCAATGGCCATAAGTGTGAAAAATGGTCATAAATCATTTTTTTTCAGTGCTGTTGTAACTTTGAACGGTCACTCAATGAACTGTTGTAAATCAAGGACAACCTATAAGGAGCCTGGATAGCTCATCAGACTAAAGCCTGTTATTAACATTCAGCTGTCTGCAATTACTGTAAGTTTGAATCTCACCAGGCTCAAGGTTGACTCAGCCTTCCATCCTTTCTAAGATAGGTCAGTTGAGGCTCCAGTTTGTGGGGGCAATAAGCTGACTTTGTATAAATATACAGAAGTATGACGGCTATTGCTTAACACATTGTAAGCTGCCCTGAGTCTCCGGAGAAGGGCGGCATATAAATCTAATTTAAAAAAAAAAAAAAAAAACTGTATAACCTTTAAATTCTGCCCTCCAGCTCATCTTGCCTGGGCTCTAACTTAGGGGTCCACAACTTCTGGTCCATGGACCGGTGCAGGGCAGTGGCATGCCAGCAACGGGCCACACAAACAAGCAAAGCCCCATCCATGGGATGCAGGCAGCATGCAAAATCCCACCCCTTCCTATCCATGGAAAAACCTTTCTCCATGGAACCTGCCCCTGGTGCCCAAAAGGTTGGGGGCCACTGCTCTAATTTGTATGTCACTTAAGACATTTGCATCATTCTAGCCCTTTGCTTAACTAACCCCTAATGGTAGAATACAAGGAACGTGGTGGCTCAGTGGCTAAGATGCTGAGCTTGTCGAGCGAAAGGTCAGCAGTTCAGCGGTTTGAATCCCTAGTGCCGTGTAACAGTGTGAGCTCCCGTTACTTGTTCCAGCTTGTGCCAACCTAGCAGTTCGAAAGCACGTAAAAAATGGAAGTAGAAAAATAGGGCCCACCTTTGGTGGGAAGGTAACAGCGTTCCGTGCACCTTTGGCATTCAGTCATGCCAGCCACATGACCTTGGAGACTTCTTCGGACAGCACTGGTCTTCGGCTTTGAAACGGAGATGAGCACCGCCCCCTAGAGTCGGGAACGACTAGCACATATGTTTGAGGGGAACCTTTTAATTACCTTTTAACTGTAGAATGGAAATGCTCCGGAAATTTCTTTTTCCTGCTCTTAACTAATGCTATTGTATTCTTCTCACACACAGCCCATACCTGGGACAGCAGGAAGTCTTTCTTAGCTGTTATTATTATTATTTAAAGTGGTTTTTTTCCATCTTCTCCTGGCCCAATTTTTACAAGGGACAAACTAATGACTCATTGAATAATTTAACTCAGAGTTCTCATTCAAGGTCCAAATGACCAGACTCAAATTATCCTACTTTGGACACATTATCTAAAGACTCAGCTCTCTGGAGGAGGTTCTCGTGAAAGGGAAAGTGGAAGGAAAAGAGGAGAAGAGAGCAACCAGCAGCAAAGTAGAAAGACTCAATTATGATAGTGATGGGTGCAGCATTAGAAGCCCTGAAAAACCACCGCAGGTTAGGAACAAATCTGCGAGGTTGCTAAGAGTTGACAATGACTTGATGGCACATAATCATGATCTGGTACACTTTGCTGATTACCTGAATGCTGATGTGGTCCGAAATTAAGGCGAGAGATTGTAAGGCGATTAGGAAAATAACACCAAGAGGGGTAGACATAAACAACCAACAGATGACAGGAGTTCATGAGTCACTTTTCTTATAAGAGAGAGCTCAGTCCAGCCTGCAAAAAGCTCAGGAAACACAGAATCCAAGTCATTCAAAAATAAAGGTAAAGTCCAGTCGTCTCTGACTCTAGGGGGTAGTGCTCAGCTCTATTTCTTAGCCTAGAGAGCCAGCATTGTCCGAAGACTTCTCTGTGATCATGTGGCCAGGATAACTATACACCAAGGAACGTGGAATGCTGTTAACCTCCCATTGAAGTGGTACCTATTTATCTACTTACATTTGCAGGCTTTTGAACAGTGGTGGGTTGCTACCAGTTCGCCCCGGTTCAGGCGAACCGGTAGCGGCGGCGGCAGGAAGCTCCGCCCACCCACCTGGATGTCATCAAATATGCTCTGCAGATGCGCAAACCAGTAGCAAATGTAAGTGAAACCCACCACTGTTTTTGAACTGCTAGGTGGGCATGAGCTGGAGCAAGTAATGGGAACTCACCCCATCGCACGATGCTCAAGTCTCAAACCCGAGCTGTCAACCTTTCAACTCACAAGCTCAGCATCCTTCATTGCTGAGTCATCGCATCCCTTCCATTCAAAGATGCTCTGCTTTAATTTTATCGAGGACTGTGGGATACTTGTCTGCTTCCTCATGTCCTGCAGTATCAAGTTTGACATCAGTCTTGAAAATGGTCACAGGCATTTCCTGAAATGAATATAATATATCACTATATAATAATATATCACTATATAATAGGAAATAGGAAATTCCAGGAAGGGCTGCAAAGAGCCATTTCTGCCCCTCTCCCAAATCTTACAAAAAGGTACATGGGGAGGGGGGCGTGGAACACAAGTGTTCTGTGCTCTTAACTAGATTGATTAATGTATGCCTGGTTATTTTAATAAAAGGCAGAACTTGAACCAAACTGAGTGGAAATCTGCTCTGAGGAAATGAGCAAGACCAATAGTCCTCTGAAAGTCTGCACTTGAACTGTGGGTGGGTTTAAACTAAATAGTTTCAGAAGCCCCAAAGTTGCCTTTTCCAAAAGGCAAGTGTCGCATTTTTCGGACTATAAGACACACTTTTTCCCCCCTAAAAGAGGGTGAAAATTTGAATGCGTCTTATACATTGAATGTAGCCAAAAACATGTGGCAATCTCTGCAGCCTAGAACAGCTGACCAGGAGTATTCCGGGAGGCCAATCCACCCGCCAATCAGCTGCTCATGCTGCAATAATGTGCTGAAGCTGACCTGGCTTTTCGCTATTTGCTGCAAGGACTGTCAGAGTTTATAGCAGCAAGCAGAACACAAGCAGAGCAGAGGAGTTTCAGTTTTAGTTTCAGAGCTCAGTACATCATGCAGCTTTAGAACAATTGACCTAAGCCATGCCCAGGCTCTTTGCTTTCTCCTTCCTTATTGCTCACATAACAAATACCTTGGTGGGGCAGCCTTGGTGGCACAGCAGCTTAAGCAGCAGTTTAAGTGGTGCTAAAGTGACACCAGCTGCCTGTCATTACTGCAAGTTCAAATCTCACCAGGCTCAAGGTTCACTCAGCCTTCCATTCTTTCAAGGTAGGTAAAATGAGGACCCAGATTGTGGGGCAATAAACTGACTTTGTATAAAAAAGAACACCACTTGGGGAGGGGGTGAAAGCCCTACTAAGCAGTTATATACAAAAGTATGAAGGCTATTGCTTAACGCATTGTAAGCCGCCGAGTCTCCGGAGAAGGGCGGCCTATAAATTAAATTTAAAAAAAATACTGTTTCAGTTCCCAAACAATCTCACCCACTGACAGGATGCCAGCCAGATGAATACCAATGGATGCTGGTAGGCAGAGGCAGAATTTTTTTTTTCTTATTTTCCTCCCCCAAAATTAAGGTGCGTCTTATACTTTGGAGTGTCTTATACTACAAAAAATAAGTGGACTTTCTTAGGTTTTTTTTTTTTAATGTTCTCATTCACGAAGTTTCTTCAGTTCAACCAAGGAAGTCCAGTTGCCTTTTGCAAAATGCACCTTTGGGACAGCCATGACCTGTGATGATTGAGAATCTCCACAGATGTGTAGTTTCGGAACACAGTAACAAAGAAGTGTAGTTCATTAATCACCGTTCAAATAATTTCCCCAGTTCCAACACTACCAGGAGTTATGCTTTCTATAAAATATACCACAAATTCTTCCAAGCTCGCCTTATAGGAATGGGGAGATGGCTAAAAATGGAGGTCTCCAGATCTTTATTCATTCTGAGAGGACCAGTGATTGCCCATTACTTCTGGACAAAACCACTTAGAGGGAACCATCAACTCATAATCAGAAAAGCATTAATTTCAATATTTGACTGCATTCAAATGTCCCAAAAATGTCTTGAAGTCATTATAATAAGAGCTAATTCATTATATTCTGAATATGCTTCCAAGTGCTATTTTTGGAGAGAGAAAGCTAAACTAGACGGACTTTTGTTCTGGCCTTGCTGAATTTAGGCAATTTGTCAGTTTCATGAATATATATTAACTCATAGCTCATTAAACAATGTCTCATTAAATTAAAATCCATTAAATTAATCCTGTGACAGTATAAAAATTTCATGTTATAGGCACCGAAATAAGACTTCACTCCTAGAATTGATGTTTATTTATTTATTGGGTTTATATGCCTGCTTTTGTCTGAGAGCACAAGTCAGCCAACCAGAGGTGGGTTTCAGCAGATTCTGACCAGTTCTAGAGAACCAGTACTGGTTCTCTAGAACTGGCCCCTGACTGGCCCCGCCCACATCTATTCTCTGCCTCCCAAGTCCCAGCAGATTAGGAGGAAATGGGGATTTTCAGTAACCTTCCCCTGGATTGGAGAGGGAATGGAGATTTTACAGTACTCTTCCCTTGGAGTGGGAATGGAGATTTTACAGTATTTTTCTCCTGCGACGCCCACCAAGCCATACCATGCCTACCAAGCCACACCCACAGAACTGGTAGTAAAAAAATTTGAAACCCACCACTGCAGCAAACCCATATCCAACTAGCCTGTAGGATGGATTAGGCTGAGACTGATGGTCACACTCAATGACCTTCGTTATTCAAGTAGAACCTCTATTGGATCTTCCCAGTCCAAGAGCGATACTTTAAAAAACAGCATTAGTCAACTAGCAATAGAAATGGTACTTAGACTTATATACTGCTTCACCATGCTTTTACAGCACTCTCTAAGTGGTTTACAGAGTCAGCGTATTCAGTGGTGGGATTCAAATAATTTAACAACCGGTTCACCCAGGGTCAGGTTGGCTGTGTGGCCTATCCAGTGTGGCCTATCCAGTGGCGGGATTCAACCATTGTAACAACTGGTTCACTGAGTGTGCACTTTGCATGCATGTGGTGCATTTCAATTGAGCTTTAAAACCTACCTTCTATTGCAGCCCCGAAGAATAAAACAGCTGAGGTGCAGCAATCCGCTCTTCCACGCCAATCAGCTGGGCTTCAAACAAAGGAAATAAAGGTCAATATAATGCAGGGGTGGGCAGGCAGGTCCACTTGATTGTCAGAGAGAACCGGTTCATTCTCAGCTGATCGTCGGAGCTACCGGTTCCCCCAAACAGGTTCGAATAGGCTGAATCCCACCCCTAGGCCCATCCCCATCCTCCAGCTCCACTGTACATGTGGGACAACCTACAACGGCAAACTGGTTGTTAAATTCCCCCCGCCACTATCAAAGTGGATCCTTGGCGCTGCGCTCCAATGGAGAAACAGGCAACGGAGCAGCTGGCATGAGGGAAGGAGGAGCAGGGAGAAGAAAGAGGAAAAGCGGCTTTCTCTTTGTCTTGCGCCCGCTGCTCCATTGCCTGTTTCTCCATTGCGCCCAGGATCCACTTTGATAGCTGGGTGGGTGGGTAATTTAACAACCGGTTCTCCCAAACCAGTGTGAACCACTGAATCCCACCACTGAGCATATTGCCCCCAACAATATGGGTCGTCATTTAGCCAACCTTGGAAGGATGGAAGGCTGAGTCAATCTTAAGGTGGTCAGGATCAAACTGCCGAACTGCAGACAGCTGGCAGTCAGCAGTAGTCTGCAGTACTGCATTCTAACCACTGCGCCACCACAGTTCATTTGGAAGGAGAGCAGGAATCAGGTTCAATTCCTCATGACTGGCTACAGAAATGATAACCATCTTGGCCTGTCTTTAGGCACATGCATGGTGATGATGGTCAGAGTTCAAATGACTACAGGTGGGTCATTTTGCATGATGACACCATGACAAATGTGACACCATTGTGTCTTGTAACAGAGGCCTACAGGCAAGCTATTACTTACACACATTAGTTCCAAAATATAGGAGGCTACATATAAACCAGATAATTGTATAAAGTAGCATTTTCCTAGTAGAGGAAAAGGTTATAGGTAATAAAAACATAAACTGCTCCACCTCCAATTAAAGCATTCTTGGGTAATGTATCTAGAAGCGACTTTTAACCTAAATATCTTTTTTTTAAGGAAATTGTGAAAATGCCATTCGCATAGCATTTAGTACAGTTTCCCAATCTTACCCTTTCCATATCCATTGGAAAATTTGCTAATTGCAGACCGAACACATTTGGAAGGCATCAGGTTAGGAAAAGCTGAACATGACCCTGGGTATGAAAAGCAATTGAGCCAGAAGTTGCAGAGTAAAAAATTGTGTAATGTATTTTTGAATACCAAGCTGTCAAATCATGAAATTCGACATGCACGTTATCCTGTCTTTAGATGCAGTTGCAATGGAAACACCTTACCGTAATTCAGTTTATTTGGTTGGATGAGATCCTATTTACCATTCATAAGTCTTCAGCTTTTAAAGCTAAAATATAAGCTTCTCTTGTCTGGCAGTTATTTTATTAATAACTTGTTTCTGTTATGTGGTTGTTGTTTTTTTCAGTGAGACCGGTCTATCAAGGCAACCTGGTCTACCCAAATATGGGATTGAGCAAACTGCTTCCACTTTCACCTTTCAGCCCCAATCCAGGAGCCTTCGCAGGCTATCGCTTTTCACAACAAACTATTTTTGTGTTGAATTTAAACTTACCAACAAAGAAATAAGGGAGACTAGTATAGATCTATTTCAAACTATTTAGCTCTCATCAGCTAGCTATACCATTCTGGGTGTCAACCCACAAAGCATCCCTGGCCTGTTCTTGAGTTGTCATACACTGGGGGGATGGAAAACTGGCAAAATGACACAGCAGCCAAAGACAGATGCACATTCCACACTTATCTCTCTCAAGGCTGTATCCAAGGGTTACCTAGAGCAGCCAGAGGGGAGTGACCTCTACAACCTGCAAAATTGCTCCGCTGGTGAATGTGATTAATGACACACCCTGGGGGAGGAGGGGGGAAACAGGATCATAATGGAGCGTAAATTACGTAGGGTCAAAGCTGGCTTCACTTGGGAACGTGCCAACATGAAGCTCCTAATAAATAACTGGATTTCTTTTGAAGTTGACTTGAGACTCATAACTTAATTAGGGCATCCGTTGGAACCCTGACATTCACATTGAACGCTTCTTTGGCCAGCTCACTATACTGAGAGGGTATATCTTATTTTATTTTATTTATTTTTAGATTTTTATCCCGCTTTTGTTACTTTGTAAGTAACCAGTTTTCATGCTTAAGGCAGGACTAAAACTCACAAACTCCTTGTGATTGGCCCAAAGTCACCCAGCCAGTTTTCATACCTAAGGTGGAACTAGAATTTTTGTTCTACTTTATTGTTTTGTAAGTAATTCAAGTGAACATAACTACTACTTTCTTTTCCTCCTATTTTCCTCACAATAACTCTATGAGAGAGTTTGGGCTGACAGCAATTGGCCCAAAGCGGGGGTGAAATGCTACCGCTTTGGACGAACCGGTAGAAATGGTGGTGGGTGGTTCGGAGAACCGGTAGCGATGGCAGCACGAGGCTCTGCCCACCCGCCCGATTGTCATTTTTTACTCTCTGCACATGCGCAGAAGGGTTTGCGCATGCACAGAGGGTCTGCATGCACACATGATGCAGTGCACTTCCGAATCAGTAGGGAAGGTAAGTAGATTTCACCCTTGGCCCAAAGTCACCCAGCCACCTTTCATGCCTGAGGTGGTACTAGAACTCACAGTCTCCTGTGTAACACCTCTCTTGCGCGAGCTGCACTGGCTTCTGGTGGTCTTCTGGGTGCGTTTCAAGGTGCTAATCACCATCTTCAAAGCGCTACATGGCTTAGGACCAGGATACCTACAGGCCCGCCTTCTGCCGAATGCCTCCCACCATCTGATATTCTCTCACAGAGAGGGCCTCCTCAGGGTGCCGTCGGCCAAACAATGTCGGCTGGCGACCCCCAGGGGGAGAGCCTTCTCTGTGAGGGCTCCTGCCCTGTGGAATGAGCTGCCCCGAGATATAAGAAGGATCCCCGACCTCTGCGCCTTCCGTCATGCTCTGAAGACTCTATTGTTCCATCAAGCCAGCCTGACCGAATAAATTAATTTTAATTGGGTTTTAAAATGGTTTTAAAGGTGTTTTAGCTAGGAGTGTTAATAACAGCCAAATGCTTTAAATTATTTTAATGGGTTTTAATTTTTATGTGGGTTTGTTTTATTATACAAACGCCCTGAGTCCTTCGGGAGAAGGGCGGTATAGAAATGTAATAAAATCAAAATCAAATCAAATCCTTTACATCTTATTTAAATAAAATAAAAGGGAAGATTAAAAAAAACTATACAACTATATAAAGTAAGAAAAACGAAGGAAAAAGAAAGAAATTGAGGAGAAATCTAAAAGTTCAAGAAAGAAAAAAAGTAAAAGAAATGAAAAAGAAAGAAAAAAGATACAAAGAATTTAATAATTCTAAATTCTTGGAACCCCCAACATCTCTCAGTACCCTTGATATTTGATAGGACAATCTGATAGATTATAACTTTCATTTTAAAGTGGTTTTAGGCCTGAATGTGGTATTGATATTACTTGGAAACAGGAATTAGATTTCTGCCCATAAATAGAGATACTGTTATACTTAATTATTTCAAGAAAAATAGTATATAAATAATTTCAGAAAAATCTGTAAATATCTTCTTGGGGGAACATCACTAAAAAGCTATTAGTTCCAATTATCATGAAAGAGAAGTTCATAACATTTGAAAAATAATAACTTCAGAGATTAGTATTTCTTCCTCCAATTAATTATCTAGAAGAAAATGAAAAACAGGTCCTGTGTAGCCTACTACATTATCTGTCAGAATATTTTATAATAGATTCATTCTAAGTTAATGAATTGTATAAAAACAAGTTCCACAGTTCTGCCTCGGTTTTTCCCCATTCCACTGAAGCAAGATTTGAAGCTGAATTAATAATTTTCAGTATTCAAAGTTACATGAAAAGAAGAGAGATGATACCATTTTAGCAATGCAGCCAAGGTAATATTTTGAAATATTCCCAGAGAAGGTTTTAAGGCTTTGCAACTTTCAATTTGTCAACTGTGAGAGCCGAGCTAATTGTGTGCAACAAGGAAATTATTTTTCCCTCTGCCATAGAATTATCATTTTTTAACTTTTCAAAAAGAACCCTTCTCATTTTACTTTGAAATAATCCATCTGGTGCTGATAAGGAATGATTCAGGATATTAAAACAGGGCACCCAGATCTGAGCTACAAAAATGCAGATGGTAGATGACAAAAAAAACCCCCACCTAGTTAAAGAGTATATTCGGTTCACTTTCCCTTATGCAGGGGAGAGAAAGCTTCAGGACTGCGAAGTAAACAGATTGTGCTCATTTAGAAATAAAAATAGTTTATAATATTATTACTATTACATAGTCTATTATAGGGATAGCATGGCGCAGAGGTGGGATTCAAAAAATTTTACTACCTTTTCTGTGGGCGTGGCTTGGTGGGTGTGTCATGGCTTGGTGGGTGTGGCAGGCAGTGGTAGGTTGCTACCAGTTTGCCCTGGTTCAGGTAAACCGGCAGCGGGAGGCTCCACCCACCCACCCGACGCTTCTGCGCATGCGCAGAAGTGTTGCACACTCGCCCACGAGCAAACCAGTAGTGATGGGATTTGCAACCCACTACTGGTGGCAGGGGAAGGATACTGTAAAATCTCCATTCCCACCCCACTCCAGGGGAAGGCTACTGCAAAATCCCCTGATCAACTGGGACTTGGGAGGCAGAGAATAGATGGGGGCGGGGCCAGTCAGAGGTGGTATTTACCAGTTCTCCAAACTAGTCAAAATTTCCGCTACTGGTTCTCCAGAACTGATCGGAACCTGCTGAATACCACCTCTGACTCATGTTTGAGTCCCAAGTGCCTCACAATGGGATGAGCTCAGGGATGAAATGCTCCTGGTTCAGACCGGATCGGCCGATCCGGTAGTAATGATGGCTGGTAGTTCGGAGAACCGGTAGCGATGGCAGCTGGAGGTTCCGCCCACCCACTCAGAAGTCATTACTTCCTGGTTTTAACCAGGAAGCAATCTGGCTTTTTGAGCCTCTGCGCATGCACTCGGGCCAAGAGAGGCGGTGGTGGAGGCATTGCATGTGTAGCCCCAGGACATCCGCCGTCTCTCCCGGAGCATCACTGCTGCCCCAGAGCTTGCCTTGGCTTCTGCAGCCCATTGGCCCCTCTTGCCCTTCTCTTTCTGGGTGCAGCGCTTCTGCTTGTTGGGCCACTTCCCCGCAGCGCTTCTGCTGCTGCCACCACGCAAGCCTCCCATGAGGAAAAAGAGGGAAAAAGCAAAGCAGTTGGCTGCAGAGCTGCCAGCTTCAGAAAGTGGCCGAACAGGCAGAAGCGACATGCCCAGAAAGAGACTCCGTCCTTGCCCCGCCGTCTCACCAGGGAAGACAAGCACCCAAAAGTTACCGGAGCTGTTCTCCTTCTTGAATGTGCCACCACCATTGCAGCCCTGGTCCATGCGCCGGCTGCACAAGCGCGCACCATTTATTTCATTCATTCATCAGTGGCAGGTTGGGTGTGCGCTTGCGCAGCTGGCACTTGGACCAGGGTGGCGATAGTAGAGGCACATTCAAGAAGGAGAACAGCTCCGGTAACTTTCAGGCACTTGCCTTCCCTGGCAGCCAGCCGTGGGAGAAAGGTAAGGAGTAGGACACACCGCGTGGTGAAGGGCAAGCGGGTGGCAGCTCCACGGCAAGGCTGGAGTCAGGGAATGGTGCATTCCCCGACTAGTTGAGGCAGGCAGTGAGCAGGCGGCGAGCAGGCAGCAGCTCCGGGGCTTCAGTGAATGGCGCGTCTCTGGGCCCCAGCCCCCAACCCAAAGCGAAGGGAGAGTGGGTGGTAAGCAGGTGGCAGAATAGAAATTTAAAATGTTTTCCTACCAGCTTCTGTGGGTATGGCTTGATGGGGGGGTTTCTTGTGACTGAGTGGGTGTAGCTGTGAGTGACATTGAGTTGGCCATGCCCACTTAGTCACAGGACACACACACACCACATCAAGCCATACCCACAGAACCGGTAGGGGAAAATTTTAGATTTCACCCCTGGATGAGTTCCTGTTACTTGCTCTAGGTCCTGCCAATCTAGCAGTTCAAAAGCACGCAAATGCAAGTAGATAAATAGGTACCACTTCTGTGGGAAGGTAATAGTGCTCTGTGATATCATGCTGGCCACATGACTGGGGAAATGTCTTCAGACACTGCTGGCTCAATGCCCTTGAAACAAAGATGAGCACTGCATCCTGTAGTCGGCAACGACTAGTTGAGTAAAATCCGGAGGGGATCCTTTATCTTTTCTTATAGTCTACTGTGGATTGAGCCAATGGTCGCATACATAATTTGATTTCATTTGGATAGTTCACCTTTTTAGCACTAGCATTCTTATATATATTTAGGGATGTACAATATATGTTTGTATTTTGGCTGAGGCACATCAGATGCTCTTTAGGAATTGGTGGGCATTGATAGAAGTCCATTAATCAGACAGCCCAACGAGCAATTAATAATAGTTATTTTTGTTCTTTCATCTTGCCATCCCAATTAGAAACTGCTTCATTTTACAAATTTACATTTCACTTAATTAAATTTATTCTTGGCTCAGAACATTGCTGAGTAGCCTTTCCTCTAAAAATAGTCCCCATCTCATATTCAGGGCAGTTTTCTCTTTGGCCAGAAGTCGAGGGTGATGAATTGTTTAATGCTCTCAAAAGAGACTTTAAGAAATATATATATATATATTCTCCAATGGTCTGTTTAATTTATTTGCTTAAATAAATGCCATGCATTTCTCACTGCATGGCATATAGCTGGTTATTTGCGGAACTGTATCCTGTTACTTTGCACATCCTGCCAGGTTCCTTAGGGTCCCTTCTAGGAAGCAATGTCATTTAATGGGACCCAGGAGATGAACCTTTTCTGTTGCTGCACCAGTCCTTTGATATTGAGACACTAGAAAGAGAGCAGAGAAGAGCAACAAAGATGATTAGGGGACTGGAGACTAAAACATATAAAGAACGGTTGCAAGAACAGAGACTCCTAGAGACACTCTGGAGGCTGAGGACAGCAAAAAACGTCACTTCTTGTCCACCCGGAAGTTGGGAAACAGGCCATTTCGGGCCTCTGGAGGGCCTCTGAGGGGCTGTTTTCACTCTCCCCAGAGGCATAGAGAGGATCTGGAGCCAGGTGAGAAAGAAAAACGGGCCTTCCTCCCCTCCCAGGCCCTCTGGAGGCAGGAAACAGCCTGTTTCCCTACTTCTGGTGGGCCCAGAAGGCCTGAAAAACAGCTTGCTGGCACGCACATGTATGTCAGAGCTGAGCTGGCATGCCCACTGAGATGGCTACGCATGCCACCTGTGACATGCTTGCCATAGGTTCACCATCACGGGTCTATAGAAAGCAGCTCCCTGGATGTTATCCAAAGAGACCGTCTTTCTCCGTTACTGTGGATATTATGTCCAAATCATGACATTCAACACTGGTTCTGTAGCTCATGACATTTCTCTCCCATCCCCCATAGCATTTAAGAGGTCATGTGCTGAGATGCAACTGTCTAAATGTAGGTTTCAATTGTGACGCTTCTCCTGTCGTTAGCTGGTTTTCAGACGCTTTAGTGTGGTGACAGAAAGAGCATAATCTCAACTAACCCATCAATTGGAAGCTTTTAAAGGACAGTCAAAGAATATAGTGATACATGAACGTCTATCCTGACCTTTTGCTATCCATTCCCTCCGTTCGGGCTATGGGTATAAATTCAAAATTGGGTTGAAAGGCAAAGATTATAAGAGCTCTGAATGAATGGTAATTAAAATAATAAGGCTCCATAACCAAGTTTTTTCTCTCTCCTTGTATCTCTAATTGACACTAGATGGAATGTTACCTCATCTGCTACCTCATCTGCTTCTTAATATTTCGATCACATGAACTGCATATAAAAAGGGAAAGATTTCTGTGTGGGTCCATAACAAAAGTAAAATTCTCCAAAATCTCAGACGAGCAATCTTTTTTTTTAAGATATCAAAAAGCACTGAGCAAGTTTCGGGGATCCCCAAAGCTTTTTAATTAATTTGAATGTTATAAAACAAAGGGTAGACTGAAGAGAATAAAATAAAAAGAAATAAAGCAGAATCTGGATTTATGGTTCCTAAGTTGGTATCTATGGGCACCCTTGTGCCTAAGAACAAATTCATTTGGAAATTGGAAATTGCTGAATTTACCGAGTCTCCTCCTCAATGCTAACTTATTCAAAAAATGGAAGTGGTATGTAAAATGAAATACTGCCCATTTCCGATAGTATGTTTGTTTCTAAGAAATAACTGGACTTTGCAAGATTTGAAGATTTAGATTTTATATTTGCCTTTTTTAAAAAAAATGAAGTTTGATATTGTTTATCTCTGATGTGATTGATCTATCTCAGTGGTGAAATGTAAAATCTGTTACTACCAGTTCTATGGGTGTGGCTTGATGGGGGGGGTAATGGACTGAGTGGGCATGGCCAACCTTTTTTTTTTTACTTTTTTAAAGCATTTTTTACAACCTATTCGCCCAAATAGGTTGTAAAAAAAGGCTTTTAAATGTAAAAAAAAGGCTCTGATGATCACACACCACAGCTGTGATCGTCAGAGCCTTCTTTTTACCTTTTAAAAGCAGGAAGTAATGACCCCCGGACGGATGGGCGGAATCTCGCGCCGCCATTGCTACCAGTTCTCCGAACCACCTGCCACAATCACTGCTGCATCCCCTGATCCGGTCTGAACTGGGAGCATTTCACCCCTGGTCTATCTCCCAAAGAGACAAGGAAGGACTGAATCATCTAGCCCCAAGCTTCTACGTGACATGGCCAAGAGATAGCATATAGTTTTTATATTTTTATCTCTTAATCACCAAGAGGCAGCAGATTTTATGAGAGTCTCTTCTCTTCTCTTCTCTTCTCTTCTCTTCTCTTCTCTTCTCTTCTCTTCTCTTCTCTTCTCTTCTCTTCTCTTCTCCTCTCCTCTCCTCTCCTCTCCTCTCCTCTCCTTATTCCCTCCCTCCCTCCCTCTCTCTCTCTCTCTCTCTCTCACACACACACACACACACACATATACACACACATACATTCTGTAATAAAGGTTAGGCTAGGAAACAACACCAAATGTTGTAATTAATCCTTAGAGGATTAACCCTGTAAAGTGGAAAAAAAAAACAAAAGGAGATTTCTTTTAACTGCTTAACTACTTAACAACCAGTTCTACTGAAGTAAAATCCCACCACTGGGTCTACCCATTTTTTTTGCAGGCACTGGTCTACTCATGTATTTTTGCAGGCACCAGTCTACTCATTTGTTTTCTTTTAACACTGATTAGCTGTAGGGCGGCCCTTTGAAGCCCTGCGGCAAGAGTTTAAACAGTTTCTTTCCCTCTGGCCATCAGCTGGGACTCAGGAGGCAGCAACAGATTGGGGGTGGACAGGGATGATAGGCATGATGGTGCACTTATGTACGCCCCCTTTAAGGACCTCTTAGGAATGGGGTGAGGTCCACGGTGGACATTTTGAGGTTGAAGCTGTGAAGGTTAGAGGCAGTGGTGGGATTCAGCCAGTTCACACCACTTCGGGAGAACCGGTTCTTAACTTTCTGAGCAGTTTGGCAAACTGGTTGGAAGAAATCATTAGGGCAGGGAACTGGTGGTTAAATTACTCGAATCCCTCCACTGGTTAGAGGATATAACAACAGACTCAGGTAGAGCATTCCAGGAATTGACCACTCTGTTGCTGAAGTCGTATTTTCTGCAATCGAGTTTGGGGAGGTTTACCTTGAGCTCGTATCAATTGTTTGCCTGTGTATTATTGCAGTTGAAGCCGCCATTTGCCGCCATATGAAGCATAATACATTTTTAAACTTCCTCTGAAACTGATAGGGTAGCATCATACATTTTATGCCTCTAAAGAAATATCACATTGGAAGAGAAATAAAGGACAGAAAGAGAAAACTTGACATTTAGAAGAAATACTCTAAACCTTGCAGAGAATTTATAATGGATAACTTGAGAATTGTACAATATGTGATGTGGCATTGCTTTTATGTAAACAGGAATTCAATGTTGTGTTAAAAAATTAAAGTAAGTGGTTATGAAAAACTGGCTTAAAACTGCATGTTCAGTCTTTCCAGATGAGGCCACAACCAGACAATTTAGCTTAGTTTTAGTTTTCCCTTCATGCAGTGGTGAAATTCAATTTTTTTTACTACCAGTTCTGTAGGCGTGGCTTGGTGGGCATGGTGTGGCTTGGAAGGCATGGCAGGGGAAGGATACTGCAAAATCCCCATGCCCTCCCCACTTCTGGGGGGAGGATATTGCAAAATCTCCATTCCCCCACCCCCGCCCCCCACACACACTCTGGGACTAGCCAGAGGTGATATTTGCCGGTTCTCCGAACTACTCAAAATTTCCTCTACTGGTTCTCCAGTAGAATGAAGCAGCCTCTCTTTAGTTTATTTTTTTTCTACCTGTTCCACTAGGTCCAACCAAATCGGTGTGCTATATATCCTCTCTTATAAAAGAACATCGTCTAATGCAATATTTTTCCAACTTGGCAACTTTTAAGCATGCTGGCTGGGGAATTCTGGGAGCTGAAGTGCCCACATCTTAAAGCTGACACGTTTGAAAAGCATTGATCTAATGGGAGCTAAGAAGCAAGCTATATAAATTGATTTAATAAAATAATTCAAATGGAACGTGAAACAAAGCTCATATATATTCAAAAAGGGGGGCCCCTGGAGCTTATTTTAGATATAAATGAGGTGGTTGTTTATGTATGGTCTAAAAAGAAATGCATCACCCAGGATGACACAGATTCACTTAAGTTCCATAAATGCTATTCGTAAGACTAAATGCATCTCTAAAAAGACCTCAAATAGCTTTCTAATAGAGAGTGTTTTTAAGAAGGATTTGGCCATTGTAAAATCTGGGGCACTTTGGGTCACTTATAAGCAGTGGTGGGATTCAGCTGGTTTGCACCGGTTCAAGTGAACTGGTTGTTAAATTACATCCACCCACCCACCAGTGGTGGGTTGCCCCCAGTTCGGTCCGGTTCTATAGAACTGGTAGTAAAACCAGTGGGAGGCTCCACCCACCCACCACGACATCATCATGGGTGATCTGTGCATGCGCGCTGCCGTTGTGAACCAGTAGTAAAGGTAAGTAGAACCCACCCCTAAGCTGGAGGATGGGGATGGGCCACACCTCCCACGACAGCCAACCTGACCCTGGATGAACCAGTTGTTAAATTATTTGAATTCCACCACTGCTTAGAAGTAAAGGAAGGGAGTCTGGACTATAATCCTACTCCATGGAAGGAAAAACTTCTTTTCATGACACTTTATCCACCCACTTAGATATCAGTTCAAATGCAAATTATTCACAGAGCAGAGTGCAAGGAAGCAAAGACTGGTTTTTTTTCCCTTACAACTTGCTTGGCTTCTACGCTAGACAGTTCAAAAGTTTTTGGTTTTTGTTAACCAACCCGGCAAGGAAAGATCACAAGCTGAGGAAATTGAAGGATGGTCTGACTCTCTACTAGCAGGAAAACTAGAAATCTCTTCTAATCTAATGGAGGACAACTTAAATTTCAGAGCAAGGGTTGATGACTCTTGATGTCCAGCAATATTGCTCTTCGAGCGGAAAGAGACGGAATATGAATGAAGAAAAGGGAAGTGAAAGAGGAGAGGAAATAGGGGAGATAGAAATTTGGGGTAGGTCAACAGTTCCCCCTCCCTGTTCAAAATCTTGGACAAGTCACTAAGGTGATGATAAAGAGGAATCTTAGTAGCTTATGAATCTGTGGGAAATTCAGGAAGCTCCCACCCAGAGGTGAAATCTGACAGGTTCTGACAGATTCTGGAGAACCGATAGTGGAAATTTTGAATAGTTTGGAGAACCGACAAATACCACCTCTGGATGGCCCCAGAGTGGGGTGGGAATGGAGATTTTGCAATATCCTTCCCCTGCCACACCCATCAAGCCACACCATGCCCATCAAGCCACACCCACAGAACCGGTAGTAAAAAAAATTGAATTTCACCACTGCTCCCACTAACACTTGCATAATATTTGCCCTACAACTTTAACACTGATTCCCAAAACCAGATGGGGTCACTGAACCCTCAGACATAAGAAGACAATGATAATTAAGCAGCTTCAGAAATATGCCCTTTTTATGACCCTGTAATCCCTTAATTCAGGGTAGAGTCAGGGCAACTGGATAAGCTGAGCGTTTACTGGCCAGATGTCCTTCCTGATGCCTACACAGAGTTTGCAACAGACATTTTCTCTTTGCGCCCTGATAGACAAACATCTGCCATTGTCTAGGATTGAACTCTCAACCTTCCGAGTGGGAGGTGAACGGCTTCACCACTAGGCCACCACACCACTCCTTGGAAGATGTATACGGTAAATGACCCCACAAAAAAGGTGCCAGGCTTTTAAACTACCACGCCAGCAATGGACAATCCTGAATAGGATTCGCACCTCACACAGTGCTTACCTGGACTCACTGTATAAATGGAGCCTAGTATCTGCCCCTCAGTGTAACTGCAGAGTCCCACATCAAATTGTAGGTCATATTGTGACTGCTGTAACCTGAAGGTATATATTGGTGCAGTATCTGATTTTTTTTTTCATATAAATGATGTTGTGCTTCAGTGGATAGGTGGTTCAGACATTGGTATTTGAATATAGAACTTTTTAACATTTATGTTTTATTGTGTTTTATTGATCTATATGAAATATTAATATATAGTGCTAGTCTGTATATGAGCCATATGCTAAATAAATAAATGAACCTAAGAGTTAGCAAAGTTCCCAACACTGGAATTGGGTATGTTTAGTTTAATGAAAAGCACTAGAATTATGGGTGTGGGCATACCCCCGCGCAACACCCCTGCAGTCCCCCCCCAAACCTTTGGCAAAAAGGTTAGCCATCACTGGTATAGAGCTTCCTGCCTAAGAAGAGGATTGGACTAAGACCTTCAAAGTCCTTTCCATCTCTTCTCTTCTCTTCTCTTCTCTTCTCTTCTCTTCTCTTCTCTTCTCTTCTCTTCTCTTCTCTTCTCTTCTCTTCTCTTCTCTTCTCTTCTCTTGACAGCATGCCTTCAGATGGCAGATGATAAAAGCCACTGAAATTTGCCAGGGTTTGACACATGGAAAAGGAAGAGGACTGGGATCATATGATATGCATTCTGGTAACATATTCTAGTAGGAGAGTCTAATGAATTACGAACATATTTAAAATACCCTTTCTCCTGTGTATGTAAGCAAGCCAACAGAATTTTCAATTATAATTAAGCAGCTTCAAAAAATTATTAAGTGATTTTTAGTGCTGTCTCTGAAGCCCAACATTATGGATAATATAAACCCTAAGCAACATAATGTTGGCCATATGTTTCTTCTACTTCTGCTTCCCTTCCTTCTCTCAATAAAGAGAATGGCCAGGCCATTCTGGAATGTTTTGATGTCTATGGGAGTCTGTAGGAGTGGGCAGCTATAATACCTTTATAATCCAACAGACAAGCACTTGCCACAAAGCAGCCCAAGCTTTAAAAATGTTGATAAGAAAGAGAAAAAAGTCCGGATAATGGATGTTGCAATACCTGAGGATATCAAAAAAGAAAAGAAGGGAAAGAACTGGAGAAAATCACAAAATACAAGGACCTACCGATAGAACAACTGTAGTAAAAGAAAGCAAAGGTAGTGCCAGTAATAATAATAGGCACTTTGGGTGCAATCTCAAAACATCAAAAACCCTCCACATTGAGAAAAATCACCAGTCAATTGCAAAAGGCAGCTTTACCTGGAAGAGCTTACATCCTGAAAAGATCCTTTAACACCACCAAATCACACCTATCTGCCCTAGATCCTTCGGAAAGATTTGATAAGTGGATTAAAATGCCAAATCCAGTCTAAATATCCAGCTGATAATATTCCATAATATTCCTCTCTCATGACTGTTAGCTTCTCTCCTTTAAATAGTATCTAAGCAGGTAGAAGAAAGTCTCGTATCACACTCTATAAAATGTACGACTTGTGGTCTACTCTAGATCACTGCCTTCCTAAGATGCCCAGAAGAAGAGAATTTAAAAAAAAACAAGTCATGAGGTCAGTTAAAATGATGTGAACAAAATTCTGATCATGTTTTTACATCCCAACTGAAGCTCCCATCATAACTGTTTTGACCAGTCTGGGCCTGCCCCTGGATTCAAGTCTTACTCAATTTAACTGGATGCTTGATTGGATGATGATACCCCTTTATTCTAGAGTTAATACCACTTTATAATGCCTTGGTAAAGGCCACACTTGGAATACTGGATCTAGTTTTGGTCACCATGATGTAGAAAAAGATGTGGAGACTCTAGACAGAGTGCAGAGAAGAGCAAGAAGGATGATTAGGGGACTGGAGGCTAAAATATATGAAGAACAGTTGCAGGAACTGGGTATGTCTAGTTTGATGAAAAGAAGGACTAGGGGAGACATGATAGCAGTGTTCCTATATCTCAGGGGCTGCCACAAAGAAGAGGGAGCCAAGCTATTCTCCAAATCACCTGAAGGAAGGACAAGAAGCAATGGGTGGAAACTAATCAAGGAAAGAAGCAACTTAGAACTAGGGAGAAATTTCCAGACAGTTAGGACAATTAATCAGTTGAACAACTTGCCTCCAAAAGTTGTGAATGCTCCAACACTGGAAGTTTTTAAGAAGAGTTTGGATAACCAGACAACCAATTGTCTGAAGTAGTGTAGGGTTTCCTGCCTAAGCAGGGGGTTGGACTAGAAGACCTCCAAGGTCCCTTCCAACTCTGCTATTCTATTCTATTCTATTCTATTCTATTCTATTCTATTCTATTCTATTCTATTCTATTCTATTCTATTCTATTCATCAGAGGTGGCTGTATTTTATAACTCTCTAGGTTTACTTTTTGCTCAATATGTCACATGAATTGTTCAGAATGTTAAAAAGTAGGATTTAGGCTTCTTTTTTCAAGTAAGATTTAGGCTTCTTTTTCCAAAAAAACAAACATTTTATCTTTATATAAGACGTAACCAAATACATAAACTTTGAAAACGTACCGAGACACTAAAGGATTAATGAAGGTAACCCACCCCCGCCCCCTTTGGACTCTTAAAACAGAGTAAGCAAGCTGAAAGCTAGTTCAATTATACATGAAAGTAACTTTTTAAAAATGAAAATAAATTCCGCTGAATTATGAATGGCCCTGTCGGTTTGTTGTCAGATAAGACCTATCTGAACGAGGCAGTGTTGGAAACGTTCTTGCAGGTGACTACAAATCAGAATAATTTTATACAGACTCTATTTCCGGCCTGATTAAAAGGTAACCACGAATCGATGCAAATTCAGAACGTTCTACTTTCCTGAAGTTAGTTGAGAGGTCTGTATGCTGGATCTCCCATAGTCCATCGCAGTGGTGGGATTCAAAATGTTTTTACTACCGGTTCTGTGGGTGTGGCTTGGTGGGCGTGGCTTGGCTTGGCGGGCGTGGCTTGGCTTGGCTTGGCGGGCGTGGCTTGGCTTGGCTTGGCGGGCGTGGCTTGGCTTGGCTTGGTGGGCGTGGCAGGGGAAGGATACTGTAAAATCTCCATTCCCACCCCACTCCAGGGGAAGGTTACTGCAAAATCCCCATTTCCTCCTGATCAGCAGGGACTGGGGAGGCAGAGAATAGATGGGGGCATGGCCAGTCAGAGTTGCTATTTACCAGTTCGCTGAACTACTCAAAATTTCAGCTACCGGTTCTCCAGAACTGGTCAGAACCTGCTGATCACCACCTCTGGTCCATCGGCCACTGAACCCAATAAATTGCGCTATTAGAAATCTAACAACTCAACAGAAATGCGTTTTGGTGGCGACATGACAGCACAGGTAGTCCTCGATTTACGACCACAATTGAGCCCAAAATTTCTATTGCTACGCGAGACAATTCTTAAGAGACTTTTGCCCCATTTTATGAGCTTTCTTGCCAAAGTCGTTAAGTGAATCCTTGCAGTTGTTAAATTAATAAGAGAGTTAGTTAAGTGATTCTGGCTTCCCCCATTGACTTGGCTTGTAAGAAGGTTGCAAAAAGCATTCACATGACCCTGGGACACTGCAACCGTCATAAGTATGAACCAGTTGCCAGGCATCCAAATGTTTTTTTTCAAAAAGTTTTTTTTATTTTTTTTAAAACATAAAACATAAAATATATCTTTTTAGAGCAAGGATTTGATCCGGTATAAAATAAGTACAATTGCTCACATTCCCTCAACCAATTTTGTTCCAAATTTTATCTATTAACATCTTTAAAAAAAAACAAGAAAAAGGAAAAAAAACTTATTCTAAACATTTATCATTCTACTATACCACCCAAATTCTAAACAATTATTTCCAAATTATTTCCACCCTTAAATCTGTGTCATTTTAACAATCAATATTTCATATATATACTTCATTCCTAAGATCCATTACATCAAATCTATATTTTACCTCTTCTTAAACAGCAACTCATATCCATGATCTTAACAAAAAATATTTTCTCCTCTCTTGAAGTCATAAACTCAATCAACGTTTTCAATCGCTATTTCCCAGCAGTGTTTTCCACCACTTCTATCTCTATTTGTTTAACTATTTCACAGTTTGGCTTAACTATTCTCCAATATTATCTCCTACACTTCCTCCTAGGTTTATTTTTTGACTGGTTCACATCTTAATCAGTTGCTTTCCAGCAATGCTTTTCTCCACTCCTAACCCTACTTATATAGGCTGGTTCACAGTATAATTTTAACTGCACACCAATGTTACCTCCTTCACTCCTCCTAAATCTACTATGTAACAGGCATCCAAATTTTGATCATGTGACCATGGCAGTGCTGCAATGGTCGTAAGAGTGAAAAACAGTCATAGGTCACTTTTTAAAGTTCCCTTGTCATGGTCACTAAACATACGGTTGTAAGTTGAGAGATACCTGTATACCTCTCAGTATGTATATATATTTTTCCTGGGATGAAAGTCAGGGGCAGGTAGTCCTCAATGGAGCCCACCCATTACCATGGTCATATGTTCTGTCCTCCCCACACGTTAGTCCGTGTGCAGCTCGACATGCAGCTAAATCCACATATCCTCCAATAAAACAGACAATGTGAATGCTTTATTGAAAGAACAGGATATGGTGAAACTGGGGAAAATAGGGATACATATAATGAGAACCAAATACAAGTTAGACAGTATTAAGTTACTGCTGAACATAACAATGAATAAATACAAGCAATTTAAATCTTGCCAGCGATGCTCTGTGGGTGGGATGTGGGTTTGTCCTTGGATTTATTTATTTATTTATTTATTTTAATTTTTATACCGCCCTTCTCCCAGGGGACTCAGGGCGGTGCACAGCCAGCAATAAAACACACCTATAGACAAAATTTAAAAACAATTTAAAAACATATTAAATAATTTGGCCCCAATATCATTAAAAATAAAACAACCATTAAAATTCATGTTTAGACCAGCCCAGCTTGTTGAAATAATAGCGTCTTGAGGGCACGGCGAAAGGTGCATAGGTCAGGAATCATGCGTATCTCCGGGTGCAATTCGTTCCAGAGGGCAGGTGCCCCCACAGAGAAGGCTCTCCCCCTGTGGGTCGCCAGTCAACATTGTTTGACCGACTGTACCCTGAGGAGTCCCTCTCTGTGGGAGCGTATTGGCCAATGGGAGGCTATCGGTAGCAGAAGGCGATCTCGTAATTACTCAGGTCCTAAGACATGACCATGTGCCATAGATTAAGATGGATTCTTCTTTGTGCTTCTGCCTTCTCCAAGTGCTAAAGGAAATGGAGTCTGGCTGATGGGAAAAGGGTTGGGTCACCTTCAAACAATATACTTGATATTTTGTTTCTCCGGCCACTAGATGGGGCTAGAGTGCAACAACAATATACAAAGATTGTATGTTGGGGCATATTTGTCCCTCCGGCCACTAGATAGGGCTAGAGAGCAACAACAGTATATAAAGGTTATACGCTGGAGCATGACATCATATGTACCTGTAGAAATGAATGAATCATTGCTTAAAAATCATATACGAGCCTCCCTGTTTCAGTGGTCGCCTGTTGCTCTCCCATCATTAAAAGATGCAGCTCAAGTTGTTCCGATCAATTTCTCTGTATTTTTTGAAGAGTTTAGGTAGAATTAAAGCTATGATCTCACCTGCCCTCAGCTAAGAATGTTAGTAAGCTGCTCTGGAAGCTGCTTCTGAATTGCCTTGTTTGTGCAGCTAAATCGGCTGCTCATATAAACAAGGTTGTTGATTCAGGATATGATATTTTGAGTGAAGGTTTACAAAAAGGATCTCGGGAATCTCATATTGCATGTAAACAAGCCGGGTATGATTTGCGATGTGATTACAGGCTTCAGGATCAAACTACATGAACAAAACAAGAAGAGTGATTGGGGGTAGAACAGACTCTACATTAACATCAGGCCGGATCAAATGGGGTTACTTTTCCATGGCTGATAGGTTGCTGGTGAGAATAAACATGGATGAGGTCTTTTGTATTTTTCTTGCTGTACACCAGGGGTGTCAAACGTGTGTTGTCACGGCAATGTCACATGATGTGGCGGGCAGTGGTGGGTTTCAAATTTTTTTACTACCGGTTCTGTGGGTGTGACTTGGTGGGCGTGGCATGGTCTGGTGGGCGTGGCATGGCTTGGTGGGCATGGCAGGGGAAGGATACTATAAAATCTCCATTCCCATCCCACTCCAGGGGAAGGTTACTGCAAAATCCCCATTTCCTCCCAATCCGCTGGGATTTGGGAGGCAGAGAATAGATGGGGGCGGGGCCAGTCAGAATTTTTACTACCGGTTCTCCCAACTACTCAAAATTTCCTCTACCAGTTCTCCAGAACTGGTCAGAACCTGCAGAAACCCACCTCTGGTATCGGGACTTTTTTCCCCTTCGCTAAACCGGGAGGGGGCAGGGCCAGCAAGTGAAGCATTCGGCCCACAGGCCGCGAGTTTGACACCCCTGTTCTACACTCTATTTTTGGAGAAAGGTCTAAGATTAATGTCTAACTTCTGGCCCAGTTTCAAGGGATCGGTTATGTATAATCCATCTGTTTGGAGAGACTCAGCTCATTACTTTTTGATTAACTTGGCTTGGTTTGAACCAAAGGATGCTGACGAGACTGTAAATGTCTAATTGAAAGATATAATAGTTGTGGTTACCAAGATGCAAGCAGTTGCAAAAAGTCATTCCTTTGGCTAGCTTTTCTAGAGACAAAAGATCACTTTAATTCTCCTCTGGTCCCAAATAACATTGTGTCTTGGGCAGATCCTGATACGTATCAGATTACCCGTTTCAGTCCAGATTTAATTTAATTTTGGCTGTGCAAGGACTAGGCAATGATTTAATTTTGTAAAAACTAGCAAGCAGTGAAGCCAAGCAATAGCTTCTAATATCATCTTTATTTCCAAGACTTGCATTTCACCCAGTATTGGCTCAGATTCAGTCTTAGAGAGTAGAAACAATGGAGTTTTTGTAGGGAAGTTGTGATGAAAGAGTATAGGGAGC
Source organism: Masticophis lateralis (assembly GCA_030761175.1). Classification (NCBI taxonomy): domain Eukaryota; kingdom Metazoa; phylum Chordata; class Lepidosauria; order Squamata; family Colubridae; genus Masticophis; species Masticophis lateralis. Next base: position 11,778,262 of record JAUDYJ010000005.1, on the reverse strand, counting down.
AAAGATCAGTTGGATGCTAAGAGTGAGTAGCAAACCCCATCAGTTTGACTTGTTTATCAGAAGACAAACTAGTGGGCCTTATTACTTATTGTTATTATCCATCTGACCTTCTCTACCTACTCTGTCCCTGGTTTGGACTGTATTCATTATGGCATATCTTTTGTCAACAGACAGCCATTATTTGAAAACCCTATGAATACATGTATCGGAGATAACCAGGCTCAACCTAACGGAGGGGACAAATGCGTCATCAGTCTCAAGTCCCTTTGCTCCTACAACAGATCTAAGTCCAGCCCACCTTGAATTTCATTGATTCTTCTCTATTCTATCTCTTGCTTTGACTGTTAGTAGTTCAGATTCTTGTAGAGAGTTTAAGCTTGCAATAAACCTTTATATTTGTTTGAACTGCCTGGATTTCCTGATTTCTCGCGCTTGACATGTTTCAAATGCATGTAAATGGCTTCATAGTGTATTGCCCACCTCTGAACCCCCGATGGATTATCTTAGTTTGGAGATCACTCTTCTGGTTCTCCTCAATTTCTGAGCAGCTTTTAATACTACTGATAGCTGTTCTAATCATAACCATAAGAACAGAGTTATGGTGGTGCAGTAGTTAGAATGCAGTATTGCAGGCTGACTCTGCCCACCGCTAAGAGTTCATGTCGCATTTCACGCTGCACTTACTCCAATGCTGACATAAGAAGAAGAAGCGGAGGCATCTGGAAAGAGACAATTGACCCTTCACCTACTTATTTTCACTGGAGAGAATATCACTTAGGAGATGGGATGGGAGGGGGGAAATTCCTTTGAGGGGAGCAGTAGATTAGGGGCAGAGTGACGGAGAAGATGGCCAATGAGTATAGAGGAGTGGGGAGAGGAAAAGGAGGGTTTGCCCGAGGAAGCCAGACTTGGCTGCAATGAGTCAGAGATAGAATGTGCGTGCTTAATAAATTAGAGGTTTTTTTCAAAGACTTTGTTTGCAATGCAAATTATTCAAGGCGACTTTGAAACCTGACAGTTCAATCCTGCCAGGCTCAAGGTTGGCCGGTAAAATGAGGACCCAGATTGTTGGGGGTAATATGCTGACTCTGTAAACCACTTAGAGAGGACTGTAAAGCACTATGAAGCGGTATATAAGTCTAAGTGCTAAGCGCTATTGCTATTAGTTTCAGAAGGTGGCATCAGTTCTGTATTTAAGAAGGTGAGTGAAGCCATAGATTTGGAGCAAATTTCATTAGTACAGCGCTGAAGCCTGGATTTGCTTCTCAGTGTTTTCAGAAGCTGATGCCTCAATTATTTAATAGTTTTGCTTCATTTTCCCAGTTGTATTAGTTTAAGAAATAAATCTATACTATATACAAACTCTGTGTTTGCTTTGATGATAAAGCAGTAATTTAGAGATGTGTTTTCCTTTGTAGTGTTTATATTATTTGTTTACATAGTTATTTATTCTTTCATAGATGATTACCACGCTTACATTCCTTTAACAAGCTCCATTCACAATTTCCCATTACATCTTTTACAAATAAAAATTCAAAACATAAAAGAACAAGTTTTAACATAAATTCTAACATCTTCATCTAAACAAATCCGTTAAGTCACTCATTTTTATATCTATATATCAATCCTGTTTATATCTTGTTCTTCTTCACTTTGTATCTTTTACCATCAGTATCAAAATAATTTTAACAATATTCTAACCGCTTATTCTAATTATTTACCTTACAATTTTATCACCACAAATCTTAACTTCAAATTCAATACAACTCCATTTTAATTACACTTTATAAAACAAAGTTCTAATTCTTAATCCCTTGAACCTTTTCCTTGAATCTTAATATCTTAAACTTTATCAATTTATTTTTGATTTTATCCCACTTATCATCTATTATACTTTTCATATTACACAGATTTATCACAAAAACATGTTTTATTTAATCTAATTTCCAGCATATTTTCTTCCATACCTCCCTCTATAATTGGCTGTTTTCCAACATATTCTGTTTAGCTGATTCCCAACATAGTCTCCTCCAGAGCACCAACTATTTTTGGCTAATTTCAGTATAGTCTCCTCCTCCTCCTCCACTATAGTCTCTAGGTTTAGAACTCTTTGAAGAGTGATAAACCCATCTTTATATAGAACCCACATCAGTACTTCAAACTGCGAGTCAAATGTTTATAGGCAGATGCCTCTGCAGAGTTCAGGTATCCAATCTCTTTTGTAGCAGTCAAACAATATTAAGAAATACAATTGGACAATGTGACTCGGCCTAATAGGGGGAAGGAAAATCTATACTTTAACTATGTGGGTTTGTGCAGGAAATAGCTAGATCTGGTTTAATGTCAGGGTTATGACTGACAAACCCAAGCAAAGCAGGCATGACAGAGATAATCCAATCTCTTTATGCAAAACTTTATTGAGTTCATCATTTTGGCACATATGAAAGCAAAACCAGATCTAGCTATTTCCTGTGCAAACCCAACATAGTTAAAGTATAAATTCTCCCTCTCCCTATTAGGCCAGGTCACATTGTCCAATTGTGTTTCTTAATACTGTTCTGAGAAAGTCTTTTTGCCTCTGGCAAACACCTGATGAAATATCCTTGGTTCCCATGGCTGTTGTCTTGTTGCTGAAGTGTACATTCCATTCTTTCTCTCCTTCCCCCCTCAGATTGTTGGCAAGCTGAGAATCGAAAATGGCTGAAATGGCAAAAGCAAAATTCAGTGCTTGACATAATGACCATGGACTGGAAAAATGGCTAATAGGAACTGGGTAGATACCAGTCCTGAATGCATTGTTAAGTACACTCTATATCCATGGCCAAAAGAAGAAAAAAGGAGAAACATTATGTTCTGATCTAGGCTTCCTTAGAAAGTATAAAGCACAATCTTAGTCTCAGCGAACCTCTTGTATTCATATGGCTGTGAATTATTGTCATTCACAGTCCGAAAGGCTTCACAAATAGTCTTTCAGGGGAATGTTTATAAACACCCAGTTTATCTCCCTTGGAATGCTGCCAGAGAAGTAATTGCCAAACACAGTGCAAGGCCAAACTTAGTACAGAGTCAAACAGAACTTTCCAAAGGTTGAACCAACCAGATGAACTAATTGCTTCCTGCAAAAGCTCACGTCCCATTCACTCTTCTTTTATGTCTTATGGGAGGGGCCAATCATCTCCAAGCCTTACTCCCAAGTCGACCCTGTTTTCTTAATTGTTCTTGTCTTCTGGCAGCTCTGTGCATGCGCACACTGGGAACAGGCTCCCACTATTCTTCTGCCTCACTGATGTCAGGCTCCGGAGGTTCTGGAGGCAGTAAATAACTACCAGCTCTGCTGGCCACTGGCAGGCCAGAAAGCACTACTTTAAAATTGGAGAAATTAAACATGGCTTGAAAATGCCTGCACAGTGAGCTGGGGTTGAGATAAGGACAGTTCATTTCATTCCATGAAAATATGGCATTTTTTAAAAAAGCAGAGTTAGGGAGATGTGCAGGTAAACTCAGATTCAAAGTAAGTACTGGTCTTCAGCGTTTTGAATTCTAGAATTCTTTGAGCCAAATCTCATTTCTTATTTCAGACAAACTTCAGCCTACATTTTATCAATTCCTTTAGAAACAGGCTTGTACATTTTTGCAATTTCCTTAGTGAAGATCCTGGAGACTGTTTTTTTTCAAGAACTTAGCATGAAGTAATTAAGAAGCAAGGCTCATACTGTGAAGAGGATATGGAGGGAACACATACAAAATTGATTGCTGCTGCTTTCAACCCTTTAACATTGTCAACAAGATACTGAGTTAAAAACAGAAACGGGCACAAATATAAATGCAAGTCTTGGAACAAAATTTACCCAGCTAGACCAACATGAATGTGTGCTTCCAAATAAGAATCACAGCCTCAGTTAAAGCAATAAAATCATTTTAAAATTCCCCAAGTCTTCTCTTGACTTCCCCAAGTCTATGCCTGAGTGGCGTAGGAGGCTAATGCCTCCTACTAAAGGCAGCATTTAACATCCAGCTGTCTGCAATTACACCAGTTCGAAACTCCCCAGGCTCAAGGTCGACTCAGCCTTCCATCCTTTCTAAGGTGGGTAAATTGAGGACCCAGTTTGTGGGGGCAATAAGCTGACTTTGTATAAAAATATACAGAAGTATGAAGGCTATTGCTTAACGCATTGTAAGCCGCCCTGAGTCTCCGGAGAAGGGCGGCATATAAATCAAATTACAAAAAAAAAAAGTCTTGGGAAAAGGAGGACTAGAAGAGCGATGATAGCACTGTTCCGATATTTGAGAAGCTCCTACAAGGATCAGGGGATCAAACCAGGGGTGAAATGCTACCGGTTCAGGCCGGTTTGCTCGAACCGGTAGTAAAAAATGCTATTGATTCGCCAAACCGGTAGTAAAAAAAATGTAAAAAAAAAGATGATCAGCTGAGCGACACACGATTGTTGGAACTTTTTTTATTTTTTAAGCATTTTTAAACTATTTTTTACTATTAAAGAGTAGTAAAAGTATGCATTAAAAATGCTTTAAAAAGTAAAAAAAAAGTTCTGACAATCACGCATCGCTCAGCTGATCGTCAGAACTTTTTTTTTTACTTTTTAAGCATTTTTTTACTACCAGTTCGAACAGGTAGTAAAAAAATACTTTAAAAAAGTAAAAAAGAGGCTCGGACGATCACGCAGCACAACTGTAATCATCTGAGCCTTTCTTTTTACTTTTTTAAAGCATTTTTTACTACCTATTCTCCCGAACTGGTAGTAAAAAATGCTTTAAAAAGGTTAAAAAACGGTTCTGATGATCACAGCTGTGTCGCACGATCCTCGGAACCTTTTTTTATACTTTTTTAAAGCATTTTTTACTACCGGTTTGGGCAAATAGGTAGTAAAAAATGCTTTTAAAAAGAAAACAAAAAAGGTTCCAATGATTGTGCGGCCCAGTTGTGATTGTCAGAACCTTTTTTTTACTTTTTTAAAGCATTTTTTACCACCTATTTGCCCGAACCGGTAGTAAAAAATGCTTTTAAAAAGGTTTTTAAAAGGTTCCCAAGATTGTTTCTCACAGCTGATTCCCCCCCCCCACTGTTCTACTTACCTTCCCAAGCCTCCTTTTGGTGTGTATTGTGCATGCGCACGCAGCACACATTTGGTGCGAACTGCTCATGCGTGGCCAACAAACTGGTTCAAATTTCACCACTCGGTCAAACTATTCTCCAAAGCACCTGAAGGCAAGACAAGAGACAATGGATGGAAACTAATGTAGGAGGGAAGCAACCTAGAACTAAAGAGAAACTTCCTAATGGTGAGAACAATTAGCCAGTGGAACAGCTTGCCTTTGGAAATTGTGAGTGTTTCATTACTGGAGGTTTTGAAGAAGAGATTGGAGAGACACTTGTCTGTAATGGTATGAGTCAGGGGTCAGCAACTTGCGGCTCTGGAGCCGCATGTGGCTCTTTCACCCATCTGCTGTGGCTCCCTGTGACTCAAAATATGCATCACAACAGCCAATGTGCGACACTCACCGGCACGCAATTTATTGAGCTTTACAACCCCTGGTAGACCAACCATGGATAAATCCAAGAAAAGAAAAGTTTCAGAAGAAAACAAAATGTTTAATTTAACTACATATGCTAGTTTTGTGGCCGCTGAAGAAATAGTCAGGCACCAGATGGGTTTTGTGGCTCCTGGTGTTTTCTTTTCTGTGGGAAACGGGTCCAAATGGCTCTTTGAGTATTTAAGGTTGCAGACCCCTGGTATAGGTTCTCCTGCTTGAGAAGGATGTTGGACCAGAAGACCTCCAAGGTTCCTTCCAGCTCTGTTATGGTTCTGCCCCAACTACAGATCCCAAAGAACACAGCACACACAAACTCTGAACAAAACTTAGTTTACTCAAATAACGCAGTTTTAGCAAATGCCAGCTGTTAATAAGCATTCTTAACAGCCTGCCAGAAGTCCACAGATAAGATAGTCAGAGTCTTACTGGAGTTGGCAGAAAGCCCAGAAGCAAGGTTGCAGACACATCCCAATGCGATGATTAGGAAACTAAAGTTGTTTCCTGCAGCTGCGTTCTTTCTTAAATAGGTTGGCTCACTCCTGGCTCCAATTAGCTCTTGGAGAAGTCATTAGGCTAGGGGCTCACATACTTTTTCCTCCCTGCACTGTGAATGTTTACATGTTATGTTCAATTAAACCATGGCAACATCTAATGTTTGTGTAGTATTATTTTAAGCAGACTGTGTTTTTCTATTGTTGTGGCTTAGATGAAGTTCAGAGCACATTTTATGGCCAATTCATGCAAAACTCCACGTAATCCCAAGGGATTCACATACGTTTTCTTGCAACTGTATAATTCTGTAACCAATTTTTTTCTTGTGGAACATTGCAGCGACATAGAATTTTGCCACTGCATCAGGGGTGGATTGTCCTCGGTTCACACCAGTTCTATAGAACCGATAGTAAAATTGGTGGGAGACTCCGCCCACCAACCCCGACGTCACCAAAATGCTTCTGCGCATGTGCAGAAGAGCGCACATGTGAGTGAGCGAGCACATGCAGCCCCGCTGCGAACCGGTAGTAAAGGTAAGTAGAACCCACCCCTGCACTGCATCCATGATAGCCAGGTTTGAGTCTTGGAGGAGAAAGCCTACATAAAAGTCCCCTGTCCTCCCTGGCAATCTGTCTAGTAAGAGGAGTTCTCATAATCAGTGAAACATCTGTGACTCTTTTGCTAAATCTAAGTCACTTTTCTTCAGACACTCTGTCCCCAACATAGCCTTTCAGATATTCCATTGGCACTTTTTGCGATAACTGAATCCATCCAACTTGTTGGTAATTCCCTTTTTCTCTTTCTTCCCACCATTCTACCACTAGAGACTTCTCCATAAAAGCTAATTCTCTGTATAATGTAACCAAAACATGCTAATGTGAGCCAGATGTAATGGGTAGAGGGAATGGCCTTGAAGGACAGGAGGAAGAGCTGCTAACAAGACAATGGTCAAATAAAAGAACCTTGAGTCCAGGGCAGAACTGTAACCTGAGTAAGCATCACAGACAAGACCTTCCCTAATTTGAGTCTATTATTTCTAGATCTATAACTGTCTGGTTTGGTATAGCAACCAAAGAGGAGAGGTACGGACTCCCAACAGACAGACAAAACTGCAGAAGAAACTATTGCAACCAGCCTGCCTTCCATAGAAAACCTGTACAGTATATTGTACAGGCTGAGGAAGTATCTGTAGATGTCTCACATCCTGAATGTAAACTGTTTCAACTCTCAGGATGGTACTATAGGGCAGCAGCCACCAACCTTTTGAGGATCAGGGCAGTAGTGGGTTCCACTTACCTTTGCTACCGGTTTTGAATCGGGAGCACGCGTGCGGCACTTCTGCACATGTGCAAGCATCCATGATGATGTCCGGGTGGGTAGGCGGAGCCTCCCACCACCGCCACTACCAGTTCGCCTGAACTGGGGCGAAGCAGTAGAAACCCACCATTGCATCAGGGATTGGTTCTGTGGGGAGAGGTTTTTCCACAGATTGGAGGGGGCATGGTTACACGTGTTTCCTGCATCCTGCAGATGAGGCTTCGCATGTTTGCATGGCCCGCTTTCTGGTATGCTGTGGACTGGTGCCGGTCCATGGACCAGGGGTTGGGGACCCATGCTATAGGGCATTATATCCCAAAACAACTACCCTGTTTCCCCAAAAATAAGACATCCCCTGATAATAAGCCCAATTGGGCTTTTGAGCGCATGCGCTAAAATAAGCCTCCCCCTGAAAATAAGCCCTCCCCAAAAATATTTAAACGCAGAGCTGGAAATCAGGTAAGACGGCAAGAGGACTCCCATCTTGTTCCATGTGTCCCAAAATAATAAGACCTCCCTGAAAATGAGGCCAAGCGCTTATTTCAGGGTTCAAAAAAATACAAGACAGGGTCTTATTTTCGGGGAAACACAATAGACACAGAGTTGTCCCTCATGCCATTACTTTGCTGAACACCTAATTCTGGCAGATGACCAAATACAGTGACTACTAAGTTTTTGGTCTAATGTTCTAATGTATATTAACTCATAGTGTGTGGCTGCAATATTATTATTTATCCATTTTACTATTTTTTTACTTTCCCCTTTTATTGGCTGTACACTTTAGCATTATTATTATTATTATTATTATTATTATTATTATTATTATTATATTCTGTTGTTTTGCAAGTACGCTGAGCACTTTTGTACTGGAGACAAATTTCTTGCGTATCCAACCACACTTGGCCAAATAAATAAAGGATAAGAATAATTCTCATAAAAATAAAGGAAGGGAGGGGGAAGCGCATTGAGACTTGCAAGATTCTTCTACTAAAAACTTTACAATAAAAATAAGATTAGTCTGCATGACTTTGATTTCCTAGACTGGTCTACCTTGAAGGACTGACATCAGGCCATTTCTGCCTTGATTGATTGATTTGTTCTATGATTTATGACCCTAAATTATCTTTTTTTAAAAGTCTTGCAATTTGAGGAAAATATGTCCAACAAAAAAAAAAAACCAAACAAAAAGTAATCACAGTGCACCAATAAATAATTAACATTTGTGTAATAATTAAATTTTGAGATTTAATTATTTTGTGACACTGTAATTTGGAGGCATTATTAATAAAAACATTTAATAATTAATCTCTAGAGCTTTTCTATACATAGCCTCTGAAGAAAGAGATTGTTGGCCAACCCAAGTATAAAATGATTGACTTTTTAATTTCCCATAATTCCCAAACTACATGACCGTGGTTGGGGACTCTTTGAGAGCTGTATGCAACAAAATTTCATTTTAATGTATGCCAGTTAGTGTACATTCAAAGCAGGGGTGAAATCCAGCAAGCTCTGATAGGTTCTGGAGAACCGCTAGTGGAAATTTTGAGTAGTTCAGAGAACCAGCAAATACCACCTCTGGCTGGCCCCAGAGTTGGGTGTGAATGGAGATTTTTCAGTATCCTTGCCCTGGAGTGGATTGGAATGGAGATTTTGCTGTATCCTTCCCCTGCCATGCCCACCAAGCCACACCCACAGAACCGGTAGTAAAAAAAATGGATTTCACCATTGATTCAAAGTGTCAATAAAGTTATTCTAAGTCTAAGTATAAAGGGGATTGCAGTTTTAGCAGAACTGAATGTAGGGGAAGGAGTGGTAGAACATGGAGGTGGGGTTAAAAGAGGGATTAGCCTAGAATCTCTAGATAGCCACAAGTGAACTAAATCCTACCTCCCTAGAATTCCATTGACCCTTAACTCCTAGCAGGTGCTAACCCTACTATTTCTCTGCATAGGCATGAGTAACAACCAATTAGTTTAATTGGACCTTCATGTATGGACCTGATCTTTCATGCCTGACACCGCACTGGGAAAGATTGTTTGGAGTAGTCTTGAAATCAGTCCTAAGACAAGGTAAAACATGAACGAAATAAACTTCTCCCCCAGAAAAATATTGTAACAAAATAGAACCCTTTATTTAGTCAGGAGATATGGACGACCAACTTGAGGTAAAGGGAAAATGAATGGAGATATGAAAGACCAGTACATCCTTCCAATTCTCCATAGCAGCCCCATTTGTTTTATGCATCTGTGCAAGCATTACAAGGGGAGAGTAAACACCATTCTGGTAGGCCATTTGGCAGCCTGCTCCCCTACCCCCAACTGGTAACCACCAGATGGTCTGGGACTGCAATGTCCAGATTTACATAAATGTACTGCTTGTCATCTACAAGATCAAATAAAATGGCACACTTTGAAAGAGAGAGGAACTGGGAGGCTTTCTGGTAAATTCCACCATTATCTTTCATTTTTAATTATTTGTTTGTTTGTTCCACCATTTATTTAGGAACTAAAGGGAATTTATGGGGAATGACATCCTTCAGAATATCTCTTCGGGAAAATGAAAGAGAGGAAGAGAGACTGGGGGTGAGGGAAAGATGGGATGAGGGAGAGGGAGAGAGGGAGTCAGAAAGAGGGAGGGAAGGAAGGAAGGAAAGAGAGATAGCCCGAACTCATTATTATGTATATTACTGAAGTTCTCATTCCTGTAACTTTTAATTGGGCAAACTGGCGCAACACAGGGCCACAACCTTTGTGACATAGTACAAAATATTATAAGACACTTGGTGTTTGTCTCTGCTATATATAGTTCAACATGGGCTGTTTTCAAGGCAGATATGTCTCTGAACGTATCCCACCCCTAGTTTTTATTATTATTTATTAGTTCAATTTATATGCCGCCCTTCTCCGGAGACTCAAGGCGGCTTACAATGCGTTAAGCAATAGCCTTCATACTTTTGTATATACCTTCTTAGTAGGGCTTTCGGGGCCCCCAAGCAGTGTTCTTTTTTTTATATACAAAGTCAGCTTATTGCCCCCACAATCCAGGTCCTCATTTTACCTACCTCGAAAAGATGGAAGGCTGAGTCAACCTTGAGCCTGGTGAGATTCGAACTTGCAGTAATTGCAGGCAGTTGGTGTTACTTCACAGCACTTTAATCTGCTGTGCCACCAAGGCTCATGAGAAATGAAAATTGCTCCGAACTCGATTGCAGAAAATATGACAGAGTGGCCAATGCCTGGAATGCTCTACCCGACTCCGTTGTTACATCCTCAAACCCCCACAGCTTCAACCTCAAATATTTCTAAGAGGTCCATAAAGGGGGCGTACATAAGCACATCAGGGTACCTACCGCAGGGGTGAAATCCAGCAGGTTCTGACAGGTTCTGGAGAACTGGTCGTGAAAATTTTGAGTAGTTCGGAGAATCAGCAAATACAACCTCTGGCTGGTCCCAGAGTGGGGTGGGACTGGAGATTTTGCAATATCCTTCCACCAGGAGTGGGGAGGGAATGGGGATTTTGCAGTATCGTTCCCCTGCCATGCCCACCAAGCCACGCCCACCAAGCCACACCACGCCCACCAAACCACGCCCACAGAACCAGTGGTAAAAAAAATTGGATTTCACCACTGGCCTACCACCCCTGTCTTACTGTCCCCATTTATCTGTATTTATTTCCTTTTTTTCATGCTTATGTTCATACTTATACTTGCTACTTTGTACATGTTTGACAAACAAATAAAATAAATAAAATAAAATAAAAAATAAATTGTAACTTCTGCCACTGTTGAAGGTACTGAGGAAATACCTCTGAAGCAATGACCCGATGGGTGATGGTTTGCCTAGTTGTTTATTATTATTGAGTTCCTGAACCTAGCTTTCATTGCTCCTAGTTCAATACCCTTACTCAAAGTAGGGAACCATGGTCCTTTTATGACTTGTGGACTTCAACTCCCAGAAGTCCAGGCTGGCTCAGGAATTCTGGGAGTTGAAGTCCACAAATCATGGGCCCTGGTTCCCCACCCCAGCCCTAAGCCCTACACTATAGATAATTAGTAAATGAATTCCATACAGTAGAAGTAGCCACAAGGGGTCCATATAAAATAATCGCTCTTTATCACAAAAAGAGAGAGAGCCGTGTAACTCCAGACTAAATCTTACATTTGGGGATTAAGCAGAACTGGTGCCATAGTTATGTTTAGGGAAGATGAATCTGTTTGAATATAATCTAGCCTAGCATGATGCAAGATGGGAAAATACATGCTTAGAACTCCCAATTTATTAATATATACTAATACAGCAATTACTCCGCTTCAGCTGCAATTTATCTGCTGAATAATGAGCAACAGTACCAATTTCATTCATCTAAATAATCTCCATTGAAATTGGTATTAGTGTCAGAGGAAGCAGGCAGGATTGTAGCTGATTTTTCTTTAAATGTTTTGATGAAGTTGTATAGAAAATAGACAGTAGATGTGCTAATGTTACAGATGTTAGATCAACTTGAAATGGAAGACAACACTTGGAATTCTGATGCTTTTCATCTGTAGCTCTTTTTAATCTCCTTTTTTCTTTACTAAACATTTAGGGTTTGCAATGGCAATAGCAAAAAATTATGATTAATCATAATTACATATGATTATTATACTTCCATACAGGTAGTGCTCAACTTACGACCACAATTGACCCCAAAATTCCCATTGCTAAGCGAGACAGTTGTTAGGTGAATTTTGCCCCATTTTACGACTTTTCATGCCACACGGTTGTTACTAACGGGCTTCCTCATTGATTTTGCTTGTCAGGTCACCAAACGTGATCACATGACCCCTGCATCTGTCATAAATATGAGTCCATTGCCAAGAGTCTGAATTTTGATCATGTGACCACAGGGATTCTGCAATGGTCGTAAGTGTGGAAAACAGTCATAAGTCACTTTTTTCAGCACTGTTGTAACTTAAAACACTAAATGAACTGTTGTAAGTTGAGGACTATCTGTATTTTATTTTCATTTGTTTTCAATTCACCAAGTAAATTTTCTGTAGAAATCTTAAGTCTGCCTATATCTTCTTCTCTATATATCTCTTCATTACGGTCTGAAAAGTAGGAATTAGCTTTCGCCAAGACTGGAGAAGATGTCAGACTGTTCTTACGGAAAAAATGGGTTTGTGATTTATGGGTGTGATGATTTTAAAAGGTAGACTATGCAAAGAGGGAAATTGTGCTGAAATGGATAAATTAACTTCTTGGATTAGAGAAAACACCCCAACTACGTTTATCGGTGATTGGAAATCTCTTATGGACTCTTTTATATATATATAAATTAGGGGGGAAAGGAATGTGATTTATGGTTTTGATGATTAGACAGGATAGACCGTAGAAAGAAGACTGTCATGAGGTAGATTGTATGATGAGGTAACTTTATGAGAGAAGTTAAAATATAACTGTACTTATAACTGCTGAGGAGAATACTAGAAGCCACTTCTTTGCATCTTTCTTTTTTTTAAAAAAAGTTTCAATAAAATCATATTAAAAAAATAAAAGAAGGAAATTATGTTGTAATCTTAGAGGGAGGTAAAATATTAATATGCTGGTACCTGATGTTAAGAAGATTGGAAGCTGCTTCTTTATAACTTTTTTCTCTCTTTTTTCCCCTCTTCTCCACTTCTTACTTTGCACTTTTTTAAACTTGCTTTCTTTTTTTGCTTTCCTTTTTCTTTCAAAATTATTGAGTGGTTTTTATTATTACCATATAGGTACTAAATATTTTACTATTTTATAAGTAACTCAAGGTGGTGAACATGTGTAATACTCCTCCCTCGTCCTATTTTCCCCTGTTTGAGTAGGCGACTAAACTAGAAGACCTCTAAGGTCCCTTCCAACTCTGCTATTCTGTTATTCATAGCTTGCGAATCCCACTTCTGACACCAGTTTTTTTGTGGAATCAAAATGTAGGACTCAAAGCAAATAATCAAGACTCACTGCAATATTATTAAATATGTGTACTGCAGGTGTGGGTTCTACTTACCTTTACTACCAGTTTGCAGCGGGGCTACACGCGCGCTCTTCTGCGCATGCGCAGAAGCATTTTGGTGACATCAGGATCGGTGAGCGGAGCCTCCCAACGGTTTTACTACCGGTTCTATAGAACTGGTGCAAACTGGGGGCAACCCACCACTGGTGTACTGGTGGAGGTCTCTCCAGAAAATATTGAGAGACACCCCGCCCCACAAAGGGATATTATATTATAATATAATAAATATAATATATTTATTATATTAAATATTCACTAATATTTATACATCTCAAAAAGTAATACATAGACAACAGATAATATAGGCATTCATATTCATAAGTAATGGATCTCAGGTTACCTCCTGCACCAGCTTACTTTCAAGAAAACAAAGAGGAGGAATAATGCAATAAACCAAAAGGAGAAAAAATAAATAAAGCAATAAAGCAAGGGAGAATGGCATCTCCCATAAATCAAAGAGAGGGAGCAGTTAGGAATGCTAGATGCTAAAAGGAAAACATTGCCCATTGGCACTTTGAGAACAAATTTATGGGAATTGTTTTAAGGAGATAACAGGCTATTGTTCAAACCGCAAATTCCTTATAGCTCTATACAGCAACTTGATTTAGCTGATTCCATTCATCTAAGGACTGATTGTCCCGCAACCCATCCCTAGTGGTAATATCTATTTATTTATTTATTTATTTATTTATTTATTTATTTATTTATTTATTTATTATTTCAACTTATATATCGCCCTTCTCCCCGGGGGGGACTCAGGGCCGTGAACAGCCAAACTTAAAACACATATAGTACAAAAGTTAAGAAAAACTAAAATAAATTAAATGATTGGCATTACCAATTTAAAATCCCAAATCTACAAATCGAAAAATTCCCAATTTAAAACCCAAAATCAATCAAATCAAGAATTTAAAAACCCCATTAAAACCAATTAAACTAGGCCGGCTTGTTGAAATAAGTGAGTCTTCAGGGCCTTTCGGAAAACGCGGAGGTCCGGGATCAATTGTATTCCAGGAGGTAGCTCATTCCACAGGGCGGGTGCCCCCACAGAGAAGGCTCTCCCCCTGGGGGCCGCCAGCCGACATTGCTTGGCTGACGGCACCCTGAGGAGGCCCTCTCTATGTGAGCGTATTGGCCGGTGGGAGGTTATCGGTAGCAGCAGACGGTCTCGCAAGTACCCTGGCCCTATGCCATGGAGCGCTTTAAAAGTGAGAACCAACACCTTGAAGCGCACCCGGAAGACCATATGAAGGAGATTAGACCCTTCTCTTTCTCATCAGTTGCCTCTGGGAACCACCTTAAACCATAAGACTTTCTTCTCTGTCACAGAGAAAAGTGGGTTGATTTATTCTCCACAGCACCCGAGGGAAGGACAAGACATCACGGGTGGAAGATCATTAAACAGGGATCCTACCTAGAAGAATTTCCTGACACTGAGAACAATTAATCAGTGGAACGGTTGACCTCTTGAAAATGTGAGTGCTCCACAAAAACTTTCTTCAGGTTTTCAAGAAGAGACTGGACAGTCCTTTGTCCAAACTGGTTCTTAACCTGTAGTCCGTGGACTCCTGGCTGGCCACAATGTCATCACAGAAGGTTCACAAAAGCTTGAAAAAATGGTATGATGGAAAGCTTGAGTTAAGTGTTGGGAGTCGGTGGCCATGTTCTGTCAGGAGGGTTGTCTTAATGCATGGGCCTGAGGGGCACTTGCCCGTGGGCCCCACGAGCATAGGGGCCCCATACTTATCTGTGTATGTTAACCCTTCAATGCACCTTGTATCATATAAATACAGCAACTATATGGCTTACTGAGTGTTATTGTGTTTTTCAAACCTCGTGTATTTTTTAAAAAATTTGATTTATATGCCGCCCTTCTCTGGAGACTCAGGGCGGCTTACAATGCATTAAGCAATAGCCTTCATACTTTTGTATATTTATACAAAGTCAGCTTATTGCCCCCACAAACGGGGTCCTCATTTTACCTACCTTAGAAAGGATGGAAGGCTGAGTCAACCTTCAGCCTGGTGAGATTCGAACTTACAGTAATTGCAGACAGCAGGAGTTAATCACAATGCTGAACCACCAGGCCCTATATATGTATTGTATGTTTATCATGTTGATTAGTTGTTGCTGCACAGCATGGTTTTAATGTTTCAACACCGATTTTATTGGAAGTGCCAATAAAAAAACCACCGTCTTTCCCCCAAAATAAGACCCTGTCTTATATTTTTTTTGAACCTCGAAATAAGCACTGGTCTTATTTTTGGGGAGATCTTATTATTTTGGGGCGTGTGGAGCAAGATGGGGCTCCTCTTGCCACTTTACCCAATTTCCAGCTCTGTCTCCCTAACCCTAACCAGAGGAAATGGCGGGAACTGGCTGCGCATGCATTTAAATATTTTTGGGAGGGCTTATTTTTAGGGTGGGGGCTTATTTTAGCGCATATGCTCAAAAGCCCAATTGGGCTTATTATCAGGGGATGTCTCATTTTCAGAGAAACAGGGTGTATGTTTAATTTTATCAACCATTTACATTTGTATTCCTGTGAATAGTTGTTGTAGGGGTCACAATACACTGCTTTGCCCAGGGCCCATAATGCTATTAAGATAGCCCTTCCTCTGTGGCCACGAAAGGTATTTAACGGAGGTCTGTGGTAAAGAAAAGGTTGAGTACCACTGGTAAAGAGCAGGGGGTTGGACTAGAAGACCTCCAAGGTTCCTTACAACTCTACTATTCTATACGCTATGTTCTTTTGTAAGTGAGGATCACCTAGAATTCAAAGATTGCTCCTAACTACTATGTGCCTAGCCAATTATTTTCCTTTTAATGCTACCTAACCTAGTTTCATTTCATTTTCATTTCATTTCATTAGATTTATATACCGCCCTACTCCTGAAGGACTCAGGGCGGTGAACAGCCAGAGAGATAAAACACACAAATTACAAAATTTAAAAGACAATATAAAACCCATTAAATAATTTGGCCCAGAATAATTTAAAACACCCCCAATATTTTAAAACCAAATTTAAAAGTTACAGTTAAAGGGAAGTTAGGCCAGGCCAGCCTGTTGAAATAAATAGGTCTTGAGGGCACGACGGAAGGTGCATAAATCTGGGATCATCTGTATCTCCGGGGGGAGCTCATTCCAGATAGCAGGTGCCCCCACAGATAAGGCTCTCCCCTAGGTAATGTTGGCTCTCCCCAACATTTTTTGGCCGATGGCACCCCGAGGAGCCCCTCTCTATGTGAGCGTACTGGCCGGTGAGAAGCTACTGGTGGCAGAAGGCGGTCCCGTAAGTACCCAGGTCCTAAGCCATGGACACTCAAAAGGTGGTGACCAAAACCTTGAAGCGCACCTGGAAGACCACCGGGAGCCAGTGCAGCTCGCGCAGGAGAGGTGTCACATGGGAACACCATGTCGTTCCCATAACCACTAGTACCCATCACCGTATTTTTTTTTTTATAAAAACAGTAACGATTAGCAGATTGGTGGTATTGCAGTGGTAAAGAAAGATCTTAAAGACAGAAGAAAATGAATCCAGGTTCTGATGGGACTTGATTTGAGGGGGAGTTGTTGTAGGTTTGCCTGTTGCAACGTACGTTTATTTTTAGCTTGGAGGCTTGCCATATCATTGGCATTAATCATCATGATGTGTCATGCTGCTAAAGTGTGCAACAGCATGGTGCACGGAGGGGGAAAAAATGGGAATTGTTTAGCTTGCATATTTTTTCTCGCTACAGAAAGACACAATGGATTCCAAATGAGCAGAAAGTGCCTGCGGATTTAAATGACTGCATGTGTGCTCCAGTCTCAAAGAAGAATAGATAGAACATTAATCAGGGAAAAAAAACTTACTTGCTTTTTCCCCTTTGCATTCGCTAGCAATTTCCTTTTCTTAGTTTCATTGGGCCCATGAATTTTTAAAAATTGCATTGCGGTACAGGGTGTGGGTGTGGAAGGGTAAGCCTGGTGCAAATTGCAAGGAAAAAAAGTGTGCTTTTTCAGACATCGTTTGGATCTCACTGTATTTAATTCTCTCTCTTTTTCTCTTCCTCTTTTATGTAGGAGCAGAGGTTCGGAAGCAGCTGCTGAAGACCCCAAATGACGGTGGGGCCAACCAGCTGCTGACCTCTGTCATTCTGGAATAACAGGGTTAAGAGCAGATGTCAAACCGCAAGAGAAATATACGGATGTTTGCGATGTCTGCTTGCTGCAAAGTTTCCTTGCGTCATTAAAATTGTCCTTGCATAACAACAGCCTGCCTCTCTTCAAAGCTCTTTGATTTTTTTCATTGTGTCACACAACTTTGATTAGGGCCCTTTGAAGCCGATGAGGGAGAAAACCATATCCTAACTTCCCCTTCTTTGAGGAAAAGTTCCTGCAAGGGAATAGACGGACTGGATTTTAGATGATATTGTGCTTGATTCAGGGGTGAAATGCTCCTGGTTCGGACTGGATCGCCCAATCCGGTAGCGATGGAGGCAGGTGGTTCGGAGAACCGGTAGCAAAAATCCCTGCCCACCCCCCACCCCCCATGCCCAGCTGAGCCGCACAATCATCAGAGGCTTTTTTTTTTTTTTTGTACTTTTAAAAGCATTTTTTCTACCACCTCTTTGGCCAAAAAATGCTTTTAAAAGTTAAAAAAAAAAACCTCTGCCGATCAGGCAACTCAGCTGGGATCGTCAGAGCCTTTTGAAAGCATTTTTTTACAATCTTTTTGCCGAAGAGGTTGTAGAAAAAATGGTTTTAAAAGTAAAAAAAATTAATAATAATAATTGGCCACGCCCACCAGTCACATTACTCCCCCCCCCCACCAAGCCACACCCACAGAACCAGTAGTAACAAATTTTATATTTCACCACTGGGGTAAATGAACAGGGTTGTGGATGAAAGATGTCTGCGCACATCATTTTTCCGTGGATTATTTTGGTGACACCAAGTCCCTAATGTGATACTTAAACAGCAATTAGAGCTATTCGCATTAAAGGCACTTCTGGAGAGAATGACAGAAGATAATGTGAATTCTGCCTGATGATATGTTGTACAGATATGTTTTTAAACCCAACCACTTTAGTTTCTTCTTGGATTTACTGCCTAAATGGTGCAATTCCTTCCCCACCACTAATACTGCTCATTTTCACAAAGGAGAGAAGCAGGGATGGGTTCTATTTTTTTTTTACTACAGGTTCTGTGGGAGTGGCTTATTTTGTGGGCGTGGCTTGATGGTCATGTGACAATTATTTAGGATTTAGCAGAGGTACTGGTCTACCAGGCTTTCAATTGCTTGCAGAGCTCTACCGATCTACCCATTTATTTTTTGCAGGCACCGGTCTACTCATGTATTTTGCAGGCACTGGTCTACCCACTTATTTCTGCAGGCATCGGTCTACTCATTTGTTTTCTTTTACCACTGATCAACTGTAGGGCAGCCCTTTGAAGCCTCATGGCAAGAGTTTAAACAGTTTTTTTCCCTCTATCCATCAGCTGGGACTCAGGAGGCAGCAATAGATTGGTGGTTGAACCAAATAAAAGGTAAGAATAACACTGGGGGGTGGGGGGGCAGAACCGGTTCAGTGACGACATATCGTCACCGCTACCGGCTCGGGAGAACCGGGCCGAACCGGGAGGAACCCACCACTGGAGAGAAGTAGCTAAAAGGATCCCAAACTTGCTGCTTTGCTTATTTTTTTTCCAAGTTTTTTATTTTTTCACAAACATATCAACGCGTGAACAGTGTGGCTCCTGGGTGTCTTACATTTTAGTACAAATAAAATAATATTCATCGTATTTACTATGTTTGACAAGCTTATATAAGTCTGGTAATAGTACACTTATTTATGTCAACTTATAATCTTTCATTATTTATTCAATATTTCAATATGTTATTTTTATGCCCATCACCATAGTCTGAGTGCCCTTCCTTTTACTACAAATAAAATATTATTAATCATATTTGTTACGTTTAGCAAGCTTATTTGGTTCTAATAATAATACACATATTTATGTTGAGTAATAATCTTCCATTATTTCGTTATTCAATATTTCAATGTTATTTTTATGTCAATCACCATATTATTCAAGCATATTTGATAATAACATCGTTAAAATTCTGATTTTCCCTCTTGTTGTTACTTCACCTTATTATATAAACATGTGTATTCCATTAATCCCCCTCTCCCTAGTTTGCATCCCTATTCTAATTTTTAATTATGCCACTATTATATTTAAAAATATTCTCTTTCTATTCATCATCTCTTGCCCACTTTAAAGCTTTAATTGTTCATTTCTTAGCTTGCCTCCCATATTCCTCTCTTGGATCTTTGTCTCTATCTTGATCAATCATTTTAAACATTTCTCCCTTCTCTGCTATTCCATTGTCTAATTTTCAAAATATCTACTCTTGCCCCTATCTCTCTTCCAAAAAAATCTTCCTGCAGCTCCAGTTCCTTTTTTAATTCCCTTAAAATATTCTCCCCTCAGCTTATTTCATCAATCATGGTTGTTTTTGTGGTTATCTCCTTCTTGTCTTCTCGTTTTATTTGTTGGTTTTTCTGTTCTGTTTTTTCACCTACTCTTTCAACTGGTTCCTTTTCTTCCTGAGCGTCCTGGTCACTCTTTGTCCTTTGTATCATGTTTTCTAGCTCTCTCTCCATGCTCTGCATTTTATTCATAATCTCCTTGTAGCTTCTTAGAATAACAGAGTTGGAAGGGACCTTGGAGGTCTTCTAGTTTAACCCCCTTGCTTAGGCAGGAAACCGTACACCACTTCAGACAAATGGTTATCCAACATCTTCTTAAAAACTTCCAATGTTGGAGCATTCACAACTTCTGGAGGCAAGTTGTTCCACTGTGACAATTCTTTAGGATTTAGCAGAGGAACTGGTCTACCAGGTTTTTAACTGCTTGCAGAGCTATACCGGTCTACTTATTCATTTTTGGAGGCCTCGGTCCACCCATTTGTTTTTGGAGGCCCCGGTCTACCACCACACTGCCTTTTAACATTGATCAGCTGTAAGGTAGCCCTTTGAAGCCCCATTGCAAGACTTTAAACAGTTTTTTTCCTTATAGCCCATCAGCTGGGACTCGGGAGGCAGCAATAGATTGGGGGTGGGGCCAAATAAAAGGTAAGGATAACACAGGGAGGGATGGGGGGAGCGGAAGGGCCCAACTCCCGAACAAAGAGAACCGGTTCGGTGACGTCATATCGTCACCGCTACCGGCTCGGCCGAACCGGGAGGAACCCACCACTACTTAGTAAGATGGTTGTTAAGTGAAAAGGGCTTCTCCATTGATTTTCCTTGTCGGAAGATTGCCAAGAGGAATCACATGACCGCAAGACATTGCAACCATCGTAAATACATGCCAGTTGTCAAGCATCTGGATTTCGATCACATGACCATGGGGATGCTGCAAGAATTGTAAGTGTGAAAAACGGTCATAAATCGCTCTTTTCAGTGGCAAGTAATTCTGAACATTCACTAAACAAATGGTTATAAGTCAAGGACTACCTGCATTGAGTCTCTAAAAATTACACATTTCTGCAAAAGGTTAGGAAAGCTTTACTCTCATCTTTTCCATTTGGACCACCAAAATGGAAAAAGTAGCTCTGTAGCACCCCCTTCTGGCCTTTTGAGTGCTGTGTCTTCTTTTAAGGGCAGGAGAGAGAATTAAAGCACAAATCTTCTGCTCTTGTGATTTAAGAATAAGTTTTATTAATATGGAAAAGGAAAGGCTGGGCAGTCAAATGCCCAGTTATAGTGAGATAGAACAAGGGAACACATTTAATACTGTATTGACAAAATATAACCAACTTCTCAAACATCAGCCCCAGTGGTGAAATCCATTTTTTTTTACGACCAGTTCTGTGGGCATAGCTTGGTGGGTATGGTATGGCTTGGTGAGCGTGGCTTGGTGGGCGTGGCAGGGGATACTGCAAAATCTCCATTCCCACCCCATTCCAGGAGAAGGATACTGCAAAATCCCCATTCCCACTCCACTCCTGGGGGAAGGATACTGCAAAATCTCCATTCCCACCCCACTCCAGGGAAGGATACTGCAAAATCCCCATTCCCACTCCACTCCTGGGGGAAGGATACTGCAAAATCTCCATTCCCACCCCACTCCAGGGAAGGATACTGCAAAATCCTCATTCCCACCCCATTCTGGGGCCAGCCAGAGGTGGCATTCGCCAATTCTCCGAACTACTCAAAATTTCTACTCCAGTTCTCCAGAACCTGTCAGAACCCGCTGGATTTCACCCCTGATCAGCCCCTGGTTGAATGCCATGGGAAAATGAGAATAAGAAAGGACTAGAATTTTGTATTCATTCCTCTTTCATTTTTAATTGTTATAATTGTAGTCAGTTTCAGTTATTCCCCATGTTTTAAGAAGCAATCGTTAACAACAAACATATTCTTTCATTTGCTTGGAACTGGTTTTATATGAATACAATTCAGCCCTTGGTGCTCTCTGAGCTTGGTTTTTTTTCTTTCAGATATTTCATTACCCAAACTATCCAATGAAGCAATGGAAAAAGAAAAAAACAGCCAAGCTCCAAGGACACCAATGACCCCTCATTTCAACCCTGAGATTCAAATGTTCTCTTTTATTGGTACAATTCAGCCCACCGGCTTCAGTGACATTTAACGGATTAACAGAGTTGAAGGGTACCTTGTGGGTCATCTAGTCCAACCCCTCACCCAAGCAGGAGACCCTTCACCATTTCTGACAAAGAGCAGTCCAATCTCTTCTTGAAAGTCTCAAATGATGAAGCTCCCACAACTTCTGAAGCCAAACTGTTCCATTGGTTGATTGTTCTCACGGTCAGAGAGTTTCTCCTTATTTCCAGGTTTTTGTTTTTGTTTTAAATTTGATTTATATGCCGCCCTTCTCCAAAGACTCAGGGCGGCTTACAATGCGTTAAGCAATAGCCTTCATACTTTTGTATATTTTATACAAAGTCAGCTTATTGCCTCCACAAATTGGGTCCTCAATTTACCTACCTTAGAAAGGATGGAAGGCTGAGTCAACCTTGAGCCCGGTGAGAGTCGAACTGGTGTAATTGCAGACAGCTGGATGTTAATTACGGCGCTTAGTCTGCAGAGCTATCCGGGCTCTATAACCTGAAGCAGGGGTGAGTTAAATCTCTCCTTGTTCAATTTCCATCCATTATTCCTTGTCTGGCCTTCAGGTCAGGGGTGAAATCTAAAATTTTTCCCTACTGGGAAAAATGTGGGTGTGGCTTGGTAGTGGGTTGTTACTGTGACTGAGTGGGCGTGACCAACTCAATGTCACTCACAGCCATGCCCACTCAGTCACAAGACACCCCTCCCATCAAGCCACACCCACAGAACCCGGTAGGAAAACTTTTTAAATTTCTATTCTGCTGGTGTGTCCTTACTTTCTTCCTCAGCTCCGCCCACCCGCCCCATTCCCCGGAGTTGGGGAATGCACCATTCCCCAACTCCGGCCTTGCCGCGGAGCCGCTGCCTGCTCGCCCTTCACCATGTGGCTCCGCCCACCCACCCCATTCTCTGACTCCTACTGCTCACCTTTCTCCCGCGGCTGTCTGTCAGGGAAGGCAAGTGCCCGAAAGATACCGGAGTCACTCACTCTCCTTCTTGAATAAGCCTCTCTGGTCCGCACGCCAGCTACGCAAGCGCACACCCAACCTGACGCTGAATTAAATAAATGGTGTGCGCTTGCGCAGCCAGCACCACGTAGGATACACCACGTAGGATACACCACGTGGCAAAGGGCAAGCAGGCAGCAGCTCCACAGCAAGGCCGGAGTCAGGGAACAGTGTATTCCCCGTGTTAGCTCGGCGCCGGAAAGAAACGCGACTCAGCTGTTCGTTCAGAACCTTTATTTAGCGTGCAAACTGAACTGCCGGCTGGGCTGCTGAGCCTCCTTATATCCTGCTCAGGCATGCCCTCCGGCCAATGACGACAGTTTAAACCTCCCGCCGGTGGGATCGACCAATCCCCCGGCGGATGTCCTTATAAGGACATAACACCCCTCCCCTCCTAGTCCTTAGTCCATCAGTCCGTGTGCGCGATCACATACTCGCGCAGGTAGGCGGGACGCCTGACAGTTCTGCCGGACCTGCGCGGCCCAGTCGGTGGGTTGATGTTGCTCCGGACGGGTCGAGCCCCTGCTGGCTCCGGCTCCCCCGTTCAGGAATCTCCGGACTCCGCGTGCTGTCCCCGGGTTGCGCCACCGTAGGTCCGGTGGTCTTCCGGGCTGTTCCAGTTTCCGCAGTCGGGAGACGGTCGTCTGAACCTCGATACGGTTCCCGGGTCCTCGTCCGGTGTCCAGGGTGCCCCCAGGTCAGGGGGTGCGGCGGCTGTCCCCGTGGGTTGACCCCCGGGTGGGGGTGGTTGCGACGGTCCCATCTTGGCCTCTCCGGGTCGGTCTGCCTTGCCGGGGTAGGGTGGGACTCCCTTTTGGGGTTGTTGTTGTCCTACCCTGCCGGGGTGGCGGCATCCCTCCAGGCTGGGGTGTAGTCGGCCCTCGTCTTCTGGGTGCGGTAGGTCTACCCCGCGGGGTCGTGGCTGGCCTGCCTCGTCGGGGTGGGGTAGGCCTACCTCTGGTTGGTGCGGGCCTACCTCGTCGGGGTGGGGCAGGCCTACCTCGTCGGGGTGGTTTTCCTCGACCTCCTCGATTTCCCTCCACCTTTTCCGGAGCTGGTCGATGTGTCGCCGGCAGGTGCGGCCGTCGTCCAGCTCGACCTCGTAGGACCTTGGGCCGGTCACCCTCATGATCTGACCCTTGAGCCACTTCGGATCAGCCTGAAAGTTTAGCGCGAAAATCAAATCTCCGCAGGCGAAGCTTCTTGATGGCGGTGGTTTATTCGGCTTGTCTTTCGGGTTGTACATCGGGTGCAGGCGATCTAGCGGTGAGCGCAGCTTCCTCCCCATCAGTAGCTCTGCCGGACTTTTCTTTGTTGTGGTGTGGGGAGTGATGTGTTGGGTCAAGAGGAACTGGTCGATTTGTTCCTGCCAGTCCCCATTTCCCATTCTGGTCAGTGTCTCTTTAGTTAGCCTCACCATTTTTTCGGCCTGTCCGTTTCCGGCTGGTCTGTAAGGGGCGATGAGTGCGTGCCTGATGCCGTGGCCAGCCAGGAACTCTTCCATCGCCTTCGCCGTCAGCTGTGGCCCGTTGTCGGAGACGAGGGTGTCCGGAAGGCCGTGCGTGGCGAAGAGTCGTCGTAGGGCTCTGATGGTGGCTTCCGTCGTTGTGGAGGGCATGGCTATAACTTCGAGCCACTTGGAAAATGCGTCGACCACGATCAGGAGGGATTTCCCGTTCATCGGCCCGGCGAAGTCGATGTGGATTCGTGACCACGGTCCGGATGGTTGTTCCCACTCTGTCGGGTGTGTTTGCGGGGGTGCTGGTCTCGTTGCCTGGCACGGGTCACATCTGGCAATCCACGCCTCAATGTCTTTGTCTAAGGCGGGCCACCAGACGTAACTCCGCGCCAGGGCCTTCATTCTGACGATTCCCGGGTGAGCGCAGTGGAGGGTTTGCAAAGTCCGTTTTTGTAATGATGGGGGGATGACCACCCGGTCGCCCCAGAGGAGGCAGCCTTGCATGGTAGTGAGTTCTTGCTGCCTTCTCTGGTATGGGGCAAGTTCTTGCTTCTGTGTTTCTTCTGGCCATCCCCGCAAAACCCAGGATACGACTTGCCTGAGAATCCTGTCTTTAGCGGTGTGCTGTGCTACCGTGGATGAGGACACCGGGCTGGACTGGTCATCGTCGATGTGGTGGAGGCCGAGTGTAGGTGCTGGGTCCTCGATCTGCTCGTTCAGCGGGCACCTGCTGAGGCCGTCGGCGTTTCCGATGACTTTTCCGGGCCGGTGGACCAGGCGGTAGTTGTAGCCCGACAGGAATATGGCCCAGCGTGTCATCCTGGGTGACATGAAGGTTGGGGTGGGTTTGTCCCCCGCGAGGAGGCCCAGTAGGGGCTTGTGGTCGGTGACAATTGTAAAAGCTCTTCCATATACGTATTCATGGAATCGCTTTACGCCCGCCACCATCGCCAGCGCTTCCTTATCGATCTGGCCATAGTTTCTCTCCGCCGGGGACATCGTTTTGGAGAAGAAGGCGACGGGTGCTTCCGTCCCGTTCGGTAGTTGGTGGCTTAGGACGGCCCCGACCCCGTAGGGTGAGGCGTCGCAGGTCAAGGTTAACGGTAGCTCTCCGTTGTACTGGATGAGGAGGCTGTCGGAGGATAGGAGTCTTTTGGCTTTCTGGAAGGCTTCCTCTTCTTCGCTCCCCCACTTCCAAGGTGCCGCCTTCCCTAGGAGTCGGTGTAGTGGTTCAGCAACGGTGGCTTTCTGTTGTAAGAACACACTATAGAAATTAAGTAGTCCCAGAAAAGCCTGAAGCTCCGTTTTGTTTTTGGGGGCTGGAGCCTCGTGTATAGCCCTCACCTTGTTTTTAGTGGGGTGGATGCCCTGGCTATCAATTAAATAGCCCAGGAACTCGACTTCCCTGACTCCGATCACGCACTTGTCCCGTCGGACTCGTAGTCCCTTCGCCTGGAACCACTGCAGGGCAAGCCTGAGCCGTTCCATTAGTTGGGATTCCGATGTCCCTGAGACTAGGACGTCATCGAAGTAGGGCACTACCCCTGGAATGCCTTGGAGAAGACGTTCCATCATCGATTGAAAAATCCCCGGGGCGGCACTGACTCCGAACTGGAGCCTGTTGCATTTAAAGGCGCCCCGGTGCGTGACAATCGTTTGCGCCTCCGCAGTTGTCTGGTCCACTGGCAGCTGCTGATACGCCTGCGCCAGGTCCAGTTTGGCGAAAATTGATCCTTTGCCTAGTGAGTGCAACAGGTGTTGCACCACTGGCACCGGATATGCGCTCTGCTGCAACGCACGGTTGATGGTGCACTTATAATCAGCGCAGATGCGCACTGATCCATCTGGCTTCATGGGGGTCACAATGGGAGTCTCCCATGCAGCGTGATCGATCGGTTCGAGGATGCCCTGGGCGATTAGTTTATCCAATTGTGCATCCACTTTTGGTCTAAGGGCAAACGGGACTCTGCGGGGCTTTAGCCGAATTGGATTGATTTGTGGGTCTAAATTTAGCGAAATGGGTTTCCCCAGGAATTTACCTAAGCTCCCGTCAAAGACGTCCTGGAAGTCTTCTAGGAGTTTGTCGAGTTGGCTAGTCCTGATTTGATTAATTCCGCCAATTGTGAGCCCTAGTGGCCTGAACCACTCCACTCCCAGTAGGGTCGGTCGGGCGTCCTTGACGACGGCGATGGGGAGGTCTCCGTTGAAGTCTTTGTATTGCACCCTGATGTTTGTTCGTCCCAGGATGCCTATGGGGTGGCCGCCGAAATCCACCAACTTTGCCTGGATTGGCTCCAATTGTCCCTTAGAGATGTTGGGCTGGAGTTTCTTGAGGTTATGCCAGGCAATGATGGAGAATGGTGAGCCAGAGTCTATCTCCATGGGGCATGGTGCCCCTTCCACGTTGACGGTCACGTGGAATTTTTCGGATCCCTCAGCTGCGGTGTGGGCGATGGTCGTCTTGTTGACTTGCCGGCCGTTGGATTTCCGCTCGTCGTTCCGCCTCGGCTGCTGGGATCGTCTAGATGACCTTTGGTATTCACGGTCCGCAGGTCTTTGCCGCTCGAATGTTGGTTCTGCCGCTCTGCAGGCCTCGGCGATGTGGCCTTTCCGTCCGCAGCGTCGGCAGGTTGCGTCTCGCCAGCGACATCTGGTGCGAGGGTGGTCCCCTTTGCAGCTGGCGCATCTGTCCTCCCGGCTGCCATCTTGGTGATTTTCCCGCCTTTGGGCCCTCGTGACCTTATGGACGGCCATTTCCCCCTCTGACTCCGAGCACGTGGAGATGTCTTCGGATGACTGCGGGTGGTCTCTGTGGATCTTGTGGATCCCTTTTGATCGTCGCATCGCTGCTGCCGCTCTGTCAGACGTCTCCGCCGCGGTAGCCTCTTCGATGACGTCCTTGAGGGAGATCTTTTTTCGGCTGAGGAACTTCTTTTGGACTGTACAGTCCCTCATGCCAAAGACGATCCGGTCTCGTAGCTGGACGTCCACGTTTTCGAACTCACAGCTGGCCGCGATCTTCCGGAGCGCCGATACGAACTCCTTGAACGTTTCCCCTTCGTGCTGATTCCGTTGGTGGAATTCGAAGCGGTTGGCTAGAGGAGTGCTCGTGGTCGCGTAGTGTTCTTGGAGAACGTCTTGGAGCTCGGACCATGGCATCTGTTCGATGTCTCTGGGTGCCACGAGGTCCATCGCCATCTCCAGAACTTCGGATCCGCAGTGGGCCAGGAAGAGAGCCCTCTTCCTGTTGTCGTCCAAGTCTGTGAAGCCGCTGCCCGCCAGGAATTGTCGGAATCGCACCATGAAGGACTTCCATTTTTCCTGGCTTGGATTGAATGGAGCCAGAGAAATTTGGGGTCCCGACATGGTTCAGTGACTTGCTCAAGTGATTCAGCTCTTGGATGGCGGGTGCGGTCGTGCTGGCTGCTCGTCGGTTCTTCCTCAGTCCTTCGTCGCCAGTGTTAGCTCGGCGCCGGAAAGAAACGCGACTCAGCTGTTCGTTCAGAACCTTTATTTAGCGTGCAAACTGAACTGCCGGCTGGGCTGCTGAGCCTCCTTATATCCTGCTCAGGCATGCCCTCCGGCCAATGACGACAGTTTAAACCTCCCGCCGGTGGGATCGACCAATCCCCCGGCGGATGTCCTTATAAGGACATAACACCCCGACTCTGGGGAATGGGGTGGGTGGGCGGAGCCTCCAGTTGCCATTGCTACCAGTTCTCCAAACCACCAGCCATCATCGCTACCTACTCGCCCGAGCTGGTCCAAACTGGGAGCACTTGACCCCTGCTTCAGGTGTTTTAGAAAATAGCTTGACCCCTTCCTCTCTGTGGCAGCCCCTCAAATATTGGAACACTGCTATCATGTCCCCCCTGGTTCTTCTGTTCACTAGACTAGCCATACCCAGTTCCTGTAACAGTTCTTCATATGTTTTAGTCTCCAGTCCAGACGTGATATTCAGCAGGTACTGACCAGTTCTGGAGAACCAGTAGTGGAAATTTTGAATAGTTTGGAGAACTGGTAAATACCACCTCTGACTGGCCCCGCCCCCATCTATTCCCTGCCTCCCGAGTCTCAGCTGATCGGGTGGAAATGGGGACTTTGCAGGAACCTCCCCTTGGAGTGGGGTGGGAATGTAGGTTTTATAGTATCCTTCCCCTGCCAACGCCCACCAAGCCACGGCCACAAAACCGGTAGTAAAAAATTTTGAATCCCACCACTGCTCCGGTCCCCTAATCATTCTGGTTGCTCTCCTCTGCACTTTTTCTAGAGTCTCAACATCTTTTTTATAGTGTGGTGACCAAAACTGGATGCAATACTCTAGGTGTGGTCTTGCTAGGGCTTTATAGAGTGATATTAGCACCTCTCTTGATCTTGATTGTATCCCTCTGTTAATGCAATTTAGGATTACATTGGCTTTTTTGGCTGCTGCTACACACTGCTGGCTCATATTTAGCTGGTTGTCCACTAAGACACCAAGATCCCTCTCACAGTCACTGCTATTAAGCCTGTTTTCACCCATGAAAACAATATGTGTACTTTTGGTTTTTCTTGCCTAAGTGTAGGACTTTACTTCTGACTGTTTGCAGCTATGTCTCTTAAAAGTTAAGGTGAGGTATATTTTTTTTATGTCGACATGTGATTGTCACACTCTAGATTATATATTTATATATATATTGGTGAAAATTTTCTTCCATATATTTTTTCCTGTGTTTCTCTGTATACTGTATGCAATTGTCAAATTGAAAGTAATTAATTCTCCAGGTACTTCAATTTAAACTGCAATAGGACTTAAGGCAAACAAGAAAGGGGGATGCTAATGACTTTGGGGTGCTGTGTGAACATCTGCTTCATTAAATGTTCAGAGGGCACTTTGTTTTAATTGTTCTTTAGGGACTTGTGGCAATGCATGCTGCACAAATTGGGACATTGATTAAAACAACAAAGAGCCAGAGGGAAGCTAATTATTCAAGGGTGAGTGAATCTCCTAAGCAACGCTGTGTTATTGCTTAACGCATTGTAAGCCGCCCTGAATCTCCAGAGAAGGGCGGCATATAAATCAATTTTTTAAAAAAAGTATTACTTTATAATACCTAAATATCTCAGTATATCAAAGGTACAAAAGTGAGCAGCATATGGCCCCTCTAATAGTGTTGAATTTCAAATCACTTTAGATTTACAGAGTATGACCAGGGGTGGGTTCTACTTACCTTTACTACTGGTTCGCAACGGGCCGCTCGCGCAAGCAAAGAAAGCACTCACACATGCTCTTCTGCGCATGCGCAGAAGCATTCTGATGACATTGGGGTCAGTGGGCCAAGCCTCCCACCAGTTTTACTACTGGTTCTATAGAACTGGTGGGAACCGGGGGCAACCCACCACTGAGTATGACCAAGGGATGTGAGGGAGGATGGCTTTGTAGATCATCAACATTTGGAGAACCAGACTGCCCAGGGGATTGAAAAATAAGATGATCAGAGCCATTCCATACATACTCAGATTTAAATATCACCGTATTCTACACAGCACAGAAGAGTCTTGCATGGTAAGAGCATTTGTCCATTTAACACAGTATATGTCTATGGAGATTCTCAGTCATCCAGATCATGGTTATCCCAAAGGTGCTTTTTCAGGAGCCAACTGGACTTTCTGGTTTTTCTTTGAAGACATTTCACTTCTCATCCAAAAAGCTTCTTCAGCTCTGACTGGATGGTGGGGTATGGAAGAATTTATACTCCTTATTTATACAGCTGGTCATCTGCATTCTTTTAGCGAATCGTTAAGGTCACCTGAAGGTTTATCTATGTCAATACAGTATCCTAGTTCTTACTGCAGCCAACTACACGTATTCAAGAATCGTATGAAGCCTACAGGTCTTGACTGATATTTTTAAAGGCGATCAGAATGCCACTGAATATCAGCTGCCGAGAATGATTACTGTACCATATATATATATATGTTCCAGCATAACTCTGGAACGACTCAACCAATTTCAACCAAACTTGGTACACAGATAACTTACTCTCTGGGAAAAAATACTGTGGGGTTAAGACACCCCTAACTTCCCTCGAGGTGTGTGTTCTGTTAAGATACAGCCTGTTGTGCCTTAAAATGGCTTCTCCTGTACAGCATAGTGGACTTGCAATGGTAACGGCTTCACAGTACTCCACAAGGGGGCTCTCTCTGGTAAGGGGGGAAATCCAACATTAGAAATTACGTTTGGTCCGGACATTTTCTACAAGGCTTTGATTATGAGGCACCGGAAAATCAGCCCCAGCTGCTTCTCCATCCCCTTCTAAATCAAGATCAGAAAAAAGCATACCAAATAATCATGGATCAGCTAGCAAATCAACAAGGTGGTATCATTCTACTTGATGCTTCTGGGGGCACAGGGAAAACATTTTTAACTAATTTAATTCTCACCAAAATCAGGGCTCAGGATGAGGTTGCTCTTCCTGTCTAATACAGGATTGAGATAAATAAATACCTGGGCAACCGTGGGTTATCAGCTAGTTACTAATAAAAAGGGTATAGTACAGGGGTGAAATCCAGCAGGTTCTGACAGGTACTGAAGATCCAATAGCGGAAATTTTGAGTAGTTCAGAGAACTGACAAATGCCACCTTTGGCTGGTCCCAGAGTGGGGTGGGAATGGAGATTTTGCAATATCCTTCCCCCAGGAGTGGGGAAGGAATGGGGATTTTGCAGTATCCTTCCCCTGCCATGCCCACCAAGCCACACCACACCCACCAAGCCACGCCCACAGAACCGGTAGTAAAAAAATTTGGATTTCACCACTGATGGAAATGCAAATTGATAAATAGGTACCACTTCACTGGGTATATAACAGTGTTCCGTGTGCCTCAGCATATAGTCATTGCTGGCCATATGACCATGGAAGTGTCCTCGGACAAAACGGGCTCCCTCAGCTAAATCATCAGTTCTTCTTAATCACTGTTGCTGCTTTCAGACTAGAAGAGAATTTTTGAATACTTGGGAGTATTCTCTCTGTCATGCATTAATCAAATTATAAGTAAGGTTCACTGATTTTGCAAAATGTCCAACTATACTTGATTAAATAACATCTTCTGTGGAACCATTTAATCTGAGGAAACACTAAACTAATGGGAAACGATGAGCTACAGAAGAAATGAAGGAGATGGGCAGAGAGAGACTGACCCCTTCTTTATTACCTTCCATCAAACTGTCTTCTGCAGCAAACATATACTGTAGACTCCAAGGCTAGAATTTTAAGGACAATTCTGAATCTGCTAGCTTTTTAGTATGTCTGCATTTTCCGCCTCAGAGGCCGTTGTCAGAAACAAAAGGCAAAGGCTTGATCGGGCAAGACTATTCTTGGCGATCCCAAATCACCTCCTTTAGCGATGCCCCGGCAGCACCAACCTGCCCCTGGCTCCCAATTAAAAATGAACCTTCAGTCCCCAGATGCACAAAGGTGGAGCTCTCTGCAGTAATTACAAGCATATTTATCTGAGATTAAGTCACTGAATTCTGAGCAGCCGTATATGAAGTTACACTGTGTGCGAGAGGAAAGGTGATGAGCTTTGTCCCAAATTCCATTTTATGGAGAATATAGAACAGCCATTTATTCTTTGAGAGCCTGTCTTCTGAGGTAATGTGTTAGCGCCTGCCCAATTAATACTGATTTTTCCCCCTTTTACGTTATTCCATGGAGTTAAGAAAGCAT
Organism: Masticophis lateralis; assembly: GCA_030761175.1. Taxonomy (NCBI): domain Eukaryota; kingdom Metazoa; phylum Chordata; class Lepidosauria; order Squamata; family Colubridae; genus Masticophis; species Masticophis lateralis. Next base: position 11,746,078 of record JAUDYJ010000005.1, on the reverse strand, counting down.
AAGCATTTCATAGGATTAGAAAAGAGCAGGGGTGAAATCCAGCAGGTTCTGGAGAACCGATAGCGGAAATTTTGAGTAGTTCGGAGAATCAGCAAATACTACCGCTGGCTGGCCCGAGTGGGGTGGGAATGGAGATTTTGCAGTATCCTCCCCATGCCATGCCCCCCAAGCCCACAGAACCAGTAGTAAAAAAGTTTGAATTCCACCACTGGAAAAGAGGGATGTGTTTATTTAGTGTATGACAAAAACGTTAAAAAGCACATCACAATTACGTTCTCAATGAGCAAACACGAAAATGTTTATCTACAAATTCGAAGGTGGACTATTTATAATAGGGGTGTCAAACTCAAGGCCCATGGGCTAAGATCTGGCCCGCGAGGCCGTCATGAAAACAGCGAAGGACTGGCCCTTAGTGCCTCTGTCAGTGAAAACGAAGCTTGGAGGGCTGCGTGCAGCCCTTACGAATTCTGCTTTTGGCTGCTACTGCCTCCTGCAGCCATATGCCAGCAAAAACGGAGCTCGGGAGAGCCGCGGGTAGGGGTGCCCCCCTCCCGAGCTCCCTTGTCACTGGCAGAGCGCTCGGGCCGTCACAGGCATTCCTGACACGAGTGATGTCGAGCTGGCCATGCCCACCCTGGCCACACCCACTCAGCCCCCCCCACAGGTCAAACACAACAACCCTGATACAGCCCTCAATAAAATTAAGTTTGACACCTCAGATTTATATCATCAATATATGATGACGTTGATCAAAGCTGGCTGAGGAACTCTGGGAGTTGAAGTCCACAAGTCTTAAAGTTGCCAAGGTTGGAGACCCCTGCAACAGAGGACCGTTCTTGCGTCCAGGCCTAAAGCTGATTGAAGTTGTTATCCATGCAAGTTTCTGGCTATCCTAATAGATGGGATGTCTGGATGTCAAATTAAGTTGAACAAATGATTCAATCATCTTTTTAAAATCAGAATTCAAGAGGATATTATTCATCTTATTTCATTGCCCATGACAGGGAAATCCTAGTCTGTTTTGGAATTGCCCCCCCCCCCAAAAACTCTGATGGGGGCATCTCTCACTTCTGCTCTCATATACCGTGGACAAGATCTACGTCTTCCAGCCAAGAGGGAACTTCTGTTTTGCCTGAAAGAACTCTTTTTTTGGCTGTGTTTTGTAACATTTATTTTAATATAGTCAACTTGCCACGATAAATAGAATTGCAATTTTTGCCCTGAAATACCACTCTTCATCATTTATCTTTGAGTCAGCGGATTTGAAATTGCGATTCCAAATATACCCCCTTGAATTTTGTAAGTGCAGTATCAAATTGCCCTCAAACAGATGGAGGACTTTTTTTTTAATTAGCTAGTCAGATTTTAGTCAGAATGATCTTATTTCACCCTCTAGTGGAATATCACTACATTACAAAGATTTAGAAGCATCTGAGTGTTAATCTACACCAGGGGTGTCAAACTCAAGACCCAGGGGCCAGATCCGGCCCACGGGATGCTTAGATCTGGCCTGTGGGGCAGCCTTGGAAACAGCAAAGGACTGGCCTGTGATGCTTCTGCCATTGAAAATGGAGCTTAGGGAGGGCCACATGCGGCCCTGCTGACCTTCGTTTTTGCTGGCAGAGGGTTGCAGGAGGCCATCTCATCTGAAAAATGGATCTCGGGAGCCCCTTTTTGGTGACAGAGTGCTCAGGCCACCAGACGAGTACTGTCGAACTGGCCACGCTAACCCTGACCACACACACCTTGCCCCCCCACCAAGGTCAAACACAACCCTGATGTGGCCTTCCATGAAATTGAGTTTGACATCCCTGATCTACACTTTGCCCTTATTGTATTTTTCAGTACAATACAATACAATTTATTATTACAGTCTTAGACCAGAACAAAATTGTATTTTTCAGAAGGAAAATTTGGGGGAAAAAATTAACAAATGATAAATTTTAAAATCTGAGAGCCTCAATTTTTATGGGCCAGTATCTGAGCTGTGACTTATGGTACTGAGAGTTCCTTGGACAGGAAGAAATTTGATCCTTCAGTTAAATTACCAAATGGTCATAGGGATAGGTTTTAAAAGAGTTATATATATATATTTATATAAATTGCTTTCTCCCTGTCTTCTTTTCAAAGCTTCTACTTCTGCATATAAGTGGATTTCTCAGCATTTTGGCTGAAAGGGTAATGCAGTGCCATGAATTTGTCTGAGTGGAAGAAAGGGAAATGGTATAAATACCCAGTAGGTAAGAAAAGGCGCACAATTTTTCAAACACCTTCTGCTCGAGATCACTAGGTCATGGCATGTCTCTCACAATTACGTTGCAAATATTAACAGATACTCCTACACCCACAATTGTGTGACACCAGGTAAACAAGTGTAATGGCATAAGCCCTTTTACTTTGCATGCCACATAGATGCAACTTTGCTATAAGGTTGGAAACTCCGTACTGAAATCCAAAATGCTTCCACAGGTCAGTGCTGATGGTAAGATAAAAGCATTTGGTCCTGGATTCTGCAGAAGAGAAGCTTCTACAATTGTTATAATCAGGTTGACACCCGCATGATCGCATCCCTGCATGTGCTATGGAGATTTGTTCTGGATCCTGCTGTTTGGGCAAAAGAGCTGGTTCTAGGTTGCTTTTCTCCTTGGTTAGTTTCCATCATTTACTTTCTTGCTTCTGATGTTTTGGAAAACAGCCCCTCTTTTTTGTGGCGGCCCCTCAAATATTGGAACACTGCTATTATGTCACACACATACTTTTCTCCAGACTATCCATACCCAATTCCTCCAACCATTCTTCATACATTTTACTTCCCAGGCTGATATGTTTATAAAGAGATTTTTGCCTCATCCTGTATGTCATTGTCTTCCATTATGCCACCACATGTTAAATCCTCTGCTCCAAATGTCATGTTATTTCTTTCTAAGCTTTCACTTTTAAGCCTGTCAGGGAATGTGATTTTGCAGGCATTCTGCTGATAACCGATTGTGTTTATTTCCAAATAATCTCCAGTCTTACTCCATTCCTGGTGACTTTCCAGGCATATCTGGGTTTTTTTGTTGTTGTTGACTCAACTCTTTACTTAGCCTTCCCAGATCAGCCAAAGGGAGGGAAAGATGTTGGGCATGATTTCAATCATTAGTCCTTTGCTTAATACACATTCTGTATTGATATGTATTAATACAGAATTAATATGTATTAGTACAGAATATTAATATTCCCAGCTGTTACTTCCTAAAGCAGAAGCGATCCATTTGGGGAGTTTACATAATGGAATTGTGCCAAATGCCCAAGTCACAAGCGAGCTCAGCATCTTGTGCAAATGCATCTCCTAACAGGTTATTTACACTAGGGGTCTTCAACTTTGGCAACTTTAAGCCTGGTGGACTTCAACTCCCAGAATTCCCCAGCCAGCTGGCTGGGGAATTCTGGGAATTGAAGTCCTCCAGGCTTAAAGTTGCCAAGGTTGGGAGACTCTTGATTTACACCACCCTTGGCAGCTTGAAAAATGTGCGGACTTCAACTCCCAAAATCCCCCGGGATGCATGAATAAGCATGACAAGAAACGCCCAATCTCCCTGCTTCCCCGCCCCCTCAGGCCTCTTCCGCCCATTCTTAGTCAGCTCCGCCTCCCTTGATAGCCCGATAAGGCGCATGCGTCAACTTTTGCTCCAGGAACGGGGAGTGGGGAAACGCTGCGAAAGGTTTAACTTCCGGGTCAAGGCGCTCCGTCTGCGTGAGGGGGAGGAGCCGCTGCCACCGCCGCTCAGGGTGCAGCGGGTGGGCGGTAGCCTGACAGATGGAGCGGGACTTGCTTCGCCAGGCACTGGGCTTCCACGGGCCGCCGCTGCTCTCGCTGCTCCACGCCGAACAGCAAGACAATCCCGACTTCGGCGGCCTGCTCCCTCCGGGCGGGGCCGGCCTAGAATCGCTGTCGTCAGCTAGGTGAGCCGAAGTCTGCGGCCCCGCCCTCTCCGTGGGAGGAGGGGGCGTTCTCCGTGGGAGGAGGGGGCGTGGCTTCGCCGGAGGGGCGTGTCTTTGAGAACGTGGGGCGGAGCATGCTTAAGAGACGAGTCAGCTCTGCTCTTGGGGCTGCTTTACTTTCGGGGGGGGGGGCAATTGCCATTCTCAGCCTTTTTGGAGCCCTCGCGAGGTGAGGGTGCCTCTGATCATATGCAGAGCGCAACATCTGTTCGCAGCCGTGCCTCCCCTTATATGGACCCGCAGGACTGGCAAGTGACTCTTCTTCACAGGTAACTCAGGTAGCATCTCCTTATTGCCCCAAAGGTGCTTTTTCTTTTCTTTGCAGGAGGCAACTGTAACAGTAACAAGAGTTGGAGGGGATCTTGGAGGTCATCTAGCCCAACCCCGTGCTCTCGCAGGAGATTCGAACCGCCAAACTGCCAACCTTTCTGATTGACAAGATTTTTTTCTTTGAAGACGTTTCACTCTTCATCCAAGAAGTTTCTTCAGCTCTTGACAGGATAGTGGGGAAATGGAAGGATTTATGCCCCTTACAGACAGACAGCTGGTCACTTGCCTCCTTTTTTTTTTTTTTTTGAAGCACTTGGAGGTTTATCTGTGTCCTCAGTGCCTCAACAACACTCTTAAGACAGAGATGGGCAACTATGGCCCTTTTATGACTTGTGGACTTCAACTCCCAGAATTCCTGAGCCAGCCACGTTAGCTCAGGAATTCTGGGAATTGAAGTCCACAAGTCATAAAAGGGCCATAGTTGCCCACCCCTGTTCTAAGAAGTGCTTTCAAGGGCCCTCGAAAAAGATGCAAAGGACCAGCTGTCTGCAAGGAATATAAATCCTTCCCCATTATCCTATCAGAGCGGAAGAGGCTTCTTGGATGAGAAGCAAAACGTCTTCAAAAGGAAAAACTAAGTCCGGTTGCCTTCTGAAAAGGCACCTTTGGGACAACCATGACTTGGATGACTGAGTCTCTACAGACTTTTAGCTGTACCGTTTGGGGTGAACCCCCTTTGAATGATGTGGGAGTAGGAATGGATTTCCAGAGGAAAAATTGCAGACTGCAGGAACCAGGATCACCACTCAGGTGACCCTGAGGACACAAATTTTGTACTTTATGTATTTTAATTTTAGCTGTTCACCGCCCTGAGTCCCTTCTGGGAGAAGGGCGGTATACAAATCCGAAATAAATAAACAAATAAACAAACAAACAAACCTCCAAGTGCTTCCACGACCCTCTAAATGGATGCAAACCAGCTCTCTGCAAGGAGTATAAATCCTTCTGTCCCCCACTATCCTGTCAGAGCCGAAGAAGCTTCTTGGATGAGAAGCAAAACGTCTTCAAAAGAAAAAACAAGGAAGTCCAATTGCCTCCTGAAAAAAAAAGAATAAAAGCACCTTTGGAACGACAGTGACCTGGATGACTGAGAATCTCTACAACCATCCCCTTATTAGGTGTTTTTAAGGTCGTTTCCCTACTGGGAACTGGCAGCGGTTTCCATTTTTCCCCATTGCTTCCTTTCTTAATTTAGAGATGTGATGGTTAAAATCCAGGACCCTGAATATATGTACATACAAAAAAAAATAGTCCTTGACTTACCACTGGAATTGAGCCCAGAATTTCTGTTCGTAAGTGAATTTTGTCCCACTTCATGACCTTTCTTGCCACCATTATTAAGTGATTCACTGCAGGGGTTAAGTTGTTGAATCTGGCTTCCCCCTTTGCTTGTCGTGGTGCCAAACAAAAGCATATGTTTTGTGCGATTCTGAATGCCTGACTAGGCATTCTTCTCCAGATAGCTGGATATGAGACAGTGTGTTTTGAGGGCAAATATGCCTCAAAGCAAAATAAGTAGATTTTTAATTATGAAGAAAAGCTATTTGGAATCTACCAGAAGCAGCATAAGAATGGTTTTGAATTGGATATACTTCTTTTCATAGTTATGTTTTGGTTATCAAATATATTGCCAGGTCCTTGGCAAAACCATGTTTTTATGGATATGTTTTCTTCTGTTTCAGAAAAGAAAGAGGGATTGAAAATATTGAGATTCAACAATTCATTTCAAAAAAAGCCGATCTTCTTTTTTCTCAGTCTTGGAAAACAAATGTGACAATAGTAAAAGATGGAAATGAAGAGAATGAAAGTAAGAGAATGATGTCAGATGATGGTTAGACACGTTTATGAATGTGCATCTTACGAGCAATGCTTGGAATTAGAGATGTAAAGCTTAAAAAAGATAAACATTGGAGGATAAACATTTCATTGGACAGCTGAAAAAGAAAACCCTCAGAGGATGCTTACTTTTTATTTTGATTTTTAATCAAAAAATCAGTGACATACTTTTTTAAGAAGAAAAATTAAAAAATTGCTCTGTACAGCATGCATCCGTGTACATATATAAGGATATGTGAATTTAAAGTAAAAAATAATCAGTTTTTAACTCCATATTCAATATTCCATATTTTGGAATTGAATGGCGTATAATTTGCATAAATAAATAAACTATGATTCCCCCCCCCCCTTTCTTCAACTTAGAAAAAAATCTTTTCCCAGTATAACTTTTGTCTGTTTATTTGGGTGTTTCCCCCTATCATTATTATGTATACTAACTTTGCTTGTAGCTTTTCCAGTGCCACTTGTAAGGAATATAATTTAGATTCTGCAATAGGAGTGGACTAATTTTTAGATTCAAAAGCGTTCGTACCATGAAAATAGAATCAAGTTCATAATTTGAAATATTGTCAGTTATACTATGTTCTTAATCCAGTAATTAGAATAATAAAAAAAAGGAAAGGTAAGAATTTAGTTAGATTAACTCAGAAGCTTTATCTGCTTCCACAGTGAGTTGGTAGATATCTATATGAAAGTCAGAAGCAGATCTATTTCAGCAGTACGTATTATTTGTTATATTTGTATTCCTCTTCCCCAGCAGATTTTCAAGATGATTGGATAACACTCTCTAATGTTTTTACGTAATGGCACATTCCATAGTTTCAAAGCACGCCCGTTCAAAAGTGAATTCATTTAATTAGATAGGATTGAATCCCAATGAGGTTGCAAGTGATTTGTGTTCATGACCATTACCATTTAAACTATCTGGCAATCCCTGTAGTGTTTCGGTATTTAAAACTGTTTTTTTTTAATTTGCATCTACCGAAGATTGTTATGCTATTATGCCACCATTGGAGCAGTTTATGGAAATCCCTAGCGCAGAGAGGCGGGAGCTCTTTTTCCGGGATATCGAACGTGGCGACATCGTGATTGGAAGGATTAGTTCTATTCGCGAATTTGGCTTCTTCATGGTGCTGTTCTGCCTGCGAAGCGGCGTTGTGCGAGAGATAGCAGATTTAGAAATCACGGTAAGTCAGAGATGTTATGCTCTGACCCAGCTCCCCAAGCACGACAAACCCTCTGAAGTTACCTCAAAGATTCCTTTATTAGGAGCGCCAGCAGCAAAAAGTTTCTCTCTCACCGCAGGCTAACAAGTCTGTCCGGCAGGGAAATAAATAGTTGTCTGCCACATCTATTCATCTCCGCCCCTTGCCTTTTATCCCCAGAACTAGGGTGGGGCTTCGCTATCAATGGTGGCTCTTTCTTCCCAAGGATCGGCCCACGGATTTCCACTGCTCTCCTCTCCTCTGCCTTCTGTGCATCTGCACGTCAGGCACTGGACCCAGCTGTTCCTCCTCTTCCTCATCAGCCACCTCCAGACCTGGGGGCTTTTGACTCTCCATCTGAGGGCTGACGGATGGCCCAGGCTCCACCTCTGTCTCTCTCTCTGCCAGCTTCATTCCCTCTTCCCCCTCGGAGCTCTGATGCTGACCCTGACTCCCACGCCTCCTCCTCCTCTGATTCAGCTGCTAGAGGGGTTGGCCGCCGACAGGCCACAACATGTTAATATGAAAGGAGATGTTGCTTCCTGAAGGGTTTCTCTTTTGGCCTCAGGCAGCTGAATTTGCTGAGTTGATCTGAAGGAATTAAGGAAGCTCTTGATTCCGAATCAGCTCCCTCAGCAAAAATGACCTTCCTTATATTCAAGGATTACTGTTACAGTTGCAAAAGTTCTGAACTGAACTGTGTAAGTGCTTTGGTTGCATTTCTGATCAAGGGTGACTCAGACAGTAATCCATATGGGGCGCGACCAGGGCATGAGTCACTCAGAACAGGAGCTTCCCGATCAGGAAAGGGTGCAATTATTGAACACAAAATTGTGCAAAATATACATTATACTTAATGTAAAACACACAGCTAGACACAAAGATAGCCTCCCCCCCCATTCTGCTAAGCACCTAACTCTCACAGCACTGTCTTATGCCTAAAGTTATTTACCCATGTAGTAGGTTATTGTTAGTATCCTTCTCATCTTCCCTACTACCTTCTACTGGTATGTTACGATTTATCACTTATTTGTATCTTATGATTGTATCATACAATTTATGATCTGTGACTTATCACTTTGTTGTTTGTATGTACACTGACGGCTTATGTGGAAATTCCTTGTATGTCCAGCCACACTTGGCCAATAAAGATTAGACTTAGTAAGAACGATCAGCTATACTGCCTGTTGATTTAGTCCTTATCAGACTGAATTTGCCTTATTATTGCTGCTCTATGTAGAATAGTATAGGAGTTTTATGTGGAATTCAAATGGCGATTATCACACAGGATAGGAGTACCCTGTTTCCCCCAAAATAAGACATCCCCTGATAATAAGCTGAATCGGACTTTTGAGTGCATGGCAATAAGGCCAAGCGCTTATTTCAGGGTTCAAAAAAATATAAGACACGGTCTTATTTTCATGGAAACATGGTACCCTTCTCCCAAGTTATCCACTCAAACTTCAGAATTAAAAATCCAGCTTTTAAAACATTAGAAGGTAATACTCCTGCACAGTTGTCCTGCAAATCTTCAGTATTTCTTTGTGAAATGAGACGTTGAGTGTGTCTATCCCCTAATTTTTTTGGAATTACATGTTTTCTATTTTAGGCGCTTTGTCCATTAAGAGATGTGCCTCCCCAAAGCAGCCATGGGGATCCCTTATCGTATTATCAAAATGGAGACCTTATCCAAGGCAAGTGTATATTATCACTCTTAGATTTGGCCCTAAGGTATATTTTACGTTGCTTTCTGCTCTTTAAGTCTGGTCTTTTTTTCTCCCGTTTTTTAATAGCTGCAATCAAGGATATTGATCGCTACCATGAAAAACTCAGTGTATCACTGCACAAGTCTGCTTTATCTCCCAGCTTAGCCAATACCAAATTAGGAGTCATCAGCTCTGAAGATTTGCCTGTGCATTACAGGTAGGAAATTGAAATGAGGTATACTTTTTTGTGTGATTTAAAGAAACCCTTTTGTTATATACAGGTGATCCTCTACTTACGACCGCAATTGAACGTCAAATTTCTGTTGCTCAGCGAAACATTTATTAAGTGAATTTTGCTGTTTCTTGCCAAACTTAAGTGGATCACTTTACAGTAGTACCCCCTCTTTTTCCCTTCCTCTCTTACTTTTTCATGCTTTTTTTCTTCATATTTTATACTTCGATAAACTAATGTAAAATTTTTTTGGAAAGCGAGAGAAATATTAGATCATAGAAGGCACATCAACCTAATAAACATATCCGTATCAGAGCATTGAGAAATATAATTTCATCTCTATTGTCCCATTTAACTGCCTTCTGAGAGAAATACATTACAGGCAGCCCTTGGTTTGTGTTCTGTTGTTTAGTGACTATTCAAAGCTGCAATAGCACTACCTTAGAAAGGATGGAAGGCTGAGTCAACCGTGAGCCTGAAGTTTTGAACTTACTAATTGCAGACAACTGGAGTTAAATTACAATGCATTTGTCCGCTGAGCTATTCCAGGCTCTAAAGCCTTAAAGAATACTCTTTAAGTATTCCAGACTTAAAAGAAAGTGACTTGTGATTCTTTTTCATGCTTACAACCACCGCAGCATCCCTCTGGTCACGTAATCAAAATTTGGATGCTTGGCAACCGGCTCATATTTATGATGGTTGCAGTCTTCTGACAAGCAAAGTCAATGGAGAAGCCAGATTGACTTAACAACCCTGTTAACCAACTTAACAACTGCAGTGATTCACTTAACTGCCGTATCACTTAGCAACAGAAAATTTGGATTCAGTTGCGTTCATAAATTGACGACTACCTATAGTTGATTTGAGACACTACAGTATATGTAAAACAGGGTTTCTGTTCTGACCCAGTTCCCCAAACACGACATACCCTCTGTAGTTAAATCAATGATTCCTTTATTAGGAGCACCAGCAGCCCCGGCAAAAACTTTCTCTTTCACTGCAGGCTAAGAAGTCTGTCTGGCAGGGAGATGAATAGTTGTCTGCCACATCTATTCATCTCATCCCCTGCCTTTTATCCCCAGAGCTAGGATGGGGCTTCGCTAGCAGCGATGGCTGTTCTGTCCCAGGGACCGTCCCATAGATTTCCACTGCTCTCCTCTCCTCTGCCTTCTGCACATCCGTGCATCAGGCATTGGACCCAGCTATTCCTGCTCTTCCTTATCAGCCACCTCCAGACCTGGAGACCGTTGACTCTTCATCAGAGGGCTGACGGATGGCTCAGGCTCCACCTCCGTCTCTCTTTCTGACAGCTCCATTCCCTCTCCCCCCCTCCCCCCCCCCGCCCCACTTGGAGCTCTCAGGTTACCTTGATACTGAACCTGACTCCCATGCCACCACCTCATCTGATTTGACTGCTGGAGGGGGCAGCGACCGACAGGCCACCACAGTTTCCCAAAGTGGTCAATATTGACTACAAAGACCAATAGGATTATCCAAGAGGTTGATAATGGTTATTTTGTAGCACTATTAAAGAAGTATTTATTAATGCATTTTTGTCACGATTCCGAGGAATGCTCCCAATTAATTCAAGGCTGTTGCCTTTTCAAAGATCTTGTTTATTGGGTACAATGTATTGGCGCATTCAGAAGTCAAGCCAACTCAGAATAGTTCCCATGCTTTGTCATAATTAAAAGATAGATACTGGCCACCGCCACCCCCTTGTGTCCCAGATCACGTTAGCCACCAAGCAGGTGATGAGCCTGTCGGTACTCCCCTCCTGCCGTTGCTGGGATACGCTAGGTCAGCTTCAGCTCCCATGAGCCTTATCAGTGTTATGTCTGGCACTCTGAAAGGAAACGCTCTACATTCCACAAATCTCCCTCCCACCCTCTCTGCAAGCAAGGCAACTGAGAAACAAAACAAGAAACTTTTATGGCTTCAGTTAGAGTCCTTTCGATAGCTGACAATTTTCGTATCATAAATGTTTTGTACGTCTGAGGAACATGACAAAATTTCTGAAGGGGATCAGTGAGCGGAAGAATTTGGTACCGCCGACCTAAAGAGGAATAAAGTCTAAAGACTTTATTACAAATCTTTTCATGGTATTTCTTCTTACGTTGGTAATGCAAGATGGAACAGAGAAAATGCTGTTTTATCTCAGTTCACGATTGTCTTTTTGTTTGTTTTTTCAGGAGGAGTATTGACATAGCCAGTAGTTTGGAAACTTACGAGAAAGTTTTGCATAATTCTTTGGGCTTTGCCAATCCTGCTGTAGTGGAGTTCCTAGGAAGCAAATTAGGACTACAGGAATCCAGCCCCCCCTCCTTAATGAGAGGACTACAAAGGTATATAAATAACTGAACTGAATAGTAATTCAGTTACTAAATAACTTAACTGAAAAGTAATTCCTTCAACGAGAAGTTGGTTAAAAATGATATTTCCATCATTTGCTGGGAAAAGATTGCCAAAAAAATTTATCAGAGTTAATCACTATTTCAACTATACTACAAGACAAAGTGAGTTTGCATACCACTGAAAGTTTGAGCATAATCTAATCAGGTGGAAACACCAAATGTAAGCTAAATTTGGCTGTTTGGTTAACATTCCTGCCTGTAAGGTAAAGGTAAAAGTAAAGGTTCCCCTGGCACCTTTTTGCTAGTTGTTCCTGACCCTAGGGGGCAGTGCTCCATTTCAAAGCTAAAGAGCCAGCGCTATCCAAAGACGTCTCCATGGTCACATGGCCAGCATGACTGAATGCCAATGGCGCACGGAACGCTGTTATCTTCCCACCAAAGGTGGTCCCTATTTTTCTACTTGCATTTTTTACGTGCTTTCAAACTGCTAGGTTGGCAGAAGTTGGGACAAGTAACGGGAGCTCACCCCGTTACGCAGCATTAGGGATTCGAACCATTGAACTGCGGACCTTTCAATCGACAAGCTTAGTGTCTTAGCCACTGCGCCACTGCGTCTCTCTTCCTGACTGTAGAGTTAGACAATTCCTGAGTATAGTGGCTCATGTGATGAGGACACTGGCATGGAGGTTAACAAGCCCGTGTTTAAGACCTGAGTGCTGCCATGGGCGTGGGTGAGTTCCCATCCTTGGGTGAGTTCCCATCCTTCACTCCAGCTCTTGCCAGGGACATGAAAGGAGCCCCCAACTGAGCATCTGCCAGGCAACAGTGATGTCACTGGCTAATCCTTGTAATCCGGAAGTGCCTTAATGCTTCTGACACAAGTGCGATGCAAGACAATCCAGTAGATTTGTTATTTATTTGGACAGGTTATAAATAGACTAATTGATTAAACATTTTGTTCTTGTTTTTTTTCCCTCAGCAAAAATTTCAATGAAGAGGATTTTGCTGTTGCGTTGAGGAAAAGACAATCTGCTTCATGGGCCTTAAAATGGTACACACCCCTTTGTTTTCATTACAAGATAGTTCTAGAACAGAGGTCTTCAAACTTGGCAGATTTAAGACTTGTGGACTTCAACTCCCAGAATTCTCCAGCCAGCTATGAGAATTCTGGGAGCTGAAGTCCACAAGTCTTAAAGTTGTCAAGTTCGGACCCCAAAGAACGCAGCACACACAAAGTCCCTACAAACCTTAGTTTACTAATTAAGGACTACTACTGAGCTTTCTTAGTAGTTGTTTGAACACGAATACAGTTTAAATCAGTCTTTTCTGAACAAGGGCTGTTAATTTAACTTCATTAGCAGCCAAAGAATAATAACTCAATTCTGAGGCACAGTATTTCAGATAACCGTAAGCTTACTGTGGTTGGCAGAATGCCCAGAAGCAATTTGCAGGAAAACTGATAAGAAAGAAACAAGAGCCGAATCAAACGTTTCTGGAATCAAGACGTGAAGGAATATGAACGAAGATTTTTCTGCAAATTGTATCAGTCGTCCTTCCTTAAATAGGCTAGGGGAGTGGCCAATTAGCCCCAAGCCTTATTCTCCTGAGGAGCCACTCCTGCCTTTGAACAGCTCTGCGTGTTCATCCATTGAGAAGAGACTCCTCCTCTTCTTCCTCTTCACTTATGGGAGCTTCTGGAGGTTCTGAAGGCCCTGGCTGAATCCCTGCCTCTGGCACCACCTCTTCTCCAGCCTCATTGTCTGACTTGAGCACCAGCTGCACAGCACCAGCCTCCTTGCTGTCAGAATCAGCTACTAACTGCACAGGCCGCTGACGGGCCACAACACTGTTCTAGAAGTTGGGAAAGAACCATTTTCTTCCAGAGCAATAAAAACATTGCCTGAATTTTGGAAGCAGATAACGGTTTTATCATTCAGCCATATTAAAGGTTTATGTGGTGTTAAGGGTGGTATTACAGGTAATCCTTGATTTACAATCGTTCGTGACGCTGGAAAAAGTAACTTACGATCGTTTTTCTCACAATCATTGCAAGCATCCCTGTGGTCACTTGATCAAAATTAGGATTCTTGACAACTGGCTCATTTATGACGACTGGGGTCGTCATAAATGCCCTGGGGTCATGGTGATCACATTTTACAACCTTCTGACAAGCAGGCTGATTCACTTAACAACTGTGGCAAGAAAGGTTGCAAAATGTGGCAAAACTCACGTAACTGTCTTGCTTAACGACGGAAATGTTGGGCTCAATTGTGGTCTTAAGTCAAGGACTACCTGAACTTCATTAGCAGTAATTTATTGTTCAGTCTTTCAACTGCAGGCTAATGATAAACACTAAATTTTAATTCCTCAAAGATCCTCCTTGTTTCTTACTGTCTTTTCTGAATTTAGGTTTTTAAATAGTTTTGGGGAAAAAACCCTGCAAGTCTGATAGAGAAAAGCAGTTGTAAAATAAATGATTGGCATTTGTTTTTAATGTCGTGATTAATTAATTTGAGTTCTTCTTAAAGGTATTTGTTGGTTTATTGAAATCTTAACTTATTTTATTTTTAGTGTAAAAATTGGTGTTGATTATTTTAAAGAGGGCCGCCATGTTGATGCCATGAATGAATACAACAAGGCATTGGAAATAGATGCCCAAAATGTTGAAGCCTTAGTAGCCCGTGGAGCACTGTAAGTATCTGCTTTATATCTGCCACCCAGTAATTTCATGAGCCAGTGAAAAGTAGATATAATGACAGGTATTTTTTTTCTTCTTCTAGCTATGCAACAAAGGGAAGCTTGAATAAAGCAATTGAGGATTTTGAAATTGCTTTAGAGCAGTGCCCCACACACAGAAATGCTAGAAAATACCTTTGTCAAACGCTTGTTGAACGCGGAGGCCAGTAAGTGTTGCCTTGAGGTTTTTTTTTATCCTTTCTCCATTCCGTGCATTTTACGTTTTTCTTTCCCTCATCTATATTTTTATGCCTGGTTAAAGATAAAGAACAACTTGGGTAGACCTGTGTGTGTAGCTAATTCAGGAGCACAGCTTGATGTAAAATCATCTGTTCACCTCCCCACTTATATCTGCTTGTGCTGTTTACTGCCGCCTGTTTTTGCGCTTCAAAATAAAAACAGCTTTCTGATTAGCAAGCCGGTTAAGTGTGGGCTGGTTTGCATAGCAATTAAGTGGATATAGAGGTGGCTGCAAAATTGTGCTCATCTGTGTTTCCCCTATCAAAGTAGCATTGAGTAGATGCCCAAAGAGCCTGGATCCCGTAGCCTTCAGCGGGGTTTATTCATGAAGAAGATAAGGAGGAATGTTAATCAGGTTTTGAGATGCAGCAAAGTTGGTTACGAACATAACAACTTCGCTGGGTCAGGCTGAACTCCATTTTAGTCTGACTTTGTGTTTCTTTCAATTATCAACTATATGCCTGTAAGGTGTTTAGAGGTAGGAGATATAGCCCACTCCTGCTGTTGCTTTTTCCCAACTAGAGTATCCCAAACTTTCATATCTTTTTTTTTGGAGGGGGGGGTAGTGAAAGCGTTTTGAGACATATGTTCATTGTTGCTGCCTTTTCTGCCTTTTCTGCATTTTTCCAGCCCTGTTAACTTAACTTGGCAACTGACATATATCAAGACAGTTACAGCGTCCCTGGGTAATGTGAAATCACATTTGTGACTTTCGTAAAATTGGTTGCGATTCACTTAACAACTGCCTTGCTTAGCAATGGAAAGTCTGGTCCCAATTGTGGTCGTAAACTGAGGACTAACTGAACATCTGTGTTTTTTTAAAAAAGAGAGAGTTTGCAAATTAAAAACACAACAGCCGTCCTATTCTACTTTGTCCCTATTGAGGTCTGAATTGCGTTATAGGTCCCCATCCGAAGAAAGGTTGAGTCAGGATAAGATAAGAACATTCTTTAAATTGTATTAAGCATGAAGCACTTCAGGTTCATGTACGCTTACAATCATTTGTCAGGTTGGAAGAGGAAGATAAGTTGTTGAATGCCGAGAGTTACTACAAGAAGGCTTTAAACATAGATGAAAGCTTTCAAGAAGCTGAAGAGGCCTTGCTGAAGCTCCGCCAACAGATACAGGTGATTCTTTACTTTCTGTTAGTTGACTAAAGTAAATGGTCAATGTCATACTCAAGAAGCAAATTACGTGTTGGACTTTTTTTCCCCCTCTGGTCTGCAATCCCTTGTGCCTAAGGAAGCGTTTTGTATTAGTCAAAGCTAAATGTTTTTTTTTTTTTTAATCTCACATGGCCATGGTCAGGGACGCCAGACTGGGAGCAGGCAAACGGAATACACAGCCCTGAAGCATTTTAATTGTGGGCATAATATGGTTTATAAAGATCTGTGACCTACACAGTTAACTTTTAGCATACCTTCAAAATTTGAGCCATGGTGGCACAGTGGTTCGAGCGCAGTACTGCAGGCTACTTCCGCTGACTGCCGGCTGCCTGCCAATTTGGCAGTTCGAATCTCACCAGGCTCAAGGTTGACTCAGCCTTCCATCCTTCCGAGGTGGATCAAATGAGGACCCATATTGTTGGGGGCAATATGCTGACTGTAAACCGCTTAGAGAGGGCTGTAAAGTGGTATATAAGTCTAAGTCGTGTTAACCTTAAACACTCAAAGAGCCACAAAGGTCTTAATCAGAAGCCCCCCCATCAATTCTGGAGCTGACCGGAAGTCCGGTTCCCGCACCATAGAGTCTCCTCCTAACGCGGCATCCTTTTTCCTCTACCTGTCCTAACCGAAAGCCCTATCAATTGTGGAGCTGACCAGCGACAGGGAGCCACAGCAGAGGGATGAAAGAGCCACATGCGGCTCCAGAGCCACAGGTTGCCAACCTCTGGTCTAAGTGCTATTGCTGTTGCTGTTTATTAACCAGGATTTTGTGGATCGGAGGGTTTGTTGTTGTTAATTATTATAATGCGTATTGGAAAGAGGCCGAGGGTCAACTGTGTACGTGCCTGTCTGCAACGTTTTCTGTGAGGTGAAGAGAGGTACATGTGAGAAGTGTTAAGGGGTCATGTCTTCTTATCCACAAATTTTTCCATTTAATGTGACAGCAAAAAAGTAACGGGTGAATGGAAGTGTTTGAATACAAAAAAAAGGGGGATAAAATGCCCACTTCTGCTCTGCTTTCCTTGGTGGGGGTCCACTAGTTAGAACGTCCTTCTGAGCTCACACATACAAAGCCTGGCAGGGTGTCCTCCTGTAATACTGATGATACGTTTCTCTCCAATGCATTTTCCTCCGAACTGGAACTGTTGCTGCTGTGTCTGACCTCTCTGGTGCTGCTCATCACCAACAACCCCTGTGGAATACGATTCCGTGTGTAAACTGTGCATCAAACTGGGCTGTGATACCGTTGCCACATGGTTTGTATTCATACATGGCCCTTTTCAATTCTGTTTTGATGGGAATCGCATTTTACGTCTAAATTCAAATAATGGCACATTGCTTATTAATTTCTGTTTGGTTGATTATTCTTTGTGACCAACTATTTTGCTGGTTGCCATATTAACCTTCCATTCATACTTCCCGGATTGCTAATGTTGGGTTACGGGATACCAAATAACCTATACTTTTTTTTCTTTCCTTCTTCTCTTTGCCTTTTAAAATTTGGGCTACGAACTACAACATGAACCGTAAATACCATGCTCATTCATCCCTATCGCTTAACCATCCTTCTTAATTTTTTTTTCCTTTAATATTTCCATTTTATTTTATTTTATTTTATTTGCACATGGTTCCTTTGGGATCTCTGTAAATTTTGTATGTTGCGGGTTGGGATGGGACTTATTTGTTATAACTTGTTAATACCATATTTTTGATGTTGGGATTTAAAAAAGAAATCTCTGGAAATTAGAGAGAAACAAGCTGCAAAAGAAGAGAGGCAGAAAGAAAAGAAAGTAGAAACAAGTGCAGAAAAACTGCGTAAACTCTTAAAAGAAGAAAAAAGGTAACCTGTTTTCATTTATTTAGTGTCTCATACCTACCTCTGTGTCCATACAGCTTTTCTTACATAAACCATAGAGCAATCTGATGCTGTAAGTATAATAACAATTCACTGTTGATGCTGCTTTTTTGTTTTCTTATGTGATATTTTTTCCTCAAATGTTTTTTTTATTTATAAAGAAGATACTGCAAGCAATTTACTTTACAATGAAAGAGTAGTTAAGCAGTGGTGAAATGTAAAATTTGTTACTACCGGTTCTGTGGGCGTGGCCAACTTTTTTTTTTTTTTTTTACTTTTAAAAGCATTTTTTCTACAACCTCTTCGGCTGAAAAAATGCTTTTAAAAACCTCTGACGATCAGGCAACTCAGCTGGGATTGTCAGAGGCTTCTAAAAGCATTTTTTTCTACAACCTCTTCGGCTGAAGAGGTTGTAGAAAAATATGCTTTTAAAAATAATTTTAAAAAGTCTCTGATGATTGTGCAGCTCTGCTTGGCATGGGGGGTGGGAGGGATTTTTGCTACCGGTTCTCTGAACCATCCTCTGCCATCGCTACCAGATTCGGCGATCCGGTCTTAACCAGGAGCATTTCACCCCTGATTCTAGGGCAGTGCTTTTCAAACTTGGCAACTTTTTAAGATGTGTGGATTTCAACTCAGAAATAATAGCGGAATTAATTTCTTCTCTTGCTGCTTTGTACACATGAGAGTATAATCACTTGTACTGAAGAGTGGAATGGGACAATTTGCCACAGCCAACTTGCTGCGGCCAACTTGCCATTGGACAACTTACTGCACGACAATTTAACCATTCTATTTAACTATTTCAAATAAATGAAAAATTATTTTAATTTTTACCATTCGCATATCATTCTGTCCCTCCTTTTGCATCCATTCTTTAATGATTCTATTTCATTGTTTCTTTGATATTGGCGTAACTCTTGTCCCGCAGTGAGTTGTCCTGCATCAGGTTGGCCATGGAAAGTTGGCCATAGAAAGTTGGCTATGGTGAATTGTCATAGACCCCTGAAGAGCCATAGTGGTACAGTGGTTAGAATGCAGTACTGCAGGCTACTTCTGTTGACTGCTGGCTGCCAGCAGTTTGGTAGCTCAATCCCGACCAGCTCAAGGTTGACTCTGCCTTCCATCTTTCCGAGATCAGCAAAATAAGGACTCATATTGTTGGGAGTGATATGCTCACTCCAAACCACTTACAGAGCTGTAAAGCAATGTGAAGCGGTATATAGCAATAGCACTTAGATTTATAAACCGCTTCACAGTGCTTTATAGCCTTCTCTGAGTGGTTTACAGAGTCATCATGTCGCTCCCAACATTCTAGGTCCTCATTTTACCAATCTCAGAAAGATGGAAGGCTGGGTTAACCTTGACCTTGTGAGAATTGAACCGCTGAACTGCTGGCAGCCAGCAATCAGGAGAAGTAGCCTGCAGTACTGCATTCTAACCACTGTGCCACCATGGCTCTTCTAAGTCTTTATTGCTGTTGCTGTTGTACTAAAGTTTTAGGCTATCATGGAAATTGTTGGGTTACACACTGGATAATGTACAGATAGTCCTCAGGATGCATCCATACTAGGCATGTCTAGTATGTACATATGTTTGTATGTATGTGCAACATTACAATGTAGTTCTTGTCTTTGATAGGAAATGTTGATCTTATGGATTCTGTGTAGTAGTAAAAATATGAAGTCTGTGGTATCCTTGATGCTCTCTGAGCTTGGTTGTTTAATTGCAGATGTTTCATTAGCTGACTAGATAACATCTTTAGTACTGGTGAGTGTGTGGTTTGCTCCTTATTTATATATAATAGCTTGTCTTGTCAGTGTTGGAGGTATGACTTCCTCTTTGGTGTTCCTTAATTAGGATATTGTGTTCTGCTTGTTTGTCTGTTGTTAATCCCCGCTTATCTGGGTATTGGCTGCTGGAGGGGATTTGTTCTGGCTTTTTGTTTTGTTTTACTCTGTTTTGAATGATGTGTAAACATGGTTTATTTCTACATGGATGTTGATAACTGATTTGTCTGAATGCTAAACTTCCAGGAACTCTATAGCACTTTTGAATTAAGCTTGGTCTAGGATGCTCAGGGTAGCAGAGCAAGCTATTGTCTATGAATAGGGAGCAAACCCAACACTCAATAACACTGATGATGTTATCTAGTGGGCTAATGGAATGTCTGTAAGCAAGCAAGCAAGCCCAGAGTGCACCAAGGACTCCACAGTTCAACCCTGAGCTAGTTGGGTTTTCAGGTATGCCTGCCTGAAAACTTTTAAAACTAACTTGTATACTCATTTAGTTGAAAGAAACCCAGAGTTTGCCCTTCTAGTCAAACAATATCCTCGTATTTTTTCCTATTGATACCCAAACTTTTATTAGCTCAGCAGCTGAAACTTTCACACATCCTCATTGTGAAATTTAATCGCAGTGCCTCATGATGAATTAAAACTTTTAGGTTGAAGAAGAAAAGAAAAAAGTCAACTTCCTCTTCGTCCTGTGATCCTTCATCAGACGAGTCTTCCTCCTCCTCCTCCTCCTCCTCCTCTTCCTCTTCCTCCTCCTCTTCCGATAATGAAAAGCGTAAGAAAAGGAGTCGGAACCGGTCTGAATCCTCCTGCAGCTCTAAAAAACACACCTCTAGGATGTTTTCCCATCCGAGCGGGAAAGAGGACAGCTATTCCCCTCCCGCCAATACCTCTGCTTCTTTCCTTAACCAAAAGCACGAAGTGGAAAAATTGTTAGCGAGGCAAGACAGGCTAGCCAATCAGAAACCCGAGGTAAGGAACAGAGAAGGGGATTGCGCGTTTTTAAAGATGTATGCTGAAGATGACCTCTGTGGAGGTAAGTTTGAAGATTCTAGAGATTCCCGCCATCACTCCAAGACTCGGGCAAATAGTAGTAGCAAGATTGAAAGACAGAGTAGATCAGACCGAGCTTCGTCTGATAGGAGGGATAGCACGGGCTCCTACCACAGACAAGCTGATGACAGAAATAAGGCAAGTGATTCAGGAAGGCTAGAAAAAGAACCGGGCAGGAGGGAGGGTTATCACAAGTTCAGCCCAAACCAAGCCAAGCCCCCCATGTCCCCCACGGGGTCAGATTACTCTTCCAAATCCGTCGAACGTTACAAACAGTATACCAGCCGATGGATGAATGAACCTAGTAGATACAATGCGGACGGTAGAGCCGAGGTGGCCAGGGGTAAACGTGAGAAAGAGTCCAAGAACAGGGAAAGAGACCCTCCAAGGGCCAAAGGAGATGAGGAAGCTTTGCTGAACGGGAAAGAACCATTAGGCAGTGGTGCTAAAAAACAGCTGCCTCAGAACTTACTCAATATATTTAATCAGATTGCTGAATTTGAAAGGGAAAAAGGAACCAAACAGAAAAATCAGTGAGTTGAAGTATTAAGTCAGGTGCAGGAAAGCATCTGCTCTTAATCACTTGGCAAGTCTATATTCTTTTAAGTTTTTCATTTAAATTTGCTTGTTTGGTATTGATTTAAACTGGGGGTTGTTCCACGTTGGCAAATTTTAAGATTTGTGGACTTCCAACTC
The DNA here is from genome assembly GCA_030761175.1 of Masticophis lateralis. Classification (NCBI taxonomy): domain Eukaryota; kingdom Metazoa; phylum Chordata; class Lepidosauria; order Squamata; family Colubridae; genus Masticophis; species Masticophis lateralis. Next base: position 11,724,889 of record JAUDYJ010000005.1, on the reverse strand, counting down.
CCAGAATTCCTCAGTCAGCGTAAGAATTGCCTGGGGAATTCTGGGAGTTGAAGTCCACAAGTTTTTATGGTTGTCAAGGTTGATAAATATGCAAGAGTTGTATTTTTCTTTTCCAATTGAGTTTCTTATGCTGTTAGGGTAATAAGGTATGGTGGCATGCCTGGCTGAACAACCTTTAAGGCTGCCACCTGTGCTATCTGGCATCAAAATTGCACTTTAAAACATCCCCCCCCCCCCAACACAAGGTACAGACGACTGTTACTTTGTACTGTTAATAATATAACCATGTATTGATAAATTAATTGAAAATATTTTAATGTATATCATTAATGTATATAGTCTGTCTTACTATTAAATTTTTTTACAAAAACATTACCGCTTCCCAAATTTTAATTCAGAACTTGCAAAAATAAAAGGATGTAGTAACGGCAGTTATGCCTGGGGTAAGCCTCTGCTAACGTTAAAGGCCAAAGGTTTTGTGTTCAAGTGTGTGTATTGTTCCTTCATTCCTGTACATCACATGTTTTCCCAATTGGTGTTCATTGATAGAACAGAAGAGACAAGGAGTCAGGTTGGCTTGAATAAGAAAAGCCTCTAAAATGCCATGTGGAGTTACTACTGGCAACAAGGGCTGGGCTTCAAAAATTTTAGCAAGGGGTTCTCTGCCCAGTTGTTGGGTGGGCATGGCCATGGTGGGCGTGGTCTAGTCAGCCTCCTGCACCACGGTGTGTGTAGGGATGTTTTGCCTCCCCATTGGACTCCAGAGCCTTTCTTTGAACCTCCGGGAGGGCGAAAATGGCCTCCCCAGGCTCCAGAGGCCCGTTTCTGGCCTTCCCAAACTTCCGGTAGGCCTGTTTTTCGCCCTTCCCAAGCCTTCATGCACAGCCTGCATTTACCTGCATCCAAAACGGGCCACATGGGGACTCCTGGGAGGGGCGGGGTGGGTGGGGCCAGCCAGGAGTGGGATTTGGGAGGTTCTCTGAATTGCAAAGAATCTTAGTTAGAAGTTCTCGCGAATGCCCAGCAGCCCACCCCTGCTGGCAACCCCTAAGGACAGTTGGGAGGTTTGGAGTTATAAGCAATACAGGAGAATTGACACAGAGAGGGAATGCAGTTGGGCAGGGGTGTCAAACTTACAATCCGCAGGCCGGATGCATCACACGCTAGCCACGCCCACCATTTTAGCAAAAGGGGAAAAAGTTGTGATACGTCATGTGACCATGTGGCGATGCCAGTTTGACACCCCTGCAGTAGGGTGACCCAGATACATTCACCACATAAATACTACAGGGAACTGGTGCTCTGCTTGGATACAAAGCTCAAATAGGGCTTTAAATAACTGTGCTCTGCAATAGGCCCAGCAACCTTTAGAAGTGTGAATAGTAGTTTTATTTTGCTTTTAGAAGATGTGGTATTTTGGAGCAAAGCCAGATGATATTTTAAGGAATTCATGGCATAGAAAGCCATAGTAGATCTTACTTCACCCACCAGGTCACTGGGTAGTTGACCAATAAGCAGGACACTTTTTAAGGTATTCCTGTGGGAAAGGTGGGAGTTCACAGGAATGACTTTGAGTTTAAAAAGAGTGTGCATTCTTAGCAATTAGTAGCTCCCAAGACAGAGGAAAAAGAAGCTACTATATTGGAATTCATTCAATGACACCCCTGCTTTAGATGGTCCTGGAGAAGTCCTAGCAGCTGTTATCTTAGACATGTTTGCTGGGAATTATGGGAGTTCTCATTCAGCAACACCTGAAATTTAGGGCTGCTCTAGTTCAAGTGGGAGGACTGAAAAAGTGAATATTTCTAAATGAATAAATGAATTATGGAGGAGTGGTGAGGGTGTGACTTTTTACAAAGATTGTTACCAGTTTTTATTGTTCAGGCTTAGGTTTTGCTATAAAAATAAAACTGAGTTCCTCCTAAAACATTTATTCCAAGTGAAAATAATTCATTCACTATTACATAAATTAATTTTAGTTGTGTAGTGAAACATGCTGTAGCTTAGCAGATAACTCTGAATTCTTAAAAGCTTTGAATGCAACAGAAAAAAAAAAAACTACTATGGGCTTTTGCTACGAGAGGATGCGGTGGGGCTACTCTGGGTAGAAGGATGAGAAGCTGGACCTGGAGGTTCAGGACTGGAGTCCAAAGTCAGAGATACAACTTTGGCATGTGGGTGACTGGAAGATGAGCTCTTAAACGACCTAGAAAACAAGGACGCAATTACATTACTCAAAAATCATGCAAGTGAAATACAAAATTAAACCCTATGTTCTTATCACCATAAAGAATGCATTGTCAAATTATATGAATGGTAAGCTATTTTAAATTTCTTCAGTTGCCAATGAAACCCACTTTTGTCCCAAAATATATGGGAATGTTTCTGAACTCGACATCAGAGTCTGTGAGGATAGTCGGATAAAACCTGTTAACAAGTCTGGTAGTTATTACACTGTTTTCAACATATTTAGAGTTCAGTTTCTATGGTAGTTCCCGGATTGTTCCCGTCTCCCCCCCCCCCCCCCCATTTTTAAAGATGAGATTGTTTGGGTTCCTTTGCTTATCTAAGATATATTTTATCTATTCCTGGAGATTTACAATAGGGAGATGGAAACATGATCGGGAAGTAGCTATTCCAAGTTTCAATCTTTCTCCCTCATACTCCTCACAATTATCTGGCCTATTTTGATTAGGTGCCTGTTTGGCCCAGTGTGGTTTCAGAAGGTTTTCTATATGTCCTGGCATGTATTTTGGCCAAGACCCTCATTGCTGCTAGGAATGAGCAGGAGATACGAGTGCTGAACTGAATTGTGCCTGCATGGACTCTCTATACATGTGGATGTTGTAGAGTGCCATGGTTTATTGAGTAGCTCGGACATGAATCAACACAAGAGAAGTCCAGAGCACCACCGGAGGAAGGCAAAGATTGAAGCTGATAACGCACAGGTAAGAGCCTATATTGGGACTAACTTTGGCGATAAGAGTGGAAAAGCATACTCTGCTCTTTTTACATCTGCAGATAGCCACTTAGCCCTGTTTTTTGGTAAGGAGGAGCTGGGGCACCTCTGGGGGGGTGGGGCTGCTGTGAGGAATAATCTCAGCATGTGTCAGTCGCTCAACTTTATTCAGATCCTTTGAAAATGGCAGGCAATTCTTGAACCTTGTTATCTGAGAAGAGTTTGAGCGGGTTGATCCTGAGGAAGTGGACAAGTGAGCTTGGCTACCTGTGTGTTAGACCAATGCCTCTCCTAGTTGATTAAGGCTTTCTGGAAGGTGACATGTGCCTGGATCCAAGTGGTGGTTAAAGGGGGAGAGGGTGGTACCATCTGCTTTGAAGAGGGGAGTAGTGCACCTCCTTTTCAAGAGGTCATCTTAGACCCGGCCATGCTAGACCACTTTTGTCCAGTCTTCTACCGTCCCGGTTTAGGAAAGATTGTTGAGAGGTTTCAGAAGGTCCTGACTTAAGCAAATCAGGATCTTTTCCAGTCTGCATTCAGGCCAAAGTTCAGCACCTGAGACCTTTGGAGAGCTCGGGACAGGTGTGCAATTGCCCTGTTATCTTGGATCTCTCAAGCAGTTTTCAGCTTCACCAACCCATGTTATGGGCTAGCTCTGGGAGTTGAGAATCGGAAGTCCTATTTTATGATGGTTCTCCACCTTTTTCTGTGGCTGATTTTAGTGGGGGGGGGGGGGGGGAGTTGAAATTGAGATCCCTTCAGTATCTTTTCCCTCTCCTCCTTTAACAGCATAGGATGCAGTAGTATCAGTACACTGAAGACACCCAACTTGAACTCAACACTCAATATTTGACCAAGTGGCTGACAGTTTGGGATCTTGATATTGTGTTTTCTTTGATCCTAGACAGGTCTGCTATTCCCCAGACTAAGCAACTTTTTTTGGGGGGGTGGGAGTCCTCCTTGACCGATAATTCCTGCTCAAGCAGGTGACAGCAGTTGCTGGGGGAGTGGGCTTTGCACAGATTCATCTTGTATGCTAACTATAACCTTTTTCCTGCACAAACAAACAAATAAATGCTGCTCCTTTTTGTCTTTCACTCAACTTTTTTGCAACCACATTGGTTTCTTCTGTCTTCTACTGTCTTCTGTAGGTGGTCTTCCACTTACAACTCAAATTGAGCCTAAAATATCCACTGCTAAGGAAGGCAGTTATTTATTGAGGTTTGTCCCATTTTATGACCTTTTTCCAAGATTGTTAAGCAAATCACTGCAGTTGTTAAGTGAATCATGGTCGTTAACCAAATCTAGCTTCCCTCATTGACTTCGCTTGTCGGAAGACAGCTGGGAAGGTTACAAATGGTGATCCCATGACACTGCAACTTTCCTAAGTACATGACAGTATATAAGTGCTATTGCAATAAATATATGGAAGTTGCCAAGCAGCCAAATTTTGATTAGATCACCATAGGGTTGCTGCAATGGTTGTAAGTGTGAAAACTGATCAATCACTTTTTCCAGTGTCATTGTAACTTCAATCACTGAACAAATGGTTGTAAGTAGAGGACTACCTGTAAAGTGGATTTTTTTTTTAAAGGAACCCTCATGCTTTCTGAGCTCTTTTATTCCTACAATATCCCTCAGTCTTATTGGAGTTCTGAAACCTGAGTACTTGTAATGTCAAATGTAAATCCTTCTCTTTCCTCCCTTATTAAGAAATTGTAACTTACACCTGCTATATTATAATAATGGGAATCATCCTATACTTATAAATTGTATTTGCAGCATTTACTGGCCAATTTAGAATTTGCATTCCAGGGTTAACTCTCGATTGATGGACTCATCCCTGTAATTCCTTGTGCTACGAACAAGTCACGGGCAACCTCTTTATAATCCCTCTCTAAGTATATTCGTGACTATGTTATTTGACTTAGAGGTGTCACTCACACGCTGGAAGATGAGCCATGAAGAGTTCGAACACTAAGATGAGAAGCAGAAACTGTAGGAAGATGCAATGAAGCCTGCCAACAAATAAACAGAGGAGTCATGAAGTCTGCTATAAATCTTTAGGAATAAAAACACTGCCTTTATTTTACGGTGCTAATTAAAACGGCTGCATTGCTTAGCAAAGTACTGAGTTATTCCAGCTTCTCTACTACTCTACCTTCATTTCTAATAATTCTTCTAACTTTTTGCTTTATCTTTACTATGCTAAATCAAAATGAATATAGTTTCAAGTTGATTTATCACCAAGCAGAATTAGGGCATATCTGATATTGATGATACAGCAAGCTGCAATTATTGTAAAACAGAATCTCTTTCATTTCATAAATCAGCATTCCCCAATCTGATGGCCTATAAATACTGTGTGTTGAGGTTAAAGGTCCAGATTTTCCAGCCAGCACGACGAGCCATAATGGTGTAGTGGCAGGGACCAACATATGCATTTTTGCATTAAATTAAGATTGACTAAAACAACTAAAGCGATACCTGTCCAAAGTATTTTTGGAAGACTTTATGTAATTCTGGATATGCTTCTGAAACATCAATCAGCATTTTATCTACGTATTTGCTGAAGTCCTTCAGTGCACGAAGTTCGATGTCTTTTTCTTCTGGGGTTTGTGACTGAGTGTCCCGTAGTGCTCGGATTTCTCGGGTTAATCGGGAAACCTTTTTAGACATGCAGAAAAAGATAAAAGATTAAAGGAGAATATTAGATGTTAAAATATCAGTTAACTTTTATATTAAAATGTTTTATTTTAGCTACAACCAATCATGTTTACCCTAACTATGATTTTACTGGGTTCTAAATTAAACTGAATATGTTATAGTAGTTTAAACTAACCTGTTTTGAGACTCTTTCTATTCTAGGCTTCTGATCATCTATTTCTCTGATTAATTTCAAAAAAATTGCATGTTTATCTTTCATTTTTTCCTTGAGAAGGGCCTCTTTTTTCACAAGAGTATCAAGATTATTTTGCATCGCCTAGAAAAACAAATGCATGTGTAAGTCTGTTTAGAAACTTCTTTGAAACTATCCAATCAACAATGACTATAACATAAAATAAATATGAATAAACACAATAGCATGAATAGGCATTACCACCTCTCTCTAGGAGATATAACCCAGAAACAAATAATAAAAATAACCTATTTTTATTATTTTTTAGGTGAAGCCAAAAAAATTGCTTTGTTCATATATCAACTTCGAAAACTTGCTTTTGATGGACTATGGCGAACCTTTTCGGCACTCGCGTGGAAACCTCACCGGCTTGTTGAGGCCGCACTCTGTAAAAGCAGAATTTCTGGGTTCTAGCGTGCATGTGCGCCCAAAGATCAGCTGGCTGGCGTGTATGCGCAGGCTGGTTTTCAGCCCTGCCGCATGGGCGAAGGACAGCTTATCATCACACGCATGTGCGCCAGAAACCCAGAAGACAAACAGGCAAGGCACCGCATGCCGGGCAGCATGGCTTTGTGTGCCACTTTGGGCACATGTGCCATAGATTCGCCATCACTGGACTATGTCAATACAAGTAGTCCTCGACTTACCACAGTTAATTTAGTGAACATTCGAAGTTACAGAAGCACCGAAAAAGTGACTTATGATCATTTTTCAGAGTTACAACTATTGCAGTATCCCCATGGTCACATGATCAAAATTCAGGCACTTGGCGACTGACTCATATTTATGACAGTTGCAGTGTCCCAGGGTCACGTGATCCCCTTTTGTGACCTGACAAGCAAAGTCAATGTGGAAGCCCGATTCACTTAACAACTGTGTTACTAACTTAACAACTGCAGTGATTCACTTAACCACTGTGGCAAGAAAGGTCATAAAATGGGGGCAAAACTTATTTAACAAATGTCTCACTTAGCAGCAGGAATTTTGGGCTCCATTGTAGTCATAAATCAAGGATTACTTATATCTATTTAGGAATAAAAATGTATAAAATATAAAATGCACATAAGTAACAGTATTTAGGCAGTTCTGGTGTGAGAAATACATCATCTTTACACACTTGAGACTCCAGTTTACTGTCGTATTTCCCACAGCATGAGCTACGGTGACGCAGTGGTTAGAGTGCAGTACTACAGGCTACTTCTGCTGACTGCCAGCTGACTGCAATTTGGCAGTTCAAATCTCACCAGGCTCTAGGTTGACTCAGCCTTCCATCCTTCCAAGGTGGGTAAAATGAGGACCCAGATTGTTGGGGGCAATAGGCTGACTCTAAAAGCCGCTTAGGGCTCTAAAGCACTGTAAAGTGGTATATAAGTGCTATTGCTGCAATTACTACTACTAAACGCCCACCTAAAATATGCCACCTGCACCCTGATTTTGGGCTTAATTGCCCCAGTCATGATGCAGATCTAAAGCCACCTGTAGGAATGTCGAAAAACAGCCCAGCACTTTCATGTTTGTGTGATACCATAATACACAAAGGTGTGTGAGAACGTAGACAGAATAGCGTTCTAAGGAAAAATAAATTTGGATCTGAAGAAAAGGATCTTCCAGTCATCTCTTTACCTGAATATCCTCTTGAAGCTCCTTGATCTGCCTTCGCTTATATCGATGTTTCTCATCAGTAGCTCTCTTCTCTTCTTCCAATTTTGTTTTCTCTTTATACTCTTCACCTATGAAGTATTACTGGATATTGAAGACACTATGTGGAGGCTACTTAGGTCTACTTTCTAACATAATGAAATGGATACAGCTAGCCTGCAATAACACTTCCAACCTGGAATATGTTATACAAACTTGCATTTGTATGCAAATGAATGGATAATGCAATGAATTCAATGTCAATGGACTTTTGAAGACATTTGAGTCATTACTTATCATTTAGTTAGCTCCAGATTGTTTAGATAAACTTTCGTTTTTTTAAAAAAAATCATTTTCTTTTTCATGCTTACAATTCTTTCAAGAAATCTTATAATGATGTATGATCATAAATAATAAAGCCAGCAGAGGGAGCAAAAGCTAAAAGAAAATAGCTTTCCAGAACTACATTACTCTGAAGTTGTACTGTAGTATCAGGGCACTATGAATAGAGAAGATTTTGTATTTTAAATAATCTTTCAGTTAAAAACTTTCTGTCTCGTTCTAAGTGCACAATTCGCTGTCCTTCGCTGTGAATATTTGGGGGGGGGGGGGGTAATACTTCATAATATGAAAAATTGCTTCTCAAATCAAAAGAAAAAGCTATTTGGCTAAAAGCCATTTGTATATCAGTTCCCAGTACCATGTGTTTTTACAAGGTTCTTCCTTAATAGGGATTTGGCAGGCCATATTAAGTTAAATATTTTTGAAACCTTTACAATCAGCTCCTTCTTTCCCTGCAGTTGTGATTTACCCAACATGTTCGTTTCTGGCTGTTTTCAAGTAATTGCACAGTGTAGACTTTAAAGGAGAATATTTGTAGCTCAGGATTGAAATGAGGGGTCTTTGGCACTCTCTGAGTTTGCTTGTTTTCTTTCTTATTACCCAATTAGGTAATATCATCAGTGCTAGTTACTTTATACATAACTAGCATTTTAGCTAGTCTAAGACATGGGAGCTAGTATAGATGACCAAATACTAGTGAGATTATTCTCTTGGCAACTGTGTATTGTAGACATCAAAGGTATGGATCATCTATGCCTAGCACTGCCAAGTCACCAAAACAGTTTATGCTATATTGTATATATGCTATATTATATTACTGCTTTATAATGCCTTGATAAGACCATAGGAGATAAGCTATACTTTTAATAACGACTTACCAAACGCTATCCAGCAAGTCAGGATTCCCAGAATGCCCATGGCTATCTTCTCCACCAAAACTGGCATTGTATCACAACAATACTGTCCTACTTAGATCTTTTCTAATCCCCAAGGATTTAATACAAAGGCTACTCAGATTACATATGCAGGTACCATACTCAATACAGCTCCTTCTCATCCTTCTTTGCTCGTAAGCCTCGCACATAAAGCCATAATGTACTTACTTTTCTCCACAACTTGCTTGAATGAGTTCCTGTAGTGGCTGTTACAGTTATTAAGTACATGCAGAGTATTTTCTAGGGCTATACATTCTTTCTCAGCTTTTTGGATCTTTGCATCCAAGGTATCTCCTTCACGCTGAAGGTCTTCCTTTTCCTGGGCAGCCTTGAAATAATGTAAACATTTACGTTAAAAAGAAAAGCTGAAGTTACTTTGTGAGTAAATGTTTACGTTCTAAGTTTGTGCTTAGTAACAACTTCAGTGATAGCATCTAATCTTATCTTCTGTTGGCCTCTTTTTCAAGTGCCTTCATTTTTCCAAGCATCAGGGACTTTAACAATGAATCTTGCCTTCATGTTATATATCCAACATATTTAAGTTTTAGTTTTATTGTTAATCTTTCCACTGTAGGTAGTGTCTTACTTTCATTTAATACTAAATTATCTGTTCTTCGTGCAGTTCAAGGAATTCTCAAATATTTGCTCTAGCACCAGAATTCAAGGATTTAATTTCTTTAATAGCGTTATTTCTCTTTGCTTAGCCTTCTTGATGGTCAATCATATTTTTTATAACTGGGGTAAACCATGGAGTTCCTCCTACTTACTTTTGTTCTCAGAAAGATAATTCTTCACTTTAATTTTATCCCAACTTGTCAGTCTTTTTCTTAAGTAGCATCTCTTTATTTCATTGTTATAGTCAGCATCCCAATAATTTCCAAAATTTTTTTAAAATTTTTATAATTTCTAAAAAAGCAGGGTTTTCAAACTATCATATCAAATCCAAGTAAGAAGATTACCTTTATAACATAATAAGCCTGAGTTTTTTCTTCTTCTCCTTCTGGAGGCATCATGACAATGGTAACAATTTCATATCTGCTTTTCAGTTTCTCAATTTTACTCAGCCGCTCGTGAAATTCTGAACTAATTGAAAGAGAAATTGAAAAATAAGCCAACTGGGTTGTTTGATAGGAAAACAGTGTTTTACCTTTTTTTAATGAATTTACAAACTGCATCAGCTGAGACTACACAGTTCTCAATGATATGATTTTCCATAAAAAAATAGGTCTGTTTGTCCCCTTTTCGTTTTTGTAAAAGAAAGATGGAACATGGTTAGCAGTTAAGCTTGTAACTAAATTCTTTTCAATCAAATCTTTTAAAATCTTTGTAGTTGTCAGGTTTCGAGGTCGTCTCAAATAAATTGCATTTCAAACAGAATCTTTGCTGAAAATCTTTCATTTATTGAGCATGACATTCCATCTTCTGACTCCACGTAGCCAACACTGACTTCCCGGCGCGAACCCCTCCCTTCCTGTCTCCACTCCTCTGGTCTCATTAGCCATCTTCCAAATCACTCTTTCCCTTATCTACCCGCTCCAGCTCAAAGGAATTTCCCCCCTCCCCTCCCATCTCCTAGGGGATATTATCTCCAGGGAAAATAAGTAGGTGAAGTCTCTTTCCAGATGCCCTTCTTCTCCTTCTTATGTCAGAACTAGAGTGAATGCGGCTTGGTGTGCTGACATCATTGAGCCTTCCTTTCATTTGATCCTGCGTCCTTAAATTCTGGCTAAAACATGGACGCCTGTAAAACAAATTAGAGAAGGGCAACTGGGAATACATAATAGTCCTTAACGGTGGTGGGATTCAAAAATTTTTACTACTAGTTCTGTGGGCGTGGCTTGGTGGGCATGGCATGGCTTGGTGGGCGTGGCAGGGGAAAGATACTGTAAAATCTCCATTCCCACCCCACTCCAGGGGAAAGTTACTGCAAAATCCCCATTTCCTCCTGATCAGCTGGGACTCAGAAGGCAGAGAATAGATGGGGCAGGGCCAGTCAGAGGTGGTATTTATCAGTTCTCCAAGCTACTCAAAATTTCTGCTACCAATTCTCCAGAACTGGTAGGAACCTGCTGAATACCACCTCTGGTCCTTAATCATGAGTGATATTAGAGGAAATCATCAAAAATTATTTGATAGTTCAACAGGATCAACATGTAACATGAAGGGACAAGACACAATATATATACTGCTTTAAGGAGTATTTAAAGCATTATTGCTTTATATAAAGCAACTCTGAGGAAGATAGTTTTTGCTTCCAATAAGGCAGTTGATGAACCCTAAAGCAGAGTGAGTGATACAGCAGTAATTAAGGTGCACTCCCAATTCTCCCCACTTTTTCAATGAAGGAAAAAACAGTATTACATGGCAGATCTCTGCATCATGGGGATTCACTAAACTGTCTAGTGAATCTTACCCAAATATTTAAAGGTTGGCATTTCAGTCCTACAGCTGCAAAAGCTGCCCCCTGCTGATTATATCTTAATATTGCCACGGCTAGAAGAGAATGAGCAACAGCAGGAAACAACCTCAAATCAAATTATATGCAAGTGCCAATTAGTAATGTAATTATCAACGGAAAAACAGAGTCTGCCTCTTTGGCGAAAGAGTAGGCTCCAGTCATACTAAATCACTCTAATTTCCTATTGCGTGGGTTGTGGATGGAGAAGGAGGGTGGGGAAAAGGCTGCCAGATCAGCTGGCTGAGTTGTTCATTTCCCAGTTGGGTTTAACCACCCGCTGCACACACAGTCTTATTTCTTGTTATTTAAAGTTGGAGAAAACGGGGTTTTCTAGACCCTAATTTATGACTGGTAATTTCCTGTCAAGTGTTTTAGATTCCTTTCTGTTATACATGTAAGAGAATTCTGCAGGAGAGAATTTTGAGAGTAAGCATCTGCTTCTGCCGTACAGGTAGTCTTCGACTTGCAACAGTTCATTTAGTTCGAACACTATTCAAAATTACAACGGGCACTAAAAAAAGTGACTTATGGCCTTTTTCTACACTTTTGACCATTGCAGCATCCCCATGGGCACTAGGATTTACATTCAGACGCTTGACTACTGGTTCATATTTATGAAGGTGGTCGTGTCCCTGGGGTCACGTGACCATCTTTTGCAACCTACTAACAAACAAAGTCAATGGAGAAGCCAGGTTCACTTAACAACCATGTTACTAACTTAACAACTGCAGTGATTCACTTAACAACTGTGGCAAGAAAGGTGGTAAAATGGGGCAAAACTCACCTAATAAATTTCTCACTCGACAACATAAATTTGGTGCTCAATTGTGGTTGTTAAGTTGAGGAGTACCCATACTTCTGCATTTTAATGTAAGATAAAGGAAATCTGAGAGACCGCAAGAATGTTTTACAAAAAGATGAATAAATGCCATTTCAAAAAAGTTTGCAGATGAAGAGCAAGCAAATCCTAGGTTAAGCCTACCCTCAACAGAGAGTTCACTGGCAGACCTTTGACCAAATAGTAGCCGAGTTCAACATGTCATACTAAGCTAGAAAGTGTTTCATTTAGCTCTGTCTTTCATCCAACTTCTATGCTTTGGAATTAGTGTGTTATGCTAATCAGACTTCTATGCCTGTTCACTAAATCACAGCAAGAAACTACGGCTTAGGTGATACGACACCCCGAGAAATTAAATGAGAGCTTTTGCAGCTTTTTCAAGGAGAACATGGAATAATGCAGTAAGAAAATAAAGCCTACTGTCGGCTGTTCTGAACTATATGAATACTTGTGTTCACTCAACTATCAATGGGGTGGAGAACAGGCTGAGCATTCTCTAACCACTAAGAAATGGACAAGTTGTTCTTCCATGCAGTTTAAGAGGCTGTTGAAATGTTAGTTATTAGGAGAGGCTCAAAGGCGGAATACATGACCTGGGCAATTGTTACAGAGGCTCTGAATACTAGATGTTCCCTTGAAAGCAGACACTGCTTCTCAGCTTCGTGGAGTGATTTACCTCAGAGTCTGACGCTCTTGCTCAATGAGTCGTGTCTGAGTCTCAATCATTTCCTTATGAACTTTGATATCAGCCATTCTCTCCTCCATTGCTGTTTTTAACTGCTGTTTCCGCTTCTCGAGGGAGAGCACTTTCTCTGCTTTATTGTAAAGCAAATCTCTTACCCGTTTCAGTTCCAGCTTTAAGAGGTTGTCTTCAATCATCAGATCCTTCCAGTGATAGAACAGAAAGAATATGTGCATCATTGAGGTCAGATACAAGTCCCAGCCTTTGGATAATGACATCATAACACACATGTTGTCATTCACTCTACCTGACTCCCTGTCAGATGCCCAGGCTTATAAAAATATAACTTTTGTTTTGAAACCATTGAAGAGGATAAATGCCCACAAGTGTGATGTGGAAATATACAAATTAGTCTGTCAGCACAAGCCAATAGACACATTTCAGACAGCAAAGTTGTTACACATTAAGCACTTTTTTCAAAACACTCACACTTAGCATTTGAAAAATAATAATCACACCTGCTTTTCTGCTCTGGCTTTTTTTAATAACTTGTCCGATTTATCTGTGAAAAGGTTTATCTCATCCAGTCTAGTATTCAAACCAATCATTTCTTCTCCAGTTTTATCAATGGCCAATTTGCTAAAATGGATTTCACTCTGGAAAGAAACAAATACAAAATCTCCTTTTAGTTTAAACCGGGAATGCATTAAACAAAAGTCATCCATGTTAGGAGGCATGGTTTCCAATATTTCATCTTACTGTTTTTTGTGTTAGGTTATACTAGAAAACCCGTGACCCACTGCATCATCATTTTAAAGATAATTCTTTAATGTTGGAATATTGGAATCTTCCTTTCTTCCTTCCCTCCCCTTTCTTCTTCCTTTTTTCCTTCTTTCATTCCTTCCTTCTCTCCTTTTCTTTCTTCATTCCTCCAGCCCTATTCATTCCCGCCTTCCCTCTCTCCTTCTTCTGTTCCTTCCTTGCTCCATCTCCCTCCTCCTCCTCCTCTTCTTTCAGTCCTTTCTTCCCTTTCCCTTCTTCCCTCTTCCTCTCTGCTGTTTCCCTTTCCTTTCCTTGCCTTTTCTTCCCTTCCCCTCCCTCCTTCCCTCCCCGCATGTAGGAAGTGGCTGCTGCTTGGGGTGGGAGGGTGAGCGAGGGCATGCATGTCATGGTGACCTCAGAGTGATCTGTGGAAGATGCTCCATTTCTCCCGACTTACTCCCTATAAGAGGAACCCTAACCCTAATCCCAACCCTTCCACAAGGTGGCAAGGAACATCAACAATCGTATCAATTCCTTCTGGGTTTCCCGTCAGTTTCTGAGAAATTATCAGGGAATGATGAAAATCAGGATCATGTGACTGGAGTTGACTGCAGCAGCACAGTAGCACGGAAATAGCAATAGCAATAGCCCTTAGTCTTATATACTGCTTCACACTGCTTTACAGCCTTCTCTAAGCAGTTTACAAGTCAGACTATTATCCCCAACAATCTGGGTCCTCATTTTACCGGCCTCGGAAGGATGGAAGGCCAAGTCAACCTTGAGCCAGTGAGAATCGACTTGCCAGCAGTCAGCAGAAGTAGCCTGCAGTACTACATTCTAACTATGTGCCACTGCAGCTTCTGGCAATGGCAAAAAACATCTCCAAATTTAATTCCCTTGAGAACTATGGGGTCCCAGCATTCTGTAAATTGGACCATTTGTTGACAAAGTTTTTCCCAATGTTGCAGTTTTTCACCCAATTGAAAGTTACAAACTATCAAATTTTATTAGTATATGGATTTGTTTTCATTCCAAATAGTTTAGTGGCATTTGTGGCATTTTCAGGGAAAACAGGATTAATGTAGATGAAGAACCATTCTTTTAAGTATTACTGCAATGCCACAAAGCGTCTTCTCATGGGAAAAAAAATCACGTTACCTGAAGTTTCTTCTCCTGTGATTGTAAAGTATTGAACGCCAGCTTCTTTTCGTCCATTATCCTTATTAATTCAGCAAGTTTGCCTTCTAAAATTTGCCTCTCGTCTGTGTTAAGTTCCCCCTTCAAACGTGACAGCCGTCTCTCCACTTGCTGTATGTAAAAATCCTATTCAAAGATTTCAAGCAAGAAAGAAATTAGCAGAAAGGCTAGAAAAATCCCTGATGATTAAACCTTCTAAAAATATAATGAAGCACTCCTCAATAGGGAGGCTTCTAGCTGAGTAGGTAGTCCTCATGTTACGACGGCAATTGAGACTGAAATTGCCACTACTAGGAGATGACATCACATTACCATGTTGCTAAGCATGGCAATTCTATCAGGCTCGGTTGCCATCATTAAGCAAAGATTACGAAGGTCATTAAATGAGGACTGCATGTGCCTGCAACTTCCAACTTCCTGCAGGCCGTTCAGAAGTTGCAGTCACATGAAGTCTCACTTTATGAGCTGCACAATCCTCACTTAATGATGGCAACTCAGACTGCTGGAACTGCCATTCTAAGAAACCGGGTCATGTGATAGGCAGGAAACTTTGGAAATTGCCATTATGTGACCACAACACCTGATAAAGCAGCAAAAAATCCTAGGACTGACATAAGTCCCGCTCATTTAGTGCTGTGACACGTTTGAACAGTTGATAAATGAGTGATCGTAATCCAAGGACCACCAGTGATTTCAAAGTGGTGCACATGATTTATACATAAAATAATAGCAAGATCAAGATACATTCCTTCAAAAATAATTTGAAGCAATCAAGGTAAATTTTTGAAAGAACAGAAAAGATGAATATATCCAAGTCTTATTATTTGTTATGAGAATTATATGTGTAACTTCTCTGCAAGAGAAGTGATTACAAAAAGCTGGTTTATGGATTGCACAACCACATGTAAAACATATTGATTTCAAATTGAATAGAATTCCATCTCAAGCAAATTGTTTCCTTTCCTAGTTATAAATGGTTCCACAGACACCAATTAAACATTATTTCAGGTAAATAGTAGAATAATAAGTTTATTATTTCACAATTCAACATACAACCTTACTCTAGGTTTATTTTACAGGCATTAATATAAAAGCTGCACAATTTATTCCACAGAGGATACATATAAATAAGGGACTGATTAAATAATCTCTCCTCCAGAATATCCTGCTGGTGCCATTTGCCACAGACAAAAGGTTTATAATGAGAGAATGAAAGGTCACTATCATGACCTTATCTAAACTTTTTTTATCCTGCTTCTTAATCTTTCCTATATTCCTTTTGGCATGATCTCCTTGGATTCTATCAGTTATAAACCAGTTGGATTAATTAGGAAAACAAAAACCGAAAGGCTTAATGGATTTTAAAGCTCTGTTAGGGTTTTTTTTTTTTTTACTAATGAATATTGTTTGTGATTTACTGCCATCTTGCTGTAAGATTTAATGAAATTCATATATCTGCAGATATCCATATAAACCTTACCTGGTTATACATGAGTTCTTGCTGGTTAAGGGCTTGTATATCCAGCCGCCGTAATCGGTTCTGAAGGTTTTTTTTCAGGCCACGACGTCCTTCTATTAAAGATGTGATGCCCTTTTCATTGTCCTTAAGTGTTTGCAACTCCTTTGTTTTCTTGAAATGTGCCTCTCTCAGTTGTAACGCCTGTGCCTCTTTCTCCTGATATTAGAATTACAACACAACAATGTGTATAAATATTTTATACATTTTTTTTCTAATTTGGGGTTGTAAAGATTAAGTCAGACATGAATCAAACAAAAGTTTTGCTTAGGCTATTTCAGTATCTTCACCAAATTCTACGCTCTTTTAGAGTATGGAGCTGTTCTGCTCTATTATCTCTAATCCACTTTTGTTGTTATTTTCCTTTCCCTCCTATTTATCTCAGATGAGCCATATCCCTTTAGCCTAACTCTTCCTACTTTCTGGCTGCTTCTTTTTCTTGAAGGGCAACAATGTAGGCCAAACATCAAATCTACCTAATTTGCAAACCACATATGTCTTAAGAAAAGAAACACAGGAATATCTTTATCATCTTCAAACTGCATTTTTTTCCCATATTAATAGGTGTGGCAAATAACATCTCTAATTAATTCTGATGAAAAGCTATGTTCCAGCTAAAACACTGTAGAAACAAGAATGTTTCACCTTTGTTAAACTGGAATTATTATGTTGCATTTTCTTGGGTTATCAATCACCCATACCCAGAGGTTTGACTACATTATTTGCATACATATATGAGTGTGTGTGTGTGTGTGTGTGTATACACACACACACACACACACACACACACACACACTTCTTCAGGAAAAACCTGGCTAAAGAAAAATACACATAAATCCTACAAAAAAGTTATATATATATACATACATACATACATACATACATACATATATATATATATATATACACACATACATACATATTTCGTAGGATTTATGTGTATTTTTCTTTAGCCAGATTTTTTCTACGTAAACCAAGATTTTTATGCAGCCCTAGTTCAGTGAAATCACAATCCACTAGTTTCTTTTTTTTTTTTCTGGCAGCCAGCAGACCCTCTGCTGCCCATTGGGAGATAGATCTATTTCGGGCTTATAAACCCTCATCAGTTAGCCACACCCTCATCCCATGTATCCTCCCTGTAAAGGTACAGTATTCGTTTTCTTTCCTTTTCGTAGGCTTTATGTATATTCTCTTTAACCAGGTTCTTCCTACGTAAACCAAGATTTTTATGCAGCCCTAGTTCAGTGAAATCACAATCCACTAGTTTCCAGGCTTTTTTTGAGGGTGTGGCTAACTGATGAGGGCTTATAAGCCCGAAATAGATCTATCTTAGTCTCCCAATGGGCAGCAGAGAGTCTGCTGGCTGCCAGAAATGGCTTTTTAAAGTGCATTGTAATTTCAAACAGTCACTAAACAAACTATTGTAAGTCAAGGATTACCTGTAAATAGCTAATAAACATTAAATAAATTTTACATGTCTGCAGGTCAAGGATTAAAGCACATTTTACATTCTAAAGTACCACTTAGAGTAATTCCTATAAAAATATTGTTAGAACATCCTACATGTCACGTGATAGTAATAATAAATAGTAAAACCTATTAGCTTCATCTGTCTACACAGCCTGCAATATCTGGAGCTTCTGGTTTCCCCACCTTGGCCAAATCAACTGAAAACAATTATTTAAATAGTATTTTGCAGACTTAAAAAAAATAACAAAACAGACTGCAGGAATTTTTGAAAGTGTGTTTTTACCCTCAAATGTTTTTCTTTCTCTTTTAATAGTTCCTCCATTTTGCACGCTTTTTCTTCTTCACTTAATGCTTGGTATGTCACAAATTTCAATTTATTTGCAAGTGTTTCATTCTGGTCCTTAATCATGTTTAGCCTAAGTGAAAAAGTGTATTACATATAAATGTTTAAGTCCTGTACAGAAATTAAAATTATTTATATAATTCGTAAAAATCACATATGACTGAAAACTGTCTTGTTTATTAGGTACAAGACAAAGTCAACATTTTAAAAATAATTTTTAATGACAAAGCAATATTAACACGTACCATTCCATTTTATAATTAACTAAAAAAGCTTTTATTAAAAGAAATCTGTTGGAAATCTGCTTGTGTCTGCAAGCCATATTAATAATGACTCTGGGAAGGGGAATTAGATAATTTTATTTATTTATTTATTTATTTGTCGCATTTCTATGCCACCAAACTCCCTAGGGACTCTCAATTTCAATTTATTACCATTCCCAGGATATTCAAGATAGCTAATAAAAAAACCCCAGTAATCTGAAAAGAGATAGCATCTAGTTAAAATCAGCAGTCAAAGTTACATCAATCCAACTCAAAAGGCCTCGCTGCTCTATGAGAGTGAGATTTTATGTTATGTGGTTGACCCATACTACAATGAATCTTGAAGCAGACATTTTGCCCCGCACAAAGGGCTGCTAATATTATAATTTTTATTAATAAATGTAATAAATCGGGCTCTCCTTCTTAATGGAAAAAAGAAGAGATGGAAGGAAAATGTAGAAATTTGTCATAAGATGTTGTCTAATGCTAGTAAAATTCTGTGAATGAGATAGGGTAAATGCCCAATCAAAACTCATCTAAAGCCTTCCTAACTAGCTTTGTATCTATTGCTTAGATTTCCATTCTTCAAATACTGGCTAGATTTGTACACTACTTTTTACTAAAAAAAGGAGTCCTTGCAGATTTTACTCCGCTAATCATTGCCAACTATAAGGGGTGTGCTCATCTCTGTTTCAAGGCTATTGAGCCAGCGATGTCCAAAGACATTTCCACAGCATGAAGTCATGGAGTGCTATTATCTTCCCACCAAAGTGGTACTTATTTATCTGTTCACATTTGTGTGCTTTTGAATTAGGTTGAATTAGGCAGGAGTTGGGGCGAGGACAGGACCTCACCCCATTGTGTGGCACTCAGGATTTAAACCTGACCTGCCGGCTTTCTAGCTAACATCTTAACCGTTGAGCTATGGGCAGCCCAACATTTAACTAAGCCAGTTAAAATGAAATGGTGCATGAATATAGTATAGCAAACTAAATCTAGTCAGATTTAGCTTATTGTGCTATGCAAATTCATTTTAAATATTTTATTATTAAAATACTGTGTTAATGCCAAAATGTACTAACTTAATAGTCAAATTAAGTGTGTTATGTGACTGTAGCTATTAAGCTATTTCATAAATATAAGAAGTTTAAAGAACATAGCCAGATAGTTAGCTTTGTAAATTAGGAAGCAAAAGAAATTGCTCATTTAGTAGATGGCAACCAGCCTTCCTAGTGCAGCATGTTCAAGAACTGTCTCAGGATTTTTTAAAGTACTTAATTAATGCATACCTTAAGGTTTTGTCCTGGATTTCTTTCTTAAGGTTGGCTACAGTAGTTCTCATTGATTCTAGTTCAGAAGCTGTCCCATCCACAGTAGCTTTCAGTGTATCCAACTAAACAATTAAAGAAGTGAAGTTATAAATAACATTTGTGTTGTTCATAAAGGACAATGCTGTTTGTTCTTTTGAGAAATAGATATTTTATTTTTAAAAATATTTTAACAATTTTGCAGTTTAATAATTAGATGCTGAAAAAATATTTGGGGAACATAAACATGTTCTTTAATTTTACCATGCATCCATGTCTTTAGCAGCATTGTCATCCAAAGCTTTTGTGTGAATGCGAAATAGGCGAATAATCCTTACGTTAATTTTATTCAAATTCTATTCTTATTCCTATTTTAAGTGATTCCCTTTCTCACACTGTAATCAGAATTAGTACTAACAAAATGTTTACACATAGATTCTGACTTAAGAGATAATGAAGACCATTATTCATATATCAATTTATGCTTAAATTACCTCATTTTGAAGTGCATCTCTATTATTTTCCTCTGTCTGGTATTCTAATCTCAGTTTGGCAGCTTGTCGATCAGCAATAGAAATTCTCTTCTCATACTCTACGTTGTTCCCGCTCTCATTCGCCAAAAATTGGACTTTGTCTTTAAGCACACTTTCCTTTGCACGGATTGCCCTTCTTGCCTGTGCTAAAAGCTATCAACAGAATGTGAATGAATAAATAGGCAATAAACCAAATAACCTCAAACATTCTAACCAAGGTTAGGAAAGCAGCTTTGTCTTTTTTCTGGTGATCTCACCAAATGTGCACTATAGGATAAATTGTATCACAAAAGAAAGCAGTTATCAAAAATTATATACATATGCATATACATGTAGGAAGGCTCATTAGGTCAGATGATATGCCATAATTCAGAAACAAAACCCAAGGGAAAAAAAATTACCAAGGCACAGCTATCTATTTCTTGATCCCGTTTCTGCATTTGTTCTATAGTGTTTTCCCACTGTCGGATAAGGTCTTGTCTTTCTTGGTGAACTCTGCGGAAGTCTTCTGCTGTTTTGTCCAATTCGATCTGAAAGAGAATGGTATCAGTTAGCAAAATAGTTTACTTATAAGCAACCCTTAAAATGTTACATTAACATTAATTTTCTAAATGCGTTGGTGAACAAACCTGAGCAGCTAAGGTTTCTGTAAGTTCATTGTCAAGAATCCTGCGTTTATTATTAGAATTAACCGTCAGTATTTCGATTTGTAGACTCAGTTTCTGAAAATAAAGAATAATCAAGCTTATTCTTTTAAATAGTAACTCCAAAAATAAAATACAGCTAGGAAACGCTAAGCATTACCAACGGTTATTACCAAAAGACCATTATAAAATCCTGTGGGTTCAAGAAATCTCAAAGAAACAGTGACACTGACTCTTTACAGAATAGTAAAACCACCACGAAATGTCACAGATAACTAGCCCAGAAGGGACCAAATGAAAAGAAGAAAAAAGGGCTTCCGTTATGCTTGCCTTCAAGGAAACTTCAGGGCCCTTCCAAATACCAGTAGGGTTAGTGTGAGGGTGGTTCAAATCTAAGGGTAACTTCTAAAGTGCAAGTATATATATATATATATACATACATACATACATACATACATACATACACACACACACACACACACATACATACATACATACATGTCTGCAAAAACTATGGCTTCTGAACCTATCAATATATTAGCCTGTATTTGCCACCAATCTGCCAAGTAGATGACAATTAAGAAACTAACAGCAAATTCCCTGCTGATCTAGTCTCATAGCGCCAGCTGTATATTTGGAAGGTAAAACCTAAATTGTTGCTTGTTTCTGATAATTGCAGTAGGAAACCATGGATTTGGGAATAGGTTATTGATAAGAAGGGGGAAGACCCTTGTTATTTTGATATTGTTTTCTGCTGAAAATAGTGATCCTGACTAAATCAGTAGCTTTCTTCCACTTTAATACTGAGAGGGGAATTCTTCTTAAATTCCTTGGTTCCCGTAACAGAAATAATCTATAACCATGGGAGAACCCTTACTGCTTCCCTTTATCTCCCAGTTTATTTAATATTCATTGGGAGAAAGGAGAATGCAAAAAGATGGGTATGACAGGATGGTGATGTATGTGTGTATATATATATGTGTGTGTAGGCAGGTAAAATGTAAGAGAGACTTCTATTAATTCTAGGCGGCTCCATAGGTAGTTCAGTGACTAAGATGCTGAGCTTCTCGATCAGAAAGGTCGGCAGTTCGAATCCCTAGTATAGGTCTCCTGCATGAGCAGGGAATTGGACTAGATGACCTCCAAGGTCCCTTCAAACTCTGTTACTGTTACTTTGAGGGCTGCTTAATTCACAAAGAAAGTCTATTTAAATGAATTATTCCATACTGGCTCACTACAAGCAAGGAACCTTAGGATGGATATTATGGATCTAGCTAGGCAATTACATATTTTTCCTTTACTTTAACTAAATAGTGATGGGCAGTTTTAATTTGACCTAGACACCACAATAGGGGAAAAGATACACAAACTGTATTCCTAGGTGAGCTTATTTCTCTGTAACAAAAGCCCTGTGACTCAGGTTATGGCCAGGGACTGAGGTAGATTAGGATCTGAGTTTACCCACTTGTTTTCAACCAGCAATTTAACAGGCCACACTGGCTATTCCAGCAATCCTTCCAATTATTTTTCTTGAAATGCAAAAAGAAGAAAAAAGAATCTGCTATTTTCTTCCCGGTTAGAAAAAAATGGGTTTTCAAAATGGTTCAATGGTAAAAGTTTTAATAATCTAACTCTCAGGTGTTCTGTTCAAATTCAGAATTCTTAATATTATCATTAAAATAAAAAAAAAAAACAATATGTTTCTAGATAGCCACACTTCTCCCATGTCCTAGCTAATTTGTTATCATCCTTCAACCTGATGCTATTGTACAATAGAGATTTTCCACCAAAATAAAATTAGAATGGCATATTTTATAAATTTATGTGAAACATAACATACATACTCTTAATTTTCCATCATCTTGCTGTGCATATTTCTGGATTGTAAGTGCATCATTGTCTTTATGAGCAGACTCTTCCAACCAAGCCTCTAAAGCTTGTTGGTCCCAGTTCATTTGGCACTTTAATGCTTCCAATTTCTGACTCAGCTTGAAAACATTATTCTAATATTGATGGTGAAAAGAAAAAAATGTATAAGGTGAAGGGAATATTCATACTGTTATTAAATCAATAAACCTATTATTATTACATAGTTACAGATTTATGTGTGGTATCTGGTAAAAAGACTTCAGCTTACACAATGGAAGAATTAAATGTGTATATTACAGTTCTCTATTTGTCACCAAGTAATTCAAAAACTTAGTTAACTTAGTCTGAACACAGCCACATTTACATGTCATATAAATAATTAATTTTGGTTTATTAAATATGAATGCATATGTGAATAATTTATTTTTCAGTATTTAACTCTGAGGTTAAACAAAATGAAAGCACTTTAAATGCAACGCATTCTATCTGGAAACACTGTGGAACTCCAGAATGTTTTGTTCCTCTGAGTTCCCTGAACTTGCCATCCCAGTAGCAATCCAGACATTATCCCAAAATCACACACTACAATTGACATGATCTGAAATATTCCAAAGTTTTCTAGAATTTCTAGAACTCGCAACTTTATTTTATCTCTCTAAAATGAAGGATTAAGGATGATGCAAAGAAGGATTTCTACAGATTAAGGTAATTAGATATAATTGAAGTCACTTTCCTGAAGAAAAACATAGAATTGGGAAAGCAATAAGAAAAAAATATTTAAATCCAGCTTCCCCAGACTGGAACCTTCTAAAAATGTTAAGATTACAAACCCCATGTTCTCCACACTAGGCGGGGATTTGTAGTTCATTCAAGAGGCATCCCGTTGGGTAAGAATTTGAATCCTGCCTTTGCCTAAAGATTCTGATTCAATTATTTTTCTTTCTTATAAACTACAGCTCCACAATATATTTTGCACCAGTTTCCAAATTCAATTCCTGGTATCTCCAATTAAAAAAGAACAGATAACATGTGGACAATTAAAATAAGACCAATCGACTGCTAGACCAAGAGAAAATTATGAGTCAGTTTTCCATCTTCTATTGAACCAGAGGTGCACACTGGAATGACTGCTCCAAAAACCACTAATAAATGCACTGTTGTATTGTTTTCTTTGCAGCAACGCAGGTGAAGAATAAGAGTTGAAAAAAATAGTCTTTGACAAGCTATTTTTCAGATGCTTAATGAATTATTTGAAACGTACTTCCTGACTATTTTTCTTCTCTCTTAGTGAAACCAAATCATTTTCCAGCTTTTGAATCTCAGTCTTCAGGCGACCCGCTTCTCTCTCTGCAATAGCTTTAAAATGTTGTTCAGTTTCTATTTCATTCTGCCTGGCTCTGAAAAGACCCTTAAAAAACAAGGTTATTCATTACTTTGCCAGTTTAGTGAGCAATTATAATCTGTAAACCACTTTTAAAGTTTCATTCTCTTGTTTAGGTATTAGAAATTTTAAAAAGGATGTAAAATTTAAAACAAAATACCCAAGAAATGTTGTTGTATAATTGTAATAAGCCCCTTAATTTGGTATTTATATAAACATATGCATCTTCTATAAGAAGAGATCAGCACTGACTCTCTCAGATCAGTTTTCAATTCTTGGAACACAAAAAATTGAGATGCAATTTTCAATCCATTGTTGCAGCTTTCTGTAGCTCAGAACGGAAGAAAAATAGGATTAATTATATTCATATAAGTTTACAGCCAAGAAGCAAGATTCAAGTGAACATTTTAATGATTTTAATGGATTTAAGAATTAGCAGGTATTTATGTGTTCTTTCCATCTGCATATAGAAATGAAATATTCTAATTTGCACAGTTTTAATATTTTAAATGCTTTACTATTTATCTTATTACGATCTGTAAACTGCCCAGAGTCACCTTATAGGAAGTTTGGCAGCATATAAATTTAATAAACAAACAAATATTGCCAAATATCCACATTCGTTTCCCTTACAAATTCACCCAGGTGTTATCTATCTAGAACTAACATAACAAATCTAAACTCTTTTTTGTTTTATCTTATAAATATTTAAAATTTAATTATACATATACAAAAATATATATGAAGCAGAAATGAATCTATAGATTTTATAAATACAAATAAGGGAATATTTCCAGTATTTAAATATAAATGCAAAATAAAGACATAACAAGTACCTTTATAAAGAGGAAAAAATATAACCCTATTGATTTGGGATAGTGGAGTTCCATTTTAAAAGAATTTAAAAGTCGCTATCACTATGTGACTAATTTCAAATAGTTATGCATAAGATTACAACTTCATACTCCAACTTAGCATATTTGCTTTGAATCATATTGCATGTACTAAAATTATCATATAATAATTATGCTTAGAACTGCTCATTAAGTTGTACAATGCAATAAACTTACTAAAATTAAACAGATCTATGTCTGGTCATTACCTGGGTGAGAAAGTTGGATTAATGAATAATGCTTATGGCAAAAATCTTAGGCTTACAATAGAATAAATGCATATAAAATTATGCTTTACAGTATAGGTGATCAAAGTCTATAACCACTTACTTGTGTCAAATCAAACTCCTGTCTGACATTTTTCAAGTGTGAGGACATTGCTGTAATACGGTCTTCATAGTCGGACAACTGACTTTGCAAATTTGCCTTTTCTTTTTGCAACTTTTGCAACTGTAAAACAAAGATCAATATATTTAATGTTACAAAATATCAGAAAATAGAAACACACAAAAAACAGGACTACGGTAGATCTGTAGGGATTATTTGGAAGAAAATTAATATTTTTCCGGTACTTTTGTGTTTTTTTAAAAAAATAATTCCCAACCAAATTCAAACAATTCAAATGGAAGATTAACAATATTAATAAAAACATATATATT
Source organism: Masticophis lateralis (assembly GCA_030761175.1). Classification (NCBI taxonomy): domain Eukaryota; kingdom Metazoa; phylum Chordata; class Lepidosauria; order Squamata; family Colubridae; genus Masticophis; species Masticophis lateralis. The sequence continues at coordinate 11,699,301 of JAUDYJ010000005.1, read as the reverse complement.
CCTACATTGTGTAAAAATGTAAGATAAAATGTTTAAATGTACAGTAAAACTAATAGTAACAATTTAAAAATATCACAACAGAACAGATAATTAAAAGGTCTGAGGAAAATATGTATAAAGTGCCTATAAGTGGGAAGATAAAGACAGCATCAAGTGTATCTCCATTAGAATGACGTTCTTAAGTCAAAGGGTTGCCACTGAAAAAGCTTACTCCTGGGAAATCTAAATCTGTATGCTAAGCAAGCATTTTATTTAGACACACTCTCCATGGTATTAACCATCCCATTTGATTGAGCTATCTACAACCTGTAGATATACACCCAGATAGTTCAAGAATGTACCCTCAGGAAAGGCACCTGGGATGATCTCACTGGAATCACATTAGAAACAGTTAGATTGTTAGCTATATCAAATTATAACATCTATTTCATTGCAATTCTATGGCTCCATATTATGGTGATTTTATTATGGTTTTATCTTCATTTAATATATTATCTCTTATACTGTATTATCATTATACCGTGTTTCTCCAAAAATAAGACCCTGTCTTATATTTTTTTGAACCCTGAAATAAGTGCTTGGCCTTATTGCCATGCGCTCAAAAGCCTAACTGGGCTTATTATCAAGGGAAGTCTTATTTTGGGGGAAACAGGGTATATAATATTATATTATAATATTATATTAATTATGTTATGTTATGTTAATATTATATTGTATTTATATTAATATTATAGTACATATATATAATTACATATATAATTATATTATATACACACACACTTATTTAAAACAAATTTGTGTATCAGTGATCTCTGTAGATGCCATACGCTAAATAAATAAAAATACACCCAGACAGGTATAAATCATGGGGACATACAAGGACACATATGCATAGAATTAAACAAAATGGACCAATTGTCCCAATTATTTTGATGTCAAACCAGGAGAAAGTCGGGTTTGCCACCTGAGTCTGGATTAGTGAAGTGGAAAATGAAGGAGCCTTCCGCCACCAGTCCTACCAAGATGGGGTAGAATCAGAGCTGGGCAGCGCATACATTTAATACATTATTATTATTATTATTATTATTATTATTATTATTATTATTATTATTATTATTTAACCAACAATGTGAAATCACAGCTCAACCGGCTCTTTAAGCTGACCTTAGGCTTTCTATGCATGAAGTTCTTCCCCAAGAACCTTAAGTTTCGTCATGTACCTGGGTAGGACGTGTGCACATCCGAACAGCAGCGTCGCCTTTTGTAATTCGCTGATGAACATTTTTTCAATGTGCAGATGATGATTATTTATTACAAATGTGTGTGCCACCCAACTCCTGTTCTCCTGCCCTGTGATGATGATGCTTAGAGCTGGTTGGAAGGAGGGCGCTCCAGGGGAGCTAACAAGAAAGGGAAAGCAAAGCAAGGGGCAATAATAAAGGATATCTCAATGGATATCCCGAGTTTCAGGGAAGAAATGCTGCTGCAGTATTAGGTCAGGGGCAAATTCGTTGGGTCAAATTAACAGCCACACACAACTTCCCTGGAGATACACAAGAGACAGATAAACACCCTCGTTTCTCGGTCAGAAATACAAATGAGGAAGGCGGACACTGCCTAGTCGCCTTAGTCATCCTGAGAGGAGCCAGGGTTGTTGTGTTGTTGTTGTTGTTGTTTTTCCTTCTTTGATCTGCAGCCTCCATTGCCGGACCCTGCAACGAAATAAAGCGTGACTTGAGTGCCCCCTCCCCGCCCGTCCCTTGCCTCTTCCTCCAGCGACTTGTTTTCTTCGTTAGCCACGGGAATGGCGAACCCATCGTCCCACTCGAGTTCGGCCAGCACCAAAGCGGCCGAACCGATGACGGGACCGCCGCCGCCGCCATCCCCTCCGCGGCCTTCATTGCTCATGGCGCCCCTGCCTCAATTTGGCCGTCGTGGCTGCCGGGCCGCCGTTGGTTGCCTTAGCAACAGCCGGAATGTGTTGCCTCGGCAACCGCCGCGCGCGGAGCTTCGAGTTCCGGTGTCCACCCACCCACACACACACACACCACCCCGGCTGGCTCGCGCGTTTCCCTCCTCCCTTCCCAGCCTCTTAGCTGGTTGCAGCCGCTGTCACTCACCGCTGGGGTTGTCGAGGTTCATGGGAATTGTAGTGCTCGGGGCTCAACAGGTGGCAGCCCCTGGTCGGTTTTGTCTGAGCAGGAGATGATAGGGATGAAGGTTAAGGCTAATCCAGATAGGAGACCACCAGGAAATGCCATGGAATAACAAAACAAAACAAAACAAACAAAACAAAACAAAACAAAACAAAACAAAACAAAACAAAACAAAACAAAACAAAACAAAACAAACGAAGACAATGAGCAACCAGTTCTATGGGGCTTCAAAAGTAATTTGGAAAAGAATCTTGTTTTTAATATTTGAACAAGTTGGCACTGGATTTTGGAAACAACCTCTGGAATCTTAGATCTTCGCAAGTCAGCCACTCAGTGATGCTGCGGCATGAATTCAGATTTTACCAAAACTTTTCCAAAGGGATTTATTAGTTAATATCTTTGAGAAAAGACCTTTTGAGTAAATCATACAACCACATGTGCTCTTTTTAACAATCTATGTTTTAACTAAGTTTTCTTTTCCTCTTTTTAAATAAAATTAGGTAAGATTGCAATTCAATAACAAAATAAGAGAACAAACCAATATACATTTTGAGGAAGATAAAACACCTTCCTCAAAATGCAGAAGAGCTGGGTTAATCTGTGGTTGCAAAACATTTTTTTTAAAAAATAAATCAAGAGCACCCTAATAACCTAGAGCATTTTTACTTTATGCTGATGTTGTGATGAAAAATCTCCCAGAATGGCTTACATGTGAGGAACAAGAACAAACTCTTCCACCACAAGTTTACATCTAAATAATAATCTGAAAAAAATGGAAGGAAGGAAGAGAAAAAAGGAAATGCAGGCATTAAAAGTTATTCTGGCTGGGATGGTGGGAATTGTAGTCCAAGAAATCTGGAGGTCATTGTATATTCTTCCTCCTCCTCCTCCTCCTCCTCCTCTACTCCCAATTTTGATTTTTGATTCCCCCCACTAGCCAAGTTTTCTGGGCCTTCCAGAATGCCATCAAGTTGGGATCCGTTGGGATCTGAGAGGGGTCCTCATTCCAAAGGCAGGTACCACTACTGTAAAAGCATAGTTCATGTTACCAATAAATGAATAACACTTTTTCATCAATGGGATATGGAGTGTACCCACTCTGTCAGATCAACTGGGCAGATACCATGTCTTTGATACTTTGTGATATTTTATATTATATTTTTATGGTCAGATTTTACTTTATTTCCAAGTTGGGATCTTAAATGTTTAGCAGCTGCATGAGATGCAGCAATTCAGTGCATAAAAGGAAAGCTTCCAGCTTGTTGCTTGGTTTACTTATTTATATCCCACCTTTACTATTTACAAATAAGATGGTGAACATATCTGACACACCTTCCTCCTCCTATTTTCCCCAGAACAATAAGCATTTAGGTGAGTTGGCCTGAGAGAGAATAACTGGTCCAAAGTTACCCAACTGACTTTCGTGGCTAAGATAGAACTTAAACTCATGGTCTCCTGCTTTCTAACAGAATAAGAGAATGGGAAAGCACCTTGGAGCTCTTCTAGTCCAATCTCCTGCTCAGGCACGAAACCCTATATCATTTCAGACAGATGATTTTCTGATCTCTTATTAAAAACCTCTAGTGTTGGATGACACAGAGCTTCTTGAGATAAATTATTCCTCGGATTAATTGTTTTAACTGTCAGGAAATTTCTCTTAGTTTTAGGTTGCTTCTCTCCCTGACTAGTTTACATCCATTGCTTCTGGTCCTGCCTTCTGGTGCTTTAGAAAATAGGCTAAACCCCTCTTCTTTTTTGCAGTCCCTTAGATATTGGAAGACCGCTATCATGTCACTCCTAGTCCTTCTTTTCATTAAACTAGACATACCCAATTCCTGTAACCATTCTTCATATTTTTAGCCACCAGTCCCCTAATCACCTTTGTTGCTCTTCTCTGCACTCTTTCCAGAGTCTCTGGTATGGTGCTTTAACCACTAGACCAAATTGGTTCATTGGGTGACAAGCACGGCACGCAGAGAATGCAAATGGTAAAGAGCAGAAATTAACAAATGAAATGAAAGGCAGAAAAAAATATATGAGTTTGTGTGAAGTTATTTTAAAACAAATGCTGGTAGAAAAGTAATCCGGAGTCTTCTGCAGGAAATGGCTGTTGGATAAAAGAAGAGGAAATGGCACTACACATAAGAATGTGCTTCTACTCACTGTGTTACAATTTAAGGAGAGTTGGATATGTCAGGAGAAACATAAAAATAAGTTAATTGTAATGGGAAATGTGTGTTTAAGAAACGTGTGGTAAAAGAAGAAGAGCTATGTCAAGAATAAATACAGGTAGTCCTTGACTTACAATCACAACTGAGCCCAAAATTTCTGTTGCTAAGTGAGACGGATATAGAGTGAGTTTTGCCCTCTTCTACAACCTTTCTTGCTACAGTTGTTAAGTGAATCACTGCAGTTGTTAAATTAGTTGTTAAATGAATCTGGCTTCCCCATTGACTTTTCTTGTCTGAATATTGCAAAAAGTGATCACATGACCTCGGGACATCGCAACTGTCATAAATATGAATCAGTTACCAAGCATCACAAGACCAAAAGGATGCCATAATGGTCATAAGTATGGAAAAGGATCATAAGTCACATTTTTCAGTGCCATTGTAACTTTGAATGGTCACTAAATGAATTGTTGTAAGTCATGGACTACCTGTAGGTGAGGAAGAAACGTAGATTGCATACCAATGTGAATGACCTATATGAAAGATAGAGGTTGTGATAGTTGTTCACACATTCCACCTTGGCACGTGAAGAACTAATTTAATGTTCACTTAATATAAAATGCCACTATTCCAGTAGATGGTGCTACATGTCTGCATATTTTTCATTCCAATTCTTTCACATTGAGTGATAGGATATGAAAAACATAACATTCAAATGCGTTAGTGGTATAAATATGAAAACAAAAGATACTTTTTGCACAATGGTACTATGAGCCATATTGAATTAGTGTACCACTAATGTAGATTGGGGACCGTTTGGATGATTACTGGATACTTATTCACTATATTCTAAAAAGACATTCTAAAAGCAACTATATTCTGAAGGCAGGAAATACTGCCAGCTAGAGAAAATACAATGTCAGCATGAACTGTATCCTTGATACTTTAAGTAACTCCCTAACCTGTCAGAAGAAAGGAGCATCCCTAACTTGTCAGAAGACAGATGGCTAAAGGTGGTTAGGTCATGGACATCCATATGGGCTAAAACTTGTCCTTCAACAAGAAGAAATTTGTACTTCAGCCAAAATACAAGAAGAATTATGAGATAATGTAAAACTTTAATAATTAGGAAAATGACAATTAAAAATGACAAATGTATGTTAACCATATATGGAAAAGTTGCTGTGTTAGCAGAATCCTTTGTTTAGAAAAGTATATAATGTGTCATACAAGCATGGAGACTTTACTCTAAGCCAAGATTGGAACCTGGCTTACGAGTCTTTGCGCAAATAAACTCTCTCTCTGATTGACCCAGGAATGTTGCTTGGTCACTTCATTCCATAACAATTCTGGCACCGCAGAGGCGACTACAGTGACGGCTGCCCTGGTGGGATCGGCTCCTTCCCAAGCGGAACATCCATTAAGCCGGCTACAAGGACTCAATTGCAGTCTCAGGAATCTTCCGGTGAGGAGGTGCCGTAAACCCACCAGCGAAACAGACCAGTCAAGGACCCACAAAGGTCAATCAGACAGAGACCCCAACAGAAAAATTTCAAAAAGAAAAGCAAGCCTGCAGGTAAGTATAAATCAAGGAATTTTAGTTTCTTTTAACAAGGGTGCCCACTATTAATTAGTGGATGAGGAAACTTGATCAATTTCCTGGAAGACAAGGAGTGGCCTAAGTCTTCAATCATGAGTTAGAGTCTCATGTTAGGACTGTGTAGTAGAGAACTTGAAAAAGTTAAAGTACACAGAATGAAAAGTAACTAAGAAACGAAAGGAAATTGTTTTATTGTTCTTCCCACAGGGGTTTAGCAGGTAATAAAAAAGTAAAGCCTGTCTAAAAGGGAAAACAAGTTGAATTGATTGCTTTGATGTGATTTCTGTTGAAAATTATTTTGTTTTGTTGATGTGCATTTATAATGATAGTGTGTAGAATTGAATAAGAATTACACCACTGCAGATATCACTAGAAAGCTCAGCGCAGATATACTGGACTTCAGCTTCCAAAATCGGGAGAATTGGCTAAACATTTGGGATCTAAACATCCAAAAAATGCCAGGATGAAGAATGCTTTTGGGAAGCTGAGAGCTGTAGAGTGAATAGGACCCCATCATATGAGAGGAAATTTTTTAATTTGTAGGGTTTTTGCTGGTTTTTCACCATACTCATCTAAGGGTTTCTATCGCAGCTTTCATCTGTTTCCCAACTCAAAATGTCAGCTTCAAGAAATGCATACCAATGTGAGCACTTTCCTAGTTATTTTTAAATTCTTGATCACATTTCCAATACAGTTTAGAACCTATCATCCTAGCAAATACATACAATTGATACTTAAAATATTGTTTGACTTCTTCATAGTCAAGAGTCCATAATCCTTGAATTTTTTAAAAAAACGTTCACATCCCCAGTTCTCTGCTATCACTACAACCTTAAGATTGTGATCCAAAGAATGTTGAGAACTAATTACCCTGAAGAGTTATTGATATATTGTATAAACATTGCAGTACCATGATCTTGAGTTCCATCATTGAAGCAAGCTGCTATAGACTCAAAATTCATATTTAACAGGCATTGGCTTGTAAACATACTTGAAAACTCAAACTACTGTTGCGTAGATATAGCAATACCTATCCAACATTTTTTTTATTACTAAACAAATCTTTTAGGGCCTGATTTTTTTAATTTTTTTATTTTTGACTCTAGGGAAACCTTATTTCTAAGAAATGGAAAGGAGATAAACAATGTGGTCTACATTTTACAGTACAGTCATGATATTTTATTGGAGCATTGTGTTTTAAACAGCCTACTTCAACCAGGAAATTAAGTTGGAAAGCATTCTGAGAAAAAGCTATTAAGATAATAAAGAGTTCAGAAAATAATAATGGTGAGAAACATTGAGACTTTTGTTAAAGATTAAATGGAAAAATGTGTTGACAGCTGAAATTCAACAACATCAAAAAGAAAGGAAACAACTATGGGTGAATGACAACAAAACAAGAAGCAGTATTGTAGATGAGAGGAGGATTCTGGATAAACGGGAAAATATTTCTACCTACAAAAGTAGAGATACTTACATAAGGAAATTGTAAGAACTCTTTTTTTAAAAAAAATCCCTCACCTCAACTAAATGTCCTTAATATGCATTTTTCCAACGCTCCAGATTTCTCAGAGTTATTATTTCTTTTTTCCAAAATATTTTAGGAGGAAAAAACAATCTTACCAAATACAATAAAAATGTATATAGTCACCAGATTGTTGTTCAGCTTCCAATAGAATGTAAGAATAAGAAAGCAATTTAAACTATCAGAATGCATGAATGGAATGAAACACCATCTTAATGGTTATGAAGATTATAAAGAATGTTTTAATATAGCTGATTGGAAAGCAAACACTTGAGAGAAAGAGAAAACATAAGCAATTGTTTTGTAATTATACCACTTTTAAAAGTCAGTTAAATAATTTGCCTCTAATAGCTCTGATTCCATAAGGTGTATGAGGTTATGAACTGGTGCAATTCAGGACACAGAACGTATTTAAACAGGAAGAATTTATTTTTATCAAATGTTAGAATACTTGACAACTCTGTTTAGTTTTTAATTCTATAAACAGAGACAGAGAGTCAAAATCACACGAAGCATTAATAAAAGTAAAGGTTTCCCTCACACATATGTGCTAGTCGTTCCTGACTCTAGGGGGCAGTGCTCATCTTCATTTCAAAGCCGAAGAGCCAGCACTGTCTGAAGACGTCTCCATGATCATGTGGCCGGCATAGCTAAACACCAAAGGCGCACGGAACTCTGTTACCCTCCCACCAAAATTGGTCCCTATTTTTCTACTTATGTGCTTTCGAACTGCTAGGTTGGCAGAAGCTGGGACAAGTAACAGGAGCTCACCCGTTACGTGGCACTAGGGATTCGAACTGTTGAACTGCTGATCTTTCGATTGACAAGCTCAGCATCTTAGCCACTGAGCCACCTCATCCTGCTCGAAGCATTAGTACCACTTTCTAAATCCTTAGTAAGACCACACCTGGAATATGGCATCCAGTTTTGGTCACCAGATTACAAAAAAGATGTTGAGGCTTTGGAAAAAGTGCAAAGAAGGTCTGGAGACAAAAACATATGAAGAATGGTTGCAGGAATTGGATATGGCTAAGTCTAGAGAAAAGAAGGGGTGACATGATAGCGGTATTCCAGGATTTGGGGGGCTGCCACAAAGAAGAAGGGGTCGACTCATTTTCCAAAGCACCAGCAGGCAAGACAAAGAACAATGGATGGAAACTAATCAAGGAGAGAAGCAACTTGGAACTAAGGAGAAACTTCCTAACAGTGAGAACAATCAACTAGTGGAACAGCTTGCCTTCAGAAGGTGTGGATGCTTCATCACTGAAGGTTTTTAAGAAGAGACTGGACAGCCACCTGTCTGAAATGGTACAGGGTCTTCTGCTTGAGCAGGGGTTGGACTAGAAGACCTCCAAGGTCACTTTCAGCTCTATTCTGATTGATTGATTGATTGATTGATTGATTGATAGCATTGCCTATGCCAACTGAAGGGGGGTTTTCAGAGAAAGGCATTTCTAGATCTAAGCTGAACCAGGAGCATTTTGCTTAGAAAACATGTACTTTATTAGTGCTTGGTTTATGGGTGACAACTAGCACCTTGAATTGTACCTTGAAGCTGACCAGTAATCAGCACCGATTGTAGAACAGGAATTTTACATGGGCAAAATGAGGTACACCCATAAATTCATGCTGAGTTGCATTCTGGACCAGTTTTTAATTTTTGATTAGTCTTCAAAGACGATCTCACAGAAATCAGTAGTCCAAATTTGGCGTGTGTGTGTGTGTGTGTGTGTGTGTGTGTGTGTGTGTAATTGTGAGAAGGGCCACTCAATCCAGGAAAGGACACAATTAGTGCATAAAATAAATACCGGTACGTGCAAAAGGGTTGTAGGATAGAGGCTGTGTGCGATATGGAAACACGATATTGACAATTTAGGAAGAAGTTGTAATATAAATATATTGATTTTGGCAAGCCGCTTTCACTTTTTAAAGAACAATCTCTCAATTTCCAGCTGAAAAAGAGAACCTGAAGCAGCTTGCAGTTCAATAAAACAAATTTCAAATCACCAAATTTGTTTGTGCAAAATTCACTTCAGATTTGGGGAAGTGGGGAAAAAAAACACCTCCGTGTATGAAGACAACCAATTTGGTGTAGCTTTATGTTTATAACAATCTACATTTCTAGCGGGAAATCTATTCAGGTGATGGAATAAACCTTGCTCATTCTGTTGTCAGTCAGAGATAACAATACAAGCAATGATTTGTATTATAGCTTTAGATGTAAGCCTGGAACTTGATAGCGAAAGCAATCCAGTCTATAGGTGGCTTTGTTGTTAACGATAGTTTATAAAAAATAAATAAAAATAAACTGGGATCTTTTGCTTTGTTTTTATTTAAGAACCCATTCTGTACAAATGCCTTTTTGTTTTGTGTTATCCACATTCGAACTGGTATAATCTGCCTTCAATTCTTGTCCTACTTCTGTGTTCCTATAATGTGTTTTACTGATCTCGCAGCAGCACCCGGCGTGAAGCCGTGGAGCTGTATTCATCTGTGATTCACAGCCTTGCTTAGGGTCCAATTTTCCTAGCAGTTCTGTGGGAGAAAGCATGAAAAGCTCCCGTCTCATGCAGCGTGCAAGACAAAAATCTGTATTCATTACGCCTCTAAAAGATTACTTGCCCTTTGGAGATGCTCATCCATTAAGAGCATGCATCTGTGTTCAACTTAAGTCACCTTTAGCTTTCTGTGGTTTCCTACTTCTTTTTTTTTTTTAACATATTATTATCAAGGATACTGGTCAGTTGAAAAACGACTGAAGAGCTGGTTAAGTACACAACAGCCAGTAGCAGATACCTCAAACCTACCCACCCCAACTAAACACCTCATTAAAATTCTTCTTTTTGGTTGAAATGGAATCAAAAAGTTGTAAAAGGTTGTAGAACTGGCAGGGGAAAAAGTGGATACTTAAGGAACCAAATTCCTACTATTCAGGAATGCCTCTTCCAAAAATGAAGGTGGAGTAAGACAAGCTTAATTTGGAAGGGAAGGAGGGAGGATAGGAAGGGAAGGGAAGGGAAGGGAAGGGAAGGGAAGGGAAGGGAAGGGAAGGGAAGGAGAGAAGAGGAGGAAGGGAGGGAAGGATAGGGAGAGAGGGAGGGAAGGAAGGTTAGGAAGGGAGGGAAGGGAGAGAGGGAGGGAGGGAAGGAAGATTAGGGAGGGAGGGAAGGGAGGGAGGGAGGAAGAGAGGAAGGATAGGAAAGGAGGGAGGGAAGGGAGGAGAGATGGAGGGAAGGAAGGATAAGGAAGGAAGGATAGGGAGGGAAGGAAGGAAGAGAGGAAGGGAGGGAGGGAGGGAAGAAAGGAAGGAGGGAGGGAAGGAAGGAGGGAGGGAGGGAGGCAACTCTTGTAAATTTCAAAGATTGGAGCATGACTCATGATTACATACGGTTGATAACATTATGATTAGATTTTAGGGATCACATTGAGAATTCGGATTATAGACTTCCGGATCACATGAACGTGCTACTGTGTACAATTAATATATGATTAATTTCAAGAGGTCAACTGTTGGCTGGACAGTGGTGAAATCCTGATCTTTTTTAACTTCTAGAGGACGTTTGTTAACAGGATGCTCCTAGACATTGTAGACTAAGGGCTCTAAGTGCAATTCTGGGAGCACATTTAAAAAATGATACAAACAATCTCTGCCATTTTAAAAGCTGGGTGATGAAGATAATCTGGGAACAAAAATGGAATCCCATGGTGTGATTGATGAAACTATGAATATTTGGTCTTGGAAAAATGGAATGGAATGGAATGGAATGGAATGGAATGGAGTGGAGTGGAGTGGAGTGGAGTGGAGTGGAGTGGAGTGGAATGCAATGCAATGCAATGCAATGCAATGCAATGCAATGCAATGCAATGGAATGGAATGGAATGGAATGGAATGGAATGGAATGGAATAGAATAGAATAGAATAGAATAGAATAGAATAGAATAGAATAGAATAGAATAGAATAGAATAGAATACTTTATTGGCGAAATGTGATTGGACAACAAGGAATTTATCTCTGGTGCATAAGTTCTCAAAGTACATACAAGCAACAAATGTTAAATCACGATCATAATCATAAAATACAATCATTATAAATCATAAGATACAACACTCAGTAATATTCATAAGATACTAAACAAGCAATCAACATAAATCATAAGATACGAACAACAAAGTCCTAGATTCACGGCTGTCTTTAGAAGACCATATGATGGCTGCGGCCAGGGGGGCTTTTTATCAGGTTCGCCTGATCCACCAGTTGCATCCCTTTCTGGACCGGGACGCATTGTGCACAGTCACCCACACCCTCATCACTTCCCGACTGGACTACTGTAACGATCTCTACATAGGGCTCCCCTTGAAGAGCACTCGGAGGCTCCAACTGGTCCAGAATTTGGCCACGCGAGTGATTATGGGAACGACTCGTCACATCCATGTGACACCTCTCTTGTGCGAGCTGCACTGGCTCCCAGTGATCCTCCGGGTGCGATTCAAGGTGTTGATCACCACCTTTAAAGCGCTCCATGGCTTAGGACCTGGATATCTATGAGACCACCTTCTGCCAACGACGGCCTCCCACCGACCAATATGCTCCCACAGAGAGGGGCTCCTCAGGGTGCCATCGGCCAAGCAATGTCGACTGGCGACCCCCAGGGGGAGACCCTTCTCTGTGGGGGCACCTGGCCTCTGGAATGAACTGCCCCTGGGGATACACATGATCCCCGACCTGCGTACCTTCCGCCGTGCCCTTAAGACCCTACTTTTTCAACAAGCTGGACTAGCGTGATCAGAATCTGGACTGGGTGTTTTAAATTCTTGGGTTTTAAATTTGGGGAGCCAAATTATTTAATCGGTTTTAATTGATTTTAAATTTTGTATACCTGGCTATTTTAATGTGGCTGTGCACCGCCCTGAGTCCTTTGGGAGAAGGGCGGTATAGAAATTCAATAAAATAAAATAAAATAAATAAATAAAGTTATAGTCATACATAGCTAAGGAAATAAGTAATAGGAAAGGTGAGAAGGATAATAGTAATACAGCCCTACTAGGTAATTCGACAGCGTTGTGGGAATTAGTTGTTTAGCAAAGTGATGGCATAGGGGGGAAAAAACTGTCCTTGTGTGTAGTTGTTTTGGGGTGCAATGCCCTGTAGCATCATCTTGAGGGAAGAAGTTGAAACAATTTATGTGAAAGGTCTGTACCGTAGATATTTTCACAGCCCTCTTTCTGGCTCATGTCGTACATAGGCCCTCAATGGAGGGCAGGCTGGTTGTAATTATTTTTTCTGCAGACGTAAGTATCCATTGAAGTTCATGTCTGTCTTGTTTGGTTGCAGGTCGCCCGAAGCAGTTCAAACCAACAGCAGCCCACCACTGGTGTGTTCAGTTCAAAATTATTTCAGCTGCACCACAGGGTTAGTTGTTCAACTTCCAATCTGTATGCAGATTCGTCACTGCCTCGAATGAGCTCTCTTAAGAAGCCTATGGAAGTACAATTTTGCCTAGTAATCTTACAAATCCGGAGCTGTTTCTCTCTTATTAGAGTTCCCAGATAGGCAGTGTAATGCTGGTTTATCAATGGTAATTTATTTTGCTAGGTAATGGGACCTAAAAAGGTAGCAACATCCAAAAACATTCTGTCCATTTTCATAGTCTAGCGAATCCTGTTGGGTAGAATAAAAGCAAAATGGTAACTCTGAGATAACCACATGTACACATCTGTAGGATATTAATAAAAATCTAGTGAGCTGGTCAATTGATTGAAAGATACTCAAAGATTATTTGCATATAGAAACCTATTCTTTGAATGCAATGGCTTACAGCCAGAATAGATGCAGAACATAGATGTTGTCAATTATTAAGTAGATAAATGTTTGAAGGGGGAAAAAAGGAACAAAGCTGATAATATGGAACAAGAAATATGTCAACTCGCAAAGCATTTCTTGGTTAGTTAGTTACCAGTAATTAATTAATTAATTAATTAATTAGGGCATCTGTCGGAACCCTGACAAAATATACATTACGAAGGCTAAAAAAGTTTGTATCAAAGATATTCCTTTCCTTAGGTCAAATTCACTGTAGGTTCATCTGCCTGATCTCATGATAAAGCAGACCATACTATGCATATGCAACTAATATTCTGTATCTATTTATCTCTGTCTGTCTGTATATCTATCATCTATCTATCATCTGATCTTCTCTCTCTCTCTCTCTCCCTCCCTCCCTCCCTCCCTCCCTCCCTATCATCTATCATCTATCATCTATCATCTATTATCTATTTGTCTTCCATCTATTGTCTGTCTGTCTGTCTGTCTCTCTCTCTCTCTCTCTCTCTCATCTTCCTGATATTTCCTTCTTTGCAATAATGCCGATATCTATACATCGAAATCCTAGGTCTGGGGAGGTGAGAAGAACAACAGAATGAATTATCAAAACTAGTGAAGTGAGCTTTCCAAAACAGGGGAAAAAAAGAATAAAAAGCCTTTTCCATATAGTGGATAATCTGCTTGCTTATGCAAATCAGACCGGGATGTTATTTTCGGTACATTCTGCTAGAGGAGTGTTGTTTCTCAATTTTTCTTTGACAGTAGCTTTATGGTTAAAACTACAGTCAGTCACGAAAACATTAACTCTTCCTAAATTAGAATGTTTCCTCTTGATAGCAGTATCCACGGTCACTGGAAGATTATTCCTAAATCTTTTGAAGGGAGGAATGCGCTCCCTGTTTTAAGCTGTTTTGTGACATTTGCGGAGGGTATGGATGTACATGCAAGATCATGGCAAATGAGACATCATTTTGCCCTTATTGCGAACACTGCTACAAGTAGCAAGAAATGTTATTGTTTCATCTTCTATCGTTATCAAAAGGATGGGACGTAGAGAAAAAGGTTCTGTTTTACAAAAGGGCAGCCAGTGGGAATTGCCAGAGGCCATTAATGACATGAAGATTTAGCGTGACCCATAGTTTAGATGGGTGACTCTGCAGCTCAACCCTTTGGGAGGCCTACAGTACTGTGTTTTCTGCTCATTGATGGAAAAACCTTTATATTTTCATTGGGATGTAGAAGGTATTTAAAAGGGGCATTTCGCAAAGCATGATGGGATATATTGGTGAATATAAATGGAGGGGGGGGAATCTTCATCCCAACAAATTACCTATGCAGCAGAGGTGGGTTTCAGCAGGTTCTGACCAGTTCAGGAGAGACGGTAGCGGAAATTTTGAGTAGTTAGGAGAACCAGTACTAAACCTTCCCCTGGATTACGGAGGGAATGGAGATTTTACAGTATCCTTCCCCTGCCACGCCCACCAAACCATGCCATGCCCACCAAGCCATGCCCACAGAACCAGTAGTAAAAAAAATTGAAACCCACCACTGCTATGCAGTATTATGTATTCATCACACTGTTGAGTTCTTTGGCCTCCCTTTGATATTGGATATATTGTAGTACGGGAGAGAAGACAGAACAAACATAGCTTGTGGTTGCGTTTCGGAGGCCCTTGTAATTCTGAACTACATGTTCCTTCAATATTCTTTCCCCTCGCACCTTATTTTCAAGGCTCTGCTTGTGAAGGGCAGCTCCACAAATTCCGAGGATTATATATTTGCTGTATAATTATTGGACCGGAACTTAACCATCTCCAGAGACATTGCAAAATTTCTCACAGCAATGAATGTTTTATGCAGGACAATTTTTTTGTGTGTGTATGTTTTATCCATTGTTTTCCTTTAACAACCAACATATTTTGTGGACAGTGTAATGCCTGGGTCAATGTATTTTTTACACAGCGCTAACAATAATAATATAATTACATATACATAGTTTTTATCTTCTAACCTTAATATACTCATTATAATATATTCTCTTATCTATCAATGTATATAATACTATTTTCCCAATTTGTACTTATTTTCCCCCCACTTGTTGGGGTTCTTCCATATTCACCTCTTTATTTTTAAACAGTATTATTCTCTCTTTATGATTCTTTATCACTTTCTCCAAAAATATATTTAAACATCAGTTACATTTCTTCATATAATGTGTTTGTTAACCCCTGTTAAATCACTAATATTTTAATATTTTAAATATTACTCAATGTTCCACCATATTTCCAATATCTCAGTTTTCTATGGTACTGCATAAACACCAATAAAACCAATTATTAATTGGTTTTGATTTAATCAGTCCCGGGATTATATCTCTAAATCCCCTGAATTTTTAGTCCTTGAAAGCTATAAATTCCAGTATATTTTTTGCACACTGTTACTCATAATAATACATTTAAATATACCTAATCATAATCTTCTACCTCCTAACCTTAGTATATTTGTGGTTATAGTAAATTCTATTATATATCTGTATATGTGTTACTATTTTCCCAATTTATACTTTCTACTTGTTTCTATTAGTTTTTTTAATACAGTCGCAATATTGCAAGATATTATATCTCTATCCATCATCTCTCAGCCTTTTTAGAATTTCACTATTTATTGACTTTTTGGTGATTCTTTTATATCTCTCTCTTGGGATCCTATATTTCTTTCTAACATTTTTGCATAGACTGAATATTCCCTTATCTCCTTCTGCTGCATCGTTTGGATACCCATCCATAACCCTTTCATTATTTTTGGAAAATCTTTCTTTTTTCTCTCTGTTCTATTCTAAACTCTTAAGGAATTATCTATTTGATTCTTAATATTTATTGTTACTGTCTTTTCAGTGTTTCTGCTTTCTTGTAAATTATTTTGATGTCTCCTCCACCACTCCTTCTAATTTCTCATCTGTCTTCTGAATATTATGTTCATCTTTTCCCATCATTTGTTGAGGGCCTTCTACACTCACATCTTTATCTTTGAACAATCCCATCATCTCCTTATTATCCTTTGTCACATTTTCATAAATACTTTAAAACCATCACTAACGTTTATTCATAGAACTTTATTCTCTCCTGCTGAGTCATTTTGTACCTAATTAACATATTAAAAATTACTCAATATATCTCTAATATTCCGTTACCCCAATATCTAAAAACTCTAAAAAAAGTCAATCGTTAATAAAATTTAGTCAATCCCAGAATTATTCCTCCAAGTCCCCTAGCTTTCTAGTCCTTAAAAGCTATATATTTATACTTTACAGTCTTTATAATTTCCAGTTTACACCTTCCCAATTGTCTAAATTTTAAAGCCTTATTTGTCTTTTCTTCTTTTTCTCTTTTTTAATTTTCGTTTTCTTTCCCCTTTTATCACTTTTCTTCTTTTGCCTCATAGGATGATCTATCAAGTGATGTTAGTAAACCAAATCCAGCTTGGTCCACCAAATTTCTTCAAGTCTTTCCAATCCACCTTTCCAAGAACAGTTCCAATATAGTTTTAGTATTTACAGTTCAGTTTGCCTTAAAGATCTTCAATCAGCTCACTTAATTTATTTATTTATTTATTTATTTATTTATTTATTTATTTATTTATTTATTTATGTATTTAATTTATATTGGGCCACATCAATTAAAATGAAATTACCCCATTAAACATTTAAAATTACGAATTGGCAATTCAAATGAAAACTTTATTTTAAAAAATTAGGCTAGCCCGACTCGATGAAATAAAAGCACCTTGAGAGCCCGGCGGAAGGTGCGTAAGTCAGAAATCCTCCGTATCTCGGGGGGCAGTTCGTTCCAGAGGGCAGGAGCCCCCATTTAATATTTCCAAGCATCCAAATCGCCTACTAGGATAAAGTCAAGGTCAAATAGCCTTCCAGGTGTTGTTTACTTTCTCTCCTTTCATCACTTTCACTTAAATTTTCTACATTGCAGTAACCTTCTTCCTTCAGTAGATGGCTCCCCTGCTCCCAATTCCAGCATTCAACAGAGTATAAAAGTCAAAATTGATTGGTTGACTGATTGTCAACCAATCAGGGAGGTTAAAGATACGAGTTTAGAAAAGCAATTTCTCCCAACAACCACTTTTCACAATGTTGTTTGACTTTTTCCAGGCTTTCTGTGTTTTAAAGCATCTTTTAGATATTTCTTTTGCGCCTGAGTCTCTAATCTTTGATCTTTAGTTTTTAAACTTTAATCCTTCTCCCTAAATCCAATCACCACTTTGTTAATGTTTGGAGATTGTTTTTTGGAATTTTTTACTGGGGCTAGATCTCTAAGATAAAAGTTAGATGTTATCTCACCCAGTTTCACTTCTCTGTCCACAGATCGCTCCAGCACAAAATCTTAGTGTCCTGGTTGTCCCAGCTTGTGACTGACCAAAATGGCCATTGTTCCTGCTGCTGTTCGGGAGAGCTTTCTTCAGATCAATGAGAAAATTGTGGTTTCTTCGTGAGCGACAAAGCACATCTCCTTTCTTCACCACTGCTCCAGGGTTTAGAAAATGAGTCTAAATAGGACAGTATAGCATCGGGGCGAGTGGGCAGGCCCACCCACAGGTTGCCACTACCGGTTTTCCCAAACCAGTCTGAACTGGTTGAATACCATCACTGATGGAAACTAATCAAGGAGAGAAGCAACCTGGAACTAAGGAGAAATTTCCTGATAGCGAGAACAATAAACCAGTGGAACGACTTGCCTCCAGAAGTTGTGGGTGCTCCAACAAGAAGAAGGAATTATATAGGGTTTCCTACTTTTTTAAAAAAAATTGATTTATATGCCGCCGTTCTCTGGAGACTCAGGGCGGCTTACAATGCGTTAAGCAATGGTCTTCATACTTTTGTATATTTATACAAAGTCAGCTTATTGCCCCCACAAACTGGGTCTTCAATTTACCTACCTTAGAAAGGATGGAAGGCTGAGTCAACCTTGAGCCTGGTGAGATTCGAACTTACAGTAATTGCAGGCAGCTGGTGTTAATCACAATGCTTTTAGTCTGCTGAGCTACCAGGCAGGGGGTTGGACTAGAAGACCTCCAAGGTCCCTTCCAACTCTGTTATTCTGTTTGTTCTGCAGGACTTGATTGCTTCAATGCATTTTGCAAAGTGGGCCTTGCAAAAACTTTAGTGCAGTCTGGATCTTCTCTTCTTTCTTTAATTAGATTGCCAGTGGATTTGCAGGAGTTCACTTCAGTGTGGTGATTAAGACATCAGGCTAAAACTTAGGAATTTCTGAATTCTGGTCCTGCTTTAGGTACAAAGCCTGTCAGTCCCTCTCTCAGCCCTAGGAAAGAGGCAATTGCAAACCACTTCCAAAAATACTTTGTCAAGAAAACTTCAGGAATTTTTCTAGGTGGTTGCCTGATGTCAGTTCTGAAAAAATCTCAAGTGGATTCTGTAGTGAAATAAGATCCTAATCGGTGAAAAGAGGAAATATGAGGAATAACCAGAAAAAGAATTCTATAACTAAGTTTTCCAATGACAGTATAGGAAGAAATATCCTTCTGGGTTCAGCTCCAAGTGGGGAAAAAAACACTGGAAACATGGAGACTGCTTGGAAAGGTGGTTTAATGGTGGACAGGATCACATGGTTTGAGTTCCTGAACAGAAAAAGGGGCGAGACACAGTGAGTCCCCGGGTTTTATGCTCTCTCTGGCTTTGAACTTCCTGGGGCCCAGGAAGAGTATCCTGATTAGTTGTCAGACTCCCAGGGGGTGGGGGTCTCAACTAGCCTTGCTGGTTGATGTAATATTCCCAGGTGCCAGGTGGTGAATTTCTGTTGCTAAATGGGTCCTATTGCGTTGCAGATGATAGTCCATTGACAAAGATTGAGTTTCTGCCTCTGGCTCCTTGACAAAAAATGGGGGCAGGAAGATGGGAGCTGCTTCGTCCTTAAAACATGCTTCTCTATTTCTCATCCAGGGAAACATAATATTCTGCCTTCTTAATATTTCCCAAAATATTTCATTCCTCTAGGAAAGGGATGGGTGCTAACTTCTTACAACAGTGTATACATGATTTACAGAGAGTCCTACTTAATGACTGCAATTGGACTGGCAATGCTATTGCTAAGCACCGCAGTCAAGTAAAACAACTAGTGATTGTGCCAGACTTATGATGTCAGTTCTGCTGTGGTCATTAAGTGAATCACCCACAGTCATTAAGTGTGACATCACATGACCAGTTTTGAAGACCATGGCGAAATTCTCCCCATCCAGGTCAATGCCACTGTTTATTAATTCAAACAAAGATGTTTTTATTTCCAGCTTTTATTATTTTTACAAATATCTCAAGGTGGCGAACATATCCAGCACCCCTTCTTCCTCCTATTTTTCAATCTTGTGAGGTGAGTTGGGCTGAGGGAGAGTGATTGGCTCAAAGCCATCCAGCTGGCTTTCATGGCTAAGGCAGGACTTGAACTCATAAATTCCTGCTTTCTGGGCAGGTACTTAAGCACTGGGCCAATCTGGCTCTGAAAAATACATGTTTGAGAAACATACAACTACAAAATTGCAGACTTGGGGAATATTTCATACAAAGTAAATGATATTGTAGTGCCATTTCGGGTTTTTTTTTAAAAAAGAAAATGAAAATAAAACAAACTCTTGTGCTAAACTAGCAATGTGAGGGAATTTTTTTAAAAATTACATTAGTGGTACATTGTTCTTAACTAATTTTTATGAATTGAAAACAGAAATCTGCTTCTTTTTTATCACTGAATTTTGCTGTTGTCATTTGGGTTGACCTACTCTTGGCTTTGAACTATCAATTACTTAAAAAAAACGTTACTTACAAGAGAAATTACTGTAGAAAATTACTTATTCTTTTTTTTTTTATCAAGCTGAAAGTTAATTATATTTTCCCGCAGTTATTTTCCTTTGTGTTGCATTTGTAACACTTCCCTTTGTGCCAAATTCTTTCAGAGATCACGTTGCAGCACCGCCAAATATTTCTGGAGCTGCGTCTAACTTCAGGTTTTGGACCTCTTTCTTGAGACAACGTTAGTGTTTTTGCAGTACTAGCAGTCCCCAAACTCACAGGTATGAAGGACTAGTGTGAACTTTTGAAGGGAATAGTCTGAGTCCTAGAAAATTTAACTAATGTTGCAGATCACAGCACTTCAGCTAAAAGAATGTGTTTGTCTTTTAATATTCTACCGTCTGCCAAATGGAAGAGAGAAGTAATGAGTTTGAATCAAATAGAGCGACTGAGTCGTGGTGGAGACTATAAACAGCAGGTTCAAATTGTCGCCTGCTCTTTTTCTGGATGTTGAAAGTAAAGACATTATAAAATAAATAATGCTCCAAGCAACTTTAAAGGGGAGCAATTGGAAAAGCTAATGGGATTGCCACTGTTTCTCAAATCCATCATTTGAAAGCTTGATCTGAAAGAGAGCAAAATAATATCATTAACAGAAATTAAAGTTAAAGTCACCATGAACTATGGACTTGAAAGACCTTAAAAAAAAAAAAGAAAACACATTGTCTGTTGCAAAGCCAAACTGTCAGACAGTCACAGACCAGACGAAAGCTGTACCACTTGCCTGAAACGTGCAGTACTTCAAAATCCAATTAACCGTTTCAAGGAGAAAGTCCTCATTCCCCCCCCCCTTTTCATCAGGAATGGAAAATTGTAATCATATATTCTGATGAAAGTTAAGTTGTTTTTGATCTGATAATTGTCAGATGCATTTATCTTAATTTGTAAGATTCCTAATGCTAAACCTCCAAACTGGAGAGATATAACAGAACTGCTGGGAAATGAGGTGCAGAAAAAAAAGAAGAAGAAAAAAATGGCTGGAATTCAAATTAACCAATAAATATATTTTAATATATATCAGCAGAGCTCTAGAGGATTCCATTAATGTTGAAAAATAGAAAGGATTTAGGTTAATTTGGTAAGAAGGCAGGTCAGGACGTTTACAACAGTGGCCCAGAATTGTATAGAGATGCAAAATTTTTCAAGAGAGCAGGTTTTTTTTTTTTTCAAAAACGCTGACTTTAGCTGTCACAGTCCTGCCTTGGTTAAATCCAGTAGAGAGATATGCGGACTTTCTAATTTGCTTTCCCTCTATTTTAATAATAGCTGTGCATAAGTAATTTATGAAAGGCCAACCAGGCAGTGGGCAACAGAAAATTAAACTCATTTTATCAGAAAGCAGGTGGATTTCTATATATCATTAGCATGCATTGAATTCTCACAATGTTATTGCTCATACTGATGGAATGTAACCAAATAATATATGAGGTTTTTGCTTATGCACAAGTGAAATTTTTAGATAAAAGTGCCAGGCCCAATGGCAATTTTCTGCAAACGAAAACTAATTCTGCGAAGCTTCTTATTATTGGAAAGACTCATTTAGCTTGCATTAGAGACTGACATAAGTGACTTTCGGATTTTGCTAACAGATTAGATGAGATGGGACCACAAGCTGTAATGTCATTAGAGAATGTTGCAACAGCCAGAGTTTTGTGGCACTTAAGGAAACCGTCCCAAGTAAATTGTTTCCCATTTTTGACATGCTTTGAATGATTCTTCTCTGCTCTAATGAGAAAAAATGATTAAAAAAAATCATTTCCCCATCTCTAGCTTTTTCTCCATCTTCCCTAACTTTCAAAAAAACATTATACACAAGTTGAAGCTTTCAGGTATTTTCTCTCTCTTTTTTTTATTGCACATTCTGGTATCTGGATTGTATTTTATCTCAACCATTATGCAGAAAACAACATCAGCCAAACTGTGTTACTTAAGCAATTAAAGTTGGCCTATAACTTTGGGCCAGGCATAGAGAAATTAAATGCTTCTGCTGAGAATGAAAATACCATAACGAAGTATGGTCAGTATATTAGAATTGATTGTCCTTTCATGCAATCCTGAAACTTCCCCTGACCAATGGATGGATATCTCTTCTAAAACTTAGACATTATAAATGAACAAATGAACAAATAAATTTGTTAGAAGAGAAAAAAAATTAAATTTAAATTTAAAAACTTTAAATTATGCCAGTTCATCATGTTAAGCCAAAGATATGGAGAAGAAAATGAGGAGGTTTCTTTTAACTCAGTGAATTGATTTCCAACGGTTCCTTCCCAGCTTCAATTTCCTGTTGCAACTGAGTAAATCCCAATCAACACATCCTACTAAAGTCATCTTTGAAGAACATGAAACAGAATGAAAGAATATGACAATGGTTCATTTCTAGGAGGGTAACAGAAGAGTAGGGTTACTTGATGAGTCTTCATGATGTCATACCAAAGTGCTTTTGCTGCATAGAAGTAGAGTTGATGGTGGATGAAGTAGAGCAGGAAACTTCTGTCATTTGGAAACAGTTTCTTCACCTCATTGCTAGGATTAAGGGGTCATCAAGATGAAATGCCTCTTCCATTGCCTAGTTTCCAGGATATCTACCCATGCCCCTATCTCCCTTTCAAAAATATCTTCCTGCATTTCTGGTTCTCTTTTTAAATCTCTTAAAATATTTTCCCCTTGGTTTGCTTCATCAGTCATTATTGTTTTTTATTGTGGTCTCCTTCTTGTCATCTTGTTTTTTTTTTTTTTGTTTGCTGGTTTATCTGTTCTGTTTTTTCATCTGCTCTTTCAGTTGGCTCCTCCTTTTCCTGGACATCTTGGTCACTCATCATCCTTTGTATAATATTTCCCAGTTTTACATCTATGCCATGCATTAAATTCTTTATCTCCTTGTGGTTTCTTATCAGAATATCCTTGATGCTTTGAAACATCAATGCCATTTCTTCCAAAGTTCCACTAATTTCCTCATGGTAGAGCATCTCATCTTGTTTTAGTAAGTCCCCTGTTGTCCAATAGTCCAAAAACCATTTATTCAAATCAGTAGTGGGTTTCACTTACCTTCGCTATCGGTTTGGAACTGTGAGTGTGTGCATGTGCACACTTGCTTTGCTCACGTATGGCACCTCTGCGCATGTGCAGAACCTTCTTCACATGCGCAGAGTGTCCGTGATAACATCCGGATGGGTGGGTGGAGCCTCCTGCCACCACCCCTACCGGTTTGCCCAAACCAGGGCAAACAGATAGAAACCCACCACTGATTCAAATCTAAAGTCGCTCCTCAAAGAATACAATGTTCATAATTCTTTGTATCCCATAATTAATCAATCAATTCCTATAAGCTTTCCTTAAATTCCTTTTATGAGTTCAATCATATATTATACAATTCAAGGGTCACTTTAGTTAAGATTCTTGTTCTCACATTTAAATCTCCAGTAGTCATATCGTAGATGCATATAACACATCCTTGTCAAAAAATTTTCCCAGGTTTTAGGTTTTAGGCTATATTTTCCTTTCTTCAGCAGGTGGCTCTCTTAGCTTAGATTTCAATGTTGTCACAGATCCAAACAGTTTTTAGTCTAATAATAATTCAAACTATAAAAACAAAGTTAGTTTTTTAGGTAAATAGTTCCAGCATTTTAAAATGCCTTTCCAAAACCACGACTACCCAGTTTAAAAGTCCAATTTTCTTTGTTTTTAAAAAGTGTTTTGCTTTTCTCCCCTTGATTCTTTTCTTTCAATTTTAAAATTTTTCTCAAAGTGCTTAATCACTGCTTTAACAAATAGTTGTGAACCTCTCTTTTCCTGGATTTTTCCTTTTGGGGTTAGGTTCTAAATAAAAAGGAATCCTCTCACCCAGTTCCAGACACTGTTCACCTACTCTGCTTCAGGACATTCTTCTTGGCTGTCCCAGCTTCATGGCAGTCAACTTTAGGCTGCATCTTCTCATTCCTTTATTTATTTATTCCCTCTCATCGTGGCTGAGAGGGAAAAGAAAGCCCCGGGTCAGGCAGGAGAGTTGTGATTCCCCGAGACCTCACAGGGCACCCCTCTTTGCTTCGCCATTCCTACAGGGAGGCTTTGGCCCCTTTCAGAGCCCACCAATGGGGAAGAACTCAGCATGGGAGCGCAGAGACCTGCTCCTCATGTCCGATCTTGCTGCAACGTCAACCATAAATCTCCAAACTTCTTTAAGACTCCAAACTTTCTTAATTGCTATAGTTTCTCTGAAATCTAGATCAGAACATTCAAATGACAGAGTCCTTAGGGCTCTCTGAGCTTGGTTGTCTACTTGCAGACATTTCATTACCCGTCACCAACCTCAATCTTCTGTAGTTGGGTAATGAAACATCTGCAAGAAAACTACCAAGCTCAGAGAGCACCAAGGACTCCACAGTTCAACCCTGAGCTACAAATATTCTCTTCTGTTGACATTCAAATGGGTTGGTTAAAAAAATAACTCTGCTTTCTGTAACTTACTCTTTCCCTGGGAAGATAGGTTTTGAATTTATATGCCATCTACTCAGAGCACCTTCCATGATCAGCAGATCCTGGCCCTAAAAGGCATATAACATAAATTGCCAGTAACTTTCTAAATAGCCTAGGATTAAAAAACTAAAAAAATATATTACTTTCCATTATATGAATTTGCCTGGTTGCTCACATAGTAGAAGGCACTTCCCCAATGTCATTAACTTGCATCCTCAAATATAATTTTTTTCAAGGAAATGGATTTAGTTGGATCTTCCAAAAATATCCCTAGAAGAAGCTGTTACGGATATTCCAATAGGTAGATGTTATTTTTATCCTTAATAAGAGCTCCTTTAGGCATCTCCACTTTAGGAAAGGCAATACTGTATGTTTTTTAATAAAGAAGAATGCCATTATTAGCAGTTACTGGAAAATATATAACAGTTTAAGATCACCTTGCCCAGAAGCTCAGTATGAGGACAGCAGGTGATGCAAACTGGCAACAACTTCCCATTAGACTTGTATCTATAAACTTTGAAGCATATGCCAAGAGACAATTTCTCTGCTACCAAAGTATAGATCTTCTAGAGTCATTCAACTGTCATCAAGATCAAATAACAATAATAAGGATAGGGGTTTTTTTTTATCCTGTCATCAGTGACAGAAGGATGTTACGAAGAGGGAGAGGGCCAATGCATGGTAGCAATAGCACCTTTATTTGTTTTTATCTTTGTCATTCCTTTAAGAAATGTAAACTGCTGGGATTGCATATTTCTTGACATTCAATTTGTATGGGTGACTGTCAGAAAACAATAAAACCATTCAACCCATGTCAATCTATTTGTATTTAGGTGGTATTTCTATGTGCTTGATTATTTAATGGTCCAGAATGCAGCTGCGCGGGTGATATTGGGAGCGACATGGCGCTCACATGTAACACCTCTCCTACACGAGCTGCACTGGCTTCCGGTGGTCTCCTGGGTGCGCTTCAAGGTGTTGGTTCTTACTTTCAAAGTGCTCCATGTCTTAGGACCTGGGTACCTACGAGACCACCTTCTGCAACCGATAACCTCCCACCAACCAGCACGCTCCCACAGGGTGGGCCTCCTCAGGGTGCCATCACTAAAGCAATGTCAACTAGTGGTTCCCAGAGAAAGAGCCTTTTCTGTGGGGGCACCTACCCTTTGGAACAAGTTACCCCCAGGGATACGAATGATCCTAGATCTTTGTACTTTCCGTCGTGCACTTAAGACCTTTCTGTTTCACCAAGCCGATCTGACATAAATCTCTTCTAATTGTTCTAAATCTTTATGCTGAAGATTCTTAACTGATGAGCCAAACTGGCTTAATTATCTTATATTCACATTTTATATATGTGTTATTTTAACTGTTCACCGCCCTGAGTCCTTTGGGAGAAGGGCGGTATAAAAACTAAATAAATAAATAAAATAAATAAATAAATTGAAGAAGAAGCATCTCATAGGATGTGACAGTGACAGAGGAAAGAATTTCTCTTCCAGGTAGATAAGTTGTATCCAGATTTATTCATACTTATTGCAGGTCCACTAAGATCAATAAATCAATCAGAATAGAGCTGGAAAGTACCTCTTCTAGTCCCACTCCCTGGTCAAGCAGAAGACCCTATACCAGGGTGTCAAATCATGCCGTCACAGCAGCATCATATGATGTATTGGGACTTTTTTCACCTTTGCTAAACCAGGCGTGGGCATGGCCAGTGGGTGATGCATCCAGACCACGGGCCTAGAGTTTGACAGCCCTGCCCTAAAGCATTTCAGACAGATGGTTGTCCATTTTTTTTCTTAAAAATGTCCAGTGATGAAGCACCCACAACTTCTGAAGGCCAGCTGTTCCACTGGTTAATTGTCCTCACTGTTAGGAAGTTTCTCCTTAATTCCTGGTTCCTTGATTAGTTTCCATCCATTGTTTCTTGTCTTGCCTTCACCTGCTCTGGAAAACAGGTTGACACCCCCTCCCACTTCTTCTTTGTAGCAGCCCCTCAAAAACTGAAATACTGCTATGGTGTCACCCCCTAGTCCTTCTTTTCTCAGTGGGACAAATACAGTAAACTCAATAGCTCAGGATTGAACTGTTAAGTTCTTGCTGTTTTTGAGCTTTTTTTTTTTTTAATTTGATTTATATGCCGCCCTTCTCCGGAGACTCAGGGAGGCTTACAATGCGTTAAGCAATAGCCTTCATACTTTTGTATATTTATACAAAGTCAGCTTATTGCCCACACAAACTGGGTCCTCAATTTACCCACCTTAGAAAGGATAGAAGGCTGAGTCGACCTTGAGCCTGGCTAGGATTGAACTCAGAGAAATTACAGGCAGCTGGTGTTAATTGCTGCCTTTAGTAGGAGGCATTAGCCCTCTACGCTACACAGGCTCCTGTGCTTGGTGGTTGTTGGTTGTTGTTTTCTTGCAAATATTTCATTACAAGTTGTCAGAGCGGCAATCAGCCCCGTTACCTTGCGTGGGGGTAATTGCCCTCATTTTGAGTTGGATCGTGACCTTTATCCTTCTGTATACTTTGATCAATAAAACCGGAATACATCTTCTAATTAAACTCATATTTATTGTAAAGAAAATAAAACATCTTACTAATCTAAATTAGTCACATTTTTGGCAAAGAATCCCCAGCCTGACCTTAGCTGGCAGGAGAACAAAGGAAAGTTTTTAGGAAAAAAAAAAAAAGGAAAGAATGCAGGACATGCGCAGTAGATACTGATAAGAAACTTGGCAAACTACGGTAAGTCTGACAGTTCAGAAATAATAGCTCTGCTGGTAAATATAAAAACGCAGTGACACCCCCTTCTTTTGCCAGTTGAGCGAACATCAGGTACATCATCAGATAAGGCACATCTTCTTACGCAGATACTCGTGCTGAGGTGCTGGAAGCGGTTTGTTGAACATAGTTACTAACCAGGGGTGGGATTCAAAAATTTTAGCAAGGGCTTCTCTGCCCGTTTGCTGGTGGGCGTGGCCATGGTGGGCGTGGCCTAGTCAGCCTCTTGCACCATGGGGGGGGCGTTTTTGCCCTCCCCGGGCTCCAGAGGCTTTCCTTGAGCCTCCAGGAGGGCGAAAACGGCCTCCCCAGGCTCTGCAGGCCCTCTGGAGGCTGGAAAAGGGCCCGTTTCTGGCCTTCCCAAACTTCCAATAGGCCCATTTTTCACCCTCCCCAAGCCTCCACGCGTGCCCTGCACTTACCTGCATCCAAAACAGGCCGCATGGGGACTCCTGGGATGGGTGGGGCAGGGTGGGAAGGGCCAGCCAGGAGCGGGATTTGAGGGTTCTCTGAACTGCACAGAATCTTAATTAGATCCCCCAGCATCCCAACCCTGTTACTAACATAATTAGTGAGCAGGGCAATGAGTTTTGTTGCTTGCTTTATTCTGCCATGGACTGATGATGTTAGCTAGTTTGGTAATGAAGCATCTGAAGGAAAAAATATCCAACCTCAGAAAACCCTAAATGAAATCCATTGATTCCAGTGGGTTTGATACTTAGCTTGATTAGATCTGATTCTACCAACTCATTAAAAGCATCGTGTTTTTATTGCATCAATTGTGGGTTTTTTTCTCTTTAGTTCTTTAGTTCTTGAACAACTAAAAGTTGTTAACAGTATTTTGCTGATTGGATTCCCCCCACCCCCAGTTCTTATATGGGCAGCTTTCCTGATTTTTCATTTGTAAATTTTGATCTTAATTTGACGATGATGCTATCTGTTCAATCATATCCAGTTCCCAGTGATTTGATGGCCCAGCTCTCTGCATGTTTTCCAATCTCCTATGGCTTCGTTCAGTTGTTTAATGCTTTGGCTGGTTGATTTGATGGTGTCTGGTCAATGTGTGTGTGGGGGTGGGTTTTTTTGGCAGCCTAGTTTCCTTTTACCCCTGATCATTTTGAGCATAGCTGCCTTTTCCAATGAATTCCATTGCATGATATGATCAAAATAAGTTCATCTTCAACCTTTCTGATGACCCTGATACTTCCTTGATTTTATCCCATTGCAAGCTAATCCTCATCCCAAAAGCACATTACTTTTTTGTTGTTGTTATTGTTGTTTATCACAGATTCTTCTGAGACACAGCTCTGGCCATCAAAAGCCATCAGCTTTCCTGACTTTTCATTTGTAAATGTTGATCTTAATTTGACGATGATGCTATCTGTTCAGTCATATCCAGTTCCCAATGTCCCATCAGGAATATAATATACTGATCTAGAAGGTAGCTTAGCTATTATACAACCGACAAGTTTGTGCTTATTAATACAGTATATGGAGGTGACGTGTGTACGGGCCTGCTGGTTTCACCTTGAATGCAATTACTAATAACATACACACATCTCATTTCCAAGCATTGGTAGAGACCCAACACACCCACTTCACAGTCTATTTATGTTGCTTCCCTCAGAGAGGTTACGAAGTATTTCTAGCAGGAGTACCAGATTCTGTAACAGCTTTGCTCCCTATGCCCATAATGGCAAACCTTTTCTGGACCGAGTGCCCAAAGCGCATGGCCGAACCCCCAAAATGCAATGCGTGCACGCCCCCGCGCATGTGCACTAGGGGTGGGTTCTAAAATTTTTTACTACCGGTTCTGTGGGCATGGCTTATTTTGTGGGCGTGGCTTGATGGTCATGTGACAATTCTTTAGGATTTGGCAGAGGTACTAGTCTACTAGGCTTTTAATTGCTTGCAGAGCTGTACCGGTCTACTCATTTGTTTTTGGAGGCATTGATCTATCCATTTATTTTTGCAAGCACCGGTCTACTCATTTGTTTTTGCAGGCACTGGTCTACCCATTTAGTTTTTGCAGGCACTGGTCTACCCATTTATTTTTTTCAGGCATTGGCCTACTCATTTGTTTTTGGAGGCACTGGTCTACCCATTTAGTTTTTTCAGGCATTGGCCTACTCATTTGTTTTTGGAGGCACTGATCTACCCATTTATTTTTGCAGGCACTGGTCTACCCATTTGTTTTTGGAGGCACTGGTCTACCACCACACTGCCTTTTAACATCGATCAACTGTAGGGTGGCCCTTTGAAGCCCCGCAGCAAGAGTTTAAACAGTTTTTTCCTTCTAACCAATCAGCTGGGACTCAGGAGGCAGCAATAGATTGGGGGTGGGGCCAAATAAAAGGTAAGAATAACGGGGGTGGAGGGGCGCAGAACGTCATATTATCACCGCTACCAGCTCGGCTGAACTGGGCCAAACCGGGAGGAACCCACCACTGATGTGCATATGCCCCCCACATCCACCCTGTCCCCCGCGCATGCGCACATGCCCCCCCCCCAGCACATAAGATATTTGAAGAAGTTCATCTCTTAGAGAAATAAGATGAATGTGACAAACATTATTTTCTGGGCAGGAATATAGCAGTAGTTTGACATCATTCTTTTGAGATTTTTTTTTCCAGCTTCCCTGTTTAATTGACTATCTTCCTAGTAGCCTCCAACCTGAAAAGTAATCAAATCTGATTCTGCTTAATCTGTTCAAAATCAGCCAAGGGCAGGTACATGCTGCCACCTGTTGTAAGTGATATAAATCATATTATTTACATCTATGGGCTCATTGTATTAACACTTCAGCAAATCCCTGCTCCTATCAGATTTCAGGCCATAGGATTTCCCGGTAGGAAGCAAGTTGATTTCTTTTCAGGCTTGGTTACAGCAAAGACAAACTTCTTGCAACAAAAACGGTCAGCAATGCCCTGCAAAGCTCCTTACCTTTGGTGAGACGGGGTGGGGATGGGGGAAGAGAGAGTATCATGTGTGGTACCCTCCAAAATGTTTTTGCATCCTATCTATGGAACATCTGTAGCAAGGGTGTAATCCAGCAGGTTCTGACAAGTTATGGAGAAGTGGTAGCGGAAATTTTGAGTAGTTCAGAGAACTGGCAAATGCCACCTCTGGCTGGCCCCTGAGTGGGGAGGGCATGGAGATTTTGCAGTATCCTTCCCTTGGAGTGGGGAGGGAATGGAGATTTTGCAGTATCCTTCCCTTGGAGTGGGGAAGGAATGGAGATTTTGCAGTATCCTTCCCTTGGAGTGGGGTGGGAATGGAGATTTTGCAGTATCCTTCCCTTGGGGAGGGAATGGAGATTTTGCAATATCCTTCCCCTGCCACGCCCACCAAGCCACACCCACAGAACTGGTAGTAAAAAAATTTGGATTTCACCACTGATCTGTAGGTCTCATAGACATTCTTAGAAAATTAAAAGGGTGCTGAATCTCAGTATTTTATTTCTAGGTTCAGCTGCTCAGGAAGGGAGGGAGGGAGGGAGGAAGGAAGGAAGGAAGGAGTGGTTGGACAAGTAGTGGTTAAAAGCAGGTGGAGCCAGATCAGGGCAGTCTACAGAAGGTCTCAAAAAAGTCAAAATGGTGAAATTAAAACTCCACTCCTTTATTACTCTCCCTTATTATTACTATAGAGGACTTCATCTTTCTCCATGCATGAATACTTGACAAACACAAAGATATCACTATATCACTTCCTATATCCACAATGGCTGCCATAGGAAGTGTGCCCAGACATAAAACTCTCATTTACCCAAGAGAAATGGGAGATAGCAATAGCACTTAGACTTATATACCGCTTCACAGTGCTTTACAGCCCTCTCTAAGCAGTTTACAGAGTCAGCATATTTACCCCAACAATCTGGGTCCTCATTTGACCACCCTTGGAAGGATGGAAGGCTGAGTCAATCCTGAGCCTGGTGAGATTCGAACTGCCAAATTCCAGGCAGCTGGCAGGCAGCAGAAGTAGCCTGCAGTACTGCATTTAGCCACTATGCCACCATGGCTCTTAGATGTTGGTCTACTCTACTCATCCAGTCCAGAGCCTTCTGGGAGAATGATCAATAATAGCAACTACAGATGTGTGATCAAAATCTTGCCTCTTGTTTACATGTGTTCATGTACTGTACATACAAAGGGTCACATGTGGTCATGACTGCCATCTTTACTTTTCTATTCCGCCTGCATGTTATAAGAATTTCCTTGCACTTTCGGTGTGCAAAGTGCTTTAAAAGAGCCCCCAAATATTTTAATGAAATATTAAACCAGTGTCGTGTGCTTCCCTAAAACTCCCACAACCTAAATTTCAACAACAGGAGGGGATGACTTGACAGTGGTTTGAGATAGTTTGCAAAGTCCCTTAGCGCATACTTCCTTAAAATGTGGCTGCATCCGCAAACTAGCCTTTCCTTGCCTTATTGAAATGAAATAAAACCTCTCTGCTTTTGTTTGTTGGTTTCCTTTCTGTTTTTTTTTTTAAATAAAAAATAAAAAATGGAGAGGAGGAGAAATTTATGAATGTTGTCATTCTGGAAAGCCATAATAGCTGTGATATTCAGTCCTGGGCAAAACGCAGATGTATCAAATATACGTGAAGCTCAACTGTAAGTAGATTATAAACATTTAATGTAGAATGTTATCATAATATTCAGTGCACCAAATTGCAGACTTCTGTCACCCACTTTCAAGCTTCTGAAGATCATAGTTAATTCTGCTGCTTTATGGTAATGCTTGGGCACTATCATACCCAGCATCAGAAACCACTAACAAGCTTAGCGTAAGCCAGGAATGAAATGGCTTGAGGTTTAAATTTCTGTAATGATTATAAACTAGAAGGAATAAAATCCCACTTCAGCCTCCCCTCCCCAAGAAGCATCTCGCAATTTGCTATTTTTTTCCTTCCCCCATCCCCCTTTTTCCTGTTTTTATATTACCATGGGGATAGGTGAGAAGAGACATTTGAAGTCAGAATAGTGTTTTATTTGAAACCCCCTGCCCCCAAATAATCTTTTGTCTGGCAATTGTGCTCTACGATTCTAAAGCATAACTGCTTAGTTAGGAGATGAGAGTAGTTGGGGAAGTATTAAAATAATATGGATAAGTTAGTAATTTTAAAAGAAAAAACTTTTTTTAAAAAAAATAAAATAAAGAAGTGCTGTTTTGTTTTAAGTGAATCCGGTTTCCCCATTGACTTTGCTTGTCAGTCACAAAAGGTGATCAAATCCTCATCATAATCTTTTAACGACCCCATCGCCGACTTCAGTCTGACCTAAGCATAGTACATAAAATTATCTGCCACAATGTACCTCCTGTCAACAGGGCCGGATTTTCCTATAGGCTAACTAGGCTTCAGTCTAGGGCCTCAAGATCAAGAGGGGCCTACATTCAGATGGTTAGCAAAATTAAAATTACACTATTCTAAAAATAGTGAACACTAAAACACTGAACCGAAAAAAATGGGAGGTGAAAGGGCCTCATAAGTGGAATAGCCTAGGGCCTTTTTTCATCTAAATCCGGCCCTGCCTGTCAGTGACTACTTCAGCTTCAACCACAACAATACATGAGCAAATAATAGATACAAACTCAAGATAAACCGCTCCAAACTCGATTGCAGATAATATGACTTCAGTAACAGAGTGGTCAGTGCCTGGAATGCACTACCTGACTCAGTAGTTCCTTCCCCAAACCCCCAAAACTTTAACCTTAAACTGTCTACTGTTGACCTCACCCCATTCCTAAGAGGTCTGTAAGGGGCGTGCATAAATGCACCAGCGTGCCTATCGTCCCTGTCCTAATATACCTTTTTACTTACTCTTTTCATGTATTCAAATTGTGTTTATACTTTTACCAGTTATCCTCTATATTTATTTATTTATTTATTTATTACATGTATTTATATGCCGCCCTTCTCCCGAAGGACTCAGGGCGGTGAACACAAGTTAAGAAACATGTACAATAAAATCGCATTTTAAATCAAATAACTAATTAATGATAAATAATAAACCCAGAATCCGAGTCAGCCTATTTGCTTGAACAGCCAAGTCTTCAGCTCCCGACGAAAGGAGCGAAGATCAGGAGCCATCCGGAGCTCGGTAGATAATTCATTCCAGAGGGTGGGAGCACCCACAGAGAATGCCCTACCCCTGGGCACCGCTAGATGACATTGGCTCACCGTCGGGACCCTGAGGAGAGCGGCCCTATGTGAGCGAACAGGACGGTGGGAAGCAGGCAGGAGAAGGTCCTGTAAATATCCTGGACCTAAATCATGTAGGGCCTTATAGGTGAGAACTAGTACCTTGAAGCGGACCCGGAGAACCACTGGTAACCAGTGCAGCTGACTCAGGAGTGGTGTTATATGGGAGTAACGAGGGGCTCCTGTAACAACCCGTGCGGCTGCATTCTGGATCAGCTGGAGTCTCCGGGTGCATCTCAGGGGCAGGCTTGACAAATATGCTTGACAAATAAACTTATGATTATGATTATGATTATAATGCGGAGTTTCGTTCAACAGATATATTCTCAGTGCACCCAGAGAGAGAAATATCTGCTTCTACCTAGGATCGAACTCACAGCCTCCCGATTGTGGTGATCACATGATCCCAGGATACTGGATATAAATACATAATCATAAATACATGCCAGTTACATGTAATTAGTAGAAAATTAAGAAAATTTATACATAAAATAAAATGAAAAATAAATACATGCCAGTTACGAACTGACCAAATTTTGTTCATGGGACGATAGGAATGCCGCAAAGGTGGTAAGTGTGAAAAGCAGCCATAAGTCACTTTTTTCAATGCTGTTGTAAGTTGGAACAGTCACTAACTGCATGGCTGTAAGTCAAGGACTCCTGTACTTAAACTTGCAGAACATTTGGTGTTCATTGACTATTTCAATGATCCTGTGTGCGTCGGCAATCATCGATAGTGTTTATCGGTTTTTCTAAAGCCAGTTTGAATATCTACCATCTCTTTTTTCCATGTGGGGCTCTGATTCTCATTGGAGGATCCTGAGCGTTATTTTGCTAGCATCTGAAATTTATATCCTGCAATAATTTGCATTCTTTGTTAAGTCTCTCTCTTTTTTTGGGGGGATTGTTATGTAGACTCTCCTCTTCCAAACTAACTGGCCACTGTATCAGAGTTGCTGGCATAGCTAAAAATCTTCACAGCTTCTTCTTTTGGTGCTTGCATTCGTTTTGACATCTGTAGATATTCCATCAGTTTTTGTAGCCTTCCAACTTGGAAAACACCAAAGTGCAGATTTAACTTCACCTTCTGATATTAGATACTTTTTTAAAATAATGAATATCTTCTAATCTAAGGCATTGTTTCTCAACTTTGGCAACTTTAAGACATGTGGACTTCAACTCCCAGAATTCCCCAGCCAGCTTTAAGATGTGTGGACTTCAACTCCCAGAATTCCCCAGCCAACTGGGGAATTCTGGGAGTTGAAGTCCACACATCTTAAAGTTGACAAGATTGATTAATACTTTTTCTAAGGTACTTTGGATGTTGATACTTCTATTGCAAAGGATTTCATTATATTTCTTCTATCTTTCACAAAGGAGCTTTTTCAAGAGGCAACTGGACTTTCTGGTTTTTCTTTGAAGACGTTTCATTTCTCATCCAAGAAGCTTCTTCAGCTCTTTGGGACAACCATGGCCTGGATGACTGAGAATCTCCACAGACATTCTTCCATCTTTGTTTGATTTTTTTTTTTTTGAATCAGTCATTATCTATCCACTGGTGTCTTTTAGGATACCAGTTTGAGGCCAGAACCTTCTTCTAAATCTAGAGATATTTTGGAAGACTTTTCTTGCTTTTCTGTGTCTTTTTTTTTATTATCTTCAAGTGTCTTTACAGATGTACTTGTAATGATGTTTCTTGTCTTTTCTAACGGCTGTCTGAAATTCTTTGTTAAATTCTTCCCTGACATATTTGACTTTGGCTTTTCTTTCTTTCTTTCTTTCTTTCTTTCTTTCTTTCTTTCTTTCTTTCTTTCTTTCTTTCTTTCCTTCCTTCCTTCTTTCTTTTCTGCAATTTCCACTATTTGTTCTGACATCCATTTTCACTTTTTTCAGGTTCTTGGCCTTTGGAAGTTTCTTTTCACTTTCATCTTTGACAACTTTTCTGATTTTCTTCCGCAATTTCAGTACAGATTACGCAGGCTTAAAAATTCACCTCTGAAGATTCAGAACTCATTAGGGAAGACTGGCACCATAAAATGCCATTTTACACTTTACCAATGAAGAAAATGTAGATTTGCATTAGGGAGCGTGGAAAAAAAACTTGTATGAATGAATCTGTGTCCTAATTAAACGGTCCCAATTTACTAAAAGGGTCTTTCTTGTGGCACAGATCAGCAGGCTCACATGAGGCTTTCCAGAGTTTAACATTCTGTGGTTCAAAATCCAAAAGTGGGTTGGGAAGATAATTATTTGCAAGATTTACATCTGAAAAAAAGGCTCTAAGTTTGAAATAATTGTGTATATTAAGGTTACCTGTCTGTTTAAAAACATATACTTTTAGGGAAAAAAAGGTACAACAGATAAACACATACTTCAGAGGTGTCTCTGGGCTATATATGTAAAAGCAATGTATCTTACAGAA
Source organism: Masticophis lateralis (assembly GCA_030761175.1). NCBI lineage: Eukaryota > Metazoa > Chordata > Lepidosauria > Squamata > Colubridae > Masticophis > Masticophis lateralis. The sequence goes on along the minus strand of JAUDYJ010000005.1, from coordinate 11,663,273 downwards.
ATATGCGACAAAAGCTATGAACAACAATAGATTATTCTTTCTTAATGAAAAAAAACCCCAGTGAAATGGAACATGTCCCACCAATAGAAGCTGGATTTGTGTCAATCCATACATTTCCTAGCTGCTGACAACCTGAACATGTTACTGTAAGTCAGGGGTGGGCTCCAAACATTTTACAAGGGGTTCTCTGCCTGGTTGCCAGGTGGGTGTGGCCATGGTGGGTGTGGCTTAGTCAGCCTCCTGCATCACGGTGGTGGTGTGGGGGGGCGTTTTTGCCCTCCCTGGGCTCCAGAGGCTGTCCTCAAGCCTCCGGGCAGGCAAAAATGGCCTCCCTAGGCTCTCTGGAGGCTTCCCAAACTTCCAGTAGGCCCATTTTTTGCCCACCCTGAGCCTCCGTGTGCGCCCTGCACATACCTGCATCCAAAACGGGCCGCATGGGGACTCCTGCGAGGGGCAGGGTGGGGCACGGTGGGCGGGGCCATCCAGGAGTGGGATTTGGGGGTTCTCCAAACTGCACAGAATCTTAGCTAGAGATTCTCCCGAACCCCTGCGAACCCCTAACAGCCCATCCCTGGTGTAAGTTTACAGAGGCAACTTGATAAATAATCGATTTAAATTAAATTTGTGTCTTTGAGGGAGAATCAGCTACCAGATGACCTGAGTCCTCTTATTTATTTATTTATTTATTTATTTATTTATTTATTTATTGATTGATTGATTGATTGATTGATTGATTGATTGCACTTTTATACAGCCCTTCTCCCGAAGGACTCAGGGCAGTGTACAGCCCATAATAAAAACAAGAGAGACACAAAAGTTAAAAACAATTAAAACAAATTCAATAATTAAAACCCCAGAACTAAAATACCCATTAAAACTCATCCTTCCATCAGACCAGCTTCATGAAATAGCAGGGTCTTAAGGGCATGACAGAAGGCGCAGAGGTCGGGGATCCTTTGTATCTCCGGAGGCAGTTCGTTCCATAGGGCAGGGGCCACCACAGAGAAGGTTCTCCCCCTGGGGTCACCAGTTGACATAGTTTGACCGACGGCACCCTGAGGAGGCTCTCTCTGTGGGAGCGTACCAGCCGGTGGGAGGCAATCGGTGGCAGAAGGCAGTCTTGTAGATATCCAGGTCCTAAGCCTCTTCATTCTGCTGCTGTAATATTAACAATTGATTGACAGTTGTGACCCCCTTCTTGTCACCCTTTTTCTACAACACCGATTTGGATCAGAGAGCCTTTTAAACAGAGATTATGTTGAAAGAGAGGAGTGTTCTTTGACAATTCTTCAAGAGAGAACTCTTCTCTTTAAGTAAGCATATCACTTCCTATCTTCATGTTACACAAAATTAGAAAGAAGTAATATCGTTAATAAATTGAAATAGAAATATATCTCCCATGATCAGATGATCCCTTATATTAACTATTTATGGACTCTTGTTTTCCCTTCTTGGGCTTCTTTCTCGTTACAATTGAACCAAGCAGATTTTCAGACCAGAAATACCTTCAGATGGAGGGCTGTGTGTCTGGTTGCCTTAATTCGAGTCCTCTTCCTGTACTGGTGGGGGCTTTAAGATTGCCTATCAAGTGTTATTGTGTTGTTGAAAGGAGAAGCACTATGTGATGACCTGGGGTGTGACACAAAGGCAACACAGCCAGAGAATAAGTATGATTCCCTTTATTAGATCCAACTTTGCTCCCATGTCCCTTATACTCTCCGGTCTGGAGAAAAACTCACCCACAAATCTGTAACAGCCTTTGGCTGAAAGTACTCCAGTCCAAGCGTTATAAGCAGAAAACTTCCAAATGTAAATTCAACAAGGCAAAATAAAGTAATTAATCCAGCAGGTCAAGCAAGATAAGGAGTTCCAGAAGTGAAGTAGCATGGCAATAAATCAAACCAGTTGGGAGGATGCCAGGAACTCAGATAAGGTAGTTAACACGACGAACTCAGTGTTTGTTCCCAACAACCGCCCCTCCCATTCGCCTCTCCTTTAAACTCCATCCCCAGGTGTGCCTTGTGAAGGGAATCGGGGCCCTTTCCTCAGTGGTGGGATTCAAATAATTTAACAACCGGTTCTCTGCCCTAATGATTTCTTCCAACAACAGCCAGTTCACCCAACTGCTCAGAAAGTTAACAACCGGTTCTCCCGAAGTGGTGCGAACTGGCTGAATCCCAGCACTGCCTTTCCTCCCTCGTAAGCCATGCAACCCATGTTGCTCTCTTCTCCATTCTTCCCTGTGTGTCCTAGGATGAGGAGGGGGTGGGCCTTGGTCTTCATCTGAACCCGCTATCCCTTGTTCTACCTCTCCCCTGCTGTGCCCAGCCTGACTCTGCCCCTCCCCAGGTTCCTCGACAACCAACAGAGCCACTCTCCTGCTCTCTGTCAGCTGTTCATGTTCTGATTCAGACTCCAACAGGGGCATGACATACTATCTAATCTCCTTAAAATGCAAAATGAGCAATGAAATCACTCAAAAACAACAACGCTATTTACCATTTGCTCACAGTAGCATATGGGCATATGGTGTCCCAGTCTTGCATATTCACCTGAATAACAGACCCAGCACAATATTTGAATTACTTACTTAAACAGAAGGAGGTTCTGAAAGAATTCCAAGAGTTAATATAGAAAGGGATTGTCTCTGTAATGATCAATAGGTTGGTGCAGAAAACAAAATGGAAATTTCCTGAAAAGCTCCAGTGGGGCTCTAATACATCAGCCTGATAATTGTAAAAAGAGGAGTTAATCCTAATGCAAAGATTGCCTGCTAAATGTAAGCAGGACCACAGCCACTGAGCTCCATAGATTGTGCTGAATAAGTGCTAGCTGGGCAACTTAGCAGCATTCAGTGGCAGAGTTTATATTTAATGGGGATGCAAAGCAATCCTATGCATATTTACTCAAATATAAGCTCCAAAGAGTTCAAGAGGTCTTATTCTCTCTTAAGTGGGTTTACGGCTGCATCTTCAGTCATGGCTATTAGACAGGGTGGCCTATGTCCTACTTTACCAAATACAGCCTCCTGTTGAAGAAATCTCCTACCTGAAAGGCTATCAGAGGATGGTTTTTTTATGGGAAGGTATTGTTATGTTGGAAAAAATGTCCACCTGGGTTCAGTTCCAAGTGGGGAGAAAGTCACTGGAAACAAGAATGGTTTTTAATGGTGGACAGGACTACACGGTTTGAGTTCCTGGGCAAAAAACACATGGGAGAGAGAGGGGGGGAGGGAGGGAGGGAGGGAGGGAGAGAGAGAGAGAGAGAGAGAGAGAGAGAGAATTATACCCTTTGTTCAGCTTTGAATTTGAGCTTGTATTCTGATTGGTTGTCAGACTCCCACGGGGCCATGCAGAGGTAACTTTGTAGGTTGTCTTGAGTCCCGAGCTTGGTTGAATCTTGCTGGGTGATGATGTAATGAAGAGGGTTTTGGGCAATTCCTATTATGGCCGAGGGCTAATCCTACCTTTGTTGGATCTTAGGTGAGGGTATTTGCTTATGAATAGACCTAGCTATCTCTTTATCTCTTAAGTGCTGACATCTGCTGTGGGCTATTGAGGAAGGTGGGGGCTATTAACAGTGAGTCTGCTTCCTGCCTAAAAACATGTTTCACCATTTCTCATCCAGGGAAAGATAATATTCTGCCTTTTTAATATTTCCTAGAATATTTAATTCTAGGTCCTAACTTCCTGCAATTCCTGTTTATCTAGGACCGGTTAGCCCATGCTGATAGAGCCATAAAACAGAGCTAAAAGCTGTAGAGAGCCATGGAGGGAACTTGAAGGGAACAGCTAGAAGCCCTTAAAAAGATTTTTGAAAGACTTTTAAAAAGTTCTTAAAAGAAGATTTTGGAAAAGGTGTGGAGAACAGCAACTAACATGATTAAAGGCCCAGAAACTAAAACATATGAAGAATGGTTGCAGGAATTTGGGTCTGGCCGGTCTAGAGAAAAGAAGGACGCGACAGCAGTGTCAGAGAGCAATCAGCCCTGTTACCTTGCGTGGGGTAATTGCCCTCATTTTGAGTTGGATCGTGGCTTTTATCCTTCTGTATACTTTGATCAATAAAACCGGAATACACCTTCTAATTAAACTCATATTTATTATAAGAAAATAAAGACATCTCACTATCTAAATTAAATTACATGTTGGCAAAGAATCCCCAGCCTGACCTTAGCTGGCTGGAGAACAAAGGAAAGTTTTTAGAAGAAGTACAAAGGAATGCATGACATGCGCAGTAGGTGCTGATAAGAAATATAACTACGGTAAGTCTGACAGTCCAGAAATAATAGCTCTGCTGGTAAATATAAAAACGCAGTGACAATCAGTCTTCCAATATTTGAGGGGCTGCCACAAAGAAGAGGTGGGTCAACTTATTTTCCAAAGCACGTATTTTCCAAGGCAAGACAAGAAACAATGGATAGAAACTAATCAAGGAGAGAAGCAGCCTGGAATTGAAGCGACACTTCCTAACAATGAGGACAATTAACTGTTCCAGTGGAACAGCTTGCCACCAGAAGTTGTGGGTGCTCCATCACTGGAGGTTTTTTTAAAGAAAAGACTGGTCCTGATACAATACTTATATGCACGCAAGGCACAATATGTCCATTTGTCATTATTTTAATGCGTGCTTTGGCCTTCTGAGTTTAAATGTTACATTTTGCACGTGTAAAAATACTTTGTTTTCTAGGTGACTATTTTTTAAAAAAATAAATAAATCACAGAACGATTACCTCCTCATTCTATCATATGCATATTAAACTTCCTGGTACGTGACTCATCCATTTAAAGATAGTGGAGAAGGTCATTTATTTGTCCCAGCAAACAGAAGAATGAAACTTTGATTCCAACATAGAAAGATATCACCTGAGGCTCATTAAAAATACTAATTAAAAACAAGTGCATCCACTGATACATTTCCTTCCTTCCTTATCATGTAATCAGTAGCCACAAGGAGGATGAAAGTATGTTCAAAAAACTGCACAGCTAAAACAGATTGCCAATTCATTATTTTCTTAATTACTTCACTCTGTTTAGAAATATGACAAATGCTGGCAAAATAAATATGGGAAAGTATGTAAATTTACATGCTTTTCCTTATCTGGACATAAGGAATTGAGGTTTATTTATATTTATATTTATTTTATGTATATAACTACCTGTCTCATATAGGACTCTGGGTGGCTTACAAAATGAAAAACAACAACAACACAAAAGTAACAGAATTCATGACAACAAAAAGCATGAAAATGCTGATATAATTAAAAATATCAAAAGCATCAAAACAGAATAGCAATAGCATTTAGCTATTAAATAGCATTTAGTTATAAAAAATAGCAAAAGCATTCACAGAACTTTATATAAACTCTAAGCAGTTTATAGAGTCAGCACATTGCCTCCATCAATCTGGATCCTCATTTTACGGACCTCGAAAGGATGGAAGGCTGAGTCAACCTTGAGCCGGTCAGGATCGAACTCCTGGCAGTGGGCAGAGTCAGCCTGCAGTACTGCATTCTAACCATTGTGTCATCACAGCTCATTAGCAGTACAGATATTTTACAGGCTCCGTATCACCATTATCAGCTCCCCAGACCAAATGACAAAGCCACATCTTCCGATTCTTCTAGAAGGCCAACAAAATTGGGATCAATCTGACTTCAGGAGGAATGATATCCCAAAGTTTGGAGGCCTCAGCTGAAAAGATTTTCCTCCTGGGTCCCATGAAATGACACCCTTTATGGAAAGGACCTATAACTGTGATGGTGAACTTATGGCACATGTGCCAGAAGTGGCATGCTGACCCATCTCTCTGGGCATGCCAGCCGTTGCTCATTACTCTTCCGGGTTCCGGCACGCACATGTGTGCTGGCCAGCTGGTCTTTGTGCATGCATGCATGCCAGAAACCGGAAGACCAGGTAACCGGCGTGCTTGCGCACACCGGAAACAGGAAGCTCAGCTTCCCAGTGCACCCAAGCGCTACCCTGACTCACTGTAGAGTAGAACAATGATCCCATTCCATTCAATACAGAGGCCGTTCAAAGTGTAACCATTGTTGTTTTAGGCCTAAAACACAAAGGAAAGGGGTCCAGATAATCCACTTCACCCAGGATCCTCTGAAGTTGCTGCACAACCGTCTTTTCAACAACTTCCTTAAAAGGGGAATATTGGATTCCAGGCAAATGTTCTCCAGCATGGTTGGCTTTAGCAATGGCTCCTCCTTGGTGCAAAATTAAATAAAATTCAAGTGCAAAAAACCTCTGTCTAAGAAGAGGGAAATCAACTTATTCTCCAAAGCACCTGAAGACAGAATGGAATAACAAATGGAAACTAATCAAGGAGAATCAATCAATGGAACATCTTGCTTTCAGAAGTTGTGACTGCATCATCAAGGGGGTTTTTAAAGAAGAGATTGGACAGCCTTTGTCTGAAATGGTATAGGGCAATGATGGCAAACCTTTTCGGCAACAAGTGCCCAAACCGGAAAGCGTGTGCACATGCCGGAGCACCGGAAACCTGAAGACCAGCTGGCTGGTGCGTGCATACCTGGTTGTTTTGGGCTGTTTTTTTTTGGGCTGTTTTCAGACCGTATTTTAGGCCCTTTTCAGGCCGTTTTCCGGTACTCCAGCGCCCATGAAGACTAGCTGCCCTTGCAGGAAACAAGAAGAGCACCGGCAATGGCACGCGTGCCCACAGAGAAGGCTCTGCATGCCACCTCTGGCATGCTTGCCATAGGTTCGCCATCACGGGTATAAGGTCTCCTTCTTAAGCAAGGTTGGACTAGAAGACCTCCAATCTTCTCCAGATATAATTTCCCACTCTGTTATTCTGTATTTTTTTTTTATCTGAATCCTGTTCAGTATTTTGGTTTGTAAACAATGTTGGAAAGCATGAATGCTTATTGGACTTAAAATGTAAATTCAGATCAGTGATAAAGTATTGAAAATATTCAATGCCATTTCCCCCCCATCTGCGTGGCTCTCTTTGAGAGAGCCACACGTTTTCTTTGAATCCTTCTCTAGATTTTAAAGGCATTCTTTTTAGTTAAAAATTGCACAGACCCATCTCCCCAACCTGGTGCCCACCGCATATTTGGAATTGCAATTTCTTGAGCAACTTGACAGCTTGGTAAACCAGCATGCTGAACACGTTTTCACAGAAGGCAGAGAGTATGTTTCCTAAAAAGATTAGAAAACCAGAACCTTAGTTAGCTTTTGTTTAGCTGTTTTGATGAGGGTATACTCCAAGGAGTGTGCCAGCAATGAATGAAAACCTTGACGATTATTTAAAAGCTTTATTTCCGTTTAAAAAAAAATATGACAGCAAGAATTAGTACTGGTTGTCCTGTTTCAATTACGGCCAAGATGTTGAAACGACAACAAATACCATTACATTAGCAATATACATTTCGGGGGATAAAAATTGTCATTACTAATTGGGGTAGAACGTTTTATCATTTGCCCTCCAAACAAACAAAATCAGTATAAGATGTTTTTAGCCATCAGCTGCAAATCAACATGAGAAATGTGAAATGAGACTTGCCGGCAATGATCAAAAAACATCCTGTTTAATTTTGGTTAAGCTTACTTAAAAAAAAAAAAGAAGAAGAAAGAAGAAAGAAAAAATGTCTTAAACACGAAGGGAATAATGAAATTACAGTACTTGATTTCTGGCAACTAATCTATGTACTAGAGGCAAAAGGAGAAACTTAATGTATGGGAAATGCACAAGAAAGTTTGGGACTACAGAAAAGAGATATATATCCAGCGGTGGGATTCAAATAATTTAACAACTGGTTCTCTGCCCTAATGATTTTTTCGAACAACCAGTTCCACCAAACTGTTCAGAAAGTTAACAACTGGTTCTCCCGAAGTGGTGTGAACTGACTGAATCTCACTACTGTATATATCCTTGGGAGTTTTCACAAGAATTGGTACAACACTTGGGCCAATCTCTCTGAAGGCCTCATTGGAAGAAATATCCTTTTGGATTCAGTTCCAAGTGGGGAATAAGACACTTGAAACATGGAGACTGTTTGGAAAGATGGTTTAATGGCGGACAGGATCACACAGCTTGAGTTCCTGAGCACAAAAAGGGGCGAGATGCTGAGAGTGCCTTGGTTTTATGCCCTCTGTTGGGCTTTGAATTTGAACTTGTATTCTGATTGGTTGTCAGACTCCCATGGAGCCATGCAAGAGCAACTCTGTAGTCTGGCCTGAGTCCCAAACTTGGTTGAGCCTTGCTGGGTGATGCAATCTCCCCAGGTGCCATGTGGTGTGTTTTGTTGCTAGATGGGTAGAGGGCTTATCCTATCTTTGTTATGTATAATGGACTGGCTCAGGCCTTAATGGCCCATTAACAAAGGTGTGGGGGCTGAGTTTCTACTTTTTTGGGAAAATATTCTGCCCCTTTAATATTTCCTAAAATATCTCATTTTCCTAGGAGAGGAGTGGGTGCTAACTTCCTACAGCCTAACAGTGCTTAATGAAGGGGGCTGTTTTAGATTATGGGTGGGCAAACTGAAGTCTGATAACCCCTAAGTATTTTTTACTTTTTTATTTTTATCCTGTCTTTATTTTATTTTTTTATAAATAACTTTAAGCAACAAACATACCTTATGCTCCTCCCTTCTCCTATTTTTCACACCATAACAACCCTGTGAGATGAATCGGACTGAGAGAGAGTGACTGACCCAAAGTCACCTAGCCAGCTACAATGCCAAAGGTGGAACTAGAATTCACAGCCTCCTGATGATGGACCCAAAGTCTCCCAGTTGGCTTTCATGCCTTAGCCGGGACTAGAACTCTGCAGAAGTGGTGGGTTTCAAATTTTTTTACTACTAGTGGTGGGCGTGGCATGGCTTGGTGGGAATAGAACAGAACAGAACAGAACAGAACAGAACAGAACAGAACAGAACAGAACAGAATAGAATAGAATAGAATTCTTTATTGGCCAAGTGTGATTGAACACACAAGGAATTTGTCTTAGTGCATATGCTCTCGGAGTACATAAAAAAAAAGATACATTCGTCAAGAATCATAAGGTACAACACTTAATGATAGGCATAGGGAAACAGTCAATATAAATCTTAAGGTTACCAGCAACAAGGTTACAGTCATACCGTCATAAGTGGGAGGAGATGGGTGATAGGAACGTTGAGAGGATTAATAGTAATGCAGACTTAGTAACTAGGTCTTAGAGGCTGGTTGCATCGCAAGGGATGTCCTTGAAACCTGGACATCCAAAAACTGACCTCCTTTTTGGGGTGATCCTTCTGCTCTTCCACCTTCACGCTCCCCACCCAACCCAGAAACCTACAAACGTTCCCCCCATGGGCTCCATTTTCTCCCAATCTGAGAGCCATTTGTATGTATAATTGAAAATTAGCAGTGCAGCTGTTTGAAGAGAGTAATTTATCACGCCACATTGTTCGCGCCTGACACTTTAGACCTGGCTCTAACAAGGCAGTGGTTGCCGGGGGTTGAGCTACAGAAAGCGATTCGGCTGTAATGTCGCGTTTCCCCTGCTTTGTTGCTAATTGTAGCCTCTTTTTCCTCCATTGAATTGGGAGTTGAGTAAAAAAGAGCTTGTTTGCTCTATCCAATGCTGCTGCCAGGGCGGTTTGGGCTATTATCACAAGATACTCTTGATCTTTTGAAAAGCAGGAAATAGAATTTTTCTCCAACAGGGAAAGTAATTTGCGATGCGTCCATTAGTTCTTCATTAAAGCAAGATTAAATAGCACGGCAAATCACATCTGTGTTTGGATGATTAAAGGGTGGCATTTTAGAGGCCAAAACTAATTACTAGCCCAAATGAATGGGAGTGAAAAAACAGTCATGTTTTTACATTAGATAGTGTGGTTTGTAATTAGATTCAGGCTAATTCCACTATTTCTTCTCATTTAATGTGATGAGCCTGTCCTCATCGTTTTCTAGGCCACGCTAGCACCACTAAATGTATAATTTTGATAATACTGAGAGTTTTACTTTATTGAAATTTCTTTGCTACCTGCCACAAGTGACTCTTCGGTCTAGTAGTACTTCATTATGAAGAAACACAAGTGAACACAGCCTCCACCGCCATTAAGACAAGAAGAAAGAAAGGAAAAAAAACAAAACAAAACCAGAGAAAATGAAAGATACAATCACGCCCCTGCATCCTTAAGGAAGGGGCTAGACCTTCAGAGATAGCTGTGACCGAGCAGTATAGGATACAGCTGTGAAAAAAAAAGAAAATCAAAGGGAAATTACTTGGTTGACATGCGCAGAAAGATGCGAACTAAAACGTGAAGGGGAAGTTCCACAAATATTTCATGCACAGCTGTAATAAGAACAGGTGCTGCTACTGCCGTTTCAAGATTGATCCTTGTTTGTCTGACATAGTAGCACGATTTTCAAGAGACAGCGGAACGAACTAATCAACTCAACATCCTTTCAAAAGACTCTTCGGCTGGAGTGCTTGGGTACGAGTCCCATTTCTCTTCCAGCTGAACTGAACAAGAATTACAACTACATTTCGATTTGCATATTCCATGTCAGGAAATCTAATGCAGGTCTTCAACTCTGCTATCTTTTTGACTTATCTATCCACACAGGTCTCTATAGCCGGGCCGGCTGGGCCGGCTGGGGAATTCTGGGAGTTGAAGTCGATACATCTTAAAAGTTGCTGAGGTGGAGAAATAATGCTCTACTGCAGTCATCTCCAACCTTGGAAAGTTTAAGACATGTGGACTTCAACTCCCAGACTCCAGCCAGCACGGTTCTCTGAGGAATTCTGGGAGTGGTAGTCCACAAGTCTTAAAATGGCCAGGGTTGGAGACCCCTGGCCTTAGGTTGCTTTGTTCAGAAAAGACATCAGTGTCATATCAGTGTAACAACAGATTTCCAGAAATATATATTAGGTAAGGTCCTAGGTGCTCTCTGAGCTTGGCTGTTTGCTTGCAGATGTGTCATTACTCAACTAGGTAACCAGGGGTGGACTTAAATTTTTTTAGTAAGGGATTCTCTGCCCAGTTGCTGGGTAGGTGTGGCCATGGTGGGCGTGGCCTAGTCAGTCTCTTGCACTATGGTGGGAGGGCGTTTTTGCCCTCCCCGGGCTCCAGAAGCTTTCCTTGAGCCTTCGGGAGGGCAAAAATGGCCTCCCTAAGCTCTAGAGGCCCTCTGAAGACTGGAAATGGGTCCATTTCCATCCTTCCCAAACTTCCGGTAGGCCTGTTTTTCGCCCTCCCCAAGCCTCCACGCACGTCCTACTCTTACCTGCATCCAAAACGGGCTGTGTGGGGGCTCCTGGGAGGGGTGGACGTGGCAGGTCCAGCCAGGAGTGGGATTTGGGAGTTCTCTTCCACAACCATTTGCACTACTCAGGTAACCCTGAGGACACAGACAAACCTCGAAGTGTCCTCAACAACTTTCTAAAAGAATGCAAATGACCAGCTGTCTGCCTGTAAGGAGTATAAATCCTTCCATTCCCCACCATGCAGTCAGAGCTAAAGAAGCTTCTTGGATGAGAAGAAAAACATCTTCTAAGAAAAACAAGAAAGTCCAGTTGTTTGAGTTTGAGTTTTATTGGATTTATATACCGCCCTACTCCCGAAGAACTCAGGGCGGTGTACAGCCAACAATAAAAATACATACGTACAAAATTTAAAACCAACTAAAAAGAGATTAAATGAATTTGGCCCGGACAGAATTAAAACACCCCAATATAATTTAAAATTTTTTTAAATTTGACACTAAAAAGTTGTCTTTTGAAAAAAAAAGCACCTTTGAGTCAATATTCTTAAAGGAAGTTATTGATTGCCTCAAGTCAGGAAAGCACAATGTAGTATCCTATTATAGATAGGAAATCTATAATAGAGCCTGGTGATGCAGCAGCTTCAGTGGTGTTAAAGTGACACCAGCAGCCTGCAATTATTGCAAGTTTGAATTGCAGCAAGTTCGAATCTCACCAGGCTCAAGGTTGACTCAGCCTTCCATCCTTTCAAGGTAGGTAAAATGAGGACCCAGATTGCAGGGGCAATAAGCTGACTTTGTATATATATATAAAAAAGAACACCGCTTAGTGGGGGCCAAAAGCCCTACTAAGCAGGTATATACAAACGTATGAAGGCTATTGCTTAACGCATTGTAAGCCGCCCTAAGTCTCCGGAGAAGGGCGGCATATAAATTAATTTTTTTTAAAAATTGCAAGGATTTTTGACCCAAGATTTAACTGGCATGGCGTCCCCAAGGAGCCTGGAAAATTGCATCTTTCATTATGTTGCTGACATAGAAACCTCTGCTCCCTATCCCTAAACTACATTTCCCAGGATTCTTTAGGGAAAGATGGCAATTAAATCATTTTAGAGTTCTAGTTTGCTGATTCCTTTGATGTCTTGGTTCATTTATACAGTTCACTGCCACAAGGTGTCATAACAGTCATTAGTTTAGATCAGTTTTTTTTAAAAAGGAAGTTCATGACAATCTAACAATGGTTATTAACTGTCATAGTTCAATATGCTAAAGAAATATTTTTTTTTAAATACATTATTCAAGAACCTGTACCCAAGACTGCTAGGCAAGGGTATCCGAAGCTCTGTAGGTTTTGCATTTTAAAGCTTAAATGTATCATGTTATATATTGGCTGCAATACTTTTCTGTGATTTTTAAATGTTCAGTTTTTATTTGTTCATTTTAATTGTAGTTAGAATCTACCCTAGGATGAGAGTGGGAGGAAGGATGGTGATGAAATGTTTGCTTACTTTATAAACAAATCACATTTTCTGCATATTCAAAATTTGTCATGTAGATTTTATTTAGAAAATTAGCACAGTTTTTTTTTTAAATTTGATTTATATGCTGCCCTTCTCCGGAGACTCACGGCGGCTTATAGTGCGTTAAGCAATAGCCTTCATACTTTTGTATATTTATATTTATACAAAGTCAGCTTATTTCCCCCAACAAACTGGGTCCTCAATTTACCCACCTTATAAAGGATGGAAGGCTGAGTCGACCTTGAGTCTGGCTGGGATTGAACTCGCAAGTAATTGCAGGCAACTGGATCTTAAATGCTGCCTTTGTAGGAGGCATTACCCCCCTACGCTATTCAGGCTCCTCTGCACAGTGATACTAAATATTTCTTTTCTATTAAATATATTTCAGAGCAAGAGAATAGGTTCAAAATAGACATTTAAAAGAGGAATGCTCAAATGGGTGAACATACTACTCCATATTTAATACCATATTTAGAAGCTTTCCAGGGTCTTTGTTGACATAGTGATGGAAACACAGTGATGCAGTAGACATGGGACAAGAACAGGCAGAGCTGGGGTGGTGGTGGAGTTAAATGCATCATCAGTTTAAAATCCTTGTGTTGCTACAAAAAAAAAAAGCTAGCCTCGGAATTAGTGGTGATAGTTAGTTGACCGACTTCTTTCCATACAGATCTGAATACATTTTTCTATGTGCAACTTTATGAATGATCCCGATTCTTTGTGCCTAACATTAATCTGGTTTACTCATGGTCAGCACCAAATTGGCTCTAGATAAGGGTTAACAGATATCAAGAGGATTGGAATTGGATCTCCAGCTCTGCCTGATCTTTTCCTACAGTAGATAGACTTTTCATTTGATCTAGCATTGTTGTTGTTGTTAGTTGCAAAGTTGTGTCCAACGTTGTCCATGGGGTCCAACGTTGACCCCATGGACAATGTTCCTCCAGGTCTTCCTGTCCTCTACCATCCTCTGGAGTCCATTTAAGCTCACAACTACTGCTTCAGTGACTCCAGCCAGCCACCTCGTTCTCTGTCGTCCCCTTCTTCTTTTGCCCTCAATCTTTCCCAGCACTAGGCTCTTCTCCAGGGAGTCCTTCCTTCTCATTAGGTGGCCAAAGTATTTGAGTTTCATCTTCAGGATCTGGCCTTCTAAAGAGCAGTCAGAGTTGATCTCCTCATCTTTTAAAAAGCTGGGTGAACACCTTCATCCACCAGGAAAGGTGAGATAAATAAAGCTAAGATGTCAGCCTGTGATTTAAGTCCTGCCATGCTAATGTTGGTCACTACCCAAAGCATCTGATAAATTGCTCCCATGTCAAGAGATCTGGATAAATGGAATCTATACAAAGGTACAACTGGTAAAAAAAACTACACTGTGCTGTTATAAATTCAAGCAGGGGTTCCTCTGGTAGAAATGTGCCCACCAGGCTTCCATGCATTCCATCAGCCGAGGTCTCAGGGGAGGGGTGGGGGAGTAGCGGTTGTTATAAGAGAAGGCCTTAGGCCGAGGGAGGCTACTGTTCCTCAGACGGCCGGCTGTGAGTCCCTCCTTGTGAAGTGGGGCCATGGGGTTCAGATGGGCTTGCTGATCACGTACCTGGCTCCCTGCCACGTGGCAACAGCCCTGCCCGGGCTGCTCAACGTTATCGCCACGGTGGCGGTTGATACCCCCAGGTTTATGGTCATGGGGGATTTCAACTTGCCGTCCGTGGGTGAGACGTCTGAAGTGGCTCGAGAGTTCATGGCTTCCATGACGGCTATGGACCTGACCCAGTTAATTCATGGCCCTACACACGTGGGGGGAAACACGCTGGACCTGGTTTTTGTCTCTGGACAGTGGCTGAGTGGTCTTGAGATAGGGGATATAGTCACTGAGCCCTTGTCATGGTTGGATCACTCTCTCCTTCGCCTCGACCTTCGAACCGCTGTACCCCACCGCAGGGAGGCGGAACCGATAAGATGGTACCGCCCCAGGCACCTGATGGAACCTGATAGGTTCCAGACGGAGCTTGGGCCAATTCCTGAGGTTCTGGCTCATGCCTCGACTGGAGACCTAGTGGCCGCCTGGGATAGGGCGGCCGCTGGAGCTCTGGATCGAGTCGTGCCTTTGCGGCCTCTGACCCGGCGCCGATCTTACCTGGCTCCTTGGTTTACCGAGGAGCTCAGGGAGATGAAGCGCCGGAAAAGATGCCTAGAGAGTAGTTGGAGGACCAGCCATGCTGAATCTGACCGGACACTAGTAAGATCTCACATTAAGAATTACCTAGTGGCGATAAGAGCAGCAAAGTGTGCTCATTTTGCTGCTCTTATTGCATCATCAGATAACCGCCCGGCCGCCCTGTTTAGGATGACCCGCTCCCTGCTCCACCAGGAAGCACGGGAGGACCCCTTGGAGGGAAGAGCCAAGGATTTTGTTCAGTATCTGCATGATAAAATCACTCAGATTCGGGATGAGCTGGACTCCGACTGGGTAGATCCAGCGGGGATGACAGAGGCAGGTCCTGAGAATGTTATCTGGGATGAGTTTGATCCTGTGACCCCTGAGGACGTGGACAGGATTCTGGGTAGACTGAACGCAACCACATGTTTGTTGGACCCGTGCCCCTCCTGGTTAGTGCTGGCTTCCCCGGGAGGTGACACGAGGCTGGCTCCAGGGAATTATAAGGGCTTCATTGAGTGAGGGTGTCTTTCCCGCCGCCTTGAAAGAGGCGGTGGTGAGACCTCTTCTCAAGAAGCCCTCCCTGGACCCAGCAGTATTGGCTAATTATCGTCCAGTCTCCAACCTTCGCTTTGTGGTGAAGGTTGTTGAGAGTGTGGTTGCGCGACAGCTCCCCCAGCACCTGGAGGAAACGACGTATCTGGATCCGTTCCAGTCGGGCTTCAGGCCTGGGTACAGCACTGAAACGGCATTGGTCGCATTGGTTGATGATCTCTGGAAGGCTCGGGACAGGGGGTGCTCCTCTGTCCTGGTCCTGTTAGATCTCTCAGCAGCTTTTGATACCATCGACCATGGTATCATGCTGCACCGGTTGGTAGAGTTGGGGGTGGGAGGCACTGTATTACGGTGGTTCTCCTCCTTCCTCTCTGACCAGTCGCAGTCTGTGTTGACAGGGGGGCAGAGGTTGACCCCGAGGCCCCTTATATGCGGGGTGCCACAGGGATCAGTCCTCTCGCCCCTTCTGTTCAACATTTATGTAAAGCTGCTGGGCGAGATCATCCGTGGGTTTGGGGTGAAGTACCACCAGTACGCTGATGACACCCAGCTGTACATCTCTACCCCAGACCACCCCAACGATGCCCTTGAGGTGATGTCCCGGTGCCTGGAGGCCGTACGGATCTGGATGGGGAGGAACAGGCTCAGGCTCAACCCATCCAAGACCGAGTGGCTGTGGTTTCTGACATCCCGATATAGTCAGCTGGTGCCATCGCTGACTATTGGGGGTGAATCATTGGCCCCCACGGAAAGGGCTGGCAACTTGGGCGTCCTCCTGGACTCACGGGTGTCTTTAGAAGAGCACTTGACGGCCGTGACCAGGAGGATTTTTCATCAGGTTTGCCTGATTCGCCAGTTACGTCCCTTTCTAGATCGGGACTCTTTACACACAGTCACTCACGCCCTCGTCACCTCCTGTCTGGACTACTGTAACGCTCTCTACATGGGGCTCCCCTTGAGGAGCACTCGGAGGCTCCAACTGGTGCAGAGTGTGGCTGCACAGGTGGTTATGGGAGCGACGTAGCGCTCCCATGTAACACCCCTCCTGCGCGAGCTTCACTGGCTCCCGGTGGTCTTCCGAGTGCGCTTCAAGGTTTTAGTTATCACCTTTAAAGCGCTCCATGGCTTAGGACCTGGTTATTTACGGGACCGCCTGCTACCACCAATAGCCTCCCACCGGCCTGTACGCTCCCATAGAGAGGGGCTCCTCCGGGTGCCGTTGGCCAAACAATACCGGCTGGCGGCCCCCAGGGGGAGAGCCTTCTCTGTGGGAGCACCTACCATCTGGAACAAGCTCCCCCCGGATATACGGAGGATCCCAGACCTGCACACCTTCCGTCGTGCGCTCAAGACCTATTTATTCCAACAAGCCGGCCTGTCCTAAGTTATTTTCTCCTTTTAATTATGAATTTTAATTTGTTTTAAATTATTGGGGTTTTAATTGTCAGCCAAATTACTTAATTCGTTTTATTCTATTTTAAACTTTTGTATTTAAATGTTTTATTTATGGCTGTACACCGCCCTGAGTCCCCCAGGAGTAGGGCGGTTTATAAATCTAATTAAAGTAAAGTAAAGTAAATGCTCCCGGTTCGGACTGGCTTGGGCGAGTAGGTAGCGATGGTGGCGTGCAGTTCAGAGAACCGGTAGCAAAAATCCCTGCCGCCGCCCCCTATGCCCAGCTGAGCCGCACAATCATCAGAGCCTTTTTTTTCTCTTAAATGGCTCTGAGGAGCCAGCTGAGTTGCCTGCCGATCAGGCAACTCAGCTGGGATCGTCAGAGCCTTTTGAAAACATTTTTTACATGGTTTTACATGTAAAAAAATGGTTTTAAAAGTTAAAAAAAATGGCCATGCGCACCCAGTCACATTACCCCCACCACCACCAAGCCACGCCCACAGAACCGGTAGTAGCAAATTTTAAATCTCACCCCTGAATTCAAGGTGTGATAGAAAGGTAGATTTAGCTGTCTTCATCCTTTTTTAAAAAAATTTGATGAGTACTTCCGGAAATCATAGACAGAGAATTCAGCAATCAGTCTCCCAACAAAAAGGGGATTTCCTTTATCTCCACATAATAGTATAAATAAGGGAAGGAGGAAGATGGGGCGGGGACTCTCTGCCACCATCTTTTCACCAATGAAGGTGCACTAAAAGTAAAGCATTAAAGAAAAATTATTCAAGAAAGTCATGAGCATCAGTTTAGACCAGGGGTGAGCTTCAAAAATTTTAGCAAGGGGTTCTCTGCCTGTTTGCTGGGTGGGTGTGGCCATGGTGGATGTGGCCTAGTCAACCTCCTGCACCATGGCGGGGTGAGCGTTTTTGCTTTCCCTGGGTCCCAGAGGCTTTCCTTGAGCCTCCAGGAGGACAAAAACGGCCTCCCCGGGTTCCGGAAGCCCTCTGGAGACTAGGTCCATGTTTCGCTCTCCTCAAGGCTCTGTGGGCACCTTGCACTTACCTGCATTCAAAACGGGCCGCGTGGGGACTCCTAGGAGAGGCAGGGCAGGGTGGGCGGGGCCAGCCAGGTGTGGGATTTGGGGGTTCTCCGAACTGCACAGAATTTTAGCTAGAGGTTCTTCCGAACCCCTGTGAACCCCCAGCAGTTCACCCCTGGTTTAGACTGACAGATGGTATTGACTCTTTATCTATTTTCCCCAAGAAATTGCTCTTTATATCTAGAGACATGAATGAATGAATGAATGAATGAATGAATGAATGAATGAATGAATGAATGAATGAATGAATTCACTGTTTAGGCATGATCTCTATATGAAGCTACAGATCCTGCAGTGTATTCAGTATTTGATGAAGGAAAAATAAAATTCTTTTTGCCTTGTCTTGCTCTTCTTATTTTTCATATTTATCTGATTAGGTATCTGGTCTTGTTTACGATTTCTGCCACTTGCCTGTTCTTTTGGCATTTCTCTCTGCTTATATGTCTGGTTCCATTTTTCTTTGTAAGATCTTAAGCAAAACTTCATAAACATGAGGACTTAATGAAATGGTTCAGTAATTTCATTCAATGCATATTTTCTAGCATTTCCTTTCTTTGCTATAGGTACTATATATGTATATATGAAATTTTCCAATATCTTGGTCATACAACCTTGGTCTGTATTTGTTGACACACAACTTTTAGTACGTTAACTATTTCTTTGCCTGTTGATTTCTTTTTAAACAGTTCAGTTGGTATTTCATCTAGTGTCTAATGCTTTTCTGTCTAATAGCTGGCTTGTTAACTAGCTGACTATTGCATCTAGTGCAGTGTTTCCTAAACTTTTGACATATGTGTACCCCTTCTATAATTGCTGAGTAACGCTGAGTACCCCTCATAAAAAACATATGCTTTAATAAAAATCAAAATATATTGATTATATATATATAATCAGTGGATTATATATATTATATATATATATATATAATCAGTGGATTATTGATTATAATAAAATCAGTGGAACTTACTAAAGCACGATAACAGGCGCCCGGAACTAACTATTAAAGAAGTAAGTTATCTCTATAACAAAGTGCAGTATATTCACGCCGTGTCACGCCTCACAAGACTGTCTAACCGTTAGATAACACTGCAATTCTCCAGCTTTTAAACAGCTCCGAGGCTCAACGTTAACTGTTAATGTTCCCGCAGTTTAAAAATGGCCGAACCAGAGCTACGCGAAGGATGCGCAGAAGTTCCCGCCATAATGAGTTGCGATACGATGTATGATGGCCCCAGTTCCCGAGTAAAAACTGCGATACGCGCCTATTTCTTTCTTTGTTCTGTGGGCGCAGCTAAGCACGGTGCAGTGGATATTCTCACGTGATCCCCACTAAACTCCGGTGCAACGCGTACCCCCACCAAACTCTTCCCGTACCCTTGGGGGTACACGTACCACACTTTGGGAAACACTGATCTAGTGGAATTAGTTTCTGAACATGCAGGTAGGCCTTGACATATGACAGGTTGCTTAATGACAATTTGAAGTTACGATGGACATTAAAAAAAGCTACTTATGACCCATTCCCAAAGTTGCAACTGCTCCCCCTGTGGTTATTTTAATTGCATGTTGGTTGCTTGGCAACCGACTCGCATTTACAACTGATTGCATCATCCTGTTGTCCCATGACATCAATTTGTGATATTTTACTGGTTTCAGAAGAATGGATTTCCTTAACAACCATGTGATTTGTTTTACGACCATGGTGATTAGCTTTATGATATGATAAAAACAGTTGTAAAATCGAATCTGTTCATGTGGTTCTCTCCTTGATTAATTTCCACCCATTGCTTCTTGGCCTGCCATCAGGTGCTTTGGAGAATAGACTTACTCCCTCTTCTTTGTGGCAGCTCCTGGGATATTGGAACACTGCTATCATGTCACCCCTAGTCCTTCTTTTCATTAAACTAGACATACCCAGTTCCTCAACTGTTCTTCACAAGTTTTAGCCTCCAGTCCCCTAATCATCTTTCTTGCTCTTCTTGGCACTCTTTCTAGAGTCTCAACATCTTTTTTACATTGTGGTGACCAAAGCAATATTTATTTATTCTCTGTTTCCTGTTACTTTATTTTATTTGATTCTGATGTTGTCCATCTGGTTGGCAATAAAAAAAGGAATTGTCCTCACAATTTGTCTTCTGCGTCACTGCATCAACCCAGTCCAAATCTTTCTGTGATTCCAGAATATTCCATTTCCACATTCCAATTATGGTATATATTGGTAGTTTTTTATATTAAATTTAGCATTTAAGGTTTGTTACAGAAACACCCAGTATTTTTTTCCTGTAGTGCATCTGCAGAAGGTGCTTACAATTGTATAATAATGATATTTACTGGTTATTTAATAAAATTAGTATGTATAACCCTGTATTTTATTGACTTATTGCTGAGCACATATGTGTTTAATGACATCCTTTTTGAGTATAATTCCACTCTTTTCTTTCTTGTGGATCCATTCCCTGAATAGTATTTCATGTGTCACTCATTCTAGTTTATCTAAGTTCACATTGCTAAGATATTCCATTTGATATGCTGAAGGACTTCTTTGACAATTTCTGATTTTCCTTGGTTCATGCTAAATCCAGCTGAAACAGTTGCTCTCACAGTATCATAAAGTGACCCACGCCACAAATGCTAAATCAATTTGTGCAATCCACCCATGAAATAAAGCTAAATATTTCATTTTAGGGCCGGGATTGAACAAGAAATTAATATACCCCTTTAAATAGTGAAATGATTACATATCCCAGAGATGCTCAAATTTTGTGGAACTATAACCTGTCCAGGACGAGATGGCTCAATGGCTAAGACACTGAGCTTGTCGATCGAAAGGTCAGCAGTTCAGAGGTTCAAATCTCTAGTTCCGCGTAACGGGGTGAGCTCCCATTACTTATCCCAGCTTCTGCCAACCTAGCAGTTTGAAAGCACATAAAAAATGCAAGTAGAAAAATAGGGATCACCTTTGGTGGGAAGGTAACAGCGTTCCATGCGCCTTTGGTGTTTAATCATGCTGGCCACATGACCACAGAGACGTCTTCGGACAGCGCTGACTCTTCGGCTTTGAAACGGAGATGAGCACCACCCCCTAGAGTCGGGAAGGACTAGCACATATGTGCGAGGGGAACTTTTACCTTTACCTTTTCACCTTTCTGGTGTGAATTTGTGAAGACAGAGCAAGAAGCAAAGCTCAGAGGAAGTTTTGACATGTTTCTACAGTGGAGAAAAACAGACCTAACAACTAAGGGACAGCATGACATGGGTTTTGTAATTCGTTAGCTAAACAATTACTTTGTATTTTAATTTGGCTTATTTTCTATATTCAGGCTCATTACAAACTGGAATATAGGACAACTTTTATTATATGGTTGTGTGGATGGATTAGATAGCTTCTAAACATTCCTAAACTGAAATGATAAGTGACAGAAAGAATGGCTAGATCCTGTCTCCTGATAGGAAAAAAAATTCTTTGTGTCAACGGGCATGTGGTTATCTGACTTCAGACAAGATTTGTGGTTGATTTACTGTGTGAAGGAGAGGTTATTCTTATCTTGTCGAATCAACTTTCCTCTTTCATTTTTCTTTGTTGTGTTAACTATAAAAAGGAATGAAAGATGGATCTCGAGGGAGATAAAGAGGGAGATCCCACCTTATCAGGGCACCCTAATAAACTGCTTTTAAATGATCTTCCAATTCAGATGTTTATTGGGAAGGTAAACCGAGGCAGAACCTAAGGCCAGATTTGGCTATCAAAACCAGAAGGGATATGGCACCCCTCTTTTCTTCCTGTCCTTTAGATGTCACCAGGGCCAAACCCAGTTCCTCTCTTTGCCTAATTGTCAACTCGCAAAGCATCCCTGGCCTGCTCTCGAGTTGCCATAGGCCAGGGGGAATGGGAAACCTGTGAAACTGCACAGCAGCCAAAAACAGATGCACATTCCACGCTTATCTCTCTCAAGGCTGTATCCCAGGGTTACCTACAGCAGCAAGGGAAGTGACCTCTTCAACCCGTGAAATTGCTCCGTTGGTGAATGTGATTGATGACACACCGTGCGGGGGAGAGGGGAAACAGGGTCATAATTGGAGCGCATATTACGTAGGGTCAGAGCTGGCTTCACTTGGGAATGTGCTGACATGAAGCTCCTAATAAATAACTAGATTTCTTTTGAAGCTTGGCTGAGACTCATGATTTAATTAGGGCATCCGTCAGAGCTCTGACACTTATCACATCAGACCCACACTGACCCTCCCTGCCCCAGCAATTCCCTGCAATCCCATCTAAGTAGACGTAGGAGTAGGAGTAGAAGTCTCCTGACTAACTCAATATACAGCCTAAGAACAGCCCATACATGGAGTTGCAACCTAAAGAAATCCCAACCTTTCATCCTTTCATCAGCTGATGACCTCAACATTCCATCTCCTTAAATAATAAACTTCTCCAGGTCTGCTGTTGCTCCCAAAAGCTCCATTTTGCCTAACAATAGTAATCATCCTAGCTCAGGGGTTGGCAACCTTAAACACTCAAAGAGCCACAAAGGTCCTAACTGGAAGCTTCCTGTTCAATTCTAGAGCCGACCAGAAGTCCGGTTTCCCCACCATAGAGTCTCCTCCTAACAAAGCATCCCTTTTCCTATGCTGACCGGAAGTTTGGTTTCCCCCCCGCCACCATAGAGTCTCCTCCTAGCACAGCATCCTTTTTCCTATGCTGATTGGAAGTTTGGTCCTCCCCCACCACCACCACCATAGAGTCTCCTCCTAGTGTGGTGTCCTTTTTCCTCTACCTGTCCTAACCGAAAGACCTATCAATTGTAGAGCCAACTGGCAACAAGGAGCCACAGCAGAGGGATGAAAGAGCCACATCCAGCTCCAGAGCCACGGATTGCTGACCCCTGTCCTATCTACACTGACAAAGCCTACCTAGCTTTCCCAAACTAACCAGTCAGTCAGATCCCTAGGATTTCTCATCTTGCAGCCCTCACCTTCTATACAAATCTTTGTTTTCCCATTATTCAAGATCGTTTTTTCTTGTACATCTTAACATCCTGGCTATAAAAGATGGCTCAGTGGTGTGCTCCTTATTTCGATTGTTCCATAACAGTTAAAAACTCACTTGCATTTTGCCTGGCTGAGCTTACAGCTGGTGTGCATAAACCAGGCTGATGTGCATGGAGTGAATTCCAACAGCCTGAATCAATTTTTTGGGGGGAAAATGTGCATCCATTTATGGATCCCAACATTCCATTGAAAAGTTGCTAAGCAAAGGGTAAACTGGAAGATATATAAAACACATACTATGCTATACTATTTGATCCTTGGCTGGCTCAAGGTTGATTCAGTTATCCGAGGTCACAAAATGAGGACCCAGAGCATTGGGGGCAATACACTGGGCTGTCCACTCATTCACACTCATAACAGTGATTTAGTGGGTTTATTAATATTGCTCAGCAGTTCCCTTCACCAAAACCCCAGAACTATCCCAATTAAGTCCAGCCAAAAGCGGACCAATGCTAGTCCACAAAGTACTGTATTTTTCGGAGTACAAGTCACTCCAAAAAAGAGGGTGAAAATCTGGGTGTGTTTTATACTCCGAATGTAACCCCGCCCAGCTTCTCAAACGGAGGTTTCAGAGGCTGAAAAAAGCATCAGAAACGAAGCTTCAGAAAAAAAGCCCCCAAACAGAGCTTCAGAGGCTTTTTTTCTGAAGCTCTGTTTCAGAAGTTTCAGAGGCAGAAAAAAAAGCAAAAAAAAAAAAAAAAAAAAAAGCAAGGCACAGAGCTCACAACCAAGGAACCTGTTGCTAAAATTCACCTCTGGGAACAGCTGATTGGGGATATACCGGGAGGCCGATCCACCTGCCAATCAGCTTTTTTCTTATTTTCCTCCCCAAAAACTAACATGCGTCTTATACTCTGAAAAATATGGTAATGGCCAATGAGTTCACAAGGCACTTGAAGGTTACCCATACAAGACAAATCTACCAGGGAAAATTAAATCCGCAATTTGTTAATTTTAATTAACAAGAGGGTTCACGAGGGAAGAAAAGTCCCGAGTTCACAAGGCACAATCCAAAGTCAATGCACATCATCAATCCAAAGCAAGAATCACAACAACCAGAAAACACAGCTAGGAACTGAACATGTTCCAGGCATTGTCTGTCTGCTGTGCTAAATAGCCAACTTCCGGTGCAGCCCATTGAGAAGGACGAGGCTGCCTCCACGTGAGTGATCTAGCTGACCTTCTCTGCTCCTGCCTTTTCTCTGCCCTACGTGTTCTTGGATCAGTTGCAGAAGGCAGTTCCTCTTCCTCCTCACTGACCAGCTGCAGCTGTGGGCTTTCCCCACCTGAAGCCTCAGGGCTGTCCTGCTGCAGCTGTGCTTCAGCCAAATCCTTCTCAGGTGGCTGGTTGGAGCCATTGACCAACTTCTCTCCTGACATGCCCAGAACTGGTTCATCTTCCTCTGAGCTGACATCTGGAGAGGTATCTGGGGAAGCATCACATATACTGACTCTGTAAACCACTTACAGAGGGATTGTAAAGCACTATGAAGTGGCATATAAGTCTAAATAGCTATTGCTATACTACATCTGAATTTTGTTTTAAATAAAGTGATTTTATTTGCTTTGTTGTAAATGTACAGTGGTGCCATTTGGATTAGGACCCTTAGGAGAAGTTATGGAAAGCCTTATCTTCCTCCCTTTAATCCCTTTAAGATTTCCCTTCCTACACAGTTACCATAATACATGATGTGTGATTATGAATTTATTTTTCTGAATAGAGATTGAGATGAATATTGTATTCCCTCTCCCCTACTTCACATTGAATGATCCCACTCATATCTCAAAGGTTGGGGTTTTTGTCCCAAAAAGCAACTGGATCATGTTTTTTCTTGAGGAAGAAGATAGTTCGCTTCTCATACAAGAAGCTTCGTGAGTTCTGAACTCATGAACCTTCTAGGGCAGTGATGGCTAAACTTTTTGCCATTGCGTGCCAGGAGGAGGCCGGGGGGTCACATGTGTGCCCACACCCATATTTCTATGTGGCCCGCCCCGCCTCCGGTGGGATCAGAAGTTGGCAAATGGGCCGTTTTCGGCCTCCAGAGGGCCTCGGGGGGGGGGGGGGGGACAATGCTGTTTTCGCCCTTCCCAGACTCCTAGAGAGGCTTTGGAGGCTGGAGGCAGCAAAAAATAGGCCTCCCAGTCCCACTGGAAGTTGGCAAATGGGCCGTTTTTGGCCTCCAGAGGGCTTCCGGGGAGGTAGGGAAGGCCATTTTCACCCTCCCCAGACTCCTAGAAAGGCTCTGGAGCCAGGTGAGAGAGAATAATGGGCCTTCCCCCAAGGCCCTCCAGAGGCAGGAAACAGCCTGTTTCCCTACTTCTGGTAGGCCCAGAAGGCCCGAAAATCAGCTGGCCGGCATGCGTATGCGCGCCAGAGCTGAGCTCACTTGCCCACTGATATGGCTACACATGCCACCTGTGGCACGCGTGCCATAGGTTCACCATCACAGTTCTAAGGTGTGAAGCAAAACATGTTCTTTAAGAAAACAACATTTCTTCCTGAAGAAAAAACATAGTCCGGTTGTCTTTTTAAAAAAAAAAAAAAAAGCACCGTTGAGACAATCGTGACCTGGATGACTGAGAAACTCCACAGACATTGATCCCATCCATAATGGGGTTATCAGACACTTTCAATAAGGTCAATAAAAGGCAGATAGAACAGTATATTGTGTATTCACACATTGCTTCGTTTAACCCTGTGACAACAGAATTGATAGCAAATTTTGGACAGATGGATGAAGGGAGAAACTTCACTTTTGAAGTTTGGATGGCCACTGCAATTTTACGAGAGTCGCTTGGTGTTTAAAGCAAGCATCTGGTGAGGCTCGAACAATCCTCATTTTGTCTTTTGGTACTTTTGAAGCTTGTGAGAATTCATAAAACTGCAGACTTCAAAAGGTAGCTATTCTATTAGAGTTGGCTACGGCTGCCTTTTCTCATTTAAGTACTGTTTTAAAATATTTCTGTATGCTCTCCATAATATATATGCTTTTTTTTTTCTTTTTAAAGGAAAAAAAAGTCCAATTGTTTGCTGAAAGGAAACCTAAGTGGTGTACGGGAAAGGAAATTCTTTGCTAGATCCAATTCTGCCTGTCTGGATTTTTTTTTTTTTCCCCTGCCTAGTTCCAGCCCTGTTAAATTTCATTAATTTACTAGAAGTTGAAAGTGAGAGGGAATAAGAAAAGGTAAGTTTTTAAAAAAGCACCTCATTCAAAATCATAGAGTGAGCTTGCTGATTTAGGGGAAATTGGGTTTAGAATAGAATAGAATAACAGAGTTGGAAGGGACCTTGGAGGTCTTCTAGTCCAACCCCCTGCTTAGGCAGGAAACCCTGCACCACTTCAGACAAAGGATGATCCAATCTCTTCTTAAAAACGTCCAGTGTTGGAGCATTCACAATTCTGGAAGCAAGTTGTTCCACTGGTTAATTGTTCTATCTGTCAAGAAATTTCTCATTAGTTCTAGATTTCTTCTCTCCTTGATTAGTTTCCACCAGTGACGGGTTTCAAAACCTATCATTATAGGTTCACTCGTGGGTGCTTGCACACTCGCACACACAACATTTCTGCGCATGCACAGAAGCATTGGGGTGGGTGGAGCCTCCCACTGCTGCTACCGGTCCTCCCGATCTGGGGCAAATCGGTAGCAACCCACCACTGGTTTCTACGCATTGCTTTGTAGGAAGTTAGCACCCACCCCTCTCCTAGGAAAATGAAATATTCAAGGATTATTAAAAAGGCAGAATATTATATTTTCCCTAAAGGAGAAACATGTTTCAAAAGACAAACTCAGAGCCTCAGCTCCCTGCCCCCCCCCCACACCTCCCCAGCAGATATTTTGGTGCCAACCTATCTATAAGACAAAGGCTGGACCAGCTCCAGTGGTGAAATCTGGCCAGATCTATCCGGCTCACGGGAACCGGTAGGGCCGATGGTGGGAGGCTCCGTCCACCCACCCACCCACCCACCCATGAGGATGTTATTACATCCTGTTTTTTACCCTCTGTGCATGTGCAGAAGAGGGGCGGGTGTTCACATTTCCGAACCAGTAGCGAAGGTAAGTACATTTCACCGCTGGCCAACTCATCTACAACAGAAAAGACATGGCCCTCAGGACATGATAGGATTAGCCCTCACTCAAGATCCAGACCAGGACAAAGCCATTAAACCATAATAAGAATTGGCCAAAGCCCCTTCATTACATAATCACCCAGCAAGATTCAACCAGGCCTGGGAGTCTGACAACCAATCAGAGTACATTCCTTACACAGGAACAGGAAGCTCCAAGGCGGGGCCCAAGAGAGGGTATAAATCTCTCTCCCTCTCTCACCCATGTGCTCATTTTGCCCCAGACCTCAAACTATGTGGTCCTATCCACCATTAAAACGTCTTTCCAAACAGCTTCCATGTTTCCAATATCTTTTCCCCACTTGGAACTGAACCCAGATGGACATTTCTTCCAGCAGCTTCTTGTCCTGCCCTCAGGTACTTTGGAAAATAGGTTGACTCCCTCTTCTTTGTGGCAACTCCTGAGATATTGGAACATTGCTATCATGTCACCCCTGGTCCTTCTTTTCATTCAACTAGGCCTGCCCAATTCCAGCAACCGTTCTTCATATGTTTTAGCCTCCAGACCCCTAATCATCTTTGTTGCTCTTCTCTGCACTCTTTCTAAAGTCTCCACATCTTTTTTACATCATGGTGACCAAAACGTGATGCAGTATTTAGTGTGGCCTTACCAAGGCATTATAAAGTGATATTAACACTTTACGTGGTTTCCTGGAAGTTTTCAAGAAGAGACTGAACTGCCATCTGTCAGAAATGGTGTAGGGTCTCCTGCTTAGGCGGCGGGTTGGACTAGATGACCCACAAGGTCCCTTCCAACTCTGTTAATCTGTAATCCTCAATTCAGTTTTAGGACTACTTAGGTAGAAAAATGTCCAGTCAGTTTTTAACTTTGCTTCCAAGGACCACATCACAATGATTCCCACCTTCCCAATACCGATAGTGCTTGATTTGCAATTATTCATTTGACTACCATTATAACAACAGTGATTTACAACTAATCCTTGCACTTACAACAGTTCACAGCCTTCCCAGGGTCTTGTGATCAAAATTCAGGTACTTGGCAACCAATGTGTATGTACAATGGTTGCAGTGTCTCTATCCAGTACGGTAGATGAAGATGAATTGCACAAGAGAAATCTCTGTGTGAATGAAACTTTAAATGGAACAGTGATTGCACAAGGGCAACCCCACTCTCTCGGCTGAAGAGGCCTTAATCCAGTGGCACAGAGAACTGTTATAGCTGGGACCCCTCCTGCTACAGTGAAGAACCAGAACATCTGACTATCTTGTCATGCTTGCTTCCTTGATCATCAGATTGTGGATCAATCTCCTCTTCTCTTCTAGAACTAAGGAGGAATTTCCTGCCAGTTTGAGCAATTCATCAGTGGAACAACTTGCCTCCAGAAGTTGTGAATAACCCAATACTGGAAGTTTTTTAAGAAGATGTTGGATAATTATTTGTCTGAAGTGGTGTAGGGTTTCCTAGGGAGTTGGACTAGAAGACCTCCAAGGTCCCTTCCGACTTTGTTATTCTGTTATTCTCAATCTGCCAGGATCAGACTTTATACACCAGGATAGACCAATCCCTTACCTCACGGAGAGTTGAAGTCCCTCCACCTACCCTTACTTGCTTTAGCCCATGAGCCAAGATGGCTTACTCGGACATGGCCGCTGCACTATGTTACAGCTATTTGGAACCTCAGGTGAGAATTGAGTACTGGGGAGAACCACAGGTGAACAAGGAGCCATAAAAAGGGGCATGGCAGGTGCCTCCACCAGATGTTTCAACCCTCCCAGAACACTCTATACATCTCCATTATCTATCTATTATCCATCTATCATCCATCCATCTATCCATCCATCATCTATCTATCTATCAGAAACAAGCTGCACTGGCTCCCGGTGGTCTTCCGGGTGCGCTTCAAGGTTTTGGTTACCACCTTTAAAGCGCTCCATGGCTTAGGACCTGGGTACTTGCAGGACCGCCTACTACCACCAATAGCCTCCCACTGGCTGGTACACTCTCATAGAGAGGGGCTCCTCTGGGTGCCGTCAGCAAAACAATGTCAACTGGCGGCCCCCAGGGGGAGAGCTTTCTCTGTGGGGGCACCTACTATCTGGAACGAGCTCCCCCCGGAGATACAGAGGATCCCGGATCTGCGCACCTTCCGCCGCGCTCTTAAGACCTTTCTATTTCGCCAGGTGGGCCTGGCCTAACCTCTCTCCGTTTTTAGCGCTAAATTTTAATCTGTTTTAAACTATGTGGGGTGTTTTAATTTTGTCTGGGCCAAATTTATTTAATCTGTTTTTAGTTGGGTTTTAAATTTTGTATTCATGTATTTTTATCGTTGGCTGTACACCGCCCTGAGTCCTTCGGGAGTAGGGCGGTATATAAATCCAATAAAATCTAAATCTAAATCTAAATCTAAATCTAAATCTAAATCTAAATCTAAATCTAAATCTATCTATCTACCTACCTACCTACCTACCTACCTACCTATCATCCATCATCCATCCATCTATCTATGATCTCTCTCTCTCTCTTTCTCTCTCTCTGTCTCTCTCTCTGTCTCTATATAAATATTAAGACATAGTAATTTAGCAAATAGAGTTGCACAACTTAATAAATTATGGACTTGTTTTGCAATTACTGTAGAAATATATTTGTCAATATTCAACTGGGGGGACAATCTATGTGTAACTTTGTCTTTATGCACATCTTTTGGTTTTGTATTGTTTTGTTTTTCCTTTCTTCTTTTATCTCTTTGGATTTTGTATTCTAAACAAAAGTAAAAAAAATCATCAAAAAAGAGACATACTTTTCTGAATAGAACTCAACTGTTTGGAATGACGTTATGAACCAAATTTTATAAAATACAGTGGCTTAATTTGCATAACATACCAAACCAACATTAAAGAAAAAGTGTTTTATGGCTTAGTGTAATGTGTGAATCAAAAATATATTATAAGTATTTAAAGTATTGTTTACAGGATGAAGAAAATACGCTGACAACATTGTCTATATACTACTGATGTGCAAGTGTGGCATTCAACTTGAGTCAGTTAAAAAACTGCATTGCTGCAGTTCATTAATGCTTACTTCTTTTGTGGAAGGCTGAAATTGTGTTTGCGTTGCTCTTGTATTTCTTAGAAAAGTGAAATGATGATGATGAGGAGGAGGAGGAGGAGGAGGAGGAAGAGGAGGAGGAAAATGGAGCCAGAAGGGACCTTTAAGGACTTCTAGTCCAACCCCCTGCTCAAGCATACAAGTGCTTGTCCAATCTCTTCTTAAAAACCTCCACTGATGAAGCACCTACAACTTCTGAAGAGAAG
This sequence comes from Masticophis lateralis, assembly GCA_030761175.1. Classification (NCBI taxonomy): domain Eukaryota; kingdom Metazoa; phylum Chordata; class Lepidosauria; order Squamata; family Colubridae; genus Masticophis; species Masticophis lateralis. The sequence goes on along the minus strand of JAUDYJ010000005.1, from coordinate 11,632,869 downwards.
CTGTTCCGCTGGTTAATTGTTCTCACTCTTAAGACGTTTCTCCTTAATTCCAGGTTGCTCCTCTCCTTGATTAGTTTCCATCCATTGTTTTTTGTCTTACCCTCAGGTGCTTTGGGAAGTAAATCAAACCCCTCTTCTTTGTACTAGCCCCTCAAATGCTGGAATACTGCTATCATGTCCTCCCAGTCCTTTTTTTCTCTAGATTAGCCATACCCAGTTCCTGCAACCATTCTTCATATGTCTCCAGGCCTTTAATCACCTTAGTTGCTCTTCTCTGCACTTTTAGTCTCAACATCTTTTTTATATTGTGGTCACCAAAACTGTATGCTGTATTCCAGATGTGGTTTTACAATACTAATACTAATACTAATACTAATACTAATACTAATACTAATACTAATACTAATACTCCCGATGCTCCCATGTCACACCCCTCCTGCATGACCCGCATTGGCTACCGGTTGCCCTCCAGGTGAAGTTAAAGGTTTTGGTGATTACCTATAAAGCCCTACATGTTTTAGGCCCGGGGTATTTGGCAGAACACCTGTGGCCAGCAACAGCTCCCCATCGCCCGGTGCACTCAGAGAGGGCCTACTTGGGGTCCCTTCAGCCAGGCAATGTCGGCTGACGGCCCCTAGAAAGCGAGCCTTCTCTGTAGGCGCACCTACCCTCTGGAATCAGCTCCCCTGGAGCTCCGGGTAGCCCCCGACCTTCGCTCTTTCCGCCGGGACCTTAAAACATGGTTGTTTCGCCAGGCTGGCCTGGACTGAATGGGGTTTTAATGGGAATTTTAGTTTTTATTGTCTGAATTTTAATCTGGACTGGTGTTATTATTGTTGTGAGCTGCTCAGAGTCCTCGTGGAGAAAGGGCGGCATATAAGTCCGATAAAATAAAATAAATAAATAAATAAATACTAATACTACTAATACTAATACTAGAAATACTAATGCTTCACATGATTTTGATTCTATGCCTCTGTTTATACAACCAAGGATTATATTAGGTTTTTTTTTTTATTGCTACCACACACTGCTACAGCTGCTGCTGCTGTTCTTCGGTTTTACAATTCCTTACACACTGTTGTGCTCCTATAGTTATGTAAAATGTAATATGAAATTTCAGTTTAATATGATTCACTCATGTATCTAAAATAAAAAAAAATTATGTGAGGGTCAGTTTTATTTATTTATTTATTTATTTGAAAGTTGTTATTATTTCATGACAATTGGCCAAATCAAATTATTTTGCAATTGATCAATAGGTAGGCTTACGATTCCTTGTTTTTGCTTTATATTAAACACCTTTTTTTTCTTTTTACAATGACCAGATGGAGTAGAAACTATTCACAGAACAAAAGAGCCAACAGCTGTGGCTATACCAGGTTGGGAGGTTGCAGCAAAGGGCTCCCTTTCCTAATTGGCATTCTGCCAACATTCTCATCATCCACCGCAAATGAAAAAGCCATTGGCAACACACTGTATTTGTCTGTGGAGATTCTCAGTCATCCAGGTCATGGTTTTTCAAGAGGCAACTGGGCTTTCTGTTTTTTCTTTGAAGGTGTTTTGCTTCTTATCCAAGAAGCTTCTTCAACTCTGACTGGAAAGTGCGGAATGGAAGGATTTATACTCCTTGCAAACAGCTGGTCATTTGCATTCTTTTAGCGAGTTGTTAAGGTCACCTGGAGATTTATCTGTATCCTCAGGGTCCCCTGAGTGGTGCAAATTGGCGTGGAGCCTTCTTGGAACTGTTGAAATGAGTGTGTTGTAGATTGGAGATAGAGGATGTCATATCCCTTCCCCTCTGTTGAGAGAGGGCTGTTCAATTTTGACATACATGGCCTCTTTGACCCCTCTTTCAAACCAGCGGTCTTCTCTGTCCAAAATGTGGGCTTTGCTGTCTTCAAATGAGTGACCTGTGCCTTTTAAATAAAGATGGACTGCAGAATCTAGTCCTGATGTGTTTGTTCTCCTATGTTGTGCCATGTGCTTATGAAGTGGTTGTTTTGTTTCCCCAATGTACAGATCTGCATGTAGCTTGCTGCTCACTGTACAACACACTTTATTGTATTCACCACACTTCCATGGCCACTCTTTCACCCCCCTGCCCAATCTTCCGCTGCCCTTGTTCTCTGCATCAAAAAAGATCAAGATCACAGGAAGTATAATACCACTCTGTACGGGTAGTCCTTGACTTACAACAGTTCATTTAGTGACCAGCAGTGAAAAAAAAGTGACTTAGGTTTTTCACACTTGCGACTGTTTGCAGAATCCCCATGGTCACACAATCAAAATTCAGATGTTTGGAGGCCGACTCATATTTATGACGGTTGCAGTATCCAGGGGGGTCATGTGATCATTTTTTTATGACTTTCTGAACAGCAAAGTCAAGAGGAAAGCCAGTTCCACTGAACAATTGTGTTATTAACTGTAGGAAGTTCAAACCCACCCCTCTCCTAGAAAATGAAATATTTTAGGAAATATTAAAAAGGGCAGAATATTTTCCCTAAAAGGGAGGCAGAAACTCACCCCCCCCCCTTTGTTAATAGACCATTAAGACCTGGGCCAGTCCATTCTACATAACAAAAATCTACCTCCTTCAGGCAAAGCCATTTAATTGCCTTTCATTGCATCACCCAGCAAGATTCAACCAAAGTTAACACACAGGCAACCTAAAAAGCTAGCTATGACCTCTGACAGCAACCAATCAGGATACTCTTCCTTTGCCTCAAATCCAGAGAGGGTATAAAACCCAGGGACTCTCAGCACCTCTTCCCTTTTTTCACCCAAGATCTCCAAGGCATGTGATCCTGTTCATCAATAAACCTTCTTTCCAAGCAACTTCCATGAATCCAGTGTCTTTTTCTGCACTTGGAACTGAACCCAGAAGGACATTTCTTCCAACATAACTAAACAATTGCAGTGACTCAGTTAACAACTGTGGCAACTAAGGTCGTAAAATGAGGCAAACCTCACTTAATAAATGTTTCACTTTTGCTTCTCATCCGAGAAGCTTCTTCAGAGCCTTTCTGACTGCTGCTAAGCAATGCTCAATATTGATTTTGATTCTTATTTACCAATTGGAACCATGGAATATCAGTCAGATAAGGGAAGGGTAAATGGATTCTTAATGTATTCATGTCTACATGCATCCGTGTATAAAGATATTTTAAATTCAATGCTCAGCTGAATTTTGCTCAATTTTGCTCAATTTTGCTCAATTTTGTTGATCCACAGGGAGAAATATATATTTCAAATTATATAGTTGTATATAGCTAAAATTATTTAGGTAACAGCAACAGGGCAAAATATAGGCAAAGACTGTAGATGGGAGAGATGGGGGATAAATCGAACAGCTATCCTGATAGAGATTATGATTTTTCCCTTGTTAATTTGAGTCTCTCATTATAAAATTAATGCATTTATTTTCACTAGCATTTTATACCCTAGATGGCAGCAGTGGAACAAAATAGCCGTGGAGGAAAATATAGTTTGCTAATCATAATTATATATGTTATTTTTGGTGTGTTCATTTAGGTGGTAATGAATTTATTTATATAGTTCATCAAGTTTAACAACTGAGGAGATGATTTTCTGAATGAAACAATAGAAGCTAATTGTCCAATACAGTTTATAGCCTTTACCCGAATTACTGGAAGAGCTTGATTTACATTAGCTTAAAACCTTTACAACAGCCCTATAAGGCAGGCTTGCACTATTTCTGATTTTCATATCAAATACGCTATGAAACTTATCAGCAGCTGAAGATAAGAACTAATGGCTCTACTTAGTAAATTCCTAGATGAGGCAAGATTTGAACCAGGGAGATCATGCTAGTGACACTCGCAAAACATTAACGTTCAGATTAATAATCTGAATGACTAATCTAAATAACTGTCTGAGATTTTGAGGATTAAATGAAGAATCTTGGTTTTAGCACTGTCCAAGTGAGACCAGAATTAAGCTTATCTTCCAGTTACAGCTTTCTCATATCTTGCTAAGATTTTATTTGACTGACCGATTGATCGATCGATCGATCAATTGATTGAAAGTATCTTTAGGGTTTTAGAATTTAAATCTTGTCTTTTGTTATCATTAATAATTTTATTAGCTTTATACTATACTGTTTTTATTATTATTGGTTTTCCTGTTAGCTATTTTGTTATTAATATGGTATGTAGATCAGTGGTTGGTTCCTCCCGGTTCAGCCTGGTTCAGCTGAGCCGGTAGTGGTGACGATATGACGTCACCGAACCAGGTTTTTTTGTCTGGGAGCTGGGCCCCCCCGTCCCCCCCCCATGTTATTCTTAACTTTTATTTGGCCCCACCCCCAATCTATTTGCTGCCTCCCAAGTCCCAGCTGATCGGCTAGAAGGAAAAAAGTTGTTTAAACTCTTGCCGCAGGGCTTCAAAGGGCCACCCTACAGCTGATCAGTGTTAAAAGGCAATGTGGTGGTAGACCAGTGTGCTTGAAAAACAAATGGGTAGACTGGTGCCTCCAAAAACAAATGAGTAGATTGGTACAGCTCTGCAAGCAGTTAAAAGCCTGGTAGACCAGTACCTCTGCTAAATCCTAAAGAATTGTCACATGACCATCAAACCACACCCACAAAATAAGCCACGCCCACAGAACCAGTAGTAAAAATTTTTAGAACCCACCCCTGATCTAGATAACAGACTAATAATTTGTAAACAGATTGAATAGTTTGAAATTGTTTTGGCCTGTTCTGCAAGGGATGGGAAACTAACACTGTGGTATTCTATCAATCAGCGTTCAATTACGGAGGATAATATGTGCCTATGTGTTAGTCTTTTTTTTTTAAAGACACCTTTTTCTTTTTAATGTCTTGCATGTTGTGTTTTTTCTTCTTTTATCCTTTTTTTAAAAAGTATTTTGGTATGTTGTATTTTTACTTTGTTTCAATAAATTAAATGTGTGAAAGCACCTGTGGGCTTTTTCAAAACTATATACTGATTAAAAGTAACCAATGTAGAAAGCCCCCCTGCTCCCCGGAATAAAATATTCCACAGAATAAGAAAAGAAGCAGAATAGAATATTTTGCCTAAAGGAGAAGAGGTGAAAACTCTCCTTAACAAAGGCAGAGAGCAGCCCCCGTCTCTCCATGCAGGCAAAACTTAAGGAAATTAAGTTTCATTCATAAAGCAATGTATACATTGTAAAACTGGACTTGGCCAAAGCAATCTCCAAATAGATGGCAGAAATAGACAAGATTAGGCTAACACAGTGTCGGCAAACCTTTTCGGCACCAAGTGCCAAAATGGGAGTGTGCGTGGGCGCAAGAGAGCACCAGAAACAGGAACAGCAGCTCCCTGGCGCGCCAGTAGTGAAATCCATTTTTTTTACTACCAGTTCTGTGGGCGTGGCTTGGTGGGTGCGGTATGGCTTGGTGTGCGTGGCAGGGAAAGGATACTGCAAAATCTCCATTCCCTCCCCACTCCAGGAGGAGACTAAAATCTCCATTCCCACCCCTCTCCAGGGGAAGAATACTGCAAAATCTCCATTCCCACCTCACTCCAGAGGAAAGATACTGCAAAATCTCCATTCCCATCCCACTCTGGGGCCAGCCAGAGGTGGTATTTGCCACTTCTCTGAACAACTCAAAATTTCCACTACTGGTTCTCCGAATTGCTCAAAATTTCTGCTACCGGTTCTCCAGAACCTGTCAGAACCTGCTGGATATTATCCCTATGGTGCGCATGTGCGGGAACACTGGAACCTGGAAGAGCAGTGCTCCGGCGCGCATGCACACACCGGGAAGCTGAACTTCCAGTTTCCGTCACCTGGTTTTCCAGTTTCATGTGTGAAGACCAGCTAGCACTCCAGAAACCAGGAGCTGCTCTTCCAGTTTCCAATGCTCCCACGTGCAAAGACCAGCTGGCCGGCGCGCATGTGTGCACCGGAACCTAGAAGAGCAACATGCCTGGAGAGATGACTCTGTGAGGTACTTCTGGCACGCGTGCCATAGATTCTCCATTAAGGGGCAAACAGGTTTAGATCAGGAAGACAAACACCTAGGATTTTCATTTCTCCTTTACCTTTAGGGTCAGTCACAACTTTGCAGACCATAGTAGAAATCTTGCAACACAGTTAAATAATAAAGTGCACACAGACCTAAACATGTCAATTACAAAGCCTTAAAAACATATAAAAATTCATCTACTGGTACTTACCAGACTAATTTGCTAGCTGCCCCCAAAAATGTTTGCTGTTGTCACTGCTATCTCTGGGCCAATAAACCTCCTTTCCAATTGCAGCTTGCCTCAAACCTATTTTCCTCTGCCTGCGTTTCTCTCCCAGTTTGAAATAAAACACAGACTGGATTTAACCTCTAACATCAACATAAATGAACACATGGACAGCAGACTTAAGTCAGTTCTATTGCAACCTCGAAATTTATTGGCAGTATGTTAAAAGACCTGGTTGAACAAAAATGTTTCTGTGTGGGTCCCACAAAGACAATAAAATGCATGCCTCACTAGGGAAGGCAGCCTGGAGTTCTGAGCATCACTAGAACATTTGATTGCCAGACAGCTGCTTGTCACAGCTGTTTGACATGGGAGAATATCTGGAGCTAGGCCTCCAATAGATGATCAGAGAACATTACACACTATCGTTATTTCCGTTGTCCAAGAACTAGTTTCAAAAAATCTGCAATTAACCATCTTCTGCTTTTCCAACTTGGAAACTTTGCCCCAAATTGTCTGGCCTGTTCTGAAGCTGCCACAAATTTTATTGCAAAACAAATGCATCCTGTACCATCCTGACCAAACAAAATGCTTGTTTGTTTGTTGAAAAGAGCAACAAAGATGATTAGGGGACTGGAGCAGTGGTGGGTTGCTACCGGTTCGCTCTGGATCGTCGCGCGACAAGCCCATGCATGTGCACGAGCAAACCGGTAGCAAACTAAATTGAAACCCACTACTGGACTGGAGACTAAAACATATGAAGAACGGTTGCAGGAATTGTCTAGTTTGATGAAAAGAAGGTCAAAGGGTGACATGATAGCAGTCTTTCAATATCTTAAAGGCTGCCACAAAGAAGAGGGAGTCAAGCTCTTCTCCAAAGCACCTGAGGGCAGGACAAGAAGCAATGGATGGAAACTAATCAAAGAGAGAAGCAATTTAGAACTAAGGAAAAATTTCCTGATGGTGAGAACAATAAACCAGTGGAACCAGTGACTTGCCTCCAGAAGTTGTAAGTGCTTCAACCCTGGAGGTTTTTAAGAAGAGATTGGACAACCATATATCTGAATTTGCATAAGATCTCCTGCTTGAGCAGGGGGTTGGACTAGAAGACCTCAAAGGTCCCTTCCAACTCTGCTATTATGTTATTATGTTATTCAATGGCAAATGTTAGTTGAGCACTGAGCAGATAGAAAGCCAGAATGGAATAATCTTACCCAATCTGTTATTTTCTCAATGTTTGACTGGCACTCCAGTAAGATTGTTTGTTAAGAAGTTAAAGTTCATCACCTATGGATGGCATCAGCTGTTTTAAACGTAGGGCAGAACATATGGATAAAAGATTTAGAAGGTGGAAAACAGATGGGAGGAAACATTTTCATATCAGCTTTCTCCCTTGAGATTAACAGCTAATGACATTTCTGAGTATGTTCTCTTTCAAATGGCACTGACATGCTATGATTTAGCTGTGCTGTTTAATTTTGTACTTTGCTTCTTCTCCTTCTCATATTTGTTCCCCATTGTGATCTGGCTTGATGAGAAAGTGGATCAAAATTTAATTTTCTTCCATTCAGTCATGTCCAATTCCTGGAGATTATCTGGATGAACCCCTCGATTGTCTCGTCAAGGATTTTCAGAAGTGGTTTGCCATTGCCTCTTTCCTAGGGCCGAGAGAAATGGATCGGCCCAACATCTCCCGCTAACGTCATGCCTAAGGCAGGACTAGAATTAATGGTCTCCCAATTTCTGGCTTGAATAACTATATTGAACTAGCTCTTGGATTAAAGAGTGGAAAATTATAAATTGGATTTTGCCCTCAAATTGACTTTAAACACTAGATCAGGGGTGTCAAACTCAATTTTATTGAGGGCCGCATCAGGATTATGTTAGACCTCAAGGGCCTGGGGGGCATGGCCATGGGGCATGGCCAGCTTGATGTCACTCATGTCAGGGGTGCCTGTGGTGGCCCGAGCGCTCTGCCAGTGAAAACAGGCTCCCGAGTTCCATTTTCGGATGTGACGGCTTCTTACAACCATCTGCCAGTGAAAAAGGAGCTCGGGAGGGCCACACACGGCTCTCTCGAGCTCCGTCTTCGCTGGCAGAGGCTCCGCAGGCCTTGAGTTTGACACCTCTGCACGAGATGATGAAGATAGAAATTGAAAAATACTATTTCATCTCATTGAAAGTAAGTAAGAAAGAAAGGAAGTAGGGAATAATGCCCAACCCTTTATTTCCAAGGCTATTGTAGGAGGTGACTAGGCTGAGCCTGAGGGGAGAGGTCAAATGCATCATCAGTTCGGAGTCTCTTTGCGCCCACAAGAGTTCTAAGTCCCACCCACCTTGAATTCCTTTGATTTTTATCTACCACCAATTTGCTTTGACCATTGGGCTCAAGTATGGTCGTAAATCAAAGACTACCTGTACATGTTTCTTAACAGAAATTTGAGAAAGCCTGTCGGGAAAGGATCAACAGTATCCCCACTCCACTCTGCTCAAAACTGGCTTCTTTTGATTTTTCTTTAAAAAACAACATTTGTTTGTTATGGGGGGTAGTAATGTATAATTTGCCCCTGAGCATTAAGTCCCCTGCTTCTTTCCATTCTGTTTGGATTACAAGACAGGAAGATGAGATAGCCAGCGTGAACCACCATCTATAGCCACAAAAATCAGTGAGGCCTTATCCTAATTTTATCCGATGGCTTCCTCCCAAACTCTTTGTTTGAACTGCTCTTCGAGAGAAGAACGAACATGGAAGACTTCAAGGCTTCCTAAAATTGAAAGCTTCTCCCTGGGGTAATTGAAATGTGTGTTGTTGTTTTTTAATCAAAGGACTGATAAAATCGGATTCCAGGAGCAACACAGAAGAAACAGATAAAGCCGAGCGGGAATTTGGTGAAACCGAGACAGAGGCATAGGCCTATTGAAGACGGTCAAGCTAATTAGAATCGGTAACTCAGGCATTCTATTCCATGCTGTGCAAATGACCTCAGAAGTTTGAAATTTCCCTGTTCTAGTTTCTGTCTATCTCTGTGTGTATGTGTGTGTATTTCAGAAGTAAAAATAATAATGTGACCGATGGATTTTATGTCCTTGAATGGCCAACCCCCAAACAGGAGTCTAGAATGTGGCCAATTTCTTTTAAACAAAAGAGTTCTTTTGAATTCTACATATGTCTCTGCTTTCACCACTGTTTAAAACCCCTCTTCTAAAAATTTCACACAGAGCTTTCTGAGTTGATATGTTCAAAAGGATTGGGGGGGGGGGGTGTGGAGGGAGGGAGGGAGAGAGAGAAAGAAGCAAGGAAGCTAAACTGTTTTACATTTTTTGGGGAAAAAAAACGCCGTTAGAGGGTTGAGGTGGTTTAAATTCAGGTGGATTGATGAGCAGAAATGTCATCTTAGATTAAAGATGAATAACCATAGCTTTTTTTTTAATGAGGCAAAATGGTCGGGAGAGGGGCTTCAAAAATTTTAGCAAGGGGTTCTCTGCCTGGTTGCCGGGTGGGTGTGGCCATGGTGGGTGTGGCCTAATCAGCCTCCTGCCCCTCCGCAGGGGGGGGGCATTTTTGCTCTCCCTGGGCTCCGGAGGTTTTCCTCGAGACTCTGGGAGGGCAAAAATGGCCTCCCCAGGCTCCAGAGGCCATCCTGTTTCTGGCCTTCCCGAACTTCTAGTAGGCCTCTTTTCCACCCTCCCCGAGCCTCCATGTGCACCCTGCATTCAAAATGGGCCGTGTGGGGAGGGGTGGGGTGGGAGGGACCAGCCAGGAGTAGGATTTGGGGGTTATCTGAACTACACAGAATCTTAGCTAGAGGTTCTCCCGAACCCCTGCGAACCCCCAGGAGCCCACCCCTGAAAATGGTGCTCAAGGAATATTAAAACAGGGAGTCCTCATCTTACAACTGTTCATTTAGTGAACGGTTCAAAGTTCAAAGTTACAACAGCACTGAAAAAGTGACAAGGCTGTTTTTCACACTTACAACTTTTGGAGTTTCCTCATGGTCACATGATCAAAATTCAGGGACTTGGGAACTGGTTGACCAACTAGAGCAGGGACACAAGGAATGTTGCAGGTCCCGTCCCCTAAAGAGATACATCTGGCGGGACACAGAAGAAGGGCCTTCTCTGTGGTGGCTCCCTCCTTCTGGAAAATGAACCCTCCGGAAATTAGACTGGCCCCCACTCTAACAAATATTTTCGGAAGATTCTGAAGACGTTGTTCTGCCAATGGGCTTGGGGAACCCAGCGTGGGATGAAGCCAATTAAATGGCAGGTATGAATGTGTGTTGTTGTCTGGTTAGGGGACAGTGGTGAAATCTGAACCAGTTTACTACCAGTTGGTTGGCTGTGCATGTGCGCTGTGCGCCAAATGTGACTTTCAGCAGGTTCTGACCAGTTCTGGAAAACTGGTAGCGGAAATTTTGAGTAGTTCGGAGAACCGTGCGGGGTGTGTATGTGTGATCAGCTGTGGCGCCCGATCTTCGGAGCCTTTTTTTTTTACTTTTTAAAAGTATTTTTAGTACCAGTTCCGGAGAACCAGTTGTAAAAAAATGCCTAAAAAAAAAAAAAGAAGCTCCGATGATCTTTTTTTTTTTTTTTTTTTACTTTTTAAAGCATTTTTAACTATCAGTTTTGGAGAACTGGTAGTAAAAAAAAATGCTAAAAAAGTAAAAAAAAAAAGTTCCAATGATTGCGCGTTGCTTAGCTGATGGTCAGAACTTTTTTAAAAAATTTACATTTTTTTCTACTGGTTCGAGTGAGCCGGACTGAACTGGGAACATTTCATCCTTGGTAGGGGGGTTATTATTTTATTATTTTAACTTTTTTATTAGTTTCATTTCTTTTATCTTGTGCTTCTATGTCCTGTAAGCCACCTTCAGTCATCATGTGCAAGTAGATAACAATATACATTTTCTAAATAAATAAATGAATGAATAAATTCATAAATAAATGTATTTATTTATGCAGTTGCACTGTCCAGGGGTCACAGGATCACCATTTGTATTCTTCCCAGCGGACTTTCTATAAGAAAACTCAATGGGGGAATCCAAATTTATTTAATAACCTGATGATTGACTTAACAACTGTGGCAAAAAAATATCATAAAATTGGGCAAAACTCACATAACAACTGTCTTGCTTAGCAACAGAAAATTGGGGGGGGGGTGTCAACTGTAGTCGTAAACTGAGGGTTACCTGTAAAACAGATTGCAGCTGCACATGGAATTCAATTCTGGGCACAGCAGAGATTTCCTAATTCTTCCTCAATAAGGATGTTGTGTCATGTCATGCCCAGATATCATCTCATCCCAAGGTTTTCTGCTTGTCAAAATAATCCATTGGACCAGTGGTGGGTTTCAAAATTTTTTATTACCGGTTCTGTGGGTGTCGCTTGGTGGGCGTGGCAGGGGAAGGATACTGTAAAATCTCCATTCCCACCCCACTCCAGGGGAAGGTTACCCATTCCCCTGGAATGGGTAAATCCCCATTTCCTCCTGAACAACTGGGATTTGGGAGGCAGAGAATAGATGGGGGTGGGGCCAATCAGAATTTTTACTACCGGTTCTCTGAACTACTCAAAATTTCCGCTACCAGTTTTCCAGAACTGGTCAGAACCTGCTGAAACCCACCTCTGCATTGGATCCAATATAATCCTGTGAGGTCCAGAAGACACAGCCTTGGAAACAGGCCTTAACAGGTTTGGTATAAATCCTTCCGTTTTTTGAGATTCCTTGAAGACTTTAATCACACCATGTATTCGAATTATTACTTTTAGTATTACTGTTACTACTACTATTTCATTCGTTTCAAAATCTTAACCTTTGCTGGCTCATGCTACAGTATATGGGTTTAGGCTACCTTCAGTGTCCTCCAGAATATTTGACGGAATATTTTCAAAAATCGTAAGATCCACAACCATCATAATTGGATGCAGAGGCATGAATATATATGCCAAGTTCTATGCTTCAGTGGATTTTGATAGATATAGGTTTCAAAGCTTGTTCTTGGAATAAAGGTAGTCCTTAACTTATAGCCGTTTATTTAGCAACTGTTTGAAGTTACAATGGCACTGAAAAAAAGGGATTTACAACTGATCCTCACACGACTGTGGCAGCATCCCCAAGAACTGATGGATAAGCAGAAGCAAATCTCCAGAACATTTTTTGTAATGGGTGGAAGATGATCAAAAACATTGATTTCCAGGAAAAATGACATTGGGTTTTGTCTGGAGCTGCATCATGATTCCAGAATGCCCTTCTCCTCAATTCTGGAGATGCAAGAAAAGAGGACTGATTTTTAGAGCAGATAAGAAAAAAAAACCTATATTGCATATTTTTCTTAAACAATATTACTGGTAGAGAAGTCTATTGATGCACGCTCATATGAGAACATGAGTGATTCAGGGGATGGATAACCAAGAGATATACTTGCATGCATTTTTCTTTCTTCCCTTCAATCGTGTCCAATTCTCAGAGACTGCCTGGACAAGTCCCTGCAGTTTTCTTGGCAAGGTTTTTCAGAAGAGCTTTGTCATTGCTTCCTTCCTAGGGCAGAGAGAGAGGGACTGGCCCATGGGCATCCAGTGGCTTTCTGCCTAAGACTGGATTAGAACTCACAGTCTCACAGTCATAAGTCACTTTTTTTAGTCTCATTGTAACTTCAATTATGAAGTTATGTTTATGTTTATGTTTATGGAGATTCTCTGGTACCCAGGTCATGGTTGTCCCAAAGGTGCTTTTTCAAGAGGCAACTGGACTTCTTGGGTTTTCTTTGGAGATGTTTCGCTTCTCATCCAAGGAGCTTCTTCAGCTCCTGAAGAAGCTACTTCAACTCAGAGCTGAAGAAACTTCTTGGATGAGAAGCGAAACGTCTTCAAAGAAAAATCAGAAAGTCCAGTTACCTCTTGAAAAAGCACTTTTGGCTCAAAAAGTGCTAGTTCTAAGTCAAGGACTACCTGAATTTCAAATAAACAGGTCTGTGCATCAGGCTAGTTGAATCATAGTAGATTGTTTTCTCTTTTCTACAAATTAAATGTCTCCCTGGTGTATTATTGGTCTTACTCATATTATTTGCAGCCAAGATGACCATCAGGAATTCTAACTGAAGACCTTTGGAAGGAATAGGGAAAGGCTAATATTGTCCATGGACTTTAGTGTGATCAATATTGCAGTCTGAGTTCCTTTGTATTGTTCCCTCTTTAGTTGAGCCCCATAAAAATAACTGGGTTTTTTTTTTGGCCAGCTGCAATGAGTGACCCCAGTATCAGCATATGAATACACTTTGCTTTTTAAACGCTGCTGAGTGCATATTTCCAGCACTAACAATTTTAATCAGGCAAATTCACATGCAGATTACAGCAGGCCAAGCCAACTCTTGTTATCATTATTGACCAGAACGGTGAATAATATTCCAAATATAGCCTTGCTGATATTTCTTGTGGCTGTACATCAACTCACTTGGAAATTAAGCAGAATCTTAGCCAATTCAAAGTCTGCAGGGTTGTACATTTTCCTGACTGATTGCTCTTTTATTCTGACCACGTTCTAATGTTATTTGTGACTCTTTATGACCTAACTAGTTTGCGAAGAAGGCAGTTGTGCAGTTGTTTCATTTTCAAAAACCCTTCATTGGGCAGGGCTACTTAAAGCGAGAAAACAGGAGGTAAAACGACGTTCGAGGACTAAAGTTAAACTGTTCGTTTTTATGAATTTCTGCCCTTCCCCCACTATTTAAATGTTAGATATTATGATTCTTTTCTGATTATCTCTGTCCCCCCAAAGAATTGATAGTTTTCAGGGAATTAAACTATCTGAATGTCTACCACTATCAAGTTAAAAATTAAACAAATTGCATTAGAGGGGGAAAAAGGAGGGAGCCTGAGTTGCGTAGGAGGCTAATGCCTCAGAATTAAGTCAGCATTTAACATCCAGCTGCCTGCAATTACTGCGAGTTCAATTCTCACCAGGCCCAAGGTCGACTCAGCCTTCCATCCTTTCTAAGGTGGGTAAATTGAGGACCCAGTTTGTGGGGGCAATAAGCTGACTTTATATAAATATACAAAAGTATGAAGGCTATTGCTTAACGCATTGTAAGCCGCCCTGAGTCTCCGGAGAAGGGCGGCATATAAATCAAATTAAAAAAAAAAAGTTTAGATAATCCTCTACTTGAGACCCACAATTGAGGCCAAAATTTCCATTGCTAAGCAAAACAGTTGTTGAGTGACTTGTGCTTCATTTTAATTTACTTTTTTTTTTTTTGCCACAGTTGTCAAGTGAATCTTGGGGTTGTTAAGTGAAACTGGCTTCTCCCATTGACTATGCTTGTTAGAAGCTGGTTGGGAAGGGTATAAATCAGTGATGGGGTCTCTCCCGATTTGGTCCGGTTCTATAGAACTGGTAGTAAAACCCGCGGGAGGCTCCATTCACCCGCCATGATGTCATCATGGGTGATCTGCGCATGAGCAGAAGCATGCGCGCTCCCGCTGCAAACTGGTAGTAAAGGTACGTAGAACCAACTCCCTGGTATAAATGGGTTGTAACTTCGAACAGTCACTAAATGAATGGTTATAAGTCGAGGACTACTATATTCAGAATGTGAGTAGAATACACTTCAGGTAATCTTCCACTTACAACTGTAATTTTGCCCACAATTTTGGTCAAAAGTCAAAATGGTTGTCAAGCACATCACCATGCAACCATCTTTTTTGTGGCAGCTGTTAAGCAAACACTGAGGTCATTAAACAAACCCATTGTTTGCTATGGGGCAGTTTTGTTGGAAATTGGAAATCAATGCTGTTTTTCAGCAAAAACATTGTAAAATTGTGGTCATGTGATGATGGGGGAAACCGCAAATGGCCATAAATGTAACGGTGAGGTTTGTGTGTTTCGGACATCAGAACATTGAATCTGGGTCATAAGTCTCATATATGGGATCCACTGTAAGTTTGAACATTTGCCAAGCAACCGAGCTGTAAGTCGAGGACTATGTATGGCAATGTTTCTCAAGCTAGGCAATTTTTAGATGTGTGGAGCCAGTCTGGTTGATCAGGGAATTCTGGGAATTGGCATTCAAGTCATCTGAAAGTGGCCAAAGATAAGAAACACTGGTATATGTACACTGCTGTTACAAGGTCACAATTTCCTATAAGTGATTAGGCAAATGTTACAGTGTTATTCTATCTTCCATACTTCCGCCTCTCATAATACTAGACAACACAGTATCAACAGTAGAGACCTTCAAATTTCTAGGTTCTACCATATTGCAAAATCTAAAATGGACAGCTAACATCAAAAACGTCATCAAAAAAGCACAACAAAGAATGTTCTTTCTGCGCCAACTCAGAAAGCTCAAACTGCCCAAGGAGCTGCTGATCCAGTTCTGCAGAGGAATTATTAAGTCTGTCATCTGCATCTCTATAACTGTCTGGTTTGGCTCTGCAACCCAACAAGACAGACACAGACTTCAGAGGATAATTAGAACTGCAGAAAAAACAATTGCTACCAACCTGCCTTCTATTGAGGACCTGTATACTGCACGAGTCAAAAAGAGGGCTGTGAAAATCTTTACAGACCCCTTGCATTCTGGATGTACTGTTTCAACTCCTACCCTCAAAACGATGCTATAGAGCACTGCACACCAGAACAACTAGACACAAAAAGAGTTTTTTCCCAAACGCCATCATTCGGCTAACAAATAATTCCCTCATCACCGTCAAACTATTTCTTAAGTCTGCACTATGATTAATCTTCTCATTGTTCCCACCACTTATCTCCTTCCACTTATGACTGTATGACTGTAACTTTGTTGCTGGTATCCTTAAGATTTATATTGATATTGTTTCCTGATTGCTTATTTGTACCCTATGACTATCATTAAGGGTTGCACCTTATGATTCTTGATGAACCTATCTTTTCTTTTATGTACACTGAGAGCATATGCACCAAGACAAATTCCTTGTGTATCCAATCACACTTGGCCAATAAAGAATTCTATTCTATTCTATTCTATTCTATTCTATTCTATTCTATTCTATTCTATTCTATTCTATTCTATTCTATTCTATTCTATTCTATTCTATTCTACGCAGCTCTATCATTCCTCTCTATTGTAGTTGTTTCCTGTATCACATTGTCTCTCTAGAATTTATCTATTGTTCCCGTGATGAATTTCCTGTACCTGTTGTATTACTCACTCTCTAGTAAAACGGTTTCTGCACAGTGATGTCTTGTAGTGTGTTTACTATATGAAACAGCAAATCCACAGAACACCATTTTGAGGCATCTGCTGATAGCAGAGATAAGAAAAGATCCATGCCCCCCCCATCGTCCTCAGAAGGAACCCCAGAGGCATCAGCCTTTCCATCCTTCATAAGAACATAAGAAATGTTTGGTTGGATCAGACCCCTGGTCCATTCCGATCAGCAATCTATTCTTCCAACTCAATGGAAGAATAGATTTCAACTTTCATGGACATCTATGGAGATTCTCAAACTTCCAGGTCAGGGTAGTCCCAAAGGTGCTTTTTCCAAAAAGCAACTGGACTTTCTTGGTTTTGACTTTTAAAACGTTTTGCTTCTCATCCAAGAAGTTTCTTCAGTTTCTTCATCAAGAACTAAATGAGCTTCTTGGACTAGAAGCAAAATGTTTTAAAAGACATTCCAGTTGCCTTCTGGAAAAAATGCACCTTTGGGATAACTCTCACAGACCAACACACCTAGGAAGCCCAGTAGCTTCCCAACAGATGGCTATAAGAGGCAGATCCATTGCTGTTAAATTAAGAACCATGGATCTCTATTATTTCCAAGAATGAATTCAAACCTTCTCAGAAGCCAACATAGATGGTATCGTGCCACATCTTGTGCTAACAAATCTCAAAGTTTGATTATGTGTTGCCTTAAAAAAACCCCACCCTTTTCATATGTCCTATTCTTCCAGAGTTCATTTTCATTAGATGACCCTGATTAATTATTTATATTCACATTCTATATGTATGTCATTTTAACTGTTCACCGCCCTGAGTCCTTCGGGAGAAGGGCGGTATAGAAATTGAATAAATAAAATAAAATAAATAAAAATTTGGGGAAAACAGATTTACCTTGTCCATTTTATCCGTACCGTGCACTTTTTCGTATCACAATCACCTATTAGTCACCTGATTTCTAGTCACAGTTTTGTTCCATATAGCATCAACCTTGTGAATTCTCAAGTTTTCTCTTTCTGCTATGTATTCAAAATGGACAGTGATTAAGATATACATGTATGGCTGTAGGTATAAATATATATGTAGGTCTTTGGTTATTCAGGTTTTCTCCCAAGTAAAATTGGAAGTGTCTTGGCGATGTTTCGACGAAGTCTCATTTGTCATCTTCAGGCTGGTGTTTTCGGCTTCGTGCTTCTAGGAGCAAAATATAAATATAAATATATATGTATATAGCATGTGTATAGGTGTCTTATGTTGCTGCTTCAATGTTGGATCATCTTAGCTGTCCTCCTCAGGACCTTCTCTAGCTCCACTTTATGTCCTGTGCTCCTGTCAACGACCAAAATAGCACACAATACAGATAGCCCTCAATTTATGACCACAGTCGAGTCCAAAATTTATGCTGCTAAGTAAGACATTTGTTAAATGAGTTTTGTCCAGGGTGAAATGCTCCCGGTTCAGACCGGATCACCCGATCCAGTAGTGATAGAGACGGGAGGTTCGGAGAACTGGTAGCAAAAGTCCCTGCCCCCCCCCATGCCCAGCTGAGCCGCACAATCATCAGAGGCTTTTTCTTTTAATTTTTAAAAGCATTTTTTCTACAACCTCTTCCACCGAAAAATGTTTTTAAAAGTAAAAAGAAAAAAGCCTTTGATGATTGTGGGGTTCAGCTGGGATGTCAAAGGGATCATCAGCTGATGATCCCAGCTGATTTGCCTGATCGGCAGAGGCTTTTAAAAGAAAAAAAGCCTCTGCCGATCAGGCAATTCAGCTGGGATCATCAGAGCCTTTTAAAGGCATTTTTTTACAACCTCTTCCCTGAAGAGGTTGTAGAAAAATGGTTTTAAAAGAAAAAAAAATGGCCACGCCCACCCAGTCACATTACCCTCCTCCCCAGCCACGCCAACAGAACCGGCAGTAACAAATTTTACATTTTACCACTGGTTTTGTCCCATTTTACGTCGTTTTGTTTTACGTCCAGTTGTAAGTGAATCACTTACAGCTGAGTTAAATTAGTAGCAAGGTGATTAAGTGACTCTGGTTTTCCCACTGACTTGCTTGTTAGATTGTGAAATGTGATTACATGACTCTGGGATACTGCAACCATCATAAATATGAACCATGTACCAAGATCACATAACCATTGGGAAGTGTGAAAAACGGTCATAAGTCACTTTTCTCAGTGCTTCGAATAGTCAGTAAACTAACTGTCATTAGTTGAGGACTATCTGTAGTCCTCATGCTGTGGCACCATTGATTGGTATAGGATTAACTGCTCCCGAGCAGCCACCCACTCCACCTTCACCTTTATTACTCCCCATATGGCTTGTAACCATAAAGCAACGTTTCTCAACTTTTAAAAGGTGGACTTTTAAAAGTCCCCGAATTCCCCAGCCAGAAAGCTGACTGGGGAACTCTGGGACTTTGAAACCCACGCTTCTTAAAAGCAGCCAACGTTAAGAAACACAGCCAGCTTTTCCTCCCATTCGACTTGCCATTTGAGCCCACTTAAAGGATGCCCTGCTGTTACTGGAGGCCTCCCCGCCCCCCACCTCATCACAGGTGTTTTGCACTACAACTCCCACGCCTCCTGCTCAGGTGCATAACGGCTTCGAGCCGCTAGGAATGCTGGGAGTTGAAGTCCCGCCCCCGCCGTGGCGGCCAAAGGCAGGCAGATGAAAGTAGAGGGGGGGGGGGAACACTAGCCACGCGAAGAAGACGCGCAAGCCCCGCCCCCTGGGGGGTGGGGGAAAGAAGCCAGAACTCGCCTTCGGGACTTGCGCGAGGCGCCCGAGGAGGGACGCAGAACCGCCGAGGAGATCCTTCCGCCGCTGTGAGTCGCCCGCGGCGACTGAGGGCGGCGCCGCCCCCGCCTGTCGCGTTTGCCCTGCAGCTCCGCCTCCCACGGCCCTGGGCCTGCGCCGGGTGTGCGGAGGGGGGGGGAGAGCCCTGGGGGCGGGGGGGCCGCGTCCCCTCCTTGTTCTTCCTGCCTCCTCTATAACCCACTCAGGTGGCGATAGTTTCTAGAAGCCCGTCCCGGCGTCCTTTGCGGCCCCAACATGGAGGAGCTGACGGTGGAAGTGCGAGGCTCCAACGGGGCCTTCTATAAGGTACGCCGCGCCCCGCTCCTCTTCGGCCTCCCTCCCTCCCCTCCGGGCCACCGTCTGAAGCGGGAACCACCGGGAGCTGCAACTTCGGGGCGGGGGGGTGGGTGGCTCGGCCGCCATCGCCCTTCGGCCGACCATTGTTAGGGGTGTCTTTCCGCCCTGGGCCGGAGAAGGGGAAGGCTGAGGGGCCTATAGGTGTCGCTGGGGTGGAGGTGGGGGGCTGAGGACAAGCTGGTGGGGAGGGGGGAGGCGTCGGGGGCGGTTTGTGGTGGGAGTTTTGTTGGGGCTGCGGGGAGGTTTCGTCCTCAGAAGTGGGAGCCGGGAGTGGGTGGGTGGGAAAGGGATGCCGTGAGGGCTAAGGCGGCTTTTCATCTCTTCTCCCAGCCTTTGGAGGATGGTTTTCTCGGGATACTTTAAGCCCCACCCCCCCCCCCCCCCGTCCATACCCATAATAATAATAATAACCTAGTCCATAACTTTAAGCCCAGGAGCTTTTGGTCTCCTTTGGGGTTTTTTAGTGCAGAGGCAAGGGGGGTGGGATGGGGGCGGGCATGGTTTTTCGGGACCCCAGGATGAGTGTGGGGTTAGGAATAACTCTTGTTCTTAATCCACCCTTTTCTGCCCCCTTTACTCACCCCCTTTTTTCTGCTCCCATTACTCATCCCCATGTTTTCTGGTCTCCTTACTCATCTCCTCTTTTCTGGCCCCTTTACTCAACCCCGCTTTTCTGGCCCCTTTACTCACTTATTTTCTGACCCCTTTACTCATCTTTGATACACTCCAGGAGATGTGAAGTCATAACAATTAAAATGTAAAAAAGAGACCCGCTGGCCTGAATGTTGCCCCTGGAACATTGTGTGAAGTTCTGATCCTCCTGAATTCAGAAAACTTTCAGGTCACAACTTTGTGGCATAATGGTGTGGCTTCTTTCGTCTTGGGTGCTCTCGAGAGTTTATTTATGTCATCTGAAAGCCTTTTCCCCTGCTACCCTCTCTGGAATGCCAGGATGTTGCAGGATCAATACAGGATACTCTCTCAGCTGTTGCTGTCAATCTGTCTTCCTGAGCCAAGCCTTGGATTCTTGAAAATCCTAGCCCTTTTTATGGCGTGTGAGGCCTATGCCTTCCTTTAGAGAAGTACTGCTAGCGGTCAGTGATGTGAATGTTAGTTTATCACTGCATTGTGTAAATTAATTACATGTAATAACATGCATATACTGCTTGTTCTATCCTGCTATCAGATTCCATGTTCTTTTTTGTTTTTTAATTTCAAGTTGAATGAGTAGTGGTTAAGAACAATAGGGCTTATGGAAATTTGAAGGATTCTTAAAAAAGAGATGTTCCAAGCACTGTCCTTAATAGTTTAGTAAGACTAGTGGGAGGAATCCCTATAAAACATTATTTAATAGCTCTAACAACTATATTTCATACTTTTGAATTCCTATATAGCATATGAGCTGTGCTTTTTATCTGTTGTTCTAAGAAAGTCTCTCTCTTTTTCGCAGTGTAACATTTTTATGTTCTATGTTCTGAAAGGTGATCCTCATTTTTAAAAAAATGTTATGTTAGAATTGAACCAAATGCCTCCTAAATTTTTGAACTGGGAGGGCTGTTTCTGTTTCTGTAAAGTGTTTTGGCCTTTCCTTGCTTCATAATATTATGAAATAATATTATATTATAGAAATATAATAAATAAATTAATAATGTTGAACTATAAAATGAAAAAAAATTAAGACTTTAATGTTTAATATATATTCCATATTTAATTTACTTTTTAAAAAAGAAAAACTGGATGGACATCTGGATCCATCAGTTGAGCCATTACTTTGTATATATATGTAAAAAGTTGGGATATATTCTGTACTGAAACATTTCTCATTTAGTTCACTCAAATTCGTTTTCTCTTCAACTATTTTATATCAAAGGAATGAGACAACGCCTGAATTTGTAGAAGATACCTCACCACAAAAGTACCTGCAATCCACTAATATTGATATTTTAACAGAAGTTTGTTTCCTTATTGCTTTTGTGTATTATTGCTTGTGTGCATATAAATGAAGGGAAGTGGAAGTGATGTTGTTAGAACAGAAGCTGTTGTGATGGTATCCATTCCACATTAGTAGGTGTGTAGCTGGAGGCCTCTCCTTGTTTCCATTTTGTTACTACAGGCACAGGCTATCTCAACTACTGAAGGGTCTACAATCTGCTCATTTAGCAGCTCAGGTCTCTTGGATTGGGATAGCTCAGTGTGTGTTTGATAACACACAAATGGCTTATACAAATGCACTTGACATTGAGATACCCTTGAAGGTTGTCCAGAAGTTTCAATTGCTGCAGATCATAACTACCTTCTTATTAAATTATATGTTAAATTCCACCACGTAACATGGGCCTGAAAGTGCTGCACTAGGCTTCCCTCAATAATTGGATCCAGTATTACATGTTGGCATTGGTCTATAAAACTTTTAACTAGGTACCAGGAATTTAATATTGTCTTCTCCAGTACAATCTAATCTATGCACTGAAGATAGCTGGGGAAACCCAACAGGTTGATTTGGTTCAGAGTTCAAGGGCTAATGTTAAGAGTCATGGTGGCACAGTGGTTAGAATGCAGTATTGCAGGTTAACTGACTGCCTACTGCCAGGAATTCGATTCTGACCAGCTCAAGGTTGACTCAGCCTTTCATCCTTCCGAGGCTGGTAAAATGGAGACCCAGATTGTTGGGGGCAATATGCAGACTCTAGAAACCACATAGAGAGTGCTGTAAAGCACTATGAAGCAGTATATAAGTCTCAAGTGCTATTGCTATTAGGACGTTCTCAACAGCAATACCTCAGTTACAAAATTCTACAAAGGAAAGGTAGTTTATCTTTTAGCTGTCAGCTGAAGATGTGCTTGTTTACCCAGGTATTTATAAAGTAATGATTCTTGAGCCACACAGTTTTCATATTTCCTGTTTATACAACTTTTCTTACAATTAACATTGTTTTTAATTTGTGAAAGTAGTTTTAAGGAATTGTTATTTAACATT
This sequence comes from Masticophis lateralis, assembly GCA_030761175.1. Classification (NCBI taxonomy): domain Eukaryota; kingdom Metazoa; phylum Chordata; class Lepidosauria; order Squamata; family Colubridae; genus Masticophis; species Masticophis lateralis. The sequence goes on along the minus strand of JAUDYJ010000005.1, from coordinate 11,610,334 downwards.
ACTATATTCCTTTTTTAAGTTGCTTGGGAACCTGTGGAAGTATTAATAGTCATTTGTAGTGGGATTTAAAATTACATTAAGAAGTAATATTAAAATAATCATTGGCAGATTTATTTTTCTCAATGCTGTGCTACTTTTTATTTAAATTGAGCTTGAATACTGAGCAAACAGCAAACTCTGTTTATGTCCTGTTACTTCATTCAGATGGTTAAGTGGATAGCTGTAGTTATAATGCCAAATGTAAAATATAAATTAAAACAAACAGAAAAATAGACAGTTAAAACTTTGATTAAGGATATGAGTCCACAGCAAAAGCAAAATAAAGACCAAATATGACTTGTGGCAGAATGTGTTGTATAGCCTAGGAATAAGGGCAAACAAAATCCACTTCTGCATGCTGGATAAATGGACCTCTGAGAGGAGATACTTTATAAATAGGGTCTGGTCTGTTTAATATCAAATCCTTGATTGATTTTAGGCAATTGAAATATCCCATTTTTCTGGTATGGACTTTATAGAATCTGATTATTTCTTTAATTAGATTTCCATATCACTTTAAGCATTTGTAGGATTATCACATATTTACTTGTTAATAGCTATTATAATCACATGAAAAATAATAGTTAGATGTACCGTAAATCATTTTCACATATTCTAAGAGATGAGTACTAGTCTTTTAGAAATCTATATCTAGTTTTCCCTTTATTTACGAAAAGTAATCTGAAAGACGTTGAGAGCCTGTCTTTTGAAGAACATAATATGCCAGAAACATTTTCAGCAAAGAAGAATGTGTAATTTATCTGAGGCCCTCAGAAGATGCTGAATCACAACTTGTAGCTTCGATCATCATTAGCCACAGTTGTTGGAATTGCTGATCATTGCAAGGGAACACATCAAAGATCTTAGTTTCCTTACCCCCAATATAGGTGACAGTTTTCAGTAGCTAGATTTGGAAACTAGGTTGAAAAAAAAATCAAGCAGGCTGGGTTTAACCAGGGTTTTGGAGAAGGTCTCTACATCTTTATTTGTATATTAATCAAGCCAAATTTCCTGCTTCTGGAGAAATATTGTTGATGCCAATTTTCTCCCCACTCCACAAAGGAATTCTACTATGCATTTCCTATTTGTCATTTTATGATCAGTCAGTGTGATGATCATTGATCATAGCAATGTCATTAATTGAGAGTCAAACCAGAATACTTAATGCTTAGTTCTGCTGAACTATAACTATTATGGTTAACCTGGCTGAAATTAGTTTTTTTAAAAAAGTTACGCTCAAATTGCTGTTTCATTGTTTACCACAATTTGCATAACTAGAAGGCAGTGAAGATGATCTGCGTCAAACCAGCTGAAGTTTGTGGTGGGAAAGGAAGCACCAAAAGAAGAGTTACCATACTTCTCATATTTTGTGTTCTGAAATCAACACTTACGTTTTGGACTTTCTCTTCAAGGAGTTCTAGGAGATTGTCAAATAATTGACAATTGAAAATACCCCTCTAAAATAGTGAAATATTAATTAAACACGTAGTGAAATCATCCAGAAGATGACTTTTTATCCATTTTAACAAACTGCAAAAAACTTTTCCTAGAAGTTGATGTCACTACTTAGATTAGCCGTTTGAAAAGACTTTTCATTTTAAGAGAGGTCTGAAGCATGGAAGAGGGTCTCTGAACATTATTTCAGTAAGTGATTAATTTCTTAATGAAGAGAGGGCTTTTGCCATCTATCTGATCCTAAACCATTTAAGATTTTGCAACCTTCATACCAAGCTATTAGGGCTGTGGTAGAAATACTAGCAATAATAGCTCCCTCAGCCCAATAATAATAAATTAATAATACTGGGAAATTATTTTTTTTCAAATGGATTGGACTTGCATGCAATTCTCAGTGAAGGGAATTGTACATACTTGAAAGTAATATTAGGGTCCCCCCCCCTCCAGATAAAATTGGAAGGATTGTCAGAAATTCATTGAGAAAATAATAATTGAAGCAGATCAGCAGAAGCTTGCAATTTTCAGTAGGGAGATCAGTTTTAGAGTCACATAAATATTCTTTCAGGAGAACTTTAATACTTGCTGAGAATTTTAGCACTTACATGGGAATATCTGGAGGCATAGACTAGGCAGAAAAGTAAGAAAAACATATTGGATGAAGACGGTGGTAATCTATGCCTGTTCTGTAGCCATAAAAAAATTCCATGGATTATCCATGAAGTCTGCTTCAGGCATAGAAATAAAGTTACATGTATCCTGTAATTACAGAATATACCCCAGGACTGGCTTTTCTGTTCAGATTTGATTTGCTGTGAGCATTGTTGGAGGGAAGGAATGCTGAATAATCCCATTCCACAGGAGGCCAGCGGGTTTGGGGGTGGGGGGCAAGCCAACAGTTTGCTATCTGGTTGTCCCTGCCTTTAGGAAGATCTTGTGTCCTGACATGAGGAATTTCCCTAGCTCCTTGGTTTTCAAAAAGATCTTGAAAACTTTATCTGGCAGAGAGGGTGCACACAATGGTGCTGGAATTGTCTTAACTTAGTTATGTTAAATACAGTTTGATCAGGTTGTGTTATTTTGATTATAAACCGCCTTGAGTACTTTGTAGGAGTGGGTGATCATCTAATGTGATTGTTCGGGAATCACTTTTATTTATATACCAAGTAGAATTAGGTTGCAGCTGTTTTGCATTATTGTATACTAATTAGTATTCTTACAAATTTTGAACCTAGCTCAGAAACGTGTGTAATATTTTGTTCTTTTAAAAAAGCATATACCATCAGTGTTTCATATAGTTGTCTTAATATGAAGGCTAAAATTTCATGAATGAATTTGTTGAGACAAATCCCTTGTTCTATATTACCCACCCTACAAAACAGAATGACTTTCTAAGAAGTTTTGGATGTGTTAGTGTTTTCTATGGACAGAGTTTTCAAAATAGTTCACGCTACAAATATGCAGAAATCTAAGAAATATTCAGTACTTGCAATTTTAAAAATCTTCAGCTGGAACCTCTGTAAGGTGTTACCTTTGCTCAGGTCAGAGTCAGTGTTGTCCAGAGAACAAAATAGTCCTGGCAGAAAAAAAAAATATATCCATTTTGTCTAGTGGGAATATTTTTAATTTTAACAGTTATTTAAAATAATTTATATTAATTGGACTGATTAAATATGGAGTATCCCTAATAGTTTTTTTTTTAACAGAAGTGACAAAATTTGCTACCGTTCATATGTTTTAAAATCATTAATTTGACCATAAGTGATACCTGCCTCTACTTTTGCTTGCTTCTGCTACCCATGAGTCATATGTCTTTTTTAGTTTGAGCTCTCATTGGCTCTCTCACATTCACTTGTCACTGTCAAGTTGCATAGCTGTGAGGTTATTTTAGGCTATCTGATTTTGATAGTAGAGCTGTGAAGACCTTAGCTATTGAGCATTTTAAATAGTATGTCTTCTGTTGCTTTTTTGTAGTAATCAATTATTTTTATAGTAATATAAAAAAAGATTATAGTTAAAAAGATAAAAACTAAAAGAAACAAAAAGAAAAAATAAAGTGCAGAAAAAAATAAGCATATAGTAAAAAAAGCAAAAGAAATACATACATTTCTTCCCCCTTAATCACAAGTATAAACAATTTTAGTAACTTATCTTCTCTTAAAATACAACACATTATCTCTTCTTCCCATATCTCAACTCATATCCTCAAAAACTTCTCATTCATGTCTAGTTAACAAAAAACTACTAAAGGTTAACAGAGATAACAATTGATCTATTTTAATCTTGATCAGATAATCAAATTTATATTCCTTCCTTGTATTTTTAACAATCTTGATTTTTAGTGCTTTCAAATAATTTCCTAAAATTTTATTTTATTTTTTATTTATCCCTTCTCACAAAAAGGATTTTAAGTCATCACTTAAAATGGACTGAATGCAGTCCTCATAAGAAATCTACTTGCAATTGAGCCCAAAACTATCAAGGTAGTCAGTCACCTTGGTCTACAGATGGTCCTTGATTTATGACTACAATTAAGCGGCAAATTTCTATTGCTAAGTAAAGCAGTTACTAAGTGAGTTTTGCCTCATTTTATGACCTTTTTGCCACAGTTGTTAAATGAATCATTGCAGTTAAGTGAAACATTAAGCTACTCTAGGTTCCCCCATTGACTGTTGGAAGCCGGCTGAGAAGGTAACAAATGGGGATCACATGACCCTGGAACATTGCAGATGTCATAAATTCAAGTGAGTTGCCAAGCATCTGAATTTTGATCCGTGACCATGGGGATACTGCAGTGATCATAAATGGGGAAAAGAACCATAAATCACTTTTTTCAGTAGTGTTGTAACTTCGAATAGTCACTAAAGAAATGGTTGTAAATCAAGGATTGCTGTATTGCGCTTTCCCAAAAGATCTGAACTACTAATACTAAGGAGTGTTTTGGACTTTAATACTTGAAAATACTTGAGGAGTAATTGTTTGACCAGCATGTCTGAGCAGGGCTCCCTCAAGAGGAGGCCAAATTTATCTGTAACTGCTGATACAGTTTGTAGCTTTTGATACTGATATACTTACTATAGTGAAATGTAACAAAGGCAATTGTTGAGACTTGTCTTCTGATGGGAGATTATTTTGATTGGAGATACAGCAAATTGGATTTGACATATTATACACAAAGTGTACACCTTATTACTGAGCTGTGGTCCTTCAATTTCCTGTAGTAATGGAGCTTTTGCAATGGTGTTTGGTTCCATAATATCTCAGTATTGACTCCCTTTCAATTGATATGCTTCCACTGCAATTCTGAAATCCTATTAAAATTGTTTCTGTAGAAATTTACTGTTTCATTAAAAGGTTTATGCAAATTTGCTGACTTTTATTTCCTTATTACCTGCTTTATACTTTGAGACCTATTCTGATGCATTTGTGTGGTTGTAAACTTTCCCAGTGGTGTATTGTCTGCTTATTTCTCTAGTGACTAAGGTCACTAGAAAGGATTAAAATGGCATTTGATTAGTAATTTGAATGATAAATGATTTCCAACATAATTATCTTTTTTATGTTAAAATGTTTATATGTCTTAGGAAGAAATTATGGAAAATAGTGTTGGTTTCTATGTTGTGATATTCTTGTGTATAAACTGATTTTGTGTAAAGCCAAAGCTAGTATTTTTACAGTGGCTTAACACTGTATTTTTAATTCAATTTAATTACTAAATATGTATGTAGAGGATTACAGTTTGAATCAGTGGATTTCTACTTATGTGTCTGAATTAATTTCTGAGTAGATTTGTGTAGAATGGGTCTGTGAAGCAGTAATTTCAATAATTTTGGTTATGGTGATGGTATTATTTGCTCAATTAATCAAAATTGTCTTTGAAGGTTACAGAGTTAAGCATTTAAATCAGAAAAACAACATGTATTAAGTAGATGAAAACTTAATTACATATAAAAGCAATATCCAAGGATTATGGTGGTCATTTAAAATTAAAAGTAAACCAGTGCCCTTAAATGAGCAGTGCAGAATGCACTTGCCCATTTGTTAAGTGGGCAAAAATGAAAGGGTGTAATGCTTGTTCTACAAGCATGGCAATGGCTTTGTGTGACCAGAACTAATTGAATGTGTTGAGATCAGTTTAAAAAGCCCTGAATGGCTTATAGTTTAAGAACCTCAAGGATTGGTTCTGATATACCATCTAATCAGTGGGCTAAGATCAGCTGGGGAGGCTGTACTTGTGCTTCCACAGGTTGTGGGAATGGTCAGGAAGGAGGTCTCAGTGACAGTGCTTCAGTTATGGAAAACTCAGAATGTTTCTATGCTTTGTTTCAGAAAATATATGAAAAGTATGCCATTTAATTCAGACACACATAAGCTATCGTGTTTCTCCGAAAATAAGACCAGGCTTTGTCTTATTTTCGGGAAGGCTAGGGGTTTTATTTTTTAGAGGTCTTATTTCCCCCACCCCACCCCCATGTACAGGGAGGGGGGGCAAGGGGGGGAAGCTGCCCCTCTTACCAGCAGCTTGGTCTGTGGAACAGCTGATCAGCGGGTGACCTCCTGCTGCCACCTCGAAGAATCCTGGCCACTCTGGCAGTCAATTGAGGCTGTAAAAGCAGCAGGAGGCCCACGCGCCTTGTGCCCCCTTCAAAAACAGCCTTACCTCAATCATCTGCAATGGCCCAAGTTCTTGGTGCACCCCAGCCTCCGCCTGCCCTGCTTGCTGGCCCTGCTGCTGCTGGGACACTTGGCCGCTGGCAGCCGAGTAGCTGCCTGTGCTGCTCTTGGCCTCATGGGGGCTCTTCGCCCTTCTGGCAACACTGCTTTTGGCCGTCCTGTTGGGCTGCTCCTGCCTGATGTGGAGCAAGTTGTCCCAGATCTATGATCTCCAGAGCGCACAGCCGACACGAGAGCTAGCACCAGGTGAGCTACAAGGTGAGCTGCGGAAGAGAGGGGCCCTCAGCTGGGAGGTTGCCTGGTGCCGCAGCAGGGCTGGGGCTGGCAAGAGTGCAACAAACCTCCAGGCACCCAGAGAGATAGAACGAGAGGCAGCTCCCGATCAGCTCAGCTCTTCCACGGGTCGCGATTAAGGGGCCCAGCTGCCATTAGCTGACCAGGGAAGGGAAGGGCTGCCTCCTGTGCTGGCCATGCCCACCCCTTCACTAGTGCTTACTTTTGGGGTAGGGCATATATTATGTCCACCCCAAAAAATCAAGCTAGGACTTATTTTCTGAATAGGTCATATTTTTGGGGAAAAACGGTATTAGTTGCCATAGATCAGAATAACAGAGTTGGAAGGGTCCTTGGAGGTCAGCTAGTCCAACTCCCTGCATAAGCAGGAGAATCTACACCATTTCAGACAAGTGACCAGTCTCTTCTTGAAAGCCTTCAGTGATGGGGCATCTGCAACTCCTGAAGGCAAGCCATTCCACTGGCTGATTATTCTCACACCATTAGAAAATTTCTCAGAGAGAAATTTAGAGTCCAATTGTTCATTAGATTGATTATTTTTTATTGCTCAAGGATTAGGGGTTTTATTCAGGGAAGTACAATTGAGAATTGAGGTCTACAGGTTGTACAGTTGCCATAGTTGCCCACCCCTGGTTTTATTGTATTGTATTATTGGCAGTTATAAAGTTAAGAGCTTAGCGAGTAAGCAGATAGGGACTGTAAATAGGAAAATGAGGAGGTTAGGATGGGGTCTCAGAGTTTTAAAAGCCACCACAACAGAGACACTACTACGATACTGAAAACCTCAGATGTTCCACACTACTGCACAAAGTATAAAAAGTAAACAATGAGAACTAGCGATCCTGATTAAAGGCAGCAGCAAAACATGGAATGTTGCATTGTACATAAAGAAAACAATATATTTGCACAAAAATCTTGGTGGCAATCTTTTTGAAAGAAGATGAATAAGAATAAAAGAAGAGAGAAATAAAATGGATACACGTGGTCTATACATTTCAAAATGGAACCGGTTCTGTTTTTCCTTTTATTCATACCCAAATTCTTTCTCACCAGTTTGATTTTTCTCCAAGACATGCTACTGGAGTCCTTGGGGTCTCTGAGTTTGGTTGTACCAAGGACTACACAGTTCAACCTTTGGCTACCTCAATAATCTCAATACCTCAATAAAAGTGCTTTATTCACTTTTCCTCCTCTTAAGAAATTAAGACTGTAGGGCACAGAGGTGGTTTTAAGATAGGCCACATTTTTGTCAAGAGACCTCTAGTGGTTACAGGTGAGAGCAGTTGTTGAAGATTTATTCTTTGTCATAGTCTAGGAGTGTTACCTCATGTTCTGCCTGTTGAACTGTTTCCTCCAGCAGCTCGCCTTTCCTGCTGAACCATGAGACTTGACTTTAGGACTTGGAAAATCTTCCAGACTTGAATATTTTAATGAACATACTAGAGTAATAGCTTCTTTTATTCTATGTAATAGGTTATCATTCACTCTAGGAGCTACACAACTGGTTTGGCACTATTTTTTCAAAATAGGATTTCTGTTACTCACATGATCCCAGATTTTGGTTTGCCATGTACATCCAGGTACTGGTAAGCTGTCTTTCAATTATTGGCCAGTCATTTCATTTATGATTGCCTCATCACCTGGAATTAAATGTGAAGATGGAGTGAAGAAATGTGATATTAGAACAATATTTGTCTTATTTATTTATTTATTAGTTCAATTTATATGCCACCCTCCTCCAAAGACTCAGGGCAGCTTACAATGCACTTATAGCAATAGCCTTCATTCTTTTGTATATACCTGCTTATTAGGGCTTTTGGCCTGCCATAAGCGGTGTTTATACAAAGTCAGCTTATTGCCCCCACAATCCAGGTCCTCAATTTACCTACCTCAGACGGATGGAAGGCTGAGTCAACCTTGAGCCTGGTGAGATTTGAACTCGCACTAATTGCAGGCAGCTGGCAGCTAAGTGCTACATAACAGCATTTAGTCCGCTACACCATCAAGGCTCTTGCTCTCCGTCCAGCAATGGAACATTTGGCCTGACTTGTTGCCATTTGCAGAATTTGCTTTTAAAATACTCTGTCTTATACTCTTGGCATGATGCAGAGTTTATGGCTGCAGCACACATGGTTTGCTCTTGCCTTAAGTTCCTTGAGCCTCAAATTTTCCCCATGGCTGTGCATAAATGGATAGCGTATGTGCATAGAGAGGAAGGATCAAGAATTACTGTGTGGGATTTGAGTGGTTTTCCGTTTAATTTTTACCTTACTTCTGCCTGTCCACTGCTTTCTCTTTGTGCAGGAATGGTTTCCCTGTTCCATGTATTCAGCATTTTCCCCTCCTGTTCTAAATTTCTCCTGTCTTCCAGATGAGGGGAATACACAATTCTATGTGCAGGAAGAGGAGGAGATTAAAACCTTTAATTCACTGAAAGGGTTATCCTGACACAAAGCAATTATTGGAAGCAGTGTCAAATGTTGTGGAAAGCAGAGGAAATGGCCTTGAGGAACAGGTAGAAGAGTTGATGCCAAGGCTGGCCAGATTAAGAACATTGGCCTTCAGTTGCAACTCTAGTTTTCGTCCGTTAGGATCATTATTCTCCATGCATTCCATGATGGAAGGAGAGAGAGCATGAAGAAGGAGGTACTATCATGGGGATGGGGAGGAACAGGCTTCGTCTCAACCCTTCCAAGACCGAGTGGCTGTGGATGCCAGCGTCCCGATATAGCCAGCTAGTGCCATCGCTGGCTATTGGGGTGAGTCATTGGCCCCCACAGAGGGGGCGCGCAACTTGGGTGTCCTCCTGGATTCACGGCTGTCCTTGGAAGGGCATGTGGCGGCCGTGGCCAGGGGGGCCTTTTATCAGGTTCGCCTGATGCGCCAGTTGCGCCCCTTTCTGGATCGGGACTCCATGTGCACAGTCACTCATGCACTCATCACGTCTCGCCTGGACTACTGTAACGCTCTCTACATGGGGCTCCCCTTGGGGTGCACCCGGAGGCTCCAACTGGTCCAGAATGCGGCCGCGCGGGTGATTTTGGGAGCGACAGGGCGCTCCCATGTGACACCTCTCCTGCGCGAGCTGCACTGGCTTCCGGTGGTCTTTCGGGTGCGCTTCAAGGTGTTAGTTTTGACCTTTAAAGCACTCCATGGCATGGGACCGGGGTACTTGCGGGACCGCCTGCTGCTACCGATAACCTCCCACCGGCCAGTACGCTCACACAGAGAGGGCCTTCTCAGGGTGCCATCAGCCAAGCAATGTCGGCTGGTGGCCCCCAGGGGGAGAGCCTTCTCTGTGGGGGCACCCACCCTATGGAACGAGCTGCCTCCAGAAGTTCGTTTGATCCCAGACCTCCGCACTTTCCGAAAGGCCCTTAAGACCTATTTATTCCAACAAGCCGGCCTTGCTTGATTGTTTTTAATGGGGTTTGAACAAAATTTTTTAATTGATTTTTGGGGTTTTAAATTGGGTATTTTAATGGGGTTAGAATTTTATTTGGACCGCCAAATGAATTTAATTTAATTTTATAATTCTTTTAATGTTTGTATTATATGTGTTTTAAATCTGGTTGTTCACCGCCCTGAGTCCCCCTCCCGGGGAGAAGGGCGGTATATAAATTGAAATAATAAATAAATAAATAAATAAATCATAGCTAACAGGCTTTGGAAACATGGAAAATAGAAGAGGAAATTATACAGGGAGCTGGATCACTGCAGAAAATATTCCTTACTTCAGAAGAAGGTGGTAGTATGGTATGAGAAAAAGATCAACTCTGCCTTAATTAAGATAGATATGTTAAATGGGAGTGTTGCTTTGATAAGCTTTCAGGGCTATATTGTTAGTAATGTAATCTTTACAGAAACCAAAGTGGTTTTGTTTTGTTTTTGTTTCTTGAGTTATGCCAGCCTTGCAGATCTCGTCAGCCTTCAACATAGTGTTTTATAAAAAAAACTCTTATTAATAAAATGGTTAAAATATGAGCTATATGTTAACATCTCATTAATAGCTCCACTTCAGTTTGAGTTGAATGCTGCATGGTTTAATGCAACACCAGGTCTGTAGATATTACAAAGCTGGGCTGAAAGAAACACAATTAAAATGTGACTCTTCAGTTGCTTGGATCAGGATGAATAGGGTTCCCTCTTTTATTTCTGATTGCTATTTAAAGTTTTAGCTTGCTTTAGTGTTACGTGTTATATTTATCTTGCATCATTATTTAATTATTCTGTATGTCATGTTGATTTTGGTAGCTATATAAATGTTTCAAATAAATCAGAAAAATCTTAGACTGGCCTGCTTATGGACTGAAATTAATAAGAGGAAATATCTCAGGGAATTCTACATCTGGGTAGGAAATAAGAAATACAGGTAGTCTTCAACGTACGACCACAATTGAGCCTGGAATTTATGTTGCTAAGTAAGAAATTTGTTAGTGAATTTTGTCCAATTTTACGCCTTTTCTTGCCACATTCGTTAAGTGAATCACTGCAGTTGTTATTAGTAACATGGTTGTTAAGTGAATCTGGTTTCCCCATTAACTTTGCTTGCTGGAAGGTTGCAAAAGGTGATCACATGACCCCAGGGACATTGCAACTGTCTTAAATACGACCCAGTTGTCAAACATCTGAATGCAAATCACATGACCATAGGGTGCTGCAAGGGTCATAAGTGTGAAAAATGGTCATAAGTCATTTTTTCAGTACCGTTGTAACTTTGAACAGTTGCTAAGTGAACTGTTGTAAGTCGAGGACTACCTCTATAGGGCAGGAGAGATCTGGCTTGGTGATAGCACATGTGAAAGGCTTCTGGGTGACCTTGTCAACCACAAGTCAAATGTGAGCCAGCAGTGTGATACATCTACTAAAAAAGCAAATGCTATTTTTTGGGGGTGCATTAACAGAATCATAGAATCTACTCATAGGAAGTAATTGTACCAATTTGCTTACCTTTGTCCAATCCCATTTGGAGTCTTCAAGTACCCGATTTATTAATGCTTCTACTACTTTTTCAGATTTCTGTCAGTTTTCTTTCAGATTTCTAGTGATTCTTCCAAATCCAGGGAATAATCCTGGGAACTTTCATATTCATCATTCATTCATTCAATTTGTTTGTGGTTGATCGATATTTAGTTTTGAATTAATTGATATTAATGTGCAGTGTTGGGATTTCTAGTGTTTGTACTTACCGGTATTTATTCAAGTAATCGTTTAGCAAATGTTTCTTGCATTGTACACAGTAAATAAAATCTTTTTGTCCATCAGTCAGATAACATTAAGAAATAATTTTTAATAGAAACAATTAAGAAAGTTTATATCTTTTCTTTTTACTTCTCTATATCATCTCCAGTATTATAAACTCATTGAAAGCTTAGGAGTCTTATTCTATGATGGTCAAGGGATTCAGCTTGATGGCAGCTTGATAGGAGATCCCATGCAGACTTGGGATGCACTCTGCTCAGCATAGTAACAGATACAGAAATGAGGTTGCATTGTTGTTGTTAGTTGCAAAGTTATGTCCGGCCCATTGTGACCACATGGACAATGTTCCTCCAGGCCATCCTGTCTTCTACCATCCCGCATAGTCCATTTAAGCTCACGCCGACTGCTTCAGCCACCTCATTCTCTGTCGTCCCATTCTTTTGCCCTCAGTCATTCCCAGCATTAGGCTCTTCTCCAATGAGTCCTTCCTTCTCATTAGGTGGCCAAAGTATTTGAGTTTCATCTTCAGGATCTGGCCTTCTAAAGAACAGTCAGGGTTGATCTCCTCTAGGACTGACCAGTTTGATCGCCTTGCAATCCAAGGGACTTGCAGGAGTCTTCTCCAGCACCATAGTTCAAAGGCCTCAATTCTTTGGTGCTCAGCCTTTCTTATGGTCCAACTTTCACAGCCATACATTGCAACTGGGAACACCATAGCCTCGACTATATACATTTTGTTGGCAGGGTGATGTGTCTGCTTTTTAGAATGCTGTCTAGGTTTCCTCCCCAGGAGCAAGCGTCTTTTAATTTCTTGGCTGCAGTCCCCATCTGTGGTGATCTTGGAGCCCAGGAAAATAAAATCTGTCACTACCTCCATTTCTTCCCCATCTATTTGCTAGGAATTAAGCGGGCTGGATGCCATGATCTTAGTTTTCTTAGTGTTGAGTTTCAAACCAACTTTTGCACTCTCCTCCTTTACCTGCATCAAGAGGCTCTTTAGTTCCTCTTTACTTTCTGCCATTAGAGTGGTACCCTGTTTGTCTAAAAAGACAACCCATCTTGAAAAGAAGCCCTATCATATTTTTGAGCGCATGCGATCAAATTAAGTCCCACCCACAAAATTAGTCCTAATTAAGATGCCGCTCCCCCCAGGGTGCAGGGGGTGGGACGAGGCACGCAGGTAAAAAATAAGCTAGGGTGGGGATGGGGTGGAGCTGCCCTGTATACCAGGCCTTGCGCACCCTGACACCTGCCTTGCCTTCTTCTGTGGACGCTTCTTTGGCTGCTTGCCACCACTCACATGCATCGCCCCAGTTTCCGTTTCACAGTCAGATGCCTGCCGGAAGGCATCTGGAGCCGATAACAGAGCTCCAGACTGATCTGGAGCTCTGTTATTGGCTACGGATGACTTTCGGCAGGATCTGAAGGCAAAGTGGAGGCTGGGGTGATGCGTACGAGTGGTTGTAGAAGTGGCCAGCAGCGGGCTTCTACTGGGCAGGGCTGTCGGTGCCACTGCCACAAGGTGAGTCAATAATTAGAACCCTCCAAAAAGAAGGCGTAGCCGTTTTTTCGGAGATCTAAAGAAAATAAGACCGGGCCTTCTTTTTGGAGAAACACGGTATCATCTGCATATTTGAGGTTGTTGATATTTCTCCCGGAAATCTTAATTCCAATTTGTGCTTCATCTAGTTCCGCCTTTCTCATGATGTGTTCTGCATATAAATTAAATAGGCAAGGTGACAGTATACAGCCTTGCTGAACTCCTTTCCCAACTTTGAACGAATCAGTGATTCTGTGTTGCATTAAAGGTTTTATGCATTAGAGGTTGCATTAGAGCTGTGTAATTAAGGTGTCAGAAATCCTGGGGTGTTTCTTTTTTATGCTGGAAAAAGAAAGTATATTAGTGCTTAGTGACCACTTGTTCAGCAAACATTCGACGTTATAATGGCACTGAACAAGGAGGCTTATAACCAATCCTCAAGTTGCGCTTGTCACAGTATCCCTGCAGTCATGTAAACCCCATTTGTGACTCTCTGCCATCTTCTCAAAAGCAAAGGTTAATGGTAAAGGGGTCCGTGCAGATTTTACTCTGCTGGTCATCGCCCACTGGAGAGGTACTCATCTCCACTTCAAGGGCCATTAAGCCAGTGCTGTCTTAAAGATGTTACTGCAGCCATGTGTCTAACATGACGTCACAGATACTTACCTTTCCCACTGAAGTGGGAACTACGCTCACATTTACATGCTTTTGAATTACTAGTTTGGCAGGAGCTGAGGCAAGAACGGGAGCTCGCCCTGTCGCGGGGTACTCGGGTTGGGGGTGTCAACTTTCCAGCTGACAAGCCCAGCGGCTTAACCATTGTGCCGCCCCTTAATCAAAAGTTAAGCCAGCCAGAAATCTCAAGTTGCGGTCATGACATTGCACTTAACGATCTCACACGACTATAACTAAACCTACCATCTTAAGTCATGTGAGTTTTTTCACTTAGTGACAGCAGTGCTTAACAGTGGAGTTCCTAGTCTGAATTGCAGTTGTTAATTGCCAGTTAACTTTGCAGGTTGCTTGTCTGGTCTGAACATTTGCTTTTGGTAGTCTGTATTCTGTCACAATGAAAGTGACAAATCCAGTTTACTAACACAATGAAAGTAATCATTTTTTTTAGCAACATGTAACATTTCAGATCTTTCAATAGCGTGATTGGTGGCATATTTAATAAATAACATTTGGGAAGTATCTATGAACTCCATAGTTCTTGGGAACTACGAACAGTTATTGGTCTGGGTAGGGAAAAACCAGGAGAGAATTAGAATAGGATGCAGGATTTTTTGTTCTGTCAAGAATAATTCGTTGGGGAATATTTGTCTTTATTAGTCTCCTTATCACTGCAATAAGACTGAGAGCAATTTATCAGTATCTCTTCTTCAATAAATCCCTGTCTGTTAAATAAATCTACAATTTTTGGTATCTTTTGCGGCATTTCTGTTAAATAATAGATATTCTGTAATTTTATTTTGTAATAATTTTTTGTGCTATAAATTATTGTAACAATTTTTGTTCTTTTATCTCAGGGATTTATCAAAGATGTTCATGAGGATTCACTCACAGTTGTGTTTGAAAACAAGTACGTATTACAAAAACTGCTTTCCCCCCTTTCATTTTATTTGTAGAATATGCCCATCTTTTTTACTTGAAGGGAAAGGACTGGTTGGCTAAATCACTGTAAAATTTGAAGATTCCAACACTTTGAATTGCATGTCATAGCCCTACTGTATTGGCAACCAGAGCAACCAAATTAAAATTGATGTCACTTTACACTGTTGGGATTGTTCTGCCTGCAGTTTAGTCCTCATTTTCTAACAGCTGCACTTCTGACTTGTCTCTATACTCAATGGAATTCTCTGCTAAATTAAAGTTGATAGTATTCCATTTAAGTGACATGTAACATTCTTAGTGATCGTTGCATAATCTAAAATATCTATCCAATTTACAGTTGGCAACCAGAACGCCAGGTTCCTTTCAGTGAAGTAAGATTACCACCACCACCTGATATCAAGAAAGAAATTGGTGAAGGAGATGAAGTGGAGGTGATTTCATTCAAGTATTTCTTTGCTTGCTTATGCGGAAGTTTCTTCTGGAAGCTTAACGGTCAAACTTAGTGTGCTATCATCAAGACAATTGAACTTTTTTTTAACTGCTTCAAAAATGCAAAAAAAAAAAAGCATAAACATTTAAAAGGAAAGAAATTTATTAGCAAAAATAAAAAAAATTAAAAGAGTTGTTTTGGGGCAGGTTTTTAATCACCCGTGTTTAAATTAGTAAAAAAATTCACCTCAACTATGCCATGAATATTAATTGTAATAGCTACACAGTACAAAAGATTGTCTTGAATTCCTGCCAAACCTGAAGCTGAGATATAGTTAGAAATGACCTCAAACTCAATTGCTCCATACGGAATTTACACTCCTGGCAGAAGGCTATTTAATTTTTGTTTTAATAAAGTCCACTACGTGCCAGGATGGAATATTTTAATGCCAAATAACTTTTGTCGTGAATGTGTTTTTAATAATTACCCAAAATATGCTTTCTTGGAGAAAAGGCTCCATCCTCAGTGGTGGATATGAGCAATATTTTGAAGGGGGATGTTTGGAATGCTGAGAGCATGTTGTAGGTGTTTTCACAAAATGGTAGGTTTAACCAGTCATACAATATTTATAGAAGGAGATAGGATGAGGCTTCCTCCTGTCATATCCTGTAGACCCTCAAGATATTTTACATATTATAACTTAAATATGCCTTTATTTTGGGCAAGTATGAACATTGTTTGAAAGCTTCTTGGGTGCTTCAAAGATATTCTTATAAATAAATTTAGTGCCACTGGTTTCTTTTGTTTTGGTTGGGCTCTATAAAGCTAAATTCCTCTAGTTAGAGGAGTGATAAAATGCAGTAGGCAAGATTTCATTGCCTATTCTGTAATACTGTCTGAAGAAAATTCGAATTGTTAAACCTAATTCTCTTATTCTACCTGGGATGTGTAAGCTATTTATTTGAAATTTATGATTAGTATCTCTGATTAATTCATATATTCAGCCAGGTGGTTTGTGCTTCTGTGCTTAGATTTTAAATACATGAGATGTGTTGGAATGTCATAGCCATTACTTCATCATTTGACTTAGAGAATGGATATAGGGTAGCTAGAAAGAGGTATGACCTTATAATACTTTCTTGCTATAGTATAGTAGAATTGGGTTGATGTTGTTTTATACAGAAATGGATTAAGTTATATTCAGTCTTAGGTTTTTGACAGTAATTTGTAAATTGTTTATAGCATTGTTAGTAATTGTATCTAGAATATCAAAAATCAGGCCAAACATGTTTCACATTAGATTATTGTGATGGCTCCATCCACCACATTTTCTTCAGTAGAGAAGTAAGCCATGTGTGGCATATTTAATTTCACTATGAAAGTATGTCTCATTAAAATTAATTGACAACATTATGAATTACATAATAATAGTTTCATTTCTATACCATCAACTATTAATTACAAAATTCCATTTTCTTCAGGTTGGGGGAAATTATTTAAAATCAGATTTTTTTTCCTTCTATATAAACTTAGTTCAATATTCATTTTATTTTTGTGAATCTTTTATTCCACCATACTCAATTTCAAAGTAATTTGTAATAAGCATTTTAAAAAAAATTATGATAAAATGTTTGAATTAAAAAAAATCCAAGAATTTGATCTACTTAAAGAAAAATATTTGTCTGCCTACCATAATACATCTACATTTTCTTTAGTATTTGAATTTTCACGTAATTAATTTTGTAAGAAATTAATTTCAGATTTATCAAATAGTAATAATTTTTATATAAACATTTTGGAATGTATAACATTTTAGATATCTTTTTCAAAAAACTATATTATCCTTTTATTCAGTATATTTAACCTATCATTTAAAATAGGCTTTATTTACTATTGCCTAAGGAATAGGATTTTTTAAAAAAAGGCTAATGAGCCTGCTAATAATCTTTAAATTTAAGAAGATTTTCATAGTTAAGATTTTTTGATGCTCCATAATATTAACTTGTACAAAAATAACCACTTTGGGGCACTTACATCTTAGCATAGAGAAGAGAACCATCTTTCAACATAGATACCACTTCTTTATGGTAAGAAGAAAGAAACAGAAAATAATTCAATAAATTGAAATTTCTCATGTCTGATTTTGGGAATTCTGATGAACAATTATGGAATAAATTAAATATTAAATAACATTTTAAAATGATACTAAAGCAGACGTTTAAATCACAGTGATCTAAATGCTGTGTACTTTACTTTCAGGTTTACTCAAGAGCAAATGACCAAGAGCCATGTGGCTGGTGGCTGGCAAAGGTTCGAATGATGAAAGGGGAGGTAAGTAGAAGTGAAATTATATTATGAGAAAGATCCATCTAAAGGGAACATTAATTTTTGTGAATTATTTGAATAAGTAAGAACCATTTAGAAGTTAAACCTTATATATTTAATAACTTGCTTCTTATCCATGGGGTTCCTTGGTGCATTCTGAGCTTGACCTTTCTGTTGTGGCCCGCTGGTGGCAGCAGAGCTGACAGCAGAGTTGGGCAGTGAGGAGGTTGGGGAGGAACTTGGGCCAGTCCTGGAGGCTGGGAAAAGCTTGACCGATGGCTCTGTGTCGGAGGCAGAGAGGAAGTTAGACAGCAGTGAGGCAGAGGAACAGCTGGAGCCCATTCCCAGTGTGCGCATGTGCAGAGCTGCCAGAAGACAAGAACAATTAAGAAAGAAGGGTGTCTACCTGCTTTTTTAAGGGAGTAAGGCCACACCTTGGAGATGATTGGCCCCTCCCATAGGACTTAAAAGAGGAGCGAATGGGATGTGGGCTTTTGCAGGAAGCAATTAGTTAATCTCGTTTCAAGATTGGAAAGTTCTGTTTGTGACTCTAATAGACTCAGTGCCAAGTTTGGCCTTGCTCTGCATTTGGAAATTGGTTCTCTGGCAGCATTCCAAGTGAGATAAGGTGGGGGTTGATAAACATTCCTCTGAAAGACTGTTGGCCGAAGCCTTATTGACTGTGAATGAATGAAATTCACAGTCAAGTTAATAAAAGAGGTTTTTACCAGGATTAAGACTTTGCTTCATGCTTTCTAAGGAAGCCTAGATCAGAACAATTTCATTACTTAACTAGGTAACATCATCAGTACTAGAACTGCACTGTTCTAGCATAACTAGCAGTGATGATGTTACTTAGTTGGGTAATGAAATGTCTGCAAGAAAATAAGTCTTTATGGATGCTATATTTATTATTTATTTATTTATTTATTAATCGAATTTCTATACCGCCCTTCTCCTTCCGGACTCAGGGCGGTGAACAGCCAATTTAAAAACCAATAACAATACAGTGAGTTAAAATGTACTAAAAATCCATATAAATTTAGGCTGAAAGTATCGAATAAAACATTTAAAACTCTAAAAATTAAATAATTTAAAATAATTTAAAATTTAAGATATTTAAAAATAGGAGGGATCAGGCAAGTCCGGCAAGTTGGAAAAAATGAGTCTTCAGCGCCCGACGAAAGGTCCGGAGGTCAGCAATAGTTCTCAGATCTGGAGGGAGATCGTTCCAGAGGGTGGGGGCTACCACAGAGAATGCTCTCCCCCTGGGGGTCGCCAGCCGGCACTGTCTGGCTGACGGCACCCTGAGGAGGCCCTCTCTGTGGGAGCGAACCGGCCGGTGGGAGGCAAT
The DNA here is from genome assembly GCA_030761175.1 of Masticophis lateralis. Classification (NCBI taxonomy): domain Eukaryota; kingdom Metazoa; phylum Chordata; class Lepidosauria; order Squamata; family Colubridae; genus Masticophis; species Masticophis lateralis. Next base: position 11,591,410 of record JAUDYJ010000005.1, on the reverse strand, counting down.
AGGTGGCAGAAGGCGGTCCCGTAAGTACCCTGGTCCTAAGCCATGGAGCGCTTTAAAGGTGATTACCAACACCTTGAAACGCACCCGGAAATCAACCGGCAACCAATGCAGCTCACGCAGGAGGGGTGTCACATGGGAGCGCCCTGTCGCTCCCATAATCCCCCGCGCGGCCGCATTCTGTACCAGCTGAAGCCTCCGGATGCATCCCAAGGGGAGCCCCATGTAGAGAGCATTACAGTAGTCCAAGCGAGACGTGACGAGCGCCTGAGTGACTGTGCGCAGGGAGTCCCGATCTAGAAAGGGGCGCAACTGGCGTATCAGGCGGACCTGATAGAAAGCCCCCCTGGCCACAGCTGTCGTATGATCCTCTAATGACAGCCGTGGATCCAGGAGGACGCCCAAGTTGCGCACCCTTTCCGTGGGGGCCAATGATTCGCCCCCAATAACCAGCGATGGAGTCAGCTGGCTATATCGGGACGCCGGCAGCCACAGCCACTCGGTCTTGGAGGGGTTGAGTCGAAGCCTGTTTCTCCCCATCCAGACCCGCACAGCTTCAAGGCACTGGGACATCACTTCCACGGCATCGTTGGGGTGGTCCGGGGTGGAAATGTACAGCTGAGTGTCATCAGCGTACTGATGGAATTCCACCCCAAAACCACGGATGATCTCACCCAGCGGCTTTACATAGATGTTGAACAGAAGGGGCGAGAGGACCGACCCTTGTGGCACCCCACATACTAGGCGCCTCGGGGTCGACCGCTGCCCCCCTGTCAACACCGATTGCGACCGGTCGGAGAGGTAGGAGGAGAACCACCGCAGAACGGTGCCCCCCACCCCCAGTCCCTCCAACCGGCGCAACATGATACCATGGTCGATGGTATCAAAAGCCGCTGAGAGGTCTAACAGCACCAGGATAGAGGAGTACCCCCTACCCCGGGCCCTCCAGAGATCATCCACCAACGCGACCAATGCCGTTTCGGTGCTGTAACCAGACCTGAAGCCGGACTGGAGCGGGTCTAAATAGACAGCTTCACAATATGACTGTGTTGCATTATTTTGAACATCTTAATAGGGCCTTCATTATAATATAATTATTATTGGGGCATAATATCTTACATTAATTAATATGGGGGCTTAATATCTTAATTAAAATCACACCCTATAACCTTACCTTACAAGGCAGTTATAAAGAGAAAATGGGGATTAGGAAAGATACGATACTTGAGATTCTTGAGCTCTGAAGGGAATGATAAACTGTGATAAATATATAGTTGAGAGTAGGTAAACATATGTAATGAGAGAAAAGTAAATATTCTGAATCTTTGATCAAGTCACGACTTATTTTTAAAAATTAAGAAGAATAATCTTTTCTCAGTTTTATGTCATTGAGTATGCTGCTTGTGATGCCACTTACAATGAAATAGTCACATTTGAACGACTTCGGCCTGTAAATCAGAATAAACCTGTGAACAAGAATACATTCTTCAGATGTGCCGTAGACGTTCCAGAAGATCTGAGAGAGGCGTAAGTACTCTAAAAATTCCTTATATTAGAACTATCTCTCTATTAGGAATTGACTTTCATAGGATATCCTGAATTTGAACACTTTCTGTCTAATGAAAGAGTGAAGCAGAGTAATTTGTCTTTGCAAATTAACACAGAAATTCTCTTTTTGGGCTGGCACTCATATTTTGGAAGGTCATAAAAGGATATATATAGGTAGTCCTTGCTTACAGGTAATTTGTTCAGCAACTATTCAAAGTCACAGCAGTGCTGGAAAAATAAGTTTACAGCCCATTTACAACTTCTTCAGGGTCCCTGAGTCACATAATCACCATTTCAGTCAGAACATGTTATCCTGTGCCTAACCTGTGGATTTTTCTTTCTCCCCTGCTCCTCCCAACTGAGCAGAGAGATAGGAGAGAAGAGGGATTGCAAGAAAGTAAACTGTTTGCTCTTCTACACAATGCAATGAGAAAACAATTGTGCCAGCAGCCTGGGGCGCTGAAAACTGTGATCATACAGTTTACAGTGCTGTCTTGAAATCCTTTCTCCAATCTCTACTCCAGGGGGGAGGAAAAGAAAGTGATTCCAGTAGGCAATTCCTTCTTTGCTAGATCCTTCCCTCCCAGCATTGCAGAGTGTAGAGATTGGAGAGGAATTTCAAGAGAGCAAGCTGTTTATTCTTCTGCACATAGAAAGCAGTGCAACTGCACCAGCAGCCAGGTGGCAAACAAAAGCTGAAACTGAGTACAGTAATCTTGTCTCTTTCCAGCTGGAAAGGGCAATTGTGGTCATGTGATTTCCCACTTAGCAACTGCTTTGGTTAGCTGCAGAATTGCCAATTAGGGTTATTGAGTGAGGACTAACTGTATGCTCAAGCAAATTATTCTCAGTTTGCATAAATCTGAAACGTGAAACTTTGATTTAGCAGAACTCAATGCAGTGGATCTCAGATGCAGCAGATGAAATTCTTCCTGCTTTTACATCATTTGTATAAAAACACCTTGATTCTTACTTGTATAGTAATGTTCCTTCAAATGATGTACAGTCTGATTTAATGGACAATTGGGAATAATTGGTCTGTTAAATCAATGTTTCACCTTGTAATGTTTTGTTGTGTTTTATTCTTTTGGAAATAATTTGGTATATGTTTTCAGTTTTTTTCTCAATAAAAGCAAATGAGCTGGTTAAAAGTTTTTTTCTGGCTGTGCCTTAGAGATTTTTCAGTATTTTCAATTTCTCCAACTTCGTGTCTTCTTGGTCATCTTCAAAATGAATTAATTAATCCATACGTTAATTTCCTAGGTGTGCTAACGAAAGTGCTCACAAGGATTTTAAGAAAGCTGTAGGAGCCTGCAGAATTTTTTACCAGGCTGAAACAGCTCAATTAGTAGTTCTGGTAAGATAAAGTTTCTTTCTTTTTTTACCTCATCCGTGAGCAAGTCATTTTTATGTTAACATGTTACCAATTTGATATTTTGGGACTGGCTTGAATAGAAAAATAACCACTATTAAAAGATATTACTATACCTTTCCACTGGTGAAAAGAAAACATTCTTTAGAGAATGCAGATTGAAGAGTTGCAGATAGGATCTCATGCAAGCTATAATCCAAGCTGTACTGTTTGGGCCTGGTAACCTTTGCCTATTGGATCAAACAGCAACCTGGGACCTATAGCAATGGGTTTTGTATTATTTGGTGTCACTTTTGATTGCTACAGCTGTTGCATCTGAATCTGGCTTTATGCTAAAAGCATACCAAGCTGCATTGAGCAAAGTAGATCAGCAGACCCTGTTTGCCCACTAATAACCATATGGATTTCACGAGGGACAGGAAAGGAGCCTCCCCCGATTGCCTACTGGCATTCAGGCATCCCACGGGTAAAATAACACCGCCCAAAAAACTTCCTTTCACAGAGGCAGCCAGCTGCCTCGGTGATCCCTGGCTAACACATGCCATACGCTTTTTTAAAAATGGATTTCACTAATAAACTAATAAAAATAAATATTTCAAATTTAAGTAGAAAAAAACCCTAGCATATCAGATTTATTTGTTCTCTTATCTGACACGTGTTCTAAACTAGAAATGAATCAATGGTAGGTAAATGTCTGTGAAGATTCTCAGTTATCCAGGTCCTGGTTGTCCCAAAAGTGCTTTTTTCAAAGGAAAAACAAAGTCCAATTGCTTTTTTGAAAAAGCACCTTTGTGACAACCGTAGGTGAAATAAGTTGTATGTTTTTTTTTAATTCGTCACCTGTAAAATGAAGATCCCGACACATCGTTTTTCTTTCAGTCTGCCAGTGAGGCAACCGTAAAGAGAGTGGGCATACTCAGCGACATGCATTTGCGTAGCATTCGAACCAAGTTAATGCTCATGTCAAGAAATGAAGAAGCAACAAAGCATTTAGAAGTGAGTGGGACTCAGCTGGTTTTCTCCCCCCCCCCTCTTTTAATTATGCTTCTGGTTTAATCACTGAAACGATGTTCATGCTTGAAGTTTTTATAAAGAATAAACATATTTTTTCCCCTTTTCCCTAGTGTACAAAACAGCTTGCAGCAGCATTTCATGAAGAATTTGTTGTCAGAGAAGACTTAATGGGACTTGCAATAGGAACACATGGCAGTAATATACAGCAAGCCAGGAAGGTGCCAGGCGTTACTGCAATTGAACTTGAAGAAGATACTGGAACTTTCAGGATCTACGGCGAGGTAAAAGAGAACACAGAAAAGTCACGTTTTCAAGTTGGGAAACTCTGACTTCTTTGAGCTTAAGTCTCGAGGTCTGAAACTAAACTAGACTAGACTAGACTAGACGACTAGACTAGGCTAGGCTAGGCTAGGCTAGACTAGACTAGACTAGACTAGACTAGACTAGACTAGACTAGACTAGACTAGACTAGACTAGACTAGACTAGACTAGACTAGACTAGACTAGACTAGTTTATTGACCAAATGTGATTGGACACACGAGGAATTTGTCTTGGTGCATATGCTGTCAGAGTACATAAAAGAAAAGATACATTCGTCAAGAATCATAAGGTACAACACTCAATGATAGTCATAGGGAAACAGTCAATATAAATCTTAAGGATACAAGCAACAAGATTACAGTCATACAGTCATAAGTGAGAGGAGATGGGTGATGGGAATGATGAGAAGGTTAATAGTAATGCAGACTTAGGAAATAGTTTGACAGTGTTGAGGGAATTATTTGTTTAGCAGAGTGATGGCGTTTGGGAAAAACTGTCTTTGTGTCTAGTTGTTCTGGTGTGCAGTGCTCTATAGCGTCATTTTGAGGGTAGGAGTTGAGGGTAGGAGTTGAAAGTTTATGCCCAGGATGTGAGAGGTCTGTAAATATTTTCACAGCCCTCTTTTTGACTCGTGCAGTATACAGGTCTTCAATGGAAGGCAGGTTGGTAGTAATTGTTTTTTCTTCAGTTCTAATTATCCACATTATACTGTGATTAAAATTCCAATATTTTAATCACAGTATAATGGAAATAATGAATTAGTGGAAGAGAAGGCAAATATAGAATATTGTACTGCTCTTTTTACTTGTAATCTTCTTCAGACGTCCCTGTGGATTAAGTTCTACACAATTTAACAGTTAAATGTATCTGTGTAAAGTTTTCTCAAATCTCACTCCAACTTTGCTTAAATTAGAGAACCTACCTCCATGTTGGGTTTTGGTTCCTACTGGCAGTTGATAGAATAATCCCAATTTAAGTAAATAGGAAAATATTGCTAGGGTGTTCCTGATGAATTCAGTAATGTTTCTCATTTAAGGGTGGTTGCATAAAGGCTAATGAACTTGCCTCCCCCAGATGTCCCATTCCTTCAGGGAAATGCTAATAATGAATGGGCGAGTGTGCTTAAAAGGAAGACTGGGAAGAAGACTTTAGGGAGTGTTTGAGACTGTTGAAAGCAGAGATCCAACTTAGGCCCTAAGGCTGCATTTGCCAGTAGAAGTTTGATCGCAGCCACAGAAGCTCCCAAAGATGTTACCATATTGTAATATGCAAGGGGACAGAAAGGAAACATGAAAACATCTCAAGAAGAATCACATTAACTATAGGTACTTAGTTGTGTTCCTCTCCCCCCCCCCCCCAATTTTGATGAATATATTTCATAGTATGCCATTTAAAGTAATTACATGCTACAAATATAAAAGGGAAAGAAGTAAATGTATCTCCACTATTTCCACTCTTGCTAGAGGTGGTCTGATTACAATCAAAGTCAAGTTTATTATAACCATGCAACAGTTGTGATGATGTACAGTATATAAGATATGCATCTTCTCTGCAGTCCTTTCACCTTCGTAATGTAACATTTGGTCTTCATGCTACAATACAAAGCCACACGGTAGGTTAGGATGATCCCTGATTTGGGGAGAATCAAGTAGGCGTGCTTTCCTTCATTATATTGCATCATTAGGATGACTCTTCTACAACTAAAGGACTAGATCACGGGTGTCAAACTCGTGTTGTCACGTTGTTGTCACGTGACGGTTTCACGATGTTTTTCCCTTTGCGGAGCTGGGGTGGGTGTGGCCTGCATGTAACGCATCCGGCCTGCTGGCTGCCAGTTTGACACCCCTGGACTAGATGGTGAAGTTCAGTTGGCTGCGTGTTTGGCTCCTTTGCAGGAATACTGGTTAATTAAGGATTATTAAAGAATAATCAAGGTTCTCCTCAGATCTGAGAAATTTTTAGATGGATGACAAAATGGATATCATAAGGTTGAGCTTCAGATAAAAACATTTATTTAAATGGTTGTGTAAAAGTACAGGCACCAGTTTGCAAATGTATATAGTAGTTTGGAGATGAAGTCCCATAATTCCATAGTGTTTAAGCACCTATCTGATAGCCATCATTTTTAATTTGCCAGATACAAATACTTGCATTTTCTCATTGCAAAAGAGAGTATATGTAGTTTTTTTCTCATTTTATATGGAAATAGTTGTTCCCTAAAAATGTTTTAACTGTTAATGTTTAATGTATTCTGTTCTATTTATTACCAGAGTGCTGAGGCAGTAAAAAAAGCTAGAAGCTATTTGGAATTTGTGGAGGACTTTATTCAGGTTCCTAGGAGTCTTGTAGGTACGTAATAATAATAATAACATTTTAACAGTAGCAGGGAAAAGTTTCAACATACAAATCTTTTCCCCATCTTCTCTCCCTCTCTCCCTCCCTCCCTCCTTCTCTCTCCCTCTCTCTCACACACACACACCCTTTTGAGGGCACAGCACAACCTAATGGGGAAGTGGAAATTACCCTTCTCCTTCTTTCAGTCATAAAAGTCCATCATCAGCCTTAAATTATTGTAACGAATTTTTCTAATTATTTTTCTTGTTGACGGTTTACTTGAGACCAAACTCCCAATGATAACTCACAACTTCAATATCTTTTATTTGTTAAAGGGAAAGTAATTGGTAAAAATGGCAAAGTTATTCAAGAGATTGTGGACAAGTCTGGAGTCGTGCGAGTGAGAATTGAAGGAGACAACGAGAATAAACTACCCAGAGAAGATGTACGATTTTAACTTCTTTTTTTCCTCTTTCCTTGGCAATGAATGTCCTATAGGGTAGGGTAGAAATTAAAGAGGGATCTGAGGTTTTGTTTGTGGAATAATAGTGGGAAGGGTATGCTGTTCATTCCATATGAGTTGCGGTAGCGCGGTAGTTACAATCCAGTCCTGCAAGTTACTTCTGCTGACTGCCAGCTGACTGCAGTTCGATTCTCACTGGCTCAAGGTTGACTCAGCCTTCCATCCTAACGAGATTGGTAAAAGTAGGACCCAGATTGTTGGGGGCAATGTGCTGACTCTGTAAACTGCTTAGAGAGATCTGTAAAGCACTGTGAAGCAGTATATAAGTCTAAATGCTATTGCTATCTTGAGCTCCTGGAAAAAAGGCTGCATAGGTAGTCCTCAATTTATGACCACAATTGAGCCCAAAAATTCTTCTGCTAAGCAGAACATTTGTTAAGGAAATTTTGTCCCATTTTATGACCTTTCTTGCCACAATTGTTAGGTGAATCATTGCAGTTGTTCAGTTAGTAACATGATTAAGTGAATCTGGCTTCCCCATTGACTTTGTTTCTCAGAAGATTGCGAAAGCTGATCACATGTCCCTTGGAACCCTGCAGTTGTCATAAATATGAGTCAGTTGCCAAGCGTCTGAATTTTGACCACATGACCCCGAGGATACTACAAAGTCACTTTTTTTCAGTGCTGTTGTAACTTTGAATAGTCACTCAATCGACTGTCGTAAGTCAAGGACTACCTGTACATAAATCTAACAAATACGTACTTGAGTAGCTGTATTGCTAAGGGACGTGGTGGCTCAGTGGCTAAGACACTGAGCTTGTTGATTGAAAGGTCGGCAGTTCAGCGGTTCGAATCCCTAGTGCCGCATAACGGGATGAGCTCCCGTTACTTGTCCCAGCTTCTGCCAACCTAGCAATTCGAAAGCACATTTTAAAAAATGCAGGTAGAAAAATAGGGACCATCTTTGGTGGGAAGGTAACAGAGTTCCATGCACCTTTGGCATTTAGTCATGCTGGCCACATGACCACGGAGACGTCTTTGGACATCCAAGTAACTTCAACAATACGCCAGCATCTCTGGCAGAGTACAAAGGTTCCTTGCTAACTAGAGACGCAACCTTGACATTAGCTTATTCTTGATCAAATGATTATATAGATCAGTTATGGCTTTTGTTCTCCATGTGTTGGCCATAAACTAGCTAATTCTTTTAAAAGTTGATTTCAAAAGTCAAAATCTGGGTTCTGTTATTTTTAACGTTTTCTACAGATTTTATAAAATTCCAAGCCAATAAGTTTAGTCTCTCTTGAGAAGTCAGGTTAAGTTCTTAAGATTTACTTGTTTGTAAGATATACATAAAACAAATCTTAACAACTGGCTCACTATCCAAACAGAATTGTATAGACAGCATACAAATAAATAGACCAACCTTATGCATAGCAACAAAACAAAACAAAACCCTCAACCACTTCATACTAGAATATTGTTGAGACTACTCAGGAATCATAATCATAAATAAGACAGATGCAGTCTAGCACATCAATTACATGGGTAGCTTTAATTTAAAATAGTGTTTGGTTTTGTGTGTGTCCAGGCACACATATATAGTTGCAAGACTTCTTTGTGATTTAGTTTGTGTATATATTTAAACAATATATTTTATCTTTGTAGGGAATGGTTCCATTTGTGTTTGTGGGTACTAAAGAAAGCATAGGGAATGTCCAAGTACTTCTTGAATACCATATTGCCTACTTAAAGGTAAGCATTGCTTGATGTAATTTTCAGATTTAGCTTGAGCACACTCTTACCAATGAGGGATCTGTTAAATGAATGTGATTTGCTGCTGCAGAACTAGGAATTGGGATTGATTCTAATTATTTTCACTTAAATCTACCTTATCTTGAAGGTGATCATTCTGCTTTTTTCTTATGTCTTTCAGTACACATGGGCAGAATTTTTAAATCAAATTTATTATATTCCCATGATTGTTGTTGCTATTTATTTTTATGTATCTTTATAATGTATTCTTCAACCCCTGTCATTTTCAGCCTAATCACTACTTTTTCATTTTATAATTTCATAACTCTATTATAAGACTACACAGTAGTTTTAACCTCAAGGATTTTAATTCTGGTAGTTTAAAAAAGTTGATGTGAACAAATCTAGCCAATACCTAAGTGACACCTTATACCAAGAAATGTTGGAAATTGGTCCTTGATGTGAAAAAACAGATTGCTGCAAGTAAAAATTCTGAAACATTTGAAAGAAATGTATACCAAACTATCTAAAATATATTAGGGTATTTTCCAGTGAATCATGTCTTGTTGATTCTCATTGGCATTTAAGCAATCAGAAGCTCTTTGACTCTGTAATTCTGTGAAAGTAATTATTTGTTAGCATAGTTAGAAACTGCTTGGTTTTTTTTTTCTAAAGTGAAGAGTGCATAAAAAATAACTTGGGGAAAGATAACGTTACATAGCTTAGTTTACATTTAATGCAACTCTCAATTCAGGAGGTAGAACAACTACGGATGGAAAGGCTCCAGATTGACGAGCAATTACGTCAAATTGGCATGGGCTTTAGACCTTCGTCTACCAGAGGACCTGAGAAGGAAAAGGGTTATACCACTGATGAAAGCAACCCTTCGTCTGTACAAGGCTCAAGGTCCTATAGTGGAAGAGGCAGAGGCCGGAGGGGCCCCAATTACACCTCTGGATATGGTAAGTGTATAAAGAGAAGCTATGAAAATTTGGTTTGCTCCTCTCGTCCTTAATAGAGAATATAACAAGGGCATTGTGCTTTTTTACCATATACACATACAGCATGTGTATTTGTGTGTTACATATGGGTATGGGTAGATACACACTTTCTTTTGAGAGCAGGCAACAGAATTTCATTTTTGTGTGCCAGTATGCTCACAGTAAAAAATGACAATAAAGGTTATCTTATATATATCTTTTTCAGAGTTTTTGATACACTCCCTCTGGATGTGATTGTTTATGGGACATCAAGTTGGGATCAGTACTGACCTTCTCCAGGATGCTCTATCCCCAGTGTGGCCTACTGTATTTGAGTGCATTAAGCTTGTTACTGATTTGTCTTTAATTTCTCTTGCTTCCCCTCTTTCTTAGAATTACAGACTTCTCAAGAGAGTTAGGTCAGATTATTTATTCCTTCAGCGAAAACTCTGAAGTGATTGGTCCTATGATCTGTTTGTTGGTTTTCTTGGCTATCCATGGTATTATCAAGAGTCTTCTCCAAAAGTAGAAAAGCCTCAGTACTCTTTCTGTCCAGCTTTGGTTCGATAGAAAAGCAAAAAGTAAACCACACTTTTGATCTTTTTGATATCATGGTATCTAGATAATTTTTCCAAGGCTGTTTAGTGCAAGTTTCTAGTGTATTTCTTGACATCTGGTCCCTTTACTCTTATTAGTTCATGTTAAAATGTGGTATCTTCTTTTGTCACTTCTCAGGCTGGTTTCTTTATATGCTATAATTAGTTTCTTTATATTTGATTGTGCTTTTTTTTAAACTGTACCTCTTGACTTTTATTACTAGTGCTTGCAGGTTATTTGCATTTTCAGCTCTCGAGTAGTATGATCAGCATAGCTCATTTGATGTTTCCCTCCCTCCCATTTTAAAACCATATTCTTCTTGTGAATTTTGAAATTTTTGCTGCATAGAATTTCAGTATAGTCCTTCCATTCTAGTGAAACAGCCACTGTCTGTCCATTGGCATCCTTGGATATACCAGTTCAAGAGTGGAACCTTTTGAGTTCAGTGAGCTTTTGGAAGACTTTTCTTGTATTTTTGTGTCAGTTTTCATATCTTTACAGATGTCATTGTAATACTTTTCTTGTCTTTTCCAACAAGTCTCTCAAATTCTTTGTAAATGCCTAGATTTTAGTGGGGTTTTTTTTCAGCTTCTCTTCTTCTGGCAATTTCTACCATTTGTTCTGACAGCCGGTTTGCATTTTTTGTTTTTGTTTCCTAGTCTTCAGTATTTTATTTCGCACTCATCCTTCATAACTTTGTCAGAATGGGTACCTTTGCTTCTGCATAAACTGCCTTTGACAACTGCATTACAGAGAGTGTTACAGAATGCTGGCCTATCCAGAATTTTCCCATTGGCTTCGTATTTGATTACTAATAACGAAAATTTGAGTTAATGCGAGGTTCCATTGTGGCCATTAGAAGGCAGACTCAATTAATCTCTCTTAGAAGATATCTAGAAGGTAACAGAGTAACAGAATTGGAAGGGACCTTGAAGGTCTTCTAGCCAAACCCTCTGCTCAAGCAGGAGACCTTATATCATTTCAGACAAGTGGCTGTCCAGTGATGGAGCAGCCAGAACTTCTGAAGGCAAACCATACCATTGGTTAATTTTTCTCACTGTTAGGAAACTTCTCCTTAGTTCCAGGTTGTTTCTCTCCTTGATTAGTTTCCATCCATTGCTTTTTTGTCTTGCCTTCTGATGTTTTGGAAATTGTATTTTGGATATTTTGGAATTATATTTTGGATGTGACACTTGTAATTTTATTTATTTCTTGCTGCCCTTAAGTTTTATAATGAATGGTGATTACTGGTTCATTATCTCAAAATATGTATTATGCATGACAGAAAATGAAATTTTACCAAAACAGGGCACCTTTTATTAAAATGTGTATAGCCCGTTTCACCCATCCAGACTACATCACATTCTGCTGTAGAACACATGGTCCTTATGTAGGATTCTTTGTGTCTTTTGTTTTTTCCCATTAACAGTATCACAGAGTTAGCAAACAGCTAGGGCTCATTCCTTAAAAGCAGTAGATTTTAAAATATGTTGGCTCTTAACTATCTTCAAATGCTTTTGAGCTCTCTTAGCATCAGCTGTTTTCCAATTTGGATCTTATCTAATACATCTAGTCTACCTTTTGGATTAAGTTCTACCTGCTGAGATATAGCTACAACAAGTAGTCCTGATATTAGATGTATAGTCTGCTAGGTACTGAATGGTAATTTCCTCCTTGTAAATGCCTGTTAGGCTTTGGAGAACTGCATTTGGTATTTCTTTGTGCCTTTGAAATGATTCAGATCCTTATAAGTATTTTGCTGATTCATGCTTTTATTCTTTTGGTTCCCATTTTCTTCCTGAAGGAACAAATTCTGAGCTATCTAATCCCTCTGAGACGGAATCAGAAAGAAAAGATGAACTGAGTGATTGGTCACTAGCAGGGGATGAAGATAGAGAGGCTCTACACCAGCGCGACAGCCGAAGGCGCCCACCAGGAGGAAGACGTAGTGTTTCTGGGGGTCGGGGCCGAGGTGGCCCCCGAGGTGGAAAGTCATCTATCAGTTCTGGTATGGAAAACATGTTTCAAATTTATGTCAGAAAGCTCTACTGCTATCATTTTCAAGTTCATTATCTCAATTCAGAAAGTAATTAGATGTAAATAATTCTTTAGAGGGCTTCACATTTTTCATCTCAGCCAAACAGGATAGATTGCTAGACCGTGTTGGTGGGGAGGCCTTGTTGATACCACTGATGTTGGGACATGGGATTGTCTAATCCGGGAGGCCAAATGTAGATTGCGAGGTCTACTGGTGTGTAACACAAAAAAACAATAGCAGAAAAGCTTTTAAATTAATTCCTGGGGAAAAGCAGATAGATCCTGAGCACCTTCTGATTTGGAAGGTTGTAGATATTTCAGAAAATATCCTAAGAGATAAGGACAATGTTGCAAGTGGGTTAATAGAGGGACATGACTGACAGATGAAAAAGAAACCAAGGTTCATATCAAAAACCAATGAAGAGGGTCATTAATCAGGGTTATTAACTATTTGCTAAGCAACCAGTCGTGGTCAAGGACTACTTGTGGTAGGGCCCAAGTTTTAAGGGGGAACCTTCTAAAATATGACTGGTAAAAAAAAACAAACCTGAAAGATTGTTATTTCTGAGCTGGTAGTTTGCCTCCAGCCACAGTGACTTCTGTACCTGCTTCAAGCATCCCAGAGTGCTTTCTCAATTGCCATGAGAAAGAAAATGCTGAACTAAGATGGGCCTTGGCCTTGATTCACTGAGGTTATTAAAATTTGAACTTTGAATGCTTTTGTGTTGCCATTTTATTTTTTCTCATCCAGTGGAAAGAAATTATATAAAGGGGTTCAAATCTCAGTCTCTCAGTGGGATGACTTTCTGAAAACTGAGCCAAAGAGGACCAAAGCTAATATAGTGGGACAATTCAGGAAAGGAACGATCAAGTTTGAAAATAGACTGGGACTGTGGAGAATGATACTCCAAGAAAAATTCTCCTCATTGGGAGACCGTTGGGCAGCTGCTTTAGGATATTACCAATTGTTGTATTCAAAGAAACATCTCCTGCTCACAAACCCTTAAATTGAAGCAGCCTGCCTATATTTTCCAATATGCGCATATAGATAAATATCACCACTGGAAAGAATTCCAGTAGCTATGATGTGCATATTCTTCCCTCTTTATTTATATCCTAATTTAAAGACCACCAGAAAGAGACAAGAAATTTATGTCTGATCATTTACCTCAGGGATTTTCTGAAGGATAGAATTAAAACAGTGGCCTTAATGTTCATAATCTCCAAAGTCTGTACCATCTACTCTTTAGCTTTTCTTTCCCTTTCAAGAGCAATATTCTCAGGTTTTCAAGAACGTTTCAGATTTTCCCTAGGTTGCTTGGCATATTAGTATGTGTGTTCTGGATTAGATTACTTTGTACTTGGTTACCCTCGTAACATTTTGTTTAAAACGGTAGATGAAAAGAACACAAATTTATGTGCCGTTTTGGCCTTTGTGGGGTTTTTTTCCTCATTACTTTAGTGCTGAAAGACCCAGACAGCAATCCTTATAGCTTACTCGATAACACAGAGTCTGACCAGACTGCAGATACTGATGCAAGTGAATCGCATCACACCACGAACCGACGCAGGCGATCTCGCAGACGGAGGACTGATGAAGATGCTGCCTTAATGGATGGCATGACAGAATCTGACACAGCGTCAGTTAATGAAAATGGCTTAGGTATGTAAATCACTTGTACCAAAACTGAAGAGGTTCATACCCAGAAACTTGTATAATTGTAACGCGCTATTACAGTCAATTACTCAACATTTTCATCGTCACCACTCAAATTGTAATTTAATATAGTGTTAACTGTTTGCATAATTAAAGATGTCACTTACATGTAACCAAAACATTTGAGGCCATGTTCTTATAATTGCATTAAAATCCTTCTGGTTTGAACAGAACCGAGTTTACACCGCCGTGTTAGAAGAACAGAGCATTTGTCTCAACAAAAAAGTGTCCATTTTGTACCTACCACGAAGTGCAAAATTAGTCTTGAGGATTTTGAAATCCTGTTTAGAATAAATAAATGTAAACTTAACATCCATTTTATCTTTGGTAGGGCCTGAGTGATTTTGTTGCTTAAATTTGTGGAATTAACAGAATTAGAAGTAATTGAAGTCAGTAGGACTTCTTTGCGTGTAGATGTCTCTCAGCATTCTGTAACTGCCGTTTCATGAAAATAGTTTATGCAAAGTACACCAAGGAGAAACATTTCTAATAAGATGGGGAAATGATTCCTTGAACCAATGTTTTAACTTTTGGTATCAACATAAATTAATGCCAATTTAAACATGGTCTTATACAGTTGCTACTCCACTTGCAAGTGTGAAATAGGGCTTTTTCTTTCTGCTTTGTGCTGAGAAAAAAAAAATTCATCTGTAAGATGGTTCACGCCTCAACTTTGCAATTGCAGATGATAGAGACAAAAAAACCCAGCGACGCAATCGTAGTCGCAGGCGTCGCTTCAGGGGTCAGGCAGAAGATAGACAGCCAGGTAACTTAAGTGGAAAGGTGGCCCACCTCAGGTCACAAGCATGAAGGAATGCTCCATGTCTTGTTTGTGTACCTCTAAAGCGTGTGAAGTGCCTTTTGTAAATAATAACTACTTAATAACTAGACTACAGGCTGAGAAATTACTAGTTACTCATCTTCCAGTAACTAACATTAGTGTCTTATAAACTGGTCATGCTCCCAGTGCAAGCATCATTAAAATGGAATGATTTGTAGCTGTCAGAATGGAAATATATGCCATAATGAAAGCAACACTGCCTGGTGAGGCTCATTTCTGGCAACTACTTGTTAGTTGGAATGTTGGCCAGCTTATTAGTACTGCAGTAAAACATGAAGTGACTTGCATGGTATTTGCCTGTCTCATATTTTGAATCATTACGATCAGCATTTCAAGGACAACAGAAATCGCACAACTGCTGTAAAGCAAAAAAAAATAGTTGCATGTTCTGTCTGCCATTGTGGTTTGATGCATCTTTAAATATGTACTAACATCTTAAAAGTGCAGATTTTAGTTTCCAGAACAATTCATGTTTGTTGCATTTGTAAATATCTTGCATTTGCTAAACAAGTTCAAGAACATTAATGTGTCCTCTAATATGTTTCTGTAAAGTTCAAAGGCTTATGAACAGTTGAATACAATTAAAAATGAAATGGATTTCACACCACAAAATGCTATAGAATAATAGACACATGATATTGATCAGTTAACCACAAAAATCCTTTGATGGATAATTAAAAATTGCTTTCTCAATCTGCTCCTGATGGTTTGACTTTAATTCTGGAGTACATACATGCAGTATGACTTCACTGGAGAAATATAGTAATCAAAAATATTACACCCATAGGGATCCTTAACAAATTAAGGCAGTATGATTTTTGATCAATTAATCTTAAATTCTGAGAGAGATAATGGCAGCCACTGCTGGGAAGTATTTTCAGATATGCTGCATATTTTTGGGCATATGGTGAATTTCTTTATTAGTTACACCTTGTACATCACACAGAACTCATTTTAATACCTCTTTCTCCCAATTCTTTTCCAATACATTATATTGGAAAATATAATTGCTATATGGAGTCAAAAGGACACAATGAGCCAAGGTACTCCCTGTCCTAAGAATACTTTTCTCCAAAAGAAGAAAAAAGATTTTAAAGATTTTTATTTGTATCCTGCCTTTAATTATTTCTATAAATCACTTAAGGTGGTGAGATTGGTTCCAACCCGCCAGACCTTCTGCCAGAGACCTGATTCAGCCACTTGGCTTGGGGCTCCAGTGGGGAAGGGGCTCCACCTTGGGGGTGACTGATAAATAACAGATCCCACCTCCCCCTCATCCTGTTCCCTCCTTCCCAATCTTTTAGTTAGGATTGAGTATATTTTTATAGTATTTGATTTGTACTGAGTATAGGATTTGTAGTTTTATCCTTTTAACATTGTAAGTTGCCCAGAGTTACCATATGGTAAGATGTGTGGCCAATAAATAAAATAAACAAAACGTGTGATCTTCCTATTTTCCCTACAACCACCCTGTGAGGTGGGCTGGGCTAAAAGAGAAGGATTGGCTAAAGCCAGCTGGCTTTCATGGCTAAGGTGGGATATTAATGCCCCTTCATTTTTCCTTATGTATTTCTCACTTCAGAAAAAATGTTCCTAAATCTAAGAACATCCTTCGAAAAGATCTCTTTGGGCTCTGTATCCATCTGCCTCAAGTTTCTCAACAGTTTGGCTTAAAGCATGTTTTTTTAAAAAAATAAATCATTTTCCAAGTTTCTTTTCCAAATCTGGACCATCTTTCAAATCTTTAGTATCTTTAAAAATACCTAACACCCCACCTCCTTTCCCGGGAAAGTTGTAGAGTTCTCCTTTGATAATAAATAAGGCAAAAATATTTTGAAACTGACATAAAAAAAAAAAAGCAAAAACAGGTCAATATGGATTTAATTTAAATTAGCTGTGTGAAGCTTCAGGATTAATCATTAAGTCTTTCTATTTTGGAGGGCCTCAAAAGATAACTGAATTTGTATAATATGAGCCTTGGAACATAAAAGGATAAACATAATTTATCCTTTTCGATTGTTAACCAGGAGTTGGATGTTTCCTAAAGGTAAAAGTCTGAAAATCTTTCTCCTTACAGTTACAGTTGCTGATTATATATCAAGAGCAGAATCTCAGAGTAGACAAAGAAACCTCCCAAAGGAAACACTGGGTAAAAACAAGAAGGAAACGGTAAGAAACATATCAAAGTACAAACTAATACCTAGCTAGAGGGGGCACAATGGCTCAGTGCTTTAGAAGCCGAGGTTGTCAGCTGGAAAACTAACAGCCTAGGTTCAAGACATGACAGAGTGAGCTCATAAATAAATAGCTACCACTTTGGTGGGAAAGTAACAGTGTTCCATGTTTTTGCCATACATTCTGTGCTGCAGTATGATGTCATATTGGAAATATCTTTGGTATGTGGTATGTCATCATATGGAAACGTCTTTGGACAATGATGGCTGGCTCCCTTGGCTAACAGAGAGTTGGACACAACTGGACAGGGAAACCTTTTATCTGTACATAATACCTACATATGAATTTACTTCCAAGATTATGTAAATTACTACATCTATCTGTAGGTGCTGAAAAAGGTTTGCCAAAATTGGAGGGCTCTATAAAAATAAGAAAATTATATGTTACAAATTTATTAGCCAATTTAGACAACTTCTGTTAAGATACCTTACCCTAATCAGATTCTCCAGCTTTCTAAGAATGGCAGCTTAAGGCAAGAATGCATTTTATGTCTAAAAATAATTACCTACCTTGTTCATTTGACAGTGTTTTCAACTGGATTTTAGGAATTATTTAAATAAACAGGTACTACAGATAACTGGGTATAATTCACTATTACACGTAAAATGTTCATCTACTCATCTTTCTAAAATTAATACCTTCTGTGGATTTTCTTATGAAGTCTGAAATTGGGGTGGGGGGTGTATTAATTATGCTGTAATGATTCACAGTTCTCTTGTCAACAAGTTTTTGGTTTTTTTTTTCTCCTTTAAAAGGTGAAAGAGGTGATTGAAGAGGTTGGCCTTTCTGAAAAAGCAGTAAATGGCCCGGCAGTGGTTTCTGGGACTGAATCTTCCAAGCAGCAACATAGTCCTGACGAAAAGCCTAGTACTATACAAGAAGACGGAAATAAACAAGAAGAAGCTGTGTTGAATGGTGTTTCATAAACAAGAGTTCCTAGTTTACAGTTCTTTTACATTACATTTTACAATAGTGCTTGTATAAGCTTGCCAAAGATAGAATATGGATTGCGAGTCTTGACACCGCACTTTCAGTTCCTCCATTTTGGAAAACAACAGGGAGGGATCCTGAAAAAAAATCCAATGTTGAACATACTTTGACACCTACTGTGTTATAAATATCATCAGATGTGCCTTGAGAATAGTATATGTAACATTTAAATAAAAACAAATTGCTGGCTATAGGAAACGTTATTTTGTTTTCAAAATATGACAGATGTGGGGGGGAATCCCTAACATAACCTACTTTATGAAAGCATTAGCTGCTTTTATTACATTTTTAATAATATGCAACCACTTCTTCACCTGAGGGAAAACTAGAAAAAAATGCAGTCTAAAATATTTTGCACTGAATTGTAATTTCTCCATTAGTTTAGTCTGGAAACTGGTCTGTTTTAATACATGTTTTTTAAATGCTGTATGTAGTGGGGGAAAACTGCAGACCACTGGAATACATTTATTAAATTCTCAATCTGCAGGGATATTGGGTGACATTGGCAGTGACTGTTCTACATTGAGGCTTTGTTTGATTTATTTATTAAACTGTACAGTATTTAAAAATCAAACATAGCTTTAGTTAAAACACTTAATTCTGAATTAGTCATGTCCATTAAGATAACCAGAACTACTGAAAAGATCAATTTCCAGAAAGTTTATTCTGTATAAACTACATATGTTAGTCCTTAGAGTATTTTTATTTTTGGTTGTTTGATGTGCAATATGTTTTTGTATGCTGGTAGAAAAATAAACCTTGATCTTCCATTGGTTGATCCTTAAACATTTGCTAGTTATTTGTTCTACAAGGGTTGGACATAAGTTCTCATGGAGGCATTACCTTTGAATGAAAGAGTATATTAATGTCATTTTCTGGAAGGGTTATGTAGCTGGCAACATTGTTTCTCATTTAACTTGTAAGATCTAAATGTCTTTCCTTTTTACCGGTTATTTCATAGAAAGCAGTAATAGGACAATTTAGGAAAAAAATGGTAAAATTCAATTCACAATTGGATTCTCTCCCTGATTTATATTGATCCTAAAAATCCTGGCATTCTAATTAGATATCCCATAACACATCTCGAGAGCAAGTCTGACTTCATTTTCTGATGTAGCACATAGAATGCATTGCTTTTGCAAAAATAAATCCTTTCTTTCAAGGAGACATCATTAGAACTAAGTCACAGAACCTCTTTTATCATGCCTCTCCCCTGTAGATTAAGAAAAGTTTAGCCTTTGGGTCATACTTATTCCCTATAGCTGTGAATCACTGCCTTGCAGTTCCTGCCATATTCTTGTCAATGCCACTAATTTCAAAAGCCTGCTTACTGCCATCTGCCATCTAGGTTACTATTACTACTACCGGTACTAGTACTACTTCTCATTGTCTCTACTCCACTCATGGTTTTTTTGTCCTTTGTAAGGATTGGTGTATCCTGCCCATGACCCTCTGATGTGTTTTTTTAAAAAAATCCAAAGTATTTAATGTTTATACCATGCAGAAAATTGGTGGCCATTATTTTGGAAAAGGAGAGTTTACTTATGCTAATAAATTTGTGAAGCATTTCTTTTTATTTAAAATCTTATAATATCTCCTAGATTTCTTCAGTTGGTAAGGATGCCAACTAATTTCAACACTTCCTTCTAGAATTTGGACTCTTGTCTTCTATCTTATCATTTAATTCTGCTTCAATACGTTCTGGCCAACATCCTTCTTAAATGGGTCAACTATAAATGGTCTCTATTCTAAATGTAACTCGATTGAAATACTATGTTTGCAACAGTAAATTTTTAAGATTCATAGTAACATTTTTTTTTTAAAAAATGATATTTCTATTAGCACAGTGATCCATTAAAATACCTAGCTTGAATTGCCACCTAACTAGATTTCTGCTACCTTAAAATTATGGAGGTTCTCTGCAAAAAAAGTCATTTTAACTGAACTTCCAAGTTAAAAGCTAAGCTTCAAGTCTATTAAAAATTCTTTTTTCTTATACTCATGACTATATAACATAGCTTTAACATTAGCAATAACGTTTCTTTAGCTTCATGCAGGTAATTTATATGCGTTTGATACTTTCCTAGCTCTTCCTCTAGTTGAGACAGAGGAATTATTAAGTAGCATATGGTTAATCAGCTGTTACCCTACCAAGGAATAAATAATAGTGTTCGTAATTTACTATTGTACCAATAAGGTTATCTGAGACAATGTTAATGGATTTGTGAAAAATAGTTGTTGACCATTGACATATAAGTCCAGATTCAGTATATAGATTAGTGCAGGGGTCCCTAACACCCAGCCTGTGGCCCACTACCGGGCTGCAGCTTCTTCAAAAACCAGGCTGGGGGAGAAATGGGCAAGCGCGTGCATTAGGTACCACTTATGAGAGTGGCAGGCAAGCTCCATTCACGTGAATGGAGCTTTGTGCACAGGTGCAACTGTGTGCCAGTTGTGTGAGTGGAGCTTGTGGGAGAGTGCAAGTGCAGGCCGCTTGTGCGAGTGGAGTTTGTGCGCAAGCACCCTCCGCTTCATTCGCAAGAGTGCATGTGAGTGCACCGCTCGCACAAATGGAGCTGTGCACGTGCCTGCCACTCACCCTCCCACGCCGCCAAGCTGGAAACATTGGGGACCACTGTTCCCTTGATCTTATATGCAATATACTTCCATTCTCCTAATGGCTGCCATGCCTCTCCCTGTTTTCATGTGCTCTTTCACAGAACTATTCTATCTTCTTTCACCCTTCCTAAATACTGGAGATAGTTTGTTCACGTTTTCTGTAATTGTATTTCTTCCTATACTTCAGCAGGTAGGCACAAATACTACAGTACATCCATACTACAAGTGACAGAAACATGGTACCATGAAGAAGACAAAATTGCTCCAGATGCCCATTTCCATTGCTTCCTAAATATCTCCAGGTCCCTTTGCGAAGAAATCTATCATTTCATGTATTTATATTTATGACTGTTGATGTTGTGTCTTGAATTCTGCCTAAAGTGTAAAATATAATCATCTCTAGATGAATCTGCCGTCTCCAAGTACTTTATACCCTTCCCTCCTAGAGTCCCGCAGAAAAATTCCCAGAGCTACTCACTCAAACGTAGAATTCCAAGAGCTGTCCTATAGAGCTTCTTGCTCTAATTAGGTTCAATTATGGACCATGCAACTCAAGTTGATCTGGGTAACAAATTAGGCAACCTCCAAGATAAAAAAAAGTGAAAAAAAGCATACAGCTTCCAGAATAGGTTGAGCAACATGTTTTGTAAGCTACAGAAGGCTTAAAACATAAAAGAACAGTGTTAGAAGCCACAAAATCAATTAAAATGCCTCAATGGAACTCTCTTTCCCATCCATTTAAAGGGGGAAAAATTCTAGCTTACATCTAAAATACAGAGGGAACATTATTCACAATACTTAATACTTGGATTTTTAAAATCCATGACAGCTTCAAGCCAAGTTCTTACCCATTTTAATAGTCTTGAAATGTTCACAAAGGCAGGTACCATTATTCAGAAATAAATCTTAAGCTTTTCTTGGACGAAGAATTGAAAACTGTAGTTTTAAAAGCTCTATTAGAAAGTTGGAGACTACCAATTAGGTTTTCATTCATGAATGCTGTTTGACCAGCAGGAAGGTATAGACCAACTTACAAGAGTGACTGTTCTATAACACCACTTTCTTATGCAAGTCATATAAAGAAATACTGTACGAATTTTATTGCTCAGCAATCATGGTAATAAAGATCATTTTTGAAGAATACTGCACCATAATTCTATGATAAAATAATACAGCTGTTCTCAGCTGAGAAATAAATTACTTAAAAATATTATTAAGCCTCACAGGTGTTTTCAGCAGAATCTTGGATGTTCGCACTTATCCTGCTAATTTTTTAATCTAAAACGATAACAGTGAATTTCAGATATTACTATCTGATTAATTGGTTCTGTACAAAGCTTGCACGTCATTAAAAGTGCATCAGAAGTTGTGGTTGACATTAATTTCTGAAAATTACCACGGGGAAGGATGTGCCCTACATCAAAACGATTTACTTTTGGCATGTATGACAGCTTCATTTGTCAATTTTCTTTGGGCTATTTTGAAAATATATTCTAATTGTTAAGTCAGTGATGAGTTTTCATTTCTTAGCTTGACTTTCCAGTAAATCCTTAGCTTCATTAATTTTGGCTGCAACATAAGGAGACCCACCTGGTAAAGAGGAAAATATGGTTGTCATGTTCACAAGACAGAAATTATTCCATTATTCTGGTAAATGAAGTATATGTGATCAGTGAACTGAATATTCAAAATAATAAAACATTTTAGTCATTTCTATAATAAAATGGTCCAAATACAAAAACATTTAACTACATTAGCAGTGGTAATGAAACAATAGCGTGCCAGGCTTATCAGAAAATTCTAATTTTTCCTTCGTACATGCACAACTTTCAAATAAAAAAATTAGGAAAATAGAACTCAAAATGTCTAAATTCAGTTCTTAAAATGTTCCCATGCAGCCCCATAGGACAGTCTCATTTTACATGAGCAATTTAACATAGTAACGTCTGATTTACCTTTATCAGGATGATTCAAAAGCATGATTCTTCTATGAGCTTCTCTGATTTTTGCTTTGTTAGCTGTAGGACTAACAGTTTTTAAAACATTTTTTAAATTAGATAATTTATAACTAGGAAAAATATCAAATATCAGCCAGATTATTATTAAAAACACCAAATTACTGCACCTATGTCAGTTCACTACCTCATTTCACAATATGACTATTAGGAGGAAGAATGATATACTGTGTTCTTGAATTTTACAGTTTGCTTAAGAGATATTTGTAAACTACGTTATTTTTTTGTGATAATCTAGCAACAAACACAAATGGCTTATTCTGATTGTTCTGCAATTATACATACAAATAAACTTATTCCCTCCCCTCCCCCATTGTCTTATTAGGATAGTAAAAAAAAATCAGATCACTCATTACACCACCCAGTTATTGAACTTCTTTGCTTAATTGGCTGGGTGATTTACAAATGTGACAAATCTGTTCGCTTGAGAAAATAGCATTCAAAATTTTATAGAGCTGTGGTGACGCAGTGTGTTAGAATACTGTATTGTAGGCTAACTCTACCCACTGCCAGGAATTCGATCCTGATGGGCTCAATTCAGCCTTCCATTTTTCTGAAGTCAGTAAAATTGAGGACCCAGATTGTTGGGGGAAATATGCTGATTCTGTAAACGGCTTAGAGAGGGGCTGTGAAGCAGTATGTAAGTGCTATTGCTATATACCTCTTCATAGTGCTTTACAGCACTCTCTAAGCAGTTTACAGAGTCAGCATTTGCTCCCAACAATCTGGGTCCTCATTTTATTAACCTCAGAAGGATGGAAGGCTGAGTCCACCTTGATCCGGTCGTTATCAAACTACTGACAGTTGGCAGAGTTAGCCTGCAGTACTATATTCTAACCATTCCACCCCACTTTAAATACTATATAAGTCTAAGTGCTACTCCTATTCCAGAGCACTCTGAACACTTTGCATCCCTATGTCCAGTCACTATCTTGGGAGACCCTGTCATTAACAATACTGAATATAAAATTGGCTGTTACATTCTGATTAGAATTACAGATTGTATGATGCAAAAAAGATTACTATAAGCTTTTTATTATTCAAATCGTAGCTACAAAAATTTCTAATATGTTTCCCATTCTTATACAGTTTTCCCTGGAAAATATTCCTGTGATTTTTAGTTTTAATTTTACCTCACTCCTAATATTAAGGCAGCTTCCCGCTTGTTCATTTTGCTTTCGAATCCACCTCTGTAATAGCCACTGAAGGCCTGAAAATAAAATACATTGTTATTACGAAAGCATTGTGCAATGCTACCAATAAGAAATTAAAGATGCACATCACTCAGTTGTGGCAAATAGAAAATACACCATCCAATTACATACAGCATTGCCAAGAAGTAGAAGAGGCAATACAATTTCTTACTTTTAATGTTTAATGTCTTCCCACTTGGTTTAGTTCATCATTACCAACTAATCATTTTTTTCTAGCATGAGATAAAAATATTTCTATAAAACTCAGCAATTATTTTTAATTAATTTGCATACCTTAATAAGTACAAGGCTTATAATGGGTGAATTTGAGATCTCATAATTCAACGCATTGAACTGTTTCTGTCTCATGTCCCGTGGTAAGCAAAGAAGAAAATTATATTGCTGCAAAAGAATACGGAGTTAAAAACAAACTCACTGTTTTTGGCAGAGATTGCAGAGTTTGCTTTACTTGCGGTTCCATTTGCTTCATTGCTTGCAGCGCATAGCGACCTTGAAGGAAAGAGAAGATTCAATTTCAGCCATTTAGATTTGAGATCTGCAGAACCTACAGACACAACTAGACAATTCCAGGACAAAATGGACAAAACGTAATGCTTCCACAGAAGCTTCCTACTACTGCAATAGGCTGAAGAGAGTGTAAACAGACATCCAGTACTTCCTATCCCACTGAAAGGATTTAATTTATTTTTCCACATACACACAGCACTCAGGCTACTAAATCCCGGGAAGGACTGTATACACCACTCTCAAAATTATTTTCCTCTCTGCCTTGCACAATCCAAATTCTATTTTAAAGGACCGAGTACCATTTACTGATGCAATTTTAAAAAAGGCAATTTAAGAATTTCACAAAGTCAACAATAAATAATCTAAATTAAGGATTACTTACAGGGGTACTAAACACATCCCTTAAAGAACCATTTATGTTATGTTTGGGCAGCAGAAACTAAAGAGCAAGGCAGATTCTCTTTATGGTGTTCCTTTCTTTCAGAAAATCAAGTTTCAAGTAATTTATATATACAAAACAAAAACAGCTGAGGTATTATAATGCGAGAATAATACATCTGTAATAGAATTAAGAGAAATGCCTAACCCAGGGAAGTGTGCAGGGTGAGGAAACGTAAATTTAAAAAGTTGTCTTGAAAGAGAGACAAGTCAGTGGGATGACTTAAATTTCACTAGCGTTACTAATGCTTTTAACATTATCAAGTTTTGTGATTGTCCATAGCTTTCATGGTGGACATTTTATAAATGGACTGTCCCCTTCATAATGGTCATTTTGCAACACCCTTGTGGTACTTAGTCAGCATTCCAAGTATGACTCTACCCCACGAGAATGGAAAGCCCCATAACCTGGCCATCAGCTTCCTCTGATGTGATAACAAATTCTGAGTGTATATCATCTTTTCATATAGGATACAAGTACAGGTACCTGAGGATCCATCCTCTCTTTTGAAGCTGGACAATTTATTGTGGATGCAATACATTGAGGGTCGTGTTCATAAATTCCTGTCATTTAGTCAGTGGTCACCAACCGGTGGTCCACAAGAAAATTTTGGTGGTCCGCAGAAAAATTATTTGCATTTTTTATATTGCACTAAGCACTATTTATCTTTTTTAAAAAATCGTATTAGTAGTCCGTGGGATTTAAAATTATGAATTTAGTGGTCTCTGAGGTCCGACCCCTGATTTAACGAGACCCCAAGGCGATCCTTGATTTAAGTAATTCCCTAGACTAGAGCACTTAGTTGATATTTCTCATCCTGGTGAAGGTGATAACCATATTTTAAATCATTTTGGTCCAAACTCCAGATTTCCATGTGCAAGTCATAGGCAGAATTATGTCTAATAATACAGATGTAATTCAAACAGATTAAGTCATACAGAGCCAATTTACAAATTACATTAAGCCGTAATGTAATATGGCTATGTGAACCTTAATGAATGTTGAGTCAGTCAATAAACTACGGTTAGCAAATCAATGTTTTCTGCAATATGTGAGCCTACATTGATGATATATATTTTAAACTTAAAAGCATCAAATCCAGCATCACAATAACAAATGTGATATGAAATGAAATGTATCAAATAATTAGCAATATCTGGCAAAAAGAAAGTGCCACTGAAGCCATCCAGACGACCCACTGTCTTTCTGTTTATTAAACCATCCAAAATAGCCTTGTAGACAGATGCCTATGTTTCCCAATACTAGACTGTAATACTACTATCCATTATATGGTACATATTTAACATAAGCAGAAATAAAGCAAACTTTCCAAGAACAAACCTGCATAACCAGCAGCAGCTATTGTCAGGCCAACTACTATCATAGTACCAGCCTAAAAGAAAGGAAAAAAGGAATAAAAATGAAATATTAATGTCAGAACATTTTGCTTGTACACTATCAGTGAAAAAGATTTTTTGAATATATAAAAGTGTAACCAAATATCTGAGACAAAGATTGATTAAACAATATACAGGTCTTCAGTTGGCCATTTTCAATTCCATGCATTTGAAATCATACTGAATTTACTGTGTGTGTGTGTGTATCCGAGAGAGGGGGGTGGGGGGAGGGAGGATAATTAGAGAAGTCATCTTGAAACCTAGATTTATATGGTTAGTGAAACATGAATACTGTACTTTACTTTTAAAACTAGGACACAAAACATTTTGGTATTGGTTCATTCTTTTTTGACTATCAGAAATATTCTATAATTCAGAAGCTTCTATTATGCCAATTTCCAATCTTATATAGGTACTGTAATGAATAACTTCACCAATGGGATTTTACTTTAGTGTCTTCTATCAGCCTTTTGGAGCAAACCTTGGGTGTATGTAGGTATTGCAAACGTAACTTAGAACTATCAATTTAATTGTTCTGTATTGAAATAACTGCATATGTATAAGAAATCCAGCTCTTAAAAGTTCTCAGAAATCTTAAGAGTTATTTTTATTCCAGCTGGATAAAATAGCATTTTTAAAAATAAACAAAATATTGTCCCGAAGAAGATTTTTGTTTATTTCTCATCATAAAATATTAAATTTATTAAATTCAAATATCCATCAATAATTCATAAATTAAGATACTCATGAGTTAAGAACATACTTTCCAGGGTTCTTTCACTGTATATATAAAAATGATTTTATGTTGTCTTTTCCAAAATAATTATAGCAGCAAGCAATCAATGTTATTAATTTTAAGCCATAAATGTTCCACAGGTAGTTCTCATTTATATGTTTAGGCAGTCTCATGGGAAATACTTATTTCTTATGCAAGTTAATAATCTATATTTGAAGTTATATCAGAAATGAGATAAGCAACGTTCCTAAAATTACATCATTGTAGTTTTTTTTATCAAGTATTATAGCACAGCAGAAAACAACTTTCCTGCAGCTACTCAAAGGTCCTAAATAGGAAATATTATATATCTAAAATTTAGTAGGATGAAGTTTCAATATATTATTTCAATATATTTTATTTTTGTAGCATCTAGTTCGTTTCAGTGGGGGTAAAATAGAATAACTCTGGGAACTGTGCAAATGCAATCAGTTTGGGGCTTTTAAATTTTGCTTTTAAAAGATTGTGGCTTATATCTCAAGAATATTACAGTTCTATTGTATCTAGCAGATGGTACACTTGAATTTTATTTAATACATTTTAGCCACTTTTTCAAGATCATACTTTCTCCAAAATATTTAAAAATATAAAATAGTAAAAATCAATACCAACTATAAAGAACTCTGGCATTTAAATAATTTTAAAACAATTACTTTAAATAAAATGCAAGTTCAAATATTTATCAGCAACAAATGTAACAATTTAAAAATGAAAGACAAAGAGAAAAAAATGCATTTTAATGCCCTCTTAAAATGCTGCCAGAGATGGGACTATCCACTTTCTCTTGAATGATGGAGTATGTGCCCTATCACCTGCTAACCTTACATATTTATATAGTGATTTGGCGAATATCGCTTCCAAAGATGAATAAAGCTCAAATCTATGGGCAGTCCTTGAAATATCATGGATCTAAGTGAATTACGCTGTACTTTTATGGTTATACATTTATGCTAGCACTTTGAATTCTGCCTGGCCATCACAGTAGTACTTGGGATGCATGGGATATGACTATTGCTACAGTATTATCTGAGCTACAAGATGAGGATAATTGGATACATTATGTACCAGCAGGTTCTAAATAGTTTTCAAAAACAATCACATACATGTGTAGCACATTACAGTAATTCAAATTATGCCAGCTTTGCCTAGACATGAATAGATAACAAACTCAACTATGTCATATCCAGGTATTCACAAACAGGACAGAGGAACTAAACTTGGGTTTGGAAAGTAAACACATTATGTACTATGATATATTTTCAACATACACTTTTAATATAAACTGGTTGAAGGTGTTCTCACACTACCAATCTCCCAAATCTTACACACACACACACACAGCAGCCATGATCTGGAAATTGAGTCATGGCAACTGAACTTCTTTTCTTATTGGTTTGAAACATTTCACTACTTATCCAAGTAGCTTTTTCAGTCTGAGCAAGTTGGTTTGGAGGAATCTCATATATGTCCTCCAGGGAGGTTTCATTTCTTACTTAATCTGGATAGGCTCATTAGGTGAGTAGGCAGAGAGTTGAATAGTTTCGACTCCTAAATCTTTTACCCTAAGTACTCTCTGCCTACTCACCTAATGAGCCTATCCAGGTTAGGCACTAAATGAAACTTCCTTGAAGGACATATATTGGGTGTCCCTAACCAACATGCCCAGACTAAAGAAGCTACTTGGATAAGTAGTGAAACATTTTGAACCAACAAGCAGTCCAGTTGCCATGACTCAACTCTGACAATTCTATCTGGTTGACTGAGAACCTTCCACACAGAAACTGTGAATTAACTAAGTTTTATTTAATAGCCCAGCAGATGGCAGCACCTAGCTGACCTTGACTAGGTGCTGAAAAATTAGTTAAGATTTAACCTGGTTAGTGCTTGTTATGTCTACAAAATCGAGACAGTCATCTGATTAAAAGACAGCAAAGAGATATTAAAAAATTATCTTTACCCTCTGAAGCAACCAGATTTTACAGCCCAGATTTGATATTCTTATTTTAGAGTCCACCCCAAGGAAAAGCAAGACTATGAAGTAGGCTGGGAAGTTGGGGAAAAAAAATTCCTATAAGGATATGAAAAAATCCAAGGGAAAATGACCTTTTAAAATACTCCCCCATGAAACCAACAGAAAACCCTGTACAGTCAACCATACATTTGAAGGTGAGGTATAGAGAAGATTACTGATTTAACCACAACTGCAGTGCTATGGAAACCTTAACAGAGACTGAGGGAGAAGTAGTGGATGGATACTGAATTTCTCTTCTTTAACATTTAAGTTGCCCAAGTCTTTTGATGGACAGTAATAACTTTAAAATAAATGCAACGACAAGCCATTCTTATATTATGGTCAAAAAAACTACAAAGGTGGCTGCAGCCATATTTAAATTTACCAGCTGTTGGAAATGGCTTAATTTCAGCAATGAATAAATCCCACACTTTAGGTTCTACTCCAGCCACAGTATTTATTCAGTAATAACATAACATTGGCTGTTCTAATCCATACTGTAACATTGTACTGGACAGAGAAAACCTTACTTGTAAGGGAAGATATTTCCTCAAAATTGAGCTCATATGCCTTATTTCACAGAAAAGGAGTTTATCCAAATGCTTCTTCCAGGTAGTCTGAATGGATGATTTAGTAAAAGATGGTCCTGCAGGTACCTGTGAACTTTAGACTTCTTAGGCATGGAAGCCAGCTGGTAACATTAGGCCAATCACCAGGAGGCTGTGAGTTCTAGTCCCCCCTTAGCTAAGAAAGTCAGCTGGATGACTTTGGGCCAATCGCCAGGAGACTGTGAGTTCTAGTCCCCCCTTAGCCAATGAAAGCCAGCTGGATGACTTTGGGCCAATCACTAGGAGATTGTGAGTTCTAGTCCCTCCTTAGCCAATGAAAACCAGCTGGA
Organism: Masticophis lateralis; assembly: GCA_030761175.1. Classification (NCBI taxonomy): domain Eukaryota; kingdom Metazoa; phylum Chordata; class Lepidosauria; order Squamata; family Colubridae; genus Masticophis; species Masticophis lateralis. The sequence continues at coordinate 11,561,333 of JAUDYJ010000005.1, read as the reverse complement.
TGACTTTGGGCCAATCACCAGGAGACTGTGAGTTCTAGTCCCCCCTTAGCCAATGAAAGCCAGCTGGATGACTTTGGGCCAATCACCAGGAGACTGTGAGTTCTAGTCCACCCTTAGCTAAGAAAGCCAGCTGGATGACTTTGGACCAGCTGCTCTCTCTCTCTCCCTCAGCCCACCCACCCCCCTTCACAGGTGGTTGTTTTTGGGATAATAGAACAAGGAAGGAACATTACCTATGTTGAGTTGATCAAAAACATACAAAAAAGGCAGGGATAGCCATTTAACCCGCCAACACTGGGGCTAAGAATCAGCGAAAACTGATCAGGGATAACAAAACAGGCCAGGATATTCATCCATACTCAGAATCGTGGTTAAACAGCGCTGCACATCCTCAGGGAAAGGGCAAGCTCCCCCAACCCCAAGAGGCATCCCAACCAATTATTCCTCATTTTTAGCTCCATTTTAAGTTCTGCTCTGAGGAGAACATCACAGGGATGGCCTAAAGGAGGCTGAAACTCCGTGCAAATCCCTCCTGGGCAAAACCCCTCTGGACATTGGTGGTTTATTTCCGCCTTCCTCAGCATCCAGGCGTGCCGGGACTACAACCCCCAGGATTCCCGGCTAGAGCACGACCCCGCCCGAGATTCCCACAGAAAAGCCAGGTAAGGGAAGGCTGGCCCATCCGCCGGTGAGGGAGGGAGGACGGTTCAAGGTCACCGTCCCCACGCACTCACCATGCCTGCCGCGCTCCTTCACACGCCCAGGGAAGGGGAACCAAAAAAACGCGGGAAATCACCCGCAGCCCGCCCTCTCAAGAGGCTCAGCGGCCCCCTCAGAAGCCCTGCCGTAAGCCGAGGGAGGGCCTGTCGTAAAAGCGCCCGCGCGCCCGCTCTTCCGCCTCTCGACCCCGCCCCTCCGGCAGGCTCCGCCCAGCCAGGCGCGAATTCGAAGAGAGAACCGAGCGCGCGGACTCTTGCCCCCCCCCCCCGCCCCCTCCCTGGTGGGCGGATGAGGAAGGATCCGCAGCCTCAGCTGGATCTCGCTATGTCAAAGGGTTTGCACTGGGTGCAGCAGGTTTCCCCTCATCTCGTGCTTTCCACATCTTCCCCCCGCCCCCGCCATGAGCCCCAATATATGGGAATTGTCTAATCTACTCGTGTATACATTCGAAGTAGACGGTGATGTTTCTCTGAGTCATAATGTGTATGTGTGTCTCTATGTGGGTTTATGCAAAATGGTTATCCCTAGAGAGCAGAAATGCAACGAGATTTCATTTTAATGTACGCTGATTAGTGTACATTTAAAGTGACAATAAAATTCTATTCTTCCATTCCATTCCTCTATCCTATCCTAATCCTATCCTATCCTATCCTATCCAATTTTCTATTCCTATCCTGTCTCATCCTAATTTTCCATTCCATTCCTATCCTATCCTATCCTATCCCAACCCACCCCAGTTTTCCATTCCTATCCTATGCTATGCTATCCTATTCAATTTTCTATTCCTATTCCTATGCCTATGCCATCCAATCCCATCCTAATTTTTCATTCCTTCCTATCCTATCCTATCCTATCCTATCCTATCCTATCCTATCCTATCCTATCCTATCCTATCCTATCCATCCAATTTTCTATTCCTATCTCATCCCATCCTAATTTTCCATTCGATTATGATCCTATCCTATCTTATCCTTTCCTATCCTATCCTATTTTCTATTCCTATTCATGTTCATGTCCCATCCCATCCCATCCCAATTTTCCTATTCTATCCCATCCTAGCTTAATTTTCTATTCCAATTCCATTCCATTCTATTCCATTCTGAAGGCTGAGTGGTGACATGATAGCTGTGTTCCAATATTTGAGGGACTTCCACAAAGAAGAGGGGGTCAACCTATTTTCCAAAGCACCAGAAGGCAGGACAAGAAGCAATAGATGGAAAATTACCAAGAAACCAACCTGGAACTAAGGAGAAATTTCCTGAGAGTGAAACAATTAATCAGTTGAACCTCCAAAAGTTGTGAATGCTCCAGTACTAGAGGTTTTTAAGACTTGTCCAGAATGCTACAGGGTCTCCTGCTTGAATAGGGGGGTTGGACTAGAAGACCTGTGTTCAACACTGAGACAGCATTGATCACGCTTATTGATGATCTCTGGTCCAGATTTAGTGACTGTCTCACAGTTATGTTGGTGATGAAAAAATAACCATATGGCCGGTCGTTACATTTTTTATTTTCACAAGTCTGGAAAGCAAAGGGAACAGAACAGAACATAATAACAGAGGTGGAAGGGACCTTGGAAGTCTTCTAGTGTAGTCCAACCAATCATTAGCACAATTACAGATTCGGTTAGTAAGTGTTTCACTTAATGACTGAATTGCTACTTCCAATTGTGGTTGCTAAACGAGGACAACCTGTATTATAATAAATGCAATCTATCTGGAGAGTTTATTTAGTTTTGGACCAACAAATTGCGTAGACCTGGCCATTGTGATATATAAACTTTGCTTGTGAGAAACCCGCAGGGAATGTCAGAAATTGTCATCACGTGACTATGGGGCTATAGTGACAGCCAAAACTCTGAGCCTGGTTGTAAGTCCACTTGTTCAGAGCCAGTGTAACTTTGAACAGTCGCTGAATGAATGGACATAACCCAAGGACTACCCTTACATCTCATCTTTTCATCTAAAACATCTTAAAGTATGTTCCTAGGGCCCCAGGGTCTTTCAAGAACCCCACAGGGCTGCTGGAAATCAAAATTCTTTTGTCTCACCCACCTAAGTTGAAAAATAACTCACTATTAAAATTCCATTAAAAAACTGTGAGGAGTGATAGCAGCAGCTGATGCATCACTGGTGGATTTCTATGGTTCGCCCGGTAGTGGCAGTGGTGGGTGGGCAGAGCCTCCCGGACGCCATCATGGACACTCCGCGAGCCTCCAAAGGGCCGCATGCGCTCACAGTTCTGAACTGGTAGCGAAGGTAAGTGGAATCCACTACTGTAAAGCATCCATTTTTAATTTTTAACGCAGTAAATATAACCCATACGAATAAAACTTTGTGGGGTCCTCCATCATTTTTAAAATTGAGAGGAAAAATGTAAACACCGATGTAGAAAAAATATGTAAAGAAGACATGAAGTACCTAGATAAATAGGGAAGGGGAAGACTAATCTTTAAACAGGAAAGCATGCAATTATTCTGAAGTTAACAAGTACATTTGTTCCTGGGAGACAGACATCACCATCCACTAAAGCAACTAATTTTGTTTGATCAGCCTGTAATTTACACAGCATTAAATAAAATCCCGCCAGGAAAAATAATGTTGTAATGGAAATGAAACTTCGGGGTACAGTCAAGTAGCAAATACATTTGCGTCTCCCTGCCTTCCAAATCCCCGTATTTTGCATTGTTCTCTTGAACTATTTTACTAAAGCTAACAGGAGTAGCCGAGGGCTGAACTGATCATCCTAATTGCTAATACATGTAGTCCTCGACTTACTACCACACAACTGAGCCCAAAATTTCTGTTCCTAAATGAGACAGGTTAAGTGAGTTTTTTCCCATTTTACAACCTCTCTTACCACCGTCGTTAAGTGAATCACTGCAGTTGTTAAATCAGTGACCTGGTTAAGTGAATGTAACTTCCCCACTGATTTTGCTTGTCGGAAGTCGCAAAAGGTGATCACACGACCCCGGGGGCACTGCAACCGTCATAAATATGAGCCAGTTGACAAGCATCTGAATTTTGTGACCATGTGACCATGGGAACACTGCAGTGGTTGTCAGTGTGATCATAAGTCACTTTTTTTCTCCGTCGTTGGTAACTTTGGTCATTATATGAACTGTAGTTAAGTTCATACCTGTAGTTGGAGCTGTCCACTTAGGAGAAGATCCACAGGAAAATGTTGCTTCCCAGTTCCAACTCTTGCAGACCATCCAGAAATATGACATGATTAATGGTACAGAATGAAGGATCTAATAAGAGCAGTAAGATGGTACTTCCTCATCCAGGTTCTAATGAAGGAACCAATGCTGTTTCAATCCAATGCTTGGGTCTTAAATCCGTTTAAAAGACATCTAGATACCCCATTTCATCCAACGTTCTTTGCAGTTGTAGGTCCATCATTTTGTCTATATCAGTGGTGAAATCTGAACCGGTTTGCCACCGGTTTGTTTGTTTGTTTGTTTGTTTGTTTGTTAGAGTTGTATACCGCCCTTCTCCCGAAGGACTCAGGGTGGTGCACAGCCATAATAAAACACAAAGTCATACAAAAATTGAAATCAGTTAAAAGTATTAAACAAATTGGCCTTGTCCATTTAAAAACCCCCCAATTTAAAAATCCCATCCAAGTTCTTATTCAGCCAGGCCAGCCTGTTGTAATAGCACAGTCTTTAGGGCCCTGCGGAAGGTACGGAGGTCAGGAATCGAACGTATCCCAGGGGGTAGTTCATTCCAGAGAAGGCTGTCCCCCTGGGGGTCACCAGCCTACATTGTTTAGCCAACGGCACCCTGAGGAGCCCTTCTCTGCGGCAGCACATTGGTCGGTGGGAGGCTATTGGTGGCAGAAGGTGGTCCCATAGGTATCCGGGTCCTAAGCACACTGCGTGCCGAACACATGCTATGCACAATGCACACCAAACGCGCACAGCATGCGCATGCACAGTACACACCAAAAGGAGGCTTGGGAAGGTAAGTAGAACAGCGTGGGGGAGGATCAGCTGTGCTGCACGATTTAGATTCACTAGAAAGCAGGATTTCCTGCTTTCTAGCTATTTTAAATCACGCGGCACAGCTGATCATTGGAAATCCGACGAATTTTTTTTTTACTACTGGTTCAGTAGTTTTTATCACTACCGGTTCGCCCGAACTGGTGGGAACCGGTAGCATTTCACCACTGCTATATATTTGAAAATTTGATAACTTGGCAGAAGTTGTTCTTAACACTGCCGGATGGAGCGATGGCATCTTCAGGAGGGAATGTACCACTGCCTCCTTCAGAGGGGGAAGAACACCCCTTTCCTCAAAACAGCATTTGTTACGTCTTGATTGCAAGTACACCACACGTAACTGACCCAAGGTGGCAAAGCTCATGCTGCTGAGTATCCTCTTCACACCTTGAGTCCTTAAGATCAAAGGAAACCAAGACAACCTGGCAAAACATTGCTCCAGTTATCCTACTTAACTCTTGCCCATGAGAAGTCCAAACCATAGTGGACAGGAGTAATTTTGTTAGCAAAATGTCTTGCAAATATGTCACAACCTTTTTGAAGGAGAGCACCGTCCCCATGTTTGCATAATAAAGTAAGGACCTTGGCAGGCATTATTCTGCTGATACATTGAAAGCAGAGAAATATGGATGCTTTACCATGGTGTAATATGTTCAGTCATATCCCTCACTCCTGTCACTCAAGGCTTCACTTTTATCAATTCCTTCAATCAGAATAGACTGGAAGGAGCCATGGAGTCCAACCCCCTGCTCAAGCAGGAAACCCTATACCCATAGCATGGTGCAGAGAGCCATATCTGTGGGCATGTAAGCCGTTGCCCTAGCTCAGCTCCAGCGCGCATGCGCGTGCCGGCCAGCTGATTTTCGGCTGGCCTCATCCACACCACCCCCTTCTCCCAGGAGTCTCCAAGCACCCCATTTTGGATGCCAGGTAAGTACAGGGCTTGCACAGAGGTTCTGGGAGGGTGCTTTTGGCCTCCGGGGAGTGGGGGGGGCGTTTTTGCCCTCTCCAGGCTCCAGGAAAGCCTCTGGAACCTGGGGAGGGTGAAAAAGGGGCTTGCCCAGCCCACTGGAAGTCTGGAAATGGGCCATTTCCGGCCTCCGGAGGCTTTAGGGAGGCTTACTAGGCCCAAAATAGGGCGTGGGGGGGTTGTGTGCACATGCGCAGGCGGTTGGGACGTGGGGGGCATTGAATACACATACAACCACCCCCGCTCCCCCCGCTTTTGGCACATGACAGCAAAAAGGTTAGTCATCACTGCCCTATACCATTTGAGACAGGTGGCTGTTCAATCTTGTCTTAAAAACCTCCAATGATGAAGCACCCACAACTTCTGAAGGAAAGCTGTTTCACTGGTTAATTGTTCTCAGTGTTAGGAAGTTTCTCCTGAGTTCTTGGTTGCTTCTCTCCTTGATTAGTTTCCACCCATTGTTTCTTGTCTTGCCTTCTGGTGCTTTGGAAAATAAGTTGATTCCCTCTTCTTTGTGGCAGCTCCTCAAATACTGGAATGCTATACCAGATATATATATTTATTTATTCAACTTGTATGCCACCTTTCTCTGAAGACTCAAGGCGGCTTACAATGCATTTAAAAACCATATATAAAAACATTAAAATTAAAACATTAAAAACAATTAAAACCCATTCACACCATTCATGGCTGGATCTCGCCAGATCGCAACAGCGAGATCAACGGCCCCAGGCCTGCCGGAAAAGCCAGGTCTTCACCGCTTTCCGGAAGGCCAATAGGGTGGGGATAGTAGGTAATTGGTTCCAGAGAGCTGGGGCAGCCACAGAGAAGGCCCTCCCCCGCAGGCCCGCCAGCCGGCACTGTTTAGCTGATGGGACCCGGAGGAGACTAACTCTGTGGGATCTTACCGGTCGTTGGGAGCTATGCGGTAGAAGGCGGTCTCGAAGATAACCTGGCCTTGAGCTATGTAGGGCTTTAAAGGTAATAACCAACACCTTGAATTGTGACCGGAGACCACTAGGGAGCCAGTGCAGCTCGCAGAGAATTGGTGTAATGTCGGTGTACCTAGGTGTACGCATGACAGCTTTTGTGGCTGCGTTCTGGACCAACTGTAGTCTCCGAACACTTTTCAAGGTTATCCTTAGAAATGCTTAGTAAACAACGAAATGCCCTGGCATCTGAAGTTTGGGAGGTGCCACTTGAAGACAATCATGTCCAGTACGCTTGGTATCTCCATAGTCTAGGGATAAAAGCAGCCAAAATATTGTTTGGGAAATATCCAAGTTCTGAAATCCGGTCAGATCTATCAGGTTTTTGGCACAAAGTATCTTAATTGTCTTCAACCCTTGCAAATGTCAGTAGTGTTTGTAGAGCTACGATCTGGCCAATCTGTGATTAATTACAGTGACCTTCACTATTTCATCACCAGCCATCTGCTCTGACTGAATACATTTTAGTTTAATGTTTTATGTAATCTGTTTCATGGATTTATTCTTCAATGTATTCAATTTTGCTCAATTTTGGCCAAAACGATTCTTTTTTTATTGCATTTTCCAACATAGTGCCTCAATTGGAACCAAATGTGAGCTGTAATATGAGTTGAAGAACAATTACAATATACAGGTAGTCCTTGACCTACAACAATTCTTTTAGCGACCATTCAAAATTACAACTAAAAAAATGACTTACGACTGGTCCTCATGCTTATGACCATTGCAGCATCCCATGTTCAGAATTGTTCAGAATTTGGGTGCTTGGCAACCGGCAAATATTTACAACAGTTGCAGTGTCCTGGATCATGTGATTGTCATTTGCGAACTTCTCAGACCCCTTCCAACAAGTAAAGCCAACGGTGGGAACCAGATTCACTCAATAGACGTCTGATTCACTTAACAACTGCAGTGATTTGTTTAAGAACCATGGTGAAAAAGGTGATAAAACCTGGTTCAATTCACTTAACAAACATCTTGCTTAGTAAGAGAAGTTCTGGTCTCAATTGTGGTCATAAGTTGAGGACTACCTGTACAGTATTCTGGTAGAAACCCGCTCATTAAAGCATCTGATTTAGAAACACCAAGGTTGATGTTGTTCAGTTGCTAAGTTATGTCTAACTCTCCAACTCTTTATTTGTTAAGATTTTAATGTTTTAATGTTGGACCACAGCATGCCAGGCCCCTTTGTCCTCCACTGTCTCCCAGAGTTTGCCCAAATTCATGTTCATTGCGTCAGTGATACTATCTAACAATCTCATCCTCTGCCATCTCCTCCTTTTGCCTTTCATCTTTCCCACTGTCTTTTCTGATGAGTCCTCTCTTCTCATTAGGTGGCCAAAGTATTGGAACTTCAGCTTCAGGATCTGTCCTTCCAAAGAATGTCCTTTAGGATTGACTGATTCGATCTTCTTGCAAACCAAGGAATTCTCAAGAACCATCATCAGAATAGAGCTGGAAGGGACATTGGAGGTCTTCTAGTCCAGCCCCCTGCTCAAGCAGGAGACCCTCTATCATTTCAGACAAGCGACTGTCCAGTCTCTTCTTAAAAACCTCCAGTGATGTAGCACCCATAACCTCTGAAGGCAAGCTGTTCCTTCTTCTCCAGAACCACAACTCAAAAGCATCAATTCTCTGGCGCGCAGCCTTTCTTATGGTCCAACTCTCACAGCCATACATTACTCCTGCAAAAGCCATAGTTTTGACTATAAGACCATGATGGTAAACCTATGGCACGCGTGCCGGAAGTGACACACAGTGCCATTTCTCAGGGCACATGAGCCGTCGCCCGTTGCTCTTCCAGATTCTGGCATGCCGGCCAGCTGGTCTTCACGCGTGCGGAAGCGCCAGAACCGAAAGAGCAGCTGCCCAGCGCGCATGTGTGCTCTGGGAAGATGACCTTCTGGTTTCTGGCATGTGCATGCGCATCGGCCAGCTGGTCTTCGCGCATGCATGGATGCCAGAAACTGGAAGACCAGGTGGCTGGTGCACATGTGTGTGCCGGAAACCAGAAGAGAAGCTGAGCAGATGCCCGGCGCACATATGTGCACCAGACGGCTGCTCTTCCAGTTTCCAGCATGCATGCACACTCCAATTTTGGCACTTGGTGCCCAAAAGGGGCGCCGACACTGCTATAAGAAACACCAAGGAAGTACTGCTAATATGTATGAACTGTGAGAAACCAGGAGACAATTTCCATGTTAATCTTTTCACAAAGCTGCTTATTAACTATAGGTTGCAAGTGAAAAGCTCAGGAGAGAATCTACACAGCATTACTGCAAACTAGTTATAGCAAATATTCACCATGCACAGTCCAATGTCAGTATAATATATAAATAAACAATCTTTCTCTCCGAATTTGTGTATAAAATCTGAACAACAGCAGAGCTGGAATTTTCCCTGCTCTGTGAACTTTCATTCTGAACCATGGAAAAAAAATATGATTTCATAATGGAACCAAAAGATGTACTCTGCTATTGCTATTGTTATGTGTGAAACACTATTATTAATACATGACACTATATTATTAAGAATACTTACAAACAAGTACCAGAGCAGTAATTCACCCTCATTTTGTGATAATCTCAGCAATCAAACAATTCAGCTTGTCCATCTGGAAAATGCACGTGGTATTAAGTTTATCCAGATTACTGCAGTGGTCAGTTGTATTTGTGCGGAGCCCCAGTAAGAGACATGGCATTAGAGCGTGCATTCACTCAAAATCCAGCGGTAATGTGTTCAGAACAAAAAAGGAAAGGAAAAAAGGGGTAAGTGTCATGGGTAGTAGGGGTGAAATTGGAGGTCATGGACTGAATGAAAGAACATAAATACAAGCAAGGGATAGAAATGATAAATATAATTCTGAGGGAACAAAGGATGTTTTTAAAAATGGAAGTTATACAGCTATAAAATGATTAACAAAGATATTCCATTTTTTTTTATGACAGGTTAATTTGTTATTTGAAGAAAAGCAGTACTCTATTATAGAATGAACTGTAAGTTCCTGCTTTTAACTAAGAGGGACGGTTGCTTTCTAATCACACTGTAGAGACCCCAACTTTGAGAACATATTTTTAAGGCTGAATGGGAACTGCTTTCAAGCTTGTCCATGTTTTATAAACTCTAGTCTAGTGTATTCCTTCAATTGTACACAATTCTCTAAGTCAGTCACCCGTGACTTATTTAGCATAGAGCTATACTGAAAATACATTATAAACCATTCTGTTGCTTTTTTTAAAAAAATTGTCTATTTCTCTCAAAAGTTAAGGTAAAAGCATACATATTCTACTTGTATCAATCAATCAACCAATCAGAATAGAGCTGGAAGGGACTATTCTAGTCCAGCCCCCTGCTCAAGCAAGAGACCCTATACAATTTGAGATGTGGCTGTCCAGTCTTTTCTTAAAAACCTGCAGAGATGAAGCACTCCCAACTTCTGGAGGCAACTTCTGTTCCACTGGTTAATTGTCCTTACTGCTAGGAAGTTTCTCCTCAATTCTAGGTTGCTTCTCCCCTTGATTAATTCCCATCCATTGTTTCTTGCCTTGTGCTTATGCTGTAATAAATAAATAAAGTAAAAACAATTTAATCCCTGAAGGGCATATCTGTCAGGAAGAGGTTATCTGCCTCTTCCTGACAGTATCTGCCAATCCTACCAGATCAGATAAGGTGGACACTTTCCAGGTGCCTTCTATCAAATGATACCATCTGGTAGGAGTAGGAGATGACTAGGAGAAAAGTAAGGACCAATCCATAGGCAAGAATAACGAAATGCACAAGTGTACAATAGGTAGTATTTGGCATCAACAGCAATAAGTGTGAGAGGGATCTAGTTGTCCTGGTGGACAACCACTTAAGTATAACCCAGCAGCGTGTTTGCTGTAGCTGCCAAAAAACTTCAACACAGGCTTCAAGAGAGGGACAGTTTCAAGATCACATGAAGTGTTAGCACTGCTTTATATTGCACTGGTAAGACCACACTTAGACTACCACATCCAGTTCTGGTCACCATGATGCAAAGAAGATGTCAAGACTCTAGAAAGATGATTAGAGGACTGGAGGCTAAGGCATATGATGAAGGTGTGCGAGAACTAAGCATGTCTAATCTAAGATAAGGACTAGGGATGAAATGGTAGCGGTCTTCCAAATTTGAGGGATGTCACAGAAGATGGAGTCAAGCTATTCTCTAAAGCACCTGAGGGCAAGAGAAGTCATAGTGGATGCAGGCTTGTCAAAGAGAGATCCAACCTAGAATGAAGGATACATTTCCTGACAGAACAATTAATCAGTGGAATGGATTACTCCAGAAGTTGTGGGTGCTCCATCACTGGAGATTTTTAAGAAGAGATTGGTAGGTCATTTGTCCAAAATGGTATAGGGTCTCCTGTTTGAGCAGGGGATTGCATGAAAAGACCTAGAAACTCCCTTCCAACTCTGTTACACTTTATCTGGGTCCCTTCTCCATCCCTGCCCTATAGAAGCTGGATAACCTCTATTTTCTTAGCTTTCTTGATATCTGTGAGGGTCTGACTTTTCCCTCAGATGCTACTTCAGGAAGAGAGTTAAACCCAGCATGCATATGGTTGGTGTGGGATAATTATGATACCTTGTTGGGAGTTTTATAATTTTCTGAGATTCTATTTATTATTATTTATGCATCTAGTGTGACTTTGTTGTTTTGAGCTGCCCAAATTTATGGATAACCATACAAATGTTAGGGTTTGCGGAGACGCTTGAAAATATTGTTATTTCAGTTTATATTATAAAAATTACGAAGCTGAACTATTCTCTCTTAAATGTTCTTTTTCAGTTCTGGATTCTTATTCTGATTTGTGTCTTGAATCCTGCTGGCGCAGTGGTTAGAATGCAGTATTGAAGGCAAACTTTGCCCACAGCCTGGAGTTCGATCTTGATGGGGCTCAAAGTTGACTCGGCCTTCCATCCTTCCGAGGTTGGTAAAATGAGGATCCAGATTGTTGGGGGCAATATGCTGACATTTGTAATCTGCCCAGAGAGTGCTGTAAAGCACTAGGGGGTGGTATATAAGTCTAAGTGCTATTGCTGTTTCTACTCAAACAAATATCCAAGAAGGCTTGAAGGGATTATGTTCCATCAAGTTGATATAGATCAGTAGTGGGTTTCAAATCTCGTCGCTACCGATTCGCTTGTGGGCACAGGCACAGAAGCTTCTGTGCATGCACAGAGACGTCCAAGTGGGTGGGCAGAGCCTTCCACCGCCGCTGCTACCGGTTCGCCCAATCTGGGGCGAACCAGTATCAACCCACCACTGATATAGATTCTTAGCAACCATTTACATAGATATATTCTCCATGACAAATGGTCTCTAAGCTGATTTTTCAGGTCTTCCTACGTGCGCTTATCTCCACTGTCTTTGCAAAATTTGAGTCTGGTCATTTGTGCCTTGATTTGTTCAGTGATCCATTTGTTTGTTTCTTTGCTGGTCACGGTATTCTCAGAAGTCTTCTCCGTCCACCAAAGTTCAAAAATATCAAAAAACTTTCTATTTTGCTTCTTCTTCAAAGTTCAACTTTTGCTTCCATAGAATGTGAACGAGAATACGATTACTCACACTGTTCTGATCTTCGTAGTATAAACACATCGTGAGTATCTTTTTCAAGGGCTTTGTGGCTGCTCAACTAAGTGTCACTGCAGTATATTTCTTGACTACTTATTCCTTTACAGTTGACTCTTGATTCTACAAAGAGAACTACCTACTACTTCATTATCTCCATTGTAAGGCTGGCTATTTTGTGTGTTGATTTGTGTGTTGTATAGTTAAATTAAATATAAAGTATTCTTTATATTTAATTTAATCCCATCTTTTCGCCGTGCCCCTTAACTTTTTTGTTTTACTAGGGCTTGTAGAGACTGTAATGGAGAATACAGTTACTTGCTGTAGATACAGCCAGATCATGGCATTTGAGTAACTTCTCCAAGGCCTCATGGGTACTCTACCAAGTGCTAGTCAGTGGCGTATTTGTTGACTGCTTGTTCCTTTTGGTTTGTGGTTGAGCCTAATGATCACATGGCCCAGGAATATTACAACCCTCGTAAATATATGCCAGTTGCAAAATATTTGAATTTTGATCAAAATTATTGGTATCCTACAGGTATCCCAGAGAGTTGCTGCAATGATCATAAGTGTGAAAAAAGGTCATAAATCATTTTTTCCAGTGCCTTTGTAACTTCGAATGGTCACTAAATGAAAGGTTGTAAGTTGAGGACTACCTGTAAAATTTTGCTTTTACTCCAGCACTAGAATTAAAGATACTTTATCGAAGTCTCTTTCTTGCTTGCTTCCTTGTTCTTTCCCAACTGAGTGGGGTTTAATAGAGGAACCAGGCCAGAGATGCTGTCAAAATCCACATCCTGCCAGGTCTGGAAGCCATCTTTTTTGTTGGAACTTCAGGCCAGCCACATTTCCTACTGTGGGAAACTGGGAGGAGGGATTGTATGGAGCCAGGGTGATATATAATCATAATAACATTCTTTTCTCAGAAAGTCAAGGACATCTTGCCCTGCACCTGGAGGGTTGGAGATGGGAGGCATCTCCAGTTGGGACGGTGCTTGGATTGGACCATGTGATGGATGTGTGGATGTTGGACAGAGATTTGAACTTTCCTTTGGATGCGGAAAACCTGGAAACTTTCAGATTCGGGTTAATGTCAATTCAGGTTAATGTCAAGGTTCCAAGTAACACCCCCAACAAAAGAAAACTCCAAGGCTTGAGTTTCCTCAACGTTCCATTTTATTAGAGATGTCATATTGGCACATCTGGGAAACCCCGAATCTGAAAGCTTCCAGGTTTTCCTCACCCAAAGGAAAGTTCAAGTCCCTGCCCAACACCCACATATCCATGGTCCAATCCAAGCATCTTCCCAACTGGAGATGCCTCCCAGTTTCATCTCTCCAGATGCAGGGCAAGATGTCCTTGACTTTCTGAGAAAGGAATGTTATTCTGACTATATATCACCCTTGCTCCATACAATCCCCCTTCCCAGTTTCCCACATCAGTAGTAAATGTGGCAGGCCTAAAGATCCAACGAAAAAGATGGCTTCCAGGCCTGAGACATCCATTTTGTGAAGGTCATGAAGCATTTGATGGGAGGAAACAAGCTCAGGTTGAGTCCCAGCAGCAAAAAAATAGTTCCAAAAATAACCAGTAACAACTCTGGTTATAGAAAAATGATGAAAGGATGTCCTACTGGCTTCTCTTTCTGTCTAAGAAAAAATCCTGAGAAGAAAAATAGGTAGCTCAGAGAACGAAAAATAGTAATTAAGAAAAATATTTTACCAGGTTTTGAACCAACAACTTTCTGCTTGTATAGTTAATATAATCATCATTGTATTGTTGTAGAATTATTGCTAAGGATAACTCTAGAAGGCAATAGAGGCTGTGGTAACTATTGGCTGACTTGAAGATTGAGCACTTCTGCATTTGTGAAGTAGCCAATAAATTTGCTATAAGTTAAGTAAAGTCCATTCACCAAAACAGAAGACCTGAAGTGAAGAAAAGAAGAAGAAGAAAAAGAGTACTGTATTTCAAAATCACAGCAGGAAAACTAATAACATGCACTATGCCTACAGCATGCTGTGATTGGTAGGCCAAGATTAAATATAAAGTAGGCCAAATATAGGTAATAATTGACTTAGGATCATAACTGAGTTCAAAATTTCCAATGGTAAGCAAGAAAGTTGTTAAGTGGGCTTTGCCCCATTGTGCAACCTTTCTTCCCACAAATTGTTAAGTGAATCCCTGTAGTTGCTAAGTTAGAAACATGGTTTTTAAATGAATCTGGCTCCTCCATTGATTTTGCTGCAATCAGAAAATTGCAAAAGGAGATCACGTGACCCTGGGATATTGCAATAGTCATAAATACATGCCAGTTTCCAAGTGTCTGAATTTTGATCATATGCCCTGGGGATACTGCAATGGTTATAAGTGTGAAAATGGTCATACAGCACTGTTTTCAGTGCTGTTCAGTGCTGTTTTCAGCACTGTTTTCAGTAACTTCACCCAGTCACTAAACAAATGGTTGTAAGTCAAAGACTACAGGTACATCAACCAGTCTTAGAACTGTCAATCAAGACATTGCAATGGTGGATAAAGTCTGACTTTTAGGTATCAGAATCAACAGTAAAGGAACCAACAGTCAAGAAATATGCTGTAGAATAGCACTTCCTAGAGTAGCAATCAAGTCTTAGAAAAATCAGATGCCATCATATGTAAGCAGGTCTTCTTCTTGTGCCATATCCGTCATCGGACATTGGCAATTTTATCAACAGCTGCACGAAAAAGCGCTGCTGAGTTTTGTCCAAACCAGTCCCTTAGGTTTTGAAGCCATGATGTTCTTCTTCTGCCTGGACCTCGTTTGCCTTCAATTTTTCCCTGGAGGATTAAGTGAAGTATGGCATATTTTTCCGGGTGTCACATCACATGTCCACAATATTCTAACTTTCGCTTTTTAATGGCTTTGATGATTTCCCTTTGCTTTCCCAGGCAGCTTATCACCTCCTCATTTGTGATTTTATCAACCCAGCTTATACAGTATGCAACAGCCATCTGTAGAGCCACATTTCAAATGCATGTAAGCAGATATACAGGTAGATATGTCTATACCCAGAAAGATCAGAACTCTGAAGGCAATGGTTACCTTGTGACGCTCTAAGGAAGCACATTTGGACTTCGAAGAAGTATGATATACTATAGAAAATGATGCTTATGAACTTCAATATTGGAGAAGATTCCTGAGGTAGCCAGGGTTTAAAGAAATAGATCAGGGAGCGAATCAATCCAGAGTTTGCCCTCAAGGCCCAAATGGTCAGGTACAACTTACCATATTTTGGACACATTATGTGAAGATTCAGTCTGTAATGCTGAGAATGGTGGAAGGAAAGAGAAAAGGATGGAAAGCTCAATATAGGGCATCTAGGAAAATGTGGATGAGGCAAACTGAAGCTGATCTAACCTACTGCAGATTAGACTTGAATCAGGATAAAATTGCAGCAATGGATAAAGCACTTTATTATTATTTATTTTCATTTTATCAAATTTATATACCGCCCTACTCCCCAAAGGGACTCAGGGTGGTGAACAGCCAAATAAAATACAGAACATACAAAAGTTAAAAATAGTTAAGATAAATTAAATGATTAGGCTGAAAAATTTAAAATCTAATCATATAAAACATTTAAAAACCCATTATAAAGGGGAGGTTTAAGCCAGACCAGCCTGATGAAATAGGAATGTTTTTAAAGCATAGCGGAAGGTACGTAGGTCCTGTATCGTCCTTATCTCAGGGGGAAGCTCGTTCCAGATGGCCGGTGCCCCCACAGAGAAGGCTCTCCCCCTGGGGGCCGTCAGTCGACAGTGTTTGGCTGATGGCACCCTGAGGAGCCCCTCTCTGTGGGAACGGACTGGTCGGTGAGAGGCTACTGGTGGCAGAAGACAGTCCCGAAGATACTCTGGTCCTAAACCATGGAGCGCTTTGAAGATAGTAACCAAAACCTTGAAGCGCACCCGGAAGACCACCGGAAGCCAGTGCAGCTCGTGCAGGAATGGAGTCACTTTGATGAGGCATTGGGTTAAACCTCCATGGTAATATCACTCCAGGTATTTAGAACATAGAATAATAGAATTGGAAGGGACCTCAGAGGTCTTCCAGTCGAACCCCCTGCTCAAGCTGCAGACCCTCTACCATTTCAGACAGATGGTTGTCCAGTCTCTTTTTGAAAGCCTCCAGTGATGGAGCACCCACAACTTCTGAAAACAAGCCATTCCATTGGTTGATTGCTCTCATCGTTAGGAAGTTTTTAGGTTGCTTCTCTCCTTGGTTAGGTTCCAACCATTATTTCTTGTCTTGCCTTTTGGTCCTTTGGAAAATAGTTTCACCACCTCCTCTTAGTAGGAGCTCCTCAAATATTTGGAAAGTGCTATTGTATTCTCCCATTAACATTTTCTTCTTAAGGCCCGATAGGCCAGCCCCCCCCCCCCTTTTAGAAGTAAGTTCCTAGTTCCATGATCAACCTAGTTGTTCTTCTGGGAACCAGTTCCCTTTTGTTTGAATCCATTTTAAACTACGATGCTCAGAATTGAGTTCATAGGGTCTGACAAACGCACAATGAGCTATTATTTCCTGTGATGTGGCAATTTTTCTTGATTGAGCCTAAAGTGATATTTGTCCTTTTTATAGCCTTATCATAGTGCTGTTACATGTTCAGCTGGTGGTCAGCTACTAACAAAAAGTATCACATAATTTTTATTCTTAGAATAAAGATCTGTGTGCTGTTCTGAGGTGGTAGAGTTCATGAATTGATAAAAATCAGGTGATCAAGGTCATGATTTATGCTGTAGTGATAGCAAGAGTTACACACTGTGATAATGCTGAATATCTGTACCTTGGGTGCAGGATGAAGGTGGAGGTTCATTCTCCAAACTTGTGGGTTGGTTTCCATACATTTCATTACCAGGCTAGGTAACATCTTCAACTCTTCATGCTGAAGATGCTATCTAGCCTGGTACCAAAATGTTCGGAAACCAACCTACAAGCTCGGAGAATGAACCTCCACCCTCAGAGTTATAATCAGTATGGGTACCTCCACATAATGTATGAGTTCAATGCCAGTCCAGACATTGAATTGATCATGGGAAGCAAAGAACTTGCTCCAACAGTTTCAACAAGAGCCATCTCCTTGGGTTCTTCAAGATCCTTCTTATATTTCTTAGTTCCATTCCCGAAGATTGAAGGCTGAAGATAAAAATGACAATTCACAGGGTGTTTTTGTTTTTTTTAAGTCTTGGCTAATATATTTTCCGCCCTGGAAGAACAAGATATATATGGAGTCACGAAATTTAGTTGTGTAGGGCAATGTTTCTCAATTTTGGCATCTTGAAGACGTGTGGACTTCAACTCCCAGAATTCTCTAATTCTGGGAGTCTCTAAACTGCCCAGGTTGAGAAACACTAATGTAAGGAATTCACACTCAATAATTTGAAGGTTCTGTTTTAAGATCTAGGATGCAGGCTGCTGATAGTGTCAAGTCCAGGTTTGCTATTCATTTAGGTGACTCTCTTGTAATCCATGTTAAAGATCTGGCCATTCTTTGGATCTAGAGATCCACTGCACCCTATTTATAGAAGGGCTCCATGTCTAGACTTCTTGGCTTTATAAGAATTCACCACTTTTCTTTGGCTCTAGATGGAGAATGTTTTAATTTAGCAAATAAGAATAGTTTGTCAAAACTAACTACCAATCTGCAATTTCTCTATTATGTAGTCTTTCAAAACATGTTAACATTATTTTTTGCCATGAACGCTTGACTTAATTAATACTGAACTAAGTAATTCTTCTTAACAAAACAGCCTTTTCTTGGTTGAAGTTAGTGGGTTTTCTAAGTACTGTTTTGTACTTTCATGTACAACCCATTGACACTTGTTCCCACCCTCATCACCTTCCACAATTATTTAATAGCTGAGTAAAGGTATAAAATCATTAACTCCCAGCTTAAATAAAACTGTGTCAGACTAATAGCTAGATTAATACATTTTAATGATCTCTATTTTTTTTTTGGTAGTGCAGAGTAACAAAAACAAAAACAAAATTGTTGCATATATGCTGCACCTATGAAAAAGTCAAGTTTAATGATAAATCTGGCCTCAGAGAACCAACCAGAATGCATAGAATCTGAATAGGATTTAAAAACCCAACTGTGCACAGAAATTAGAGTTTTGCCCCTGAATCATATGGAATTACAGTGCTAGATGTGTGTGCCATGCCTACACAATAAAACCCAGAGGAAGCTGCTATTTCTGTTGGTTTTATTAAACCAACCAAGCAATTTAATTCTTTTGTTCAGGAGAGTTCTACTTCATTGATTAACAAAAGCAGGGATATAATTTTTTTTCAGCCTTTTTGAAAAGCCTGAAATGTCAAGCCTTTTAAAGCAGATTATTCTGCCTCTGTGCGGTGAATACAGCCAGAGTAACCTTTTGTCTACAATTAAATATTCTAGCATAAATATAAAAGAAAATCAGAGATGGGAAGATTGACTCACGAGAGATTGGAGAGGTAGATTCGCAGAGTGATAGTGCAAGCAGCTTGCTTCTAATTAAATATGCGACTGAGTCTCTAAAGCATTCCCTTTCAGCCTCAGAGAGAAGAAGTTGTTGAAGAATGGGAAGGAAGAAATATATGTCATCTCATCTGTCTGTCCAGAGCATTTCCTCGGGGTATATAGAGGTACTTTAGAATGTTTATATTGCTATTTATTTTCAGGGTGAAAATAAGGGGCCAGAAAGGTTAACTCGGGAGATCAGGACAAGGCAACCGTCTTGAAAGTTTGAACTCTCAGCTTGGCATGTTCCAACTCTTTCTGCCTGGCACCTAGATGGGTTCCTATCGAATGTTTTGTGGTTAATGGGATGATGTTGAGGATGATAAAACTTCAGGTTGTGTTTCATACGCCTGATAACCTTTCTCTGGCATTTCCAGAGTTCAGTACCTTTTCTCATTATTTTTGTCTCCTAGCTTATTTGTTTATTATTATTTTTGGGGAAAAAACATACAATGTCTATGTGTGTCTCTACCTTTATGTACAACGAAGCCCATGTGCCTGTTCATGCATACATACATGCATGATATATATATATACATACACACACACACACACACACACACACACACACACACACACATATATCCATTTGTAAACGATGAAGCCAAAAGGTAACACTTAAGGCTCTTTTAGCCATTTTGAAGCAATGTATTTTTTTAAAAAAATTTGATATGATTTGCAGTGGCAGACTTAGCTTTATTTATATTCATAAGTCTTTCATCACATGGTATTTTCAGTAAAGTACTTAAACGTGGTTCTTATAAAATGCTGATGATATAAAATACACTTGATCCTCTTAGGGTTTGCAGCTTCCACAAAAATGTTGCAAAATAATGGAAACCAGTATATTCTTAGTTATAGCTTACTGGGTTTTTTTTTTTTTTAAAGTTAACATATTATTGAAATTATATTGCAGTTATGTTTTGCTGTCTGTGCATTAACTTTCCTGCTACCTGGGTGAGACAGACCATTTTCTAATATAAATATGCATTTTGTGGTGATTTGATGTTATAGAAATATTCTTCAGTTTACTGTAGCTTAACCTTCTGTAGTTACCTTTTTCCTTTACCTTGATGTTCTGGTTTTATTATTAAATAACTGAGTTAGCACTATTAAAAGAAGATTTAAGTGAGAGTTATATATCAAAACTGTTGCAGTATATAAACTATCATACTTGTTAGTAGGTTGAGAGTAACTATATACTTTATTGGGATTTTGCTGTGATAGTATTTAAACAAACAGCTTTAATTACTAGATTTCTTATGGCTATTACTCCAGAGGTACTACATGCTTACATTTCAGCATCAATGCCCCCCTTGTATTTTACCTCATGTACACAGATATTCAATCAAGAGACATAAATACAATAAACTGTTTTAATCTTTTTCTTTCACTTGTATGGACTAGTCCATTTTATTACTATCACATAGTGACAGTAATAAATGGCATATTTACTGTCATTTAGACTGCCTGAAATAATATATAACGCATTTGTGTACACTAAAATAGCGAGCTATATTAATAAGAAGATCAGATAATGAACAACTTTTATAAATTGGGAATGTTGTGTACTATGAGG
Source organism: Masticophis lateralis (assembly GCA_030761175.1). NCBI lineage: Eukaryota > Metazoa > Chordata > Lepidosauria > Squamata > Colubridae > Masticophis > Masticophis lateralis. The sequence continues at coordinate 11,540,934 of JAUDYJ010000005.1, read as the reverse complement.
GTGTCAAAATGGTTTGTGGGTGTGCAATATCTACGTAGTATAAGCGGCTGTGTTTGATTTTGTGAGTATGCCTGTCGATGTGCATATATTCTCCTCCCTCAGAAAGACAAATGTCCTTTTATATAATATCTTGGAAAAACATAACTTTTGGAATTTAAAACCATCTATTTCCTATGCGAGATTTAAAGAGTTGACGTATAGAGTTAAGAGTCAGCTCCACTGCTAGAAATACGCTGGATGTAAGATTACATTTCTGGCTTGATCCAAAGTATATAATTTATTTAATCTTCACACTAAATTAAGAGCTCAGTGGAAAAAAAAACATGTAGAGAATTTTTAGAAATCCTTTGGACATATACCTTTAAAATCATACTGAGATCTCATGATGCAGATTGGAAGAGGCTAGGTAACTATACAAAAACTGAGGTGAGCATTTAAATACTGCAGCTACAACACATAATCCTATTTTTACCCTTATTGAAGACAAAGAATTATATGCTGTTGAAGAACCATTTAATATGTTGCTATACCGATATATTATCTTATTTTTCCTCTCAGTGATTTTTCCAACATTCTATCCATCCTTTGTTCATTTCATTTTTTTTTTTAACAAATAAAATAAAAAGCCATTTACAATAATTTTGAATCTTTTTCTGGAACATTTTACCAACAGTACATGAAGCATCCATATTCCAAAAGGAAGTGTTAATTATGCCCAAAGTTATTTTGGATGAGATAATGGACTCTTCATAATTTTTAAAACAAATTAGCAAAACAAAAAACAAAAAACTGTGAACATAGAATAAGATAAGATGTGGTAACTGTTTATTCATACTAAACAACGCTTTTATAATATGTTGTATACCATTTGTATTATATTATGATTCTTAGTCTTAGGAAATATTCCCCCACCCTCCTTACTTTTGATTTCAGAAATTCATTAAATAGATGTGGCCTTTAAAAAAAAGAACTAGTTTTTAAAAAAACTTAACTTTTTGAAAGCTATTAACTTTTTTATTAGCTATTTGAATGTTTGTATTTTTAAGATCCTGAAAGTGTAACACTTATATGCACTTATTATTCTCTATTATGTGATATTAGTTCTACATACAGTATTTTTATTATGCTGGGATGAAATGAAACATATGCTGTCTATGTGTTTGTGTATATGTATGATATCAAAAGGCAAAGCTGAGATACTGCACACTATAAGCAATAATTTACTTGTCTGGATGAATATGTCTCAAATAAACACATGAAATTCCCTATAATTTTGGTCCATTAAATACAAATTATTCTTAGCTCATTTTATTCTTGTCTTTAAATGGATTTACTGTATTAATTGCTTTTTAGTATTTTGTCTGTATGTCTGTATGTATGTGTAATATATGTATGTGTATGTAATATATATATATCTGTTACCTATATTGACCACAATATGGCTCTTATATGACCCATCTGTGAGCTGGATTGTGGCCATTATTTCTCTCATTGTTGTAATATTTACTTGTGTGTTGGTTAAAAAGAACTGGGGAAAAAATAAATTTTCACTAAGGCATTTGGTGGCATCCTAAGAGCAATTGAAAATGATAGATATTATGTTCTTTTCATGTAAATATCACTTTTAACATGTATAATAACATGTTTATTCTTGGTATAGTCTTGACACTTTCTCACTGTCTGATTCCTTCTGAAAGACGTGGAAATCATAAAATGCATTCATAATCTTGATTGATAATGTATCATTAAGTCATGGTCAACCTTAGTGACTATATAGAAACTTTTTTTTATTAATGTCAACAATCTACTCTCAACCATTATAACAGGCTTACATTGGAATGGACCGTAATGGACAGCAGTCATAAACTAGCCCTAATTACTTAGCATATGATTTATTCCCAGTATTGGTGTCTTTATTATTACACTAGAATAGCATAAACTCAAATTAATTTCATTTTTAATAGTTGCTCTTGGTGCGACTTAACTGCAAATATAATCCCCTTTAAGAATAGCTAGCTTTATACATGTCTAATCTTATACATATTAACGTGAAGCCAGCTGGTGAAAACTAAGTACATTACTGAATTGTTTTGCTTTGGTTGACCATTAAAAGGGCATTTTTGAAAAAGCAGAATTTTCTGTTTGTCCAGCCAAAGTATGATATTAGACTAGACTAGACTAGACTAGACTAGACTAGAGTAGACTAGACTAGGCCAGGCCAGGCCAGGCCAGACCAGACCAGACCAGAACAGACCAGACCAGACCAGACCAGACCAGAACAGAACAGAACAGAACAGAACAGAACAGGAATTGGAAGGGACCTTGGAGGTCTTCTAGGCCAACCCTCTGCTTAGGCAGGAAACCCTACACCACTTCAGACAAATGGTTATCCAATATCTTCTTAAAAACTTCCAGTGTTGGCACATTCACAACTTCTGCAGCCAAGTTGTTCCACTCTTTTTTACCTCATCTTCAGTTCAAAAAAGATCACTTTTAATTAGATCATTGGTAAAATATACTATTGCCTAGTTTTATAATACTATAAAGGTAAAGGTAAAGGTTTCCCCTACACATATGTGCTAGTCGTTCCCAATTCTAGGGGGCAGTGCTCATCTCTGTTTCAAAGCCAAAGAGCCAGCGCTGTCCGAAGACGTCTCCGTGGTCATGTGGCCGGCATGACTAAACGCCAAAGATGCACAGAATGCTGTTACTTTCCCACCAAAGGTGGTCCCTATTTTTCTATTTGCATTTTTTACCTGCTTTCGAACTGCTAGGTTGGCAGATATATTATATTATAGCTATGCCCAAAATGTTTTATACATTTATTCATGGCTATAAATCAGTATCAGGTTGGCTGGTTAGGGGTCACCAGTCAGACTTCATGGCTAACATTTAAATCTTAAATTTCCCACTATCTCTCTGTATAAATGGGATGTAGTACCTTCCCCTCAGTGTGATTGCGGAGTCCCATGTCAAACTGTAGATCACATCGTGACTGCCTGTAAGCTGAAGGCATATACCGGTCTAGTTATCTCTTTTTAAAAAAATATAAATCATACTGCACTTCAATGGTTAGATGGTCTAGACATTGGTATTTGAACATAGATTTTTAAAAACATTTATATTTGATTGGGTTCTACTAATCTAGTTGAAATGTTAATTTATATTGCTAGTCTATGTATGATATGCCATACGCTAAATAAATAAATAAATTCCCACTGTCGGTTTTTATCATTCTGCACAAAAACTATTCTTGTTCACTTTGTTGTTGTGGGCTTCTGATTGCCCAGTATTGCACTGATAGGGTCTCACGCAGAGAAGACTGTGAATGTTACCCAGGAGGTGATAACATCCATCTGTGAATGAGACTTATCCCTAATAAGATATCTCCCAGACATTTAACTGTCTTCATTGACAAACAATACTACATAAAATGCCATCTATGCTTTATATGGAGTATAGTAGAGATCATTAGTTTGCATGCTTTTAAAACCATTGGGTTGAGCTGGATCGGAATGGGGAAAACGTACATGAAGAAAATTTGTGTAGCTTCATTTCCTTGTTGTGTTTCAGCCCAAATCATCATCACAAGCTTTTTTTATTTTTATTTTCCTCCTTCTGTGAAGATGCTTTGGAGTGGGGGGGGGGAATAAAAGGAGAGGAAATAGGAAAATATCAATTCGGCACGCCTGCTTCTCTCACGCAGACATATAAATCAAAAGGGGCAGACACAAATCGCGAAACGTGAGGTAATGTATAGTTTGCGAGCGCTTCTCCATTGGAGATGGTTCATGTATGCAGCTGTTACTCATTTAATGTTAAGTAATCAAGTGATAAGACACCAACTGATACGCTGTAGATTTTTTTTCTCCTGAAATACACTTTTTTTTTTGGTCTAATCAGTTTGATGAGAGGCCAGTTCTCCTTAGCAGGATATGAAGAATTGGCATGATGATAAAATGTGTGGTAATTGTGAAACCTGCATTTTTGAAATTACGATTCAAAGCCAAATTACACATCATCTGGGATACTATGGATTTGCTTTCCTCCTGCTTTTTTTTTTGTTTGTTTAAAATCTGAGGCATGTCTAGGGAGCTCTAAGTTTGGGTAAAGAAGCAGGTCTTAGGACGCCATGTTTAACTTGACTGTCTGTTTTTGTGGGCTGAAATCAGATTGCATGTGGTCCCAACAACAATTTGTGGAGGAGGTGGGGAATCTTTGTGTGGGAAGCAGGATGGAAAAAATAAATACCGTACTTTTCAGAATATAAAACACATTTTTTCTCCCTCCTAAAAGTGGGTGAAAATTGTGATGCGTCTTATGCACCGAATGTTGCCGAAGCCCCGCCCACCCACTGGCCTCCATCCTTCACCTCCATGCATCCTATTTTCGGCCTCCTCATGCCCCATTTTAGACCCAGGCTGCAGGGATCGCCACAGCACATTGCCACCAATTGCCACCTCTGGTGTTGCATTTTTGGCCTCCATGCATCACATTTTTGGCCAGTTCTAGGCGATGGGGATTGGTGGTGGCGATCCCTGCCTGGAACCGGCCAAAAATGTGATGCACAGAGGCAAAAAACTGGGCGTGCAGAGGCCAAAAACGCAACGCGCGGAGGCGGTGATGGGCTCTGGCAATCCCTGCAGCCTGGAACAGCTGATTGGCGGTATTCCGGGAGGCCGATTCAACTGCCGATCAGCTGTTCGTGTTAAATCAGGCTGCAATAACATGCTGAAGCTTAGCAGGCTATTTGCTGTTTTGCTGCAAGGACGCTAGCCAGATGAATACCGATGGATGCTGGTAGGCAGAGGCAGATTTTTTTTCTTGTTTTTCTCCCCAAAAACTAATGTGCGTCTTGTACTCTGGAGCGTCTTACACTCTGAAAAATATAGTACTTCTACAAATTAAGCTGGAGTGTGGAATAGAAAACTTGGGTAAACTAAAAATTACCAGGAGAGTTCATAATGTATCTTCTTTGTAATGTGTCATCTGTATATTAATGCAGGAAATTCAATTGATGTTAGTTCCAAGCAATCTACTGGCAGTACTCGACTTACGACCAAAATTGACCCCAAAATTTATGTTGCTAAGTGAGACATTTTTAAGTGAGTTTTGCCCCTTTGTACAACCTTTCTTGGCACATTTGTTAAGCGAATCACTGCAGTTATTAACTTAGTAACACAGTTGTTCGGTGAATCTGACTTCTGCATTTACTTTGCTTGTCAGAAGGTCACAAAAAGATGATCACGTGACCATGGGGATGCTGCAACATTGTAAGTGTGAAAAAATGGTCATAAATCCTTTTTTAAGTGTCGTATCTTCAAACGGTCATTAAATGAATTGTCGGAAGTCGAGGACTGCCTGTACAGTGTATTGCCCTGCACTCGTGGCAATAATGTTGTTGACTTCAGTGAGTGTCATTATAGTCTAAAATTGAACCACAGCAAGTTGTTGTTACTGTTCATCCATCCAACCAGAGCCAGGGTGGCACAGTGGTTAGAGTGCAGTACTGCAGGTTACTTCTGCTGACTGCTGGATGCCTGTAGTTCGGCAGTTCGAATCTCACCAGGCTGAAGGATGACTCAGCCTTCCATCCTTCCGAAGTGGATAAAATGAGGACCCAGATTGTTGGGGGCAAATATGCTGACTCTGTAAACCGCTTAGAGAGGGCTGTAAGGCACTGTGAAACGGTATATAAGTCTAAGTGCTATTGCTATCCTGGCTATTGCTGTCTCTGAAGCTCTAACCCTGTGTGAGAGTATGTTCATAGACTGGAGCAGATATAGCAACAGATCAGCCAATGGGGACTGTTTGGATAGACATGGTAACAGGTCAGCCAATGGGGACTGTTTGGAAACTGAAACATAGTATTTATTTGTATGGGGCCATAAAAGACAGTTTGGAGTCTGGGTGTGGCTTAGACTTGGTGAACTGTATATAAGAGTTGGTTTGGCCTCTGTAATGGGAGCTTCTGTACAATATATTAGCCTCTGTAACATTCTACTCTGTAATGACTTGCTTCTATGAATATCGCTGCTGTGTTCCTGATTTTGTATGTTGATTTTTGCTGTATGGTATTGTATATAAAGAAGTTTCTTATATGTAGATGAATCCTGCAAAATTATTTAATTGTGTATCTGATTGTGTGTGCTGCAACCAACTCTGACACCCTGACACTCTTAACTTGGCATGGCCGGCTGGGGAATTCTGAGAGTTGAAGTCTGCAAGTCTTAAAGTTGTCAAGTTTGAAAATCCTTGCAATAAGATTTGGAGTCATTGCTTCATTTCTCCTAGTAATGGGTAGGGAATATGAGAGAGACTGAGGAAGTTATACCGTTATTCTATTTATAGTGTTATATTTAGTTTTTCTCCTATTACTTATCTGGGATGTCTGTAAAGCGCTAAGAGTCAGATATCGCTGGAGCAGCATATAAACCCTGTCAAACAAACTGACAAGCAAGGAACAAATAAATAACAATTTTCATTACTTTGTTGTCAGACTAAGTAAAATGGAAGTTTTAGTAACATAATATCTGCATTCCACAGTACATGTACTTATTAGTTTATAATTGCATACCTTAAATGAAAACTATTTTTTAAGGTTAAAAAAAAAGCTTTTATATTCCCAAATATAAAAAGTGTGGAATCCGTTTAAAATAAACAAATATATCAACTATATTTGAGAATAGAGAAGACACCATTATATACGGCATATCTACTGCATGCAACCTAGGACTAACCCAAATGAAACATATGCTTGTTAGTCAACATGTTTGGTACTTTAATTCAGGGGTCTCGAATCCCCCCGGCCATGGACCACTGCCAGGCTGTGACCCACTGGCTGTGACCCCTTCATTTGCATATGCATGGGATTTAGGTTATGCAGATGAAACTACCTCCCACCGCCAAAATCACAGAAGCTGCCAGCAGCATTGCTGGTCTGCCGAACCCAAAATGCTGGAGACCCCTGCTCTAATTCATCAATATTGCAGCTAGATTCCAAGACATTGCATATAATACATTTTAGATTCACCTTCTATTTATTTAGATAGACATCTCTTCATAATCTCCTCCTTCCTCTCCGGCCATTCACAGTTTGTGTTGGCAGGGGGACAGAGGACGACCTCGAGGTGCCTTGTTTGTGGGGTGCTGCAAGGGTCGGTCCTCTCGCCCCTTCTGTTCAACATTTATGTGAAGCCGCTGGGCGAGTTCATCCATGGTTTCGGGGTGAGAGTCCATCAGTACGCTGACGATACACAGCTGTACATCTCCACCCTGGACCACCCTAATGATGCCCTTAATGTAATGTCCCACTGCCTGGAGGTCGTATGGATCTGGATGGGGAGAAACAAGCTGAGACTCAACCCCTCAAAGACTGAGTGGCTGTGGCTTCCGGCGCCCCGGTAAAGTCAGCTGGTGCCATCGCTGACTATTGGGGATGAAACCTTGGCCCCCACAGAGAGGACTTGCAATCTAGGTGTCCTGGATACACGGCTGTCTTTAGAAGACCATATGACAGCTGTGGCCAGGGGGGCTTTTTATCAGGTTCGCCTGATCTGCCAGTTGTCCCTTTCTGGACCAGGACGCCCTGCACACGGTCACTCATGCTCTCGTCACCTCCTGTCTGGACTACTGTAATGCTCTCTACATGGGGCTCCCCAAGAAGAGCATTCGGAGGCTCCAACTAGTCCAGAATGCGGCCGCCCGGGTGGGGTAACTGAATGGAGCTGAGCGTTTACTGGCTGGATGCCCTTCCTGACATCTACATGGAATTCACAGTAGATATTTTCTCTTTTCCCCCAGAGAATTGAAGTTGCAGCCTCCTGATTGTGAGGCAAGAGCTTCACCTCTAGGTCACCATGCCACTCACAAGAGGAAGGACTTCATCAATCTCCCCAAAACAGTATGAGTAGAGCAGGGGTCCTTAACCCTCGGTGTGTGAACTGGTCTGTGGTATGCCAGAAATTGAGCCGCGTAAATAAGCGAAGCCCCATCCATGGGATGCAGGCAGCATGCAAACCCACACCCTCTCCAGTCCACAGAAAAATCTCTCTCCAAGGAACCGGTCCCTAATGCCCAAAAGGTTGTGGGCTGCTGGAGTAGAGAATAAAGGCATCTCCAAAGGGACTATACCATGTTTCCCTGAAAATAAGACCCTGTTTTATATTTTTTGAACCCCGAAATAAGCGCTTGGCCTTATTTTCGAGTAGGTCTTATTACTTTGGGGTGCGTAGAGCAAGACGATGTTCCTCTTGCTGTCTTACCGGATTTCCAGCTGTCTCTCCCTAACCCTAACCAGAGGAAATGGCAGGGACCGGCTGCACATGCATTTAAATATTTTTGGGGAGGACTTATTTTTTTGGGGGGGGCTTATTTTCAAGGTGGGAACTTGTTTTAGTGCATGTGCTCAAAAGCCCAATTGAGCCTATTATCAGGGGATGTCTTATTTTCGGGGAAACGGTATTATAAAGCTTGGAAGCAAAAATAGCAGAAGCTCTTACCTATATGCCCAACAGATAAAACTCGGAAAATGAAAGTCTCATTAAGAGGGCCTTTCCCGCTGATTTAAATATCTGGGTACGTTTACATCAAGTTAGGTGGTCCCTTAGCTAATTAGCAGGATGTTTAGGTCTAACCTCTTAAAAGTATGCCCGGAAAACAATTAGTAACCAGTTGGCAGCTTGGTATAATCAAACTGAGAAATAGCTGAAGCATAAATGATTGTTAGCAGTTTGACTGGCTCAGGCATAGTTGCAAGAGGCTCATTACACATTATTGTACATATGTTTCCTGTGCTGTTACCTCCACCTGGCTATTTATTTATTTAATTGTTTCAATTTATAAACCGCCCTTCTCCTTGCGGATTCAGGGCAGTGATCAGCCAAAATAAAACATGGTATACAAAAATTAAAATTAAAACAATTTAAAAATATTAAATATTTTCGGCCAACAATTAAAACAGTCCAATTAAAATTGGGCTATTCAATTAAATTGAAATCAGTTTCAATTTAAAACAGAGGATGGGATCAAGCCAGCCCAGCTAGATGAAACAAGTGGGTTTTAAGGGCCTGACGAAAGGTCCGGAGGTCGGATATCCTGCGTATCTCCGGGGGTAGGTCATTCCAGAGGGCGGGTGCCGCCACAGAGAAGGCTCTCCCCCTGGGGGTCGCCAGCCGACATTGTCTGGCCGACGGCACCCTGAGGAGGCCCTCTCTGTGCGAGCGTACTGGCCGGTGGGAGGCTATTGGTGGCAGAAGGTGGTCTCACAAATACCCTGGCCCTAAGCCATGGAGCACTTTAAAGGTGGTCACCAACACCTTGAAGCGCACCCGGAAGACTATCGGGAGCCAGTGCAGCTCATGCAGGAGGGGTGTCACATGGGAGTGCCCCGTCGCTCCCATAATCCCCTGCGCGGCCGCATTCTGGACCAGTTGGAGCCTCCGGGTGCACCCCAAGGGGAGCCCCATGTAAAGAGCTATCAGGTTGGGGAGTTGGAGCACACTCCCAGATGGCAGAGCTGTCTACTAAGGTGGGGTACAATCTCATCCAGAGCAAACTGAAATAATACATAGAGGTAGTCCTTGACTTACAACCTTACATTTAGCGAAGTTGAAAAGACATTGAGAAAAGTGAGTTGTGACCATTTTTCACACTTACAACTGTTGCAGCATCCCCACGGTCACATGACCAAATGAGGATGCTTGGAAACAGACATATTTACGATGGTTGCAGTATCCCAGGATCATGTGATCACTTTCGGTGACCTCCTGACAAGCAAAGTGATGGAGAAACCAGATTCATGTAACAACAGTGTTATTAACTTAACAACTGCAGTGATTCATTTAACAACGTTGGCAATAAAGATCGTAAAACAGAGCAAAACCCACTTAACAACTGTCTTGCTTAGCAACATAAATTATGGGCTCAATTTTGGTTGTAATTCAAGGACTACCTTTAATTCCTAACATAGATCACCCACTCAGACAATCCAAGAATCCTGAGAATCTAGTTTCCTATTGACAGGAGCATCTCTGCCATGATTTAATTTTGGCTTTTTCTTGTACATCCAGTCAAAAGAATCACTTGATTTCCAGATGATAAAAGGCAAGTTTTGGTCACCACGATGTAAAAACAATATTGAGACTCTAGAAAGAGTGCAGAGAAGAGCAACAAAGATGATTGGGGGACTGGAGGCTAAAACATATGAAGAACGGTTGCAGGAACTGGGTATGTTTAGTTTAATGAAAAGAAAGACTAGGGGAGACATGATAGCAGTGTTCTGATATCTTAGGGACTGCCCCAAAGAAGAGGGAGTCAAGCTATTCTCCAAAGCACCTGAGGGCAGGACAAGAAGCAATGGGTGGAAACAAATCAAGGAGAGAAACAACCTAGAACTAAGGAGAAATTTCCTGACAGAGCAATTAATCAGTGGAACAACTTGTCTCCAGAAGTTGTAAATGCTCCAACACTGGACGTTTTTAAGAAGAGATTGGATAACTATTTGTCTGACGTAGTGTAGGGTTTCCTGCCTAAGCAGGGGGTTGGACTAGAAGACCTCCAAAGTCCCTTCCAACTATTCTATTCTATTCTATTCTATTCTATTCTATTCTATTCTATTCTATTCTATTCTATTCTATTCTATTCTATTCTATTCTGGGAGTAAAATAGTAGTTGTATCAGCATACCAATGACCTTGTATTACCAAGCCTCACATGACCTTGTGCAGCTGTTTCATGAAGATATTGAATTTCATAGGCTCAAGGTGAGGCACGTAGGTCATTGGCCTAGGTCAGCGGTCTCCAAACTTGGCAACTTTAAAACTTGTGGACTTCAACTCCCAGAATTCCCCATCCAGCATGGTTGTAATATCATGATTAGCTGAGGGATTCTGGGAGTTGAAGTCCACAAGTTGCTAAGTTTGGAGACCCCAGGCCTAGCTGCTGAATAGGTCCTCCATGGCCACTGAACCATCTCATGCAGAGGTGCAACAGCTGCATGAGATGGTTCAGAAGGAAACCCTGTATTGTAAGAGGCCCTGTTTGTATGTTGTATTGAATTATCTGGATGAAGATTGGTCTAGAAACTGATTACCCCTGGATCAGTGGTGAAATCTGAACCCGTTGACTATCGGTTCTCTGGCTGTGCATGCGCAGTGCGCACCACGCACCAAATGTGAGGTGCATGTGCACAATGCATGCCAAAAGAAGGCATGTGGTAAGTAGGACAGCGCGCGAAGGGGGGGACAGCTGTGGTGTGCAATCTTTTTTTTACTTTTAAAAGCATTGCTTTTAAAAGAAAAAAAAACCTCTGATGATTGCGCTGCTCAGCTGTGATCGTCAAAGGCTTTTTTTTTTTACCTTTTAAAAACATTTTTTCTACCACCTCTTCGGCTGAAGAGGTTGTTAAAAAAAAGCTTTTAAAAGTTAAAAAAAAAGCCTCTGATGATCGCACGGCTCAGCTGGGCAGGGGGGGAGGGGGCAGAGAGTTTTGTTACTGGTTCTCCGAATCACCCACTGCCATCGCTACCGGATCGGGTGATCCGGTCCGAACTGGGAGTATTTCACCCCTGCCCTGGATCATGCCTGAAGCTGAATTTCATCTCAGCCCATCCACCTCATTTGGACAAATAAGCTTTTATGTCTATGTTCTCCATGCACAAAGTTTTAAGTCTGCATAGATTTATCGTTTGTACCAGTTGTATCTTTTCATGAATTGGGAGGCATTGCTCATGATCACTCATGCCTTGGTCACATTCTGTATGGATTACTGCAATGTATCCTACATGAGGCTGCTGCCCTTGAAGGCTGCTTAGAATTTGCAGCTGCTCTGGAATGTAGTTGCACAGTTAGTTTGGATGAATCTCTGTATGCCCACGAACCAATTAATCCTGGGATAAGTTATCCACAATGACTGTTTGATCAACTTGAATTTTATATCCCTGCTGATAGTGGAACTAAGACAGATCTAGATGATCAGGAACATTTAGATAAGATGGGGGAAAATCAAATATTAAACTTCATCTTTTTTTGAGATGAAGTTCCCTGGATGCGAAAAAGTAATAATACAGAAAGATTTTTAGACCAAAGATCTTTGAATTGCAGTGTGCTAGTTTTCTATAAGAAAGGAGAAAGCTGTTTTGTTTGGATTGTTGTTTGACTCTTTGCATGATAATCTAAGGCAAAGATGCCTTCTGATCAAGCTCAGCTCTTGGTAACTACATGGTTACCACCATGAAATCTTCTTGGCAACATCGGCATTGCCTTCTTGTAGGAAATTCCTGACCTAAACTGCATGCTTAGAATCCCATGGGAATTTCCTGTCCAAGTACAAAGAGACTAACATGCTTGGTTTCACAGTTTAAGCAAATTCAGACTATGATTGTAGGACTGGATTAGAGCCACTATAATCCCTTGCCAAGAAGACCAATAATTTGCCAGTGACCATCAGTTTGGGCGGGATTAAAAAAAGAAACAGACAAATATATGGACCATACTGCCAGTGGCTACTAATTCAATAACTATGTACTATTTAATGAATAAAAGACAATTCATTTTACTGAGGGGTCCTTGGTGCTTTCTGAACTTGTTTTCTTGAACACATTTCATTACCAAACTAAGTAACATCAGCCAGGCTAGAAGGTAGAGGGGTTTGTTCTCATTTTATGTTGTAGTCCAGGGGTGTCAAACTCAAGGCCCGTGGGCCAGATCCAGCCTGCAGGATGCTTAGATCTGGCCTGTGGGACCGGTCTGGAAATATCAATGGACCGACACAGGGTGCCCCTGCTGGCCACAACAAGGCATGGGAGGAAGGCACCTGTGGCCCATTTTCAGCTGGCAGAGTGCTGCAGGAGGTAGTGGAGGCAAAAAACAGACCACCCTAATTTGCTAATTAATTAAATGAAAAAAACATTCTTCTCATATAGTCTTTTTCAATTTGGTTGTTTTCAGATGGCTTGGAATTACGGGAGTTGAAGTGGAATATGTATTTGTGAAATATACTTTTGCCATATCAATTTGACATTTTTTTCTTCCTAGTGTTTTTTTTTTCTAGATCAACCAAATTTTGATCCACTGATTGTGACAGAAATTGATTGACCAGCTCATTGCCTGAGTGTGATGCTGTGGCTTGAGAGAGAGAGAGAGAGAGAGAGAGAGTGACTGACTGCCCAAAGTTACCATCTTTTCATTCCTAACACAGAACTAGAACTCACAGTCTCCTGGTGATTGGCCCATAGTCACCCAGCCAGCTTTCATCCCTAAGGAAGGACTAGAACTGATCATCTGGTTGTTGTGGCCCGCCAGGTGGGAACCAGATGGGAATGGAGCTTGGGAACCAGTTTGTGCTGGCAGAGTACTTGGGCCACCACAGATACTCCCAACACAAGTGATGTCGAGCTGGCCCTACCCACCCTGGCCATGCCCACGCTGGCCCCCCCAAGGTCAAGCACAACCCTGATGCTGCCCTCAATGAAATCTAGTTTGACACCCTGCCCTATAGCATCGTCCTGAGGGAAGAAATTGAAACAGTTTATGTCCAGGACGTGAGGGGGTCGATCATTATTAAGAAATAAACATTGGATTGTAGGTTGGCTACAGTGACTTTACATAGCAGAAACCTATAAAACCATTCAGAAAAAAAAAAAATTCTACCAGTGCTATTTATAATAATAGCTTGAATGTGTAAAAAATCCTAAACTTCACAAAGCTGATTTTTTTTTTTGAAAATTAATAATGAATTTTGAATCGAAGCATGATTGTTTGGATTCGTGGCACTATAAATTTCTTTGTCCTTACAAGAGTACAGATGCCAATGGTGAAGCTACATTGGTTAAATGTTGCATTGGACAGCTAAGAGCCCAATGAAGCCATCAGTGTTAAACCTCTTCCTTTGCAAATCCAAAAGTATATTTTATTACAGGGCTTATTGTAAAGGTCTGTATTTTTCCAAAATGGCCATGTTGGTGCTATAAGTGGGGCGTTCAGAATAGTCTTTTTCTATCATCTGTGTTCTTTAAACCACTTCTCTGCTGTGGCGATTGAAATTATTTTGCCTGTAAGTGTGTCATTGTGCGTAATGACACATCCACGTTTCGACCTGATGCTTTTCGAATGCCATCTCTTAAGTGCTTCTTTGGAACTGACACATATCTGCTGCCGCCATGCAACTTTTCTTCTGATTGCAGCCACACCACCATTCTTAGGCTGTCAGCAAATGTAGTTCGGATGGTTTTTTTGTATATCTAAGAAATCCTTGCTTTCTTTCATTGAAATGGATTCCTTACCCTACTTTTGTCTCTGCAGATTTGTTCAAATTATTTCTCTGCCGGCCACTTCCCTTAGTAAGTATAGGCTTACTACCTACAAGTTGGAGAGTTTTGCTTTCAACTTCTACCCTGTTTCAACTTCTACCCTCAAAAACACGTTATAGGGCTCTGCACACCAGATCAATTAGACACAAGGACAGTTTTTCCCCGAATGCCATCTCTCTGCTAAACAACTAATTCCCACAACACTGTCAAACTACTTAGTAAAGTTGTATTACTATTATTCTTCTCATCCTTCCTATTACCTATCTCCTCCATTTATGACTATAACCATGTTGTTTATATCTTTCAATTTATATTTATTTGTTTACTAGTACAATTTGATAGCTTATTAGTAGCCTTGACTATCACTAAATGTTGTATCTTTTTATTCTTGATGAATGTATTTTATTCTTCTTATGTACACTGAGAGCATATACACCAAAGATAAATTCCTTGTGTGTCCAATCACAATAAAGAATTCTATTCTATTCTATTCTATTCTATTCTATTCTATTCTATTCTATTCTATTCTATTCTATTCTATTCTATTCTATTCTATTCTATTCTTTATATTTTTTTGATGCATGAAGAATCAAATACTCAGCCATTATAATTTTACATTTCTTATTTACAGAAATCATATCAAAATTTAGAATGAAATCCACTGGGAGCCATCTCATACTGTATAAGGCAGGCTCTGAGTCTCTCTAACCAAAAAGGGTTTATCAATAGAAGAAACTATTTGTAGCTCAGGGTTTTCTTGCAGATGTTTCATTACCAAACTAGCTAACATCATCAGTACTAGAAGGGAGTAGATTTTGCTCTTATTTTCATATACTAGTGGCTTATCTTGTCAGCGTTGATCAGCTTCTTCACAAAAAATGTTTTAATTGGTGCCAGGTCTCTACAGCAGTGGTGAAATTCAAATTTTTTTACTACTGGTTCTGTGGCCGTGGCTTGGTGGGTGTGGCTTGATGGGCGTGGCAGGGGAAGGATACTGCAAAATCTTCATTCCCACCCCACTCTGGGGCCAACCAGAAGTGGTATTTGCCGGTTCTCTGAACTACTGAAAATTTCCACTACTGGTTCTCCAGAACCTATCAGAACCTGCTGAATTTCACCCCTTTTCTACAGCCTCAGGCAGAGAAGGTCTATTCTGCACTTTTCCCTCAAATGTTCTTTAAAATACAGAGTTTCCCAGCATTCCTTTAAGAACCTCCAACATACAAACTGTGCTTACTCATCCTAAAATGAATCCTCTTTACCTGGAGCTTTAAAATTTGCTGTTTGCTGGGGAGGTGTGTAGGTAAAAGTCAGCCTGCATTTAGTGTACATCTAACTTTGGGGATATTTCTCAATAACCAAACAAATGTATATTTTCTTTGCAGTTCACACCCCTTGCTCGCTGGGTCTGGATGTCACAAAGCCAAGCCCACATTTTGTAATTAATCCCTGTGCCCGTTTTTGGCTGGTAAGGAGGCTGAGTGCTGTCACACCCTCTGCCCACGCCCCACTCATGCCCACCCACCCAGCCGGTCATTAGGGCAGAGAACCTATTGTTAAATTATTTGAATCCCACCACTGGAGCAGATCCTTTCTTACCAAAATAGTGTTAAGATGATAGTCATCCAGATTTAATACTACGAGTACCACTAGCCATTTTTCATAGCTTTCGGATTAAAAGCTTTGCTAACAAGAAGTACAGGACACGGTGGCTTAGTGGCTAAGACACTGAGCTTGTCAATCGAAAGGTCGGCAGTTCAGCGGTTTGAATCCCTAGTGCTGTGTAATGGGGTGAGCTCCTGTTACTTGCCCTAGCTTCTGCCAACCTAGCAGTTAGAAAGCACATAAAAAATGCAAATAGAAAAATAGGCACCACCTTTGGTGGGAAGGTAACAGTGTTCCGTGTGCCTTTGGTGTTTAGTCATGCCGGCCACATGACCACAGAGACGTCTTCGGACAGCGCTGGCTCTTCAGCTTTGAAATGGAGATGAGCACCGCCCCCTAGAGTCGGGAACAACTAGCACATATGTGAGAGGGAAGAAGTACTTCCTTTAGGAAGAAGTACTTTAGGAAGAAGTACTTCCTGGATCAACTCTTATTGCCTCTCAGGTGCAACTATCAGACATACTTCATAAAGAGCATAAGGTCCTGCTGTCCATGGTACTAGCTTTTCCAAATGCAAAGATGTAAGTTTGTATGGCTTGCTGTAGTAAGGATCTGGTTGATATTATGGCAATCTAATAGTGTATAGAGACAGCATATGGGCCATAATGCTGATAGATATTCAAATCCTAATGGGCACAGAACCTGTAATTAATATGTGCTTTTAACTTTGAAGAGTACAGCTGTCCTTGGAGATTGATTTATGTTTTTTCCTAAAAAGTATGTATAAAAGTATGTTAAATTTAATTTTACCGACAAAGAAATAAAGGAAGACTAGTATAGCTATTTCAAGCTGTTTAGCTCTCTTTAGCTAGCCATACCCTTCTGGGATTC
The DNA here is from genome assembly GCA_030761175.1 of Masticophis lateralis. Taxonomy (NCBI): domain Eukaryota; kingdom Metazoa; phylum Chordata; class Lepidosauria; order Squamata; family Colubridae; genus Masticophis; species Masticophis lateralis. The sequence continues at coordinate 11,524,130 of JAUDYJ010000005.1, read as the reverse complement.
GAACCCAGGCCACTTGCATATTAGGCAGATGTATTAACCTCCAGGACACAGATTTTCCTCACTTTGTCGGCTGTACCAGGGGAGAGAGTATGGATTTTTGTGTTATTATTTATGAGCTTTCCATAAATTGGAGTAGAGACTGTCTACAGCTCCCTGCCAGATCCAGCACACTACAGGTAGTCAGTCTTCAATTTATGACTATAATTGAACCCAACATTTCAGTTGCTAAGTGAGACAGTTGCTAAGTGAATCACTGCTTAAGTTATTAAGTTAGTAACAGGGTTGATAAGTGAATCTCGCTTCCCAACTGACTTTGCTTGTCAGAAAGTCATAAAAGGTGATCACATTAAATTTTGATCACGTGACTATGGGATGCTGTAGCAGTCATAAGTGTGAGAAATGGTCATAAGTCACTTTTTTCAATGCCGTTGTAACTTTGAGTGGTCACTAAATGAACAGTTGTAAGTTGAGGATTACCTGTATAATATCATGATTCCAGTTTTTATCATTTTGGCATCATCCTGGTTAAGAACAGGTACCGATGATCCCAGGTCCTCCTCCTCGTCTCAGAAAATGAAGCATCTCTATCTCTCTTTATTATCCATTTCCATCTGTAGATGAAGATTTCTTCCCAGGATTTCCACTGTTTATGGGTTATCTGAGTGACATCTGAATAAGGAGTAGTATAGAAACATTTTCCAATCAAGCCTGTGTGTTTTTATGTCTAGGGACACAATCCTATGGGTTGGTCCATAACTGAGAAAGGGTAGAGAGGCATCAAAGAGTTAGGACAGGAATTGGCTTTCATATGGTTCACTATATCTAATGGAGTGTGGGAAGCTACCCTCCCTCCTAGAAGAATGAAATATTTTGAGATATATTAAAAAAGGGAGGATGAAATATTTCCTCTAAAAGAGAAATAAAAATCTTAAGGGAGACAGAAACTCAGAGCCCCAGCTTCCTCCCCTCAGCAGCTATTTTGTGGCCATTGAGAAAGATTGGGCCAGCCTATCTACAAAACCTTCAGCTCCAGGATGAATGGATTAAGACATGATCCTTCAAGACCTTATAGGATTAACCCACTACCATCTAGCAGCAGAGCTCACCACACTGTACAATCTCCTAAGAACATTGCATCAGCAGCCCAAACTTCAACCAAACATAGCTCAGACAAAATCCTAGGATTTGTACATGGCCCCATGGGAGTCTGACAACAGCCAATAGAATACATGTTCTTGTACAGGAACAGGAAGTTCAAGTGCAAAGCCCAAGAGAAGGTATAAATACCACCCCCATTCTCAACTCAATGTGGTCATCTGCCCAAAACCACCCATGTGGTTCTGCTTCATCATTAAACCATCTTTCCAATCAGCCTCCAGCCTCCATTTTGTCTCCAGCTTGGAACTGAACCAGATGGATATTTTCTTCCAACGGGGGCAATGGGGCTTATTTGCAGTAAGGACCCTCTGAACTGCATCATTGTAGTTTGGATAGATTATCAATCATCCAGGTCATGGTTGTCCCAAAGATGCTTTTCAAAAGGCAGTTGGACTTCCTTGGGGTTTTTTTCCCCCCTTTGTAAACATTTTGCTTCTCATCCAAGAAGCTTCTTAGGTGCTTGGATGAGTAGCAAAACGTTTTTAAAGGAAAAAAACCAAAGAAAGTCCAGCTGCCTTTTGCAAAACACCTTTGGGATATGTGTTTTCACGTTTTTTTCCATAATTCTTCACCAATTTCAAAACATATCTGTTCATTTCTATCCTCTGCTATTCAAATAGGATGAGGCAGGTTCTGAAGAATAAGGCTTGGGTGAAATGCTACCGGTTCGCATCGGTTCGGGCGAACCGGTAGTAATAGAAAGCTACCAATTCAGGCGAACTAGTTGTTAAAAATCTACCAGCTCAGGTAAACAGGTAGTTAAAAATCTACCAGTTCAGGTAAACAAGTAGTTAAAAATCTACCGTTTGGGCGAAACAGTAGTTAAAAATCTACCATTTCGGGTGAACTGGTAGTTAAAAATCAACCAGTTCGGGCAAACCGGTAGTTAAAAAGGTATTTCTGATGATCAGCTGTGCCGCGTGGTTTATATTCGCTAGAAAGCAGGAAATCCTGCTTTCTAGCGAATCTAAATCAGCGCCACAGCTGTCCCCCCTCGCTGTTCTACTTACCTTGTCAAGCCTTCTTTTTCTGCGCGAAGCGTGCGTTATGTGCTCACTACGCATGCATGCACAGCATACTTTTTGTGCGCACTGCATGCGCATGCACACATAGCGTGCTTTTGGTGGGCATTGTGCATGTGCACGCATAGCACGCATTTGGCGTGCACCGTGCATGCATGGGCAGTGAATCGGTGGCAATCTGCAGAGGATTTCATCACTGATAAGGCTCATTGTTATTTGAAGTCTGTTCTTGCTCCAAAATATCCATTTATGAAGTGTTTGCAAAGCCTTTTCCCCTTCTAGGCTTCCACAGATGAATATTTACGGAAGGAACACTTGAAAAATAGGGACCGACCGGGGAACTGAATTAATGAAGTGGAGTAAGGGGTCAGCTGTTTGCCAAAGGAAATGATGCAGTTCGAAGAATCCTTACTGCAAATAAGCCTCATTACCCCATTAGATGTAGTGGATCACTCAATTTCTCCTTCTTCCCCTTCCCACCTCTTTAACTAAAGAGAATGTACATTTTATGGACAGATAGAAAATGGAATTTCTTTGTAATAGATCTGGGCAGGGGGGAAAAAAAATCCATAATCTGCAATAACCAGCAAAGAGACATTGGTTGAACCTTGCAAACTCCCAATGGTTCCATGTCTGTTCTAGACTTTAATTTAATTATTTCATTTTTAAGTTCTCGTGAGCAAACAGCATTTTTAAAAAAGCCTCTGGCCTGAGAGGACATTTTAATAGGAAGCATTTGAAAGGGAAGGAAATAGAGGAAAGCCAACTCCTTTCCTACCGCTTTGGTGCCCCTCTAGCCTTCCTCGTTTATGGACCTGCCCACAGCATTATTCCTTTAACCTGCCCAACAGCAGCTGAATAAGAAAGAAAACAATAGGCCCATAAAATACCCATTCAGTAAATCCTCCTGCATCACAATTATCACCAGCTGTAGCCAATTAATCTCAATCGGCCATTTATATTCTGCTAAAGCAAATCTCAGGCTCGGGATAAAGACATTAAAAAAAAAGATGTCTGATCCTTGTTTACTTTCAATGCTTAAAAAAAACCTCAGGGTTTATTTTGGTTGCTTGCTAGGCAGGGAGTTCAGGAAAAGCTGTGAGTGTGTGCTGTACACTGATGTTCTGTTGAAATCCACTGTATAAGTGACCAGGGATTTATTTTTTAATGTAAGATGTACACTAAGAAGGAAGCAGATTTTTATTTGGAAGGGGTATATATATATTAGGACAAACTTTTGCACATGCAGTGTAAAATGGAGGCAGCATCCATAAAATGCTCCAGTTGAGGCTCAAGAAATATTGCTGGGGTAGGGTTTTTTTTTTATTCAAAGTGTAATAGGTGTGGGGAAGCAGGTTATTTAAAATTGCTCCCTAGAACAATTAGCAACCTGCAAAATCGTATTTTACTCAAGCTTCATAAAAAAGGAAGTGGAATTCACCTATATGTAGAACTAGCTGGACGCCTGTGCTTTGCTATGAAACTATGTGAGTGTTAGTGGGCACACACTAACGCCTGAAACTTAATGTAGACTGTGTAACTCCGTAGCATCACGACATGTTAATAAAAGGCAACTGGCAGTTGGAACAGAGGGGGGCGGGGAGTAGAATGTCCCAGGCCGCAGGCCTGATAAGTCACATGCTGGCCACGCCCACAAGAGGTTTAGCGAAGGGGTAGCATCAGAGCATGCTAATATAAGGCAACTGGCAGTTGGAACAGAGTTCTTTTCAGGTGGGGAGGGGGAGTAGAATGTCTAACTCCTTAGCATCAGAGGATGTTAATATAATATTGTATATGAAATACTAATGATCTGATGGTCATTTCAATAAATCCTTTCTTAGGGAGCACCTAGAAGCCAAGAGGAATAGACATGTCAAATTTCAAATTTGTAGGCTTTACCGTTCTGGAGATTTTGTGATGAGTGAGTGGTATTTGGCTTTTATATATATAGATGAAGGGTCTGTGTAAAAAGGAGGGAGGAGGAGGAAATCAGATGCACATTGTATACTACAGGTATAATACAGGTGGTCCTTGACTTACAACAGTTCATTTAGTGCCAATGACACCGAAAAAAAGTGACTTATGACCATTTTTCATAGTTATAACCATTATGATTACCCCCATGGCCATGTGATCAAAATTCAGATTCTTGGCAACCGATTCATATTTATGACAGTCGCCATGTCCTCATATACCTTATCAAGGAAATTGATTCCAGGCTCCATAATAAGTTTTTAAAAACTAAAAAGAACGCTGCAGTGTCAGATGGTCATGAACCATTTACAAACTTTTACATCATCTTTTCCCCATTATTATCAGTTTATATTAGCTAGAAGTACCAGCTCATAGTTTCAGTTTTATAAATACCAAATTCTCTTGAACTCTACATTTTGTTCGTGGTTATACATTTTAAAAGAATTTTTAAAGCATTTATTTCTTCATTTGACAGACTGGCTCTGGGAAACACAGTGTAGGAAAAGATTTTTAAAAAAAACATGCAGTCTATAATACCATGATGGTGAACCTATGGCACGCGTGCCACAGGTGGCACGCGGAGCCATATCGGTGGGTACGCGAGCTCAGCTCCGGTGCACATGCTCCGGCCAGCTGATTTTTGGCCCTTCTGGGCCCACTGGAAGTCAAGAAGAAGGCTGTGTCCGGCCTCCGGAGGGCCTCTGGGGGATTGGAGAAGGCCGTTTTCGGCCTCCCCAGGCTCCTAGAAAGGCTCTGGAGCCTCGGGAGGTGAAAAATGGGCCTACCGGGCCCACTGGGCCATTGTGTGCAAAAGCAGGGGAAGCGCGGGAAGGTCATGCACACATGCACGGGAGCGGTGCGCATAGAATTATGGGTGTGGGCACGCACGTGTGTCACCCCCACGTGCTCCCCACACTTTTGGCACACAATGGCAAAAAGGTTAGCCACCATTGCTATAGAAAGTGGTAAACAAGTTGGCAAAATCCAGCCAACTATGGACTGAAATCCACAGGTTGTAAAAGGGCCATATAACTGCTAGCATAGTCAACTTTTTCCTTTTTAATCACTTGAATAAACATCATGGTGAGTTCTGGAATATGCTTGGTGGCAAAGATTTGGATTTAAAATGGAATTTATGATGGTCTGGATTGTGGACATTTGGGAAGGCCTTTTTTTAAAAAAAAACATTGAAAGTCTATTTTAACCTTATACTACAGTTCTTGTTGCTTTCTTGTTATAAATGTATGTGGTACAGGACAGGAGTTCTAAAGGATTGGGCAGAAAGATCTCTGGGAGTACATTCAACTCTAAAATCATGGATTGTTCATCCTCCATTGATAATTCCATAATTTGTCTAACTTGTCCTGAATAGTTACATAGTACTGACATTTGCTGAAACAGATTATTTCCTTGGCTAAAACTTGGCCTCCCAAAGGATTTCTATGGAGATTCTCAGTTATCCAAGTCATGGTTGTCCCAAAGGTGCTTTTTCCATAGCCAATTGGGCCTTCTTGTTTTTCTTTGAAGACATTTCGCTTCTAATGTAAAGAAGCTTCTTCAGTCAGAACTGAAGATGTTTCTTGGATGTGAAGCGAAAGATCTTCAACGAAAAGAGCCGAGGTGGCGCAGTGGTTAGAGTGCTGTACTGCAGCTACTTCAATTTACTGCTAGTTCAGCACATCAGTGGATCAAATCTCAAGATTGACTTAGCCTTCCATCTTTCTGAGGTGGGTAAAATGAGGACCCAGATTGTTGGGGGCAATATGCTATTTAGTATACTGTCTTTGGTGTAAACCGCCCAGAGTCCTCAGAGAGTGGGCGGCATAGAAATATGATTTAATAAAAAATAAAATAAAAATAAGGAAGTCCCATTGCCTTTGGAAAAAAACATATTTGGGATTCCCAAAGGATAACACACAGTTGAGTTTTCCTGGAAGAAGAGGTTGAGAGAATGTGGTGGCTTTGTGGCGAACAGAATTAGGGACCAGTTTTACCCATAGCCCTCTGCCAAAAGATTTAACTGCCTTTCCCTGAATTTCTTTCTTTTGTTTCAGTCATCACCAAACTGCCAATCTTCTTGTTTTCTGTACATTTCCCCCACAAATCTTTCTTTTCTGTACTTAGCTGAGAGGACACTTGGTGAGGCTTATGACTTAGTACACATGCATGGCATTCTGTTGTCCTTCCACCTCACCCCTTAATTGATGAACAAAAAAATAATGCTATTTTTACCTTAAAAATAATGATGAAGTAAAGCCTACTCAATCTCCCCTTTCTCAATTACCCTTATTGACCCACCAATCCTTGACTTTTTCTTTTATAGTAAGTGCCCTGCGCAGCCTTTAAGAGCCAGCAAATAAGCTATTTTGGAACATGGTTATTAACTAAAAATTTGCATAGATAAATCACCGTCTGCTAGGTAAATCTAAAATAGCTCAGCCTGCTTCCCTGTGAAGATCAAGCTTTGTTTGTTGTGAGTGGCAATCAGGGTTTGGCAGTGGGTTGGAAAGCCTTGAGCATTAATGACGTCCATGATGACCATGGACCAAGAAATCGCTGGCGATCATATTTTGGACTTTGTTGTCCCTTGAAGCAGTTGCATGGTAACCTGGATATGGAGGGAGTTATATTTAGCCATTTGCCAGATCTTGCACTGACCCAGTTGCAAATGAGAGCCACCCATGACTCCCATGGAGATAGAAGAAGACCAATTCTGGTGATCCATTCTGGGTAGCTAATGGATCCTTTTGGTTTCCGAAAGACACTTGGGAAGTTTCCAGCTGCCTAGTGACCATTTTTGGTTCAGGGTCTGGTTAAACCTGTGGCAAAGGGAAGCAAACTGGGAACTGGATTTAATTGCCTTTCAGTAGCCTCTTCCTGGGGGAATCATCCAAGTTGACCTGTACTTTACTGAGACCTTTTAGGACAGAAGTAACAGAAACACATGAAGTATCGATGAAGGAAGACTATAAACAATATAATAGAATAGAATAACAGAATTGGAAGAAACCTGGATGTCTTCTAGTCCAACCCCCTGCCTATGCAGGAAATCCTATACTATTTCAGACAAATGGTTATCCAACATCTTCTTAAAAACTCCCAGTGTTGGAGCATTCACAACTTCTGCAGGCTAGTTGTTCCACTGATTAATTGTTCTAACTGTCAGGAAATTTCTCCTGAGTTCTAAGTTGCTTCTCTCCTTGATTAGTTTCCACCCATTGCTTCTTGTCCTGTCCTCAGGTGCTTTGGAGAATAGCTTGACTCCCTCTTCTTTGGGGCAGCCCCTGAGATATTGGAACACTGCTATCATGTCTCCCCTAGTCCTTCTTTTCATTAAACTAGACATACCCAGTTCCTGCAACCGTTCTTCAAATGTTTTAGCCTCCAGTCCCCTGATCATCTTTGTTGCTCTTCTCTGCACTCATTTTAGAGTCTCCACATCTTTTTCACATCGTGGCGACCATAACTGGATGTAGTCTTCCAAGTGTGGCTTTACAAGGCCTTATAAAGTGGTATTAACCATGCACGTGATCTTGATTCTATCCCTCTGTTTATGCAGCCTAGAACTGTGTTGGCTTTTTTGGCAGCTACAGCACACCTCCTGGCTCAACTTTTATTGAATATGGCTATATTCACATGTTTGAGCCTACATGATGGTGATATGGGGAAGGTGCAAAGCATATTCATTTTATCGCATTTCCTGCATCAGCAAATTGTCTAGCAGTATAGAGGTGATTATGGCGATCTAAGGGTGAATTAGGGTATTCATCTCCTTTTTCGTGAGGAATCCATAACGAGTTGTCCCACCTAGCTGCCACTATGATAAATTTGCATATCATTCAGTTGCTCTGAATTGCCAAATTACTAATTCTTAATGGGCAGAATCTTTGGTGGTAACTAGGGCACTGTCTGGCCATATTTGGTGGTAACTAGGGCACTGTCTGGCCATTTGGATCTTCCAGATGCCCTGAAGAAAGCTTTGGTGAGCCGCTTTTTGAATCCTATGGATCTTACAATCCTAGATGTAGATGAGATGACCAGGCTGAGCCCAAGGGGCAGGATCAAATGCATCATCACTTTGGAGTCCCTCTAAGAGACCAAAGTCCAGCTGCCCTTGAAGTCCACTGACTCTTATCTGGAGCCAATTTCCCTTGATTATTAGAAGTGAGGACCCAGATTGTTGGGGGTAATATCCTGACTCTGTAAACTGCTTAGAGAGGGCTGGAAAGTACTGTGAAGTGGTATATAAGTTTAAGTCCTATTGCTATTGCTAAGTTCAGATTTTTGTGTGTAGGTAACATAAACTAAACTTGTAGAACTATGAACTCTATCCTGGCTCCTGGCTTCTTGCACCTGACATTAGTTAACTATTGTCTAGTCTTCTCTTTTAGTGGAAGATCATTGAAACAGTGGTGGTGAATCAAATAAATACATAGAATAGAATAGAATAGAATAGAATAGAATAGAATAGAGTAGAGTAGAGTAGAGTAGAGTAGAGTAGAGTAGAGTAGAGTAGAGTAGAGTAGGCTAGACTAGACTAGACTAGACTAGACTAGACTAGACTAGACTAGACTAGACTAGATTAGAATAGAATAGAATTCTTTATTGTGATTGGTCACACAAGGAATTTATCTTTGGTGTATATGCTCTCAGTGTACATAAGAAGAATAAAATACATTCATCAAGAATAAAAATATACAATACTTAGTGATAGTCAAGGTTACTAATAAGCTATCAAATTGTACTAGTAAACAAATAAAACAATATAAATTGAAGGATACAAACAACATGGTTATAGTCATAAGTGGGAAGAGATAGGTAATAAGAAGGATGAGAAGAATAATAGTAATACAGTCTTAGTAAATAGTTTGACAGTGTTGTGGGAATTAGTTGTTAAGCAGAGCGATGGCATTTGGGGAAAAACTGTCCTTGTGTCTTATTCTGGTGTGCAGAGCCATATAGTGTCGTTTTGAGGGCAAAAGTTGAAACAGTTTATGTCGAGGATATGAGGGGTCTGTAGATATTTTCACAGCCCTCTTTTTGATTTGTGCAGTATACGGTCCTTAATGGAAGGCAGATTGGTAGCAATAGCACCCTAGAAGGAGATGCTATATGGAATCTGTTTAGGGATTTTGTAGTAGTGGATTCTTGAACTGGGCAGGGCATTGGATTAGATGATCTGAATGCCCTCTTCCAAATTGTACAGTCTATGATACTTCCTCATAATCGTCAACTGGACTTAGATAAAAGCAAAACAGCGCCTCTTAAATTTTGTAGAAGTTTCAGAAGGGTTAATGGTGTCTAAGACAGGGGTCTCCAACCTTGGCAACTTTAAGCCTGGAGGACTTCAACTCCCAGAATTCTGGCTGGGGAATTCTGGGAGTTGAAGTCCTCCAGGCTTAAAGTTGCCAAAGTTGGAGGTGCCTGGTCTAAGAGGTTTAGAAGGACTGGAGGGAACATGTTGTCACACATCAGAATGTCTAATAATATTATGGTCCTCTTAGACTTCCATGGAAGAGACGGACAGTTTGAAAAATATTGCGAAAATTTGAAATTCTTCCATTATTTCAAGACTGCATAATTACTGTCGCTCTTCAGGAGCTCTACCAGGATATGGAGAATGAAGTTTTCCAAGATTGAAAGGATGTACTAATGTTTGTGGAATTATAACCCTGGCTGCCACCTTATCCTGCAACAGAAATCAGATTATTTCATAACTTCATGCTGTTTATGTAGTGTGCATTTAATACAGAGAAGCCTTGTTCTATGGAGATTCTCAGTCATCCAGGTCATGGTTGTCCCAAATGAGCTTTTTCAAAAGGCAACTCGACTTTCTTTGTTTTTCTTTGATGACGTTTCTCTTCCCATCCAAGAAGCTTCTTCAGTCAGAACTGAAGGAGCTTCTTGGATAAGAAGAGAAATGTCTTCAAGCAAAATAAAGGAAGACCAGGTTTTTTGTGGGTTTTTTTGAAAAAGCACCTTTGGGAGAAGTTTTTATCAGTTTTTATAAGTAAGCAAACTTACTTATTTTTTTTAAAAGTGAGGGGGAACAGGTTACAAGAACAGGTTAGGATTTAATTTGCTCCTGGAAATAGTCTTAGAATTGGTGGAATATAAGCCAGAAATATTCTTTAAAGATGCTCATACTCACGTTTTTTTAAAAAAAAGTTTTTTATTTTTATGTTTAAACAAACATCATTAATTTTTGTGTCATCATATTCCTCCTTTACCATCATTTTCTTACTACATTTCTATCTTACTTTTACATTTTAATTTAATTTATTACAACATTTTTTCCAAATTTATTGCATTTATATTAATTTTTATATCTCATCACTATCCATTGATAGAATTGCCCCCATATCCTGTAATACTCCGATTCTTCCTTTCCCTTAATTGCCAATGTTAGTCTATTCATTTCTGCACATTCCAATATTTTCTTAATTACTTCTCCCTCTATCGGGATTTTTTCTGCTTTCCAATTTTATGCAAATACAATCCTCGTTGAAGATATATATTTTCTTTACTGTATTTCTCCGGTAAGATACCCAATAGCAACAGTTCAGGTTTTAAGTCAATATGTTGTTGTATCATTTCCTCTAACCATGTTTGAATTTTTACGCAATAGTTTCTCGCTTCTGGACATATCCACCACATATGATAATGCGATCCTGGTATCTGATGGTATTTCCAACATTTAGCTGATTTATCTTTAAACATTTTTGCCAATTTTTCCGGTGCCATGTGCCATCTATAAAACATTTTATACCGATTCTCCTTATATGCTGTGGACATTGATACTTTATAGTTTCTTTCCCATAATTGCTACCATTTGTCTAATTCAATTTTATATCCAAAATTTCTAGCTCAGACTATCATTATTTCTTTTACCTGTTCCTCTTCTAATTTAATACTAAATAGTAAATAGTTATACAGTTTTTTAGAGATGCTCATACTCACGTTGATGCATAATCGTGCATAATACTGTATGCTGGAAATGACTTACAGACTTAACAGACTCTTTGCTCTGCCTTTCTTAAAAATAGATGTTTTTAAGGAATAGCAACAATCCTTTCTGAAGACCAGAACTAATGTATTTTAATTTAACAAAGCAATGATACGTATTCAAGATCTCTTAAGAATTAATACATAATTTATAACTTCATGCTTAACAATGTAAGTGCCCTTCTAGATCAGATTTAACATCCTTTACATGAATCTCAGAAATATTGAAGTCATTAGACTAGTTAATGTTCTAACACCGGACAGGAATCTAAGTTCTGTTGACCTGTTCCCTCAATAATACTCTAAAATACATTTTTTTTTAAAAAAAGTAACACACATGTACCAACTTTAGAAGATAAGCATATTAGGTATTAAATAATGTCTGCCAGTTGACATTTGCAGTGTACTTTGTAATGTAAATGCACTGTAAACCTATTTAGGGCTTATCTGCATTATACTGATAATAAGTTCACTAATTTCATCCTGAGAATTCTATTCTTGCTCCTTTAGATTAAATAAGAATATGGAAGCATACGATTTAGAAGATTAGCAAATTGGAGCAAAATGGTGATGAAATGGCCAGTTCTGCCTATGTTGGATAGGATGGAAGATGGGAGAGTTAGTTATTTTTATTTTTTTTTATTATGCTGTCCTTCAGTTTGCTCTGCCATCCATCACTCTGCCGCAAACAAGAGGGAGTCAAGCAGAGGTGAAATGTAAAATTTGTTACTACCGGTTCTGTGGGTGTGGCTTGGGGGGGGGGGTAATGTGACTGGGTGGGCGTGGCCAACTTTTTTTTTTCTTCTAATGCTTTGAAAAGCCTCTGCCGATCAGGCAACTCAGCTGGGATCTTCAGAGACTTTTCAAAGCATTTTTTTAACCACCTCTTCGGCCAAGAGATTGCAGCAAAAAATGCTTTGAAAAGCCTCTGATGATCCCAGCTGAGCCACACGATCATCAGAGGCTTCTTTTTTTTTTTACTTTTAAAAACATTTTTTCGTCGGAAGAGGTGGTAGAAAAAATGCTTTTAAAATTAAAAAAAAAAAAGCCTGTGATGATCGTGCGGCTCAGTTGGGCATGGGCGGGGGGCACAGGGATTTTTGCTACCGGTTCTCCGAACCACCCACCGCCATCGCTACTGGATTGGGCGATCCTGTCCAATCCCAGGAGCATTTCACCCCTGGAGTCAAGCTAGTTTAATGAAAAAGAACCAGGGGGTGACAGGATAGCAATGTTCCAATAGCTGAGAGATTGCCACAAAGAAGAGAGGGATAGGGTCAATCTATTCTCCAAAGCCCCTGAAGGCAGGACAAGAAGCATGGTGCTGGAAACTAAGCAAGGGGTGAACCAACTTAGAAATAAGGAGAAATTTACTAACAGTGAGAACAATTAATCAGCGGAATGACTTGCCTCTGGTAGTTCTGGGTGCTCCAACACTGGAAGTTTTAAAGAAGAGATTGGATAACTATTTGTCTGAAATGATATAATGTCTCCTGCTTGAGCAGGGGCTTGGACTACAATACCCACAAAGTCCCTTCCAACTTTGTCATTCTGGTACTTTGAAGTAGCTGATGGGCAGAAGGACCAACTTTGGATTTAGCATCTGGTCTTCTGTTATAGGATGTCCTCTTTTAAAGCTCTTCACTGTACTGTTTACAGAAACACAAAGAAGGGGGACTTGAGTTCATTATTGCCATGTAATCCATTATTATCAATTGTCTTCATCCTTTCCCAAGGATTCCATGTCTATTATGAGGAACGCCTTCATTGCTTCCCATCTAGACTTCTCACACAAAGTAAAACATTAAATAAATATTTGGGGGAAGGCAGGAGTTTCATCAGGATTCAAAGCCTTGTCTTCCCTCTCTTGAATGGTGCCAGTGGAGTTAGTCCCACTACTAATCCTCTAGATTTGATAGATCAACAATTCCCAGGACTCCTAATTAGCTAGGAATCCCAGTACACATCTAGAGTACATCAGTTGGGAAGTGGTTGGCTTCATACTTCATATATGAAGCTGTCTATTTAGACCCGCTCCAGTCCGGCTTCAGGTCTGGTTACAGCACTGAAACGGCATTGGTCGCGTTGGTGGATGATCTCTGGAGGGCCCGGGGTAGGGGGTACTCCTCTATCCTGGTGTTGTTAGACCTCTCAGCGGCTTTTGATACCATCGACCATGGTATTATGTTGTGCCGGTTGGAGGGATTGGGGGTGGGGGGCACCGTTTTACGGTGGTTCTCCTCCTACCTCTCCGACCGGTCGCAATCTGTGTTGACAGGGGGGCAGCGGTCGACCCCGAGGCACCTAGTGTGTGGGGTGCCACAAGGGTCGGTCCTCTCACCCCTTCTGTTCAACATTTATGTAAAGCCGCTGGGTGAGATCATCCGTGGTTTTGGGGTGGAATTCCATCAGTACGCTGATGATACTCAGCTGTACATCTCCACCCCAGACCACCCCAATGATGCCGTGGAAGTGATGTCCCAGTGCCTTGAAGCTGTGCGGGTCTGGATGGGGAGAAACAGGCTTCAACTCAACCCCTCCAAGACCGAGTGGCTGTGGCTGCCGGCGTCCCGATATAGCCAACTGACTCCATCGTTGGTTATTGGGGGCGAATCATTGGCCCCCCAGAAAGGGTGCGCAACTTGGGTGTCCTCCTGGACCCACGGCTGTCTTTAGAGGATCATACGACAGCTGTGGCCAGGGGGGCTTTCTATCAGGTTCGCCTGATACGCCAGTTGCGGCCCTTTCTAGATCGGGACTCCCTACGCACAGTCACTCAGGCGCTCGTCACGTCTCGCTTGGACTACTGCAATGCTCTCTACATGGGGCTCCCCTTGGGATGCACCCGGAGGCTCCAGCTGGTACAGAATGCGGCCACGCGGGGGATTATGGGAGCGACGGGGCGCTCCCACGTGACACCTCTCCTGCGTGAGCTGCATTGGTTGCCGGTTGACTTCCGAGTGCGTTTCAAGGTGTTGGTAATCACCTTTAAAGCGCTCCATGGCTTAGAACCAGGGTACTTACGGGACCGCCTTCTGCCACCAATTGCCTCCCACCGGCCGGTTCGCTCCCACAGAGAGGGCCTCCTCAGGGTGCCGTCAGCCAGACAATGCTGGCTGGCGACCCCCAGGGGGAGAGCGTTCTCTGTGGTAGCCCCCACCCTCTGGAACGATCTTCCTCCAGAACTGAGAACAATTGCCGACCTCCGGACTTTTCGTCAGGCTCTGAAGACTTATCTCTTTCAACTTGCTGGACTTGCCTGATCCCTTCTACTTTTTAAAATTTTTAGAGTTTTATTCTGTTTTAAATTCTCAGCCTAATTTATATTTGTTTTTAGTACGATTTTAACTTTTTTGTATTGGTTTTTTAGCTGGCTGTTCACCGCCCTGAGTCCGTCAGGAGAAGGGCGGTATATAAATCTAATTAATAATAATAATAAATAATAATAATAATAATAATATAGCACTAGTATATAAAATGAGAAGAAACCCAATTTTCTTACTAGCATTGATGATGTTACCTAGTTTGGTTAAAAAATGTTTGCAAGCAAACAACCAAGCTCAGAGAGCACCAGGGACTTCACAGTTCAACTCTGATTTACAAATATTCTTTCTATCCATGCTTCATATGGTTCTGTGGAATAATATAAGAGTATACAAGTATTCTTTGAGTTGCAACAGCTCATTTAGTGACCGTTCAAAGTTACAATGGCAGCCCCCATGATCATATGATCAAAATTTAGGTGCTTGGCAACTGGTTCATACTTACGACCATTGCTGTGTCCCAAGGTCATGTGATCCCCTGTTGCAACCTTTTGACAAGCCAAGTCAATGGGGAAGCCAGGTTCACTTAACAACCATGTCACTAACTTATCCAGTGCAGTGATTCACTTAACAACAATGGCAAGAAAGATGATAAAATGGGGCAAAACTTAGTTAACAAGTGTCTCACTTAACAACATAAACGTTGGGATCAATTGTGGTCAAGGACTACCTGCAATAGAATTTTTGGCAAACGTGAATATATAAGTGGATACTAGAGCCGCGGTGGCGCAGTGGTTAGAGTGCAGTACTGCAGGCTACTTCTGCTGAGCACCAGCTGCCAGCAGTTTGGCAGATCGAATCTCACCAGGCTCAAGGCTGACTCAGCCTTCCATCCTTCCGAGGTCGGTAAAATGAGGACCCAGATTGTTGGGGGAAATAGGCTGACTCTGTAAACCGCTTAGAGAGGGCTGTAAAAGCACTGTGAAGCAGTATATAAGTCTAAGTGCTATTGCTATTGCTACTACTAGCGACATGCCATTGGCACGTGTCTCTCTGTGTGTGTGTTTGTGTGTGATTATTATTTACTAGTTCTTTTTTTAGAATTCACCCAACTGAACAAGCAGATCAGGCACAGTCTTAAGATACATCTCAAGCTAAAGGTTTGAGTGTACTTCACTGTATTATATTGCAGTGATCTTTTAAATGTCACACTTTATACCAGCTTCTGTAGATTATTTTAATTGTGAGACCATGTCTATCTTTATCCAATGACAATGGCACTTTCTTTTTCTATTAGAAATTAAGTACAAATGTTCGCAAAGTGTTCATCATCCTTTTCTGGGATTAGGATAATATGGGGATAATTCAAATGTAAGAGTATTTCAGCTCCATGTAACACATTTTGTACATGCTTGAATTAGTGCATTAAGTCAGCTGAAGAAAAATGCCCATTTCCCCCTCCCCACTTCCCCCCATGTTTGGGAGAAATATTTCCCTAGCCAAATAATTTCCTCAGTTCCAAACCCTCACAGGCCCTTAAAAGCTGTTGTGAGGAAATAATAGCCATGCAGAGGGGTGCAATTCTTCCTCTAAAGGTAGCCCTCGATTTACGACCCCAATTTCTGTTGCTAAGTGAGACAGTTGTTAAGGGAGTTTTGCTCCATTTTACAATCTTTCTTGCCGCAGTTGCTAAGTGAGCCAGGGCAGTTCATTAATAACATGGTTACAAAGTGAAACTGGCTTCCCCGTTGAATTTGCTTGTCCGAAGATCACAAAAGGTGGATCCCATGACTCCAGGACACTGCAACTGTCATAAATAGGAGCCAATGCCAATTTTTTAAATAGCCGTTTTATTATTTTATAATGTAACATACAAAAAAAAATAATACAAAAGTAAATATAATAAGGAAAATAGGCAGGGGTGGGCTTCAAAAATTTTAGCAAGGGGTTCTCTGCCCACTTGCTGGGTGGGCGTGGCCTAGTTGGCCTGCACCACGGCAGGGGGGGGCGCGTCTTTGCCCTCCCCAGGCCCTGGCAGCTTTCCTCAAGCCTCCAGGAGGATGAAAACAGCCTCCCCAGGCTCTGGAGGCCGTCTGGAGGCCAGAAACAGGCCCATTTCCAGCCTTCCTGAACTTCCAGTAGGCCCATTTTTCGCCCTCCCTGAGCCTCTGTGCGCACCCTGCACTTACCTGCATCCAAAACGGGCTGCGTGGGGACTCCTGGGAGCGGTGTGGCCAGCCAGGAGTGGGATTTGGGGGTTCTACGAACTGCACAGAATCTTAGCTAGAGCTTCTCCTGAACCCCTGCGATCAATCTCCCCCAATGTATCAGTCACCAACCCAACAATATCTTGGACACAAGCTGTTGGACCAGGGTCTCCACTAACTTTATTATTTAGTCAGTGGCTTTTTTCAAAGAATTAGCATTCTTTTCTCTATTTTAAAAAATAATGATATTTATTTTGAGAACTTGTTTAGGTTCAGGAGAGGGCATTGATGATGTCAACATGTTTTAATTTTTTATAATCACATTGTTCTGCTGTTCAGTTCCCAGGGTGATTCATAATAGCAATCAGAATTTGTGTGTGTGTGAGGGGGGGGGAGGGAGGGAGAATGAGAGAGAAAGACACACACACACACACACACACAGAGTGAGAGAGAGACAGATAGAGAGAGAGAAGGAGCAATAGAGAGAGAGACATAGAGGGAGAAGGAGGGAGGGAAACAGAGAGAGGGAGAGAGACAGACAGAGACACAGAGAGAGGCAGAGAGAGAGAGAGACGGAGACAGAGAAGGAGGGAGGAAGGGAGAGAGACAGACAGAAAAAGAGAGAAAAAGAAGGGGAGATGGGGAGAGGGAGGGAGGGAGAGAGAGACAGAGAGAGGAAGGGAGAGAGAAGGAGGGAAGGAGAGAGACAGAGAAAGACATACACACACAAACAGAGAGAGATAGGGAGGGAGAGAGAAAGGGAGAGGGAGGAGAGAGAGAGAGAGAGATGGAGGGAGGGAGGGAGAGAGAAAGGGAAAGGGAGAGAGAGAGAAAGTGTTTCCAATCAATCCTGACTCCCGGCTAATGCCTGCACAAATCCTGTAGTTCTTCTGGCAAGATTCTCAGAAGTCGTTGCCATCTTCTTCCTAGGGGTTGAGAGAGAATTATTATTACCTATCTTTTACAGTTTCTAACCCAGTTTTTTGTAGCCAGTGTACCAAAGTAACTCTCAGAATATTATACATATAGTAAAATTTCATCATAATATCAACTGTCAGAATACAACAAAAACTCCAGATTAACAATAGCAAATTACTGGTAAGAAATAACCTATATTTCAAGGGCATTAAAAAAAAAGCTGCTCCAGTGAAGCCAAAATATCTCCAAGATAAAGTCAAGAAGATCATTGTCAAAGTTTATTCATTTATTTAGAAAATTTATATTGCTGTCCACTCGACCATGGCAACTCAAGTTCCCTTAGGTATTTTTTTTCCAAAAAGGCAACTGGACTTTCTTGTGTTTCCCCCCCTGAAAAACTGAAGAACTGAAGAAGTTTCTTGGATAAGAAGTGAAAACTAAAAAAATAAAACTAAAAAAAATCCAAGAAATTCCAGTTGCCTTTCCTGTTTTGGAAAAAGCACCTTTGAGACAACCATGATCTGGATGATTGAGAATCTCCATTAATGTTGATTTGAGTTAGGGCAGCCTTCTTGAGAGTGTGCCTTTTGCCATGCTCAGGTTTAAGATTTCAGGATGCAAAAAAACCTAACTTCTGAAGATAGATAGATAGATAGATAGATAGATAGATAGATAGATAGATAGATAGATAGATAGAGAAAGAAAGAAAGAAAGAAAGAAAGAAAGAAAGAAAGAAAGAAAGAAAGAAAGAAAGAAAGAAAGAATTCTTTATTGGCCAAGTGTGATTGGACACACAAGGAATTTGTCTTTGGTGCATATGCTCTCAGTGTACATAAAAAGAGAAGATACATTCGTCAAGAATCATAATCATAATCACTTAATGATAGTCATAGAGTACAAATAAGGAATCAAATCATATTAGGAAAGTCTATATAAATCATAAGGATACCAGCAACAAGTTACAGTCATACAGTCATAAGAGGGAGGAGATGGGTGATAGGAACGATGAGAAGATTAGTAATAGTAATGTAGACTTACTGAATAGTTTGACAGTGTTGAGGGAATTATTTGTTTAGCAGAGTGATGACGTTCAGGAAAAAACTGTCCTTGTGTCTAGTTGTTCTGGTGTGCAGTGCTCTATAGTGTTGTTTTGAGGGTAGGAGTTGAAACAATTTATGTCCAGGATGTGAGGGGTCTGTAAATATTTTCACAGCCCTCTTTTTGACTCATGCAGTATACAGGTCCTCAATGGAAGGCAGCTTGGTAGTAACTTTATATAGACAGTATATAGTATTCTGATAGTATATAGACAATATAGACAGACATAGACAAATAGATACTTCTTTAAATACCTGAGTTCCAGGACTTTGAATTGATTCCAGAAATGGACTGGGAATCTGTGCAACTGATTAACCTCTCCAACAGTGAGATGCAATGAACATTATGCTCAATCCTTGTTTGAGATTTATGATGGTTTTGCCTTACTTCTGGTTTTGGCCAAAACCATTCCATGAGTGAGCAATGGGTTTGCTTAATGAGGGCTGCAAACAAAAGTTGTAAAATTAAGCCACAGTCACATGATTGATCTGATTTACAACCATCATGGTGTACAATCGTAATGGGTAAGCTACGTTAGGGTCGTACAGGTAGTCCTTGGCTTACAAGCACAATTAAGTCCCACATTTATCTTGCTAAACAAGAAAGTTACTGTATTTTTCGGAGTATAAGATGCACCAGAGTATAAGACGCACTTACCTTTTTTGGTGAGGAAAAGAAGAAAAAGAAATCTCCCTCTGCCTCTGCCTCTGCCTCTGCCTCTGCCTCTGAGCAATTTTGCCTCGTTGCAGCAAACAGCAAACAGCCTGCTTTACTTTCATTTTCGTTTTTAGCATAGCTTGATTAGCACAAGGAGAAAAAAAAAATCCGCTCCAGCAATTTACCTCTTTGCAGCAAGCAGCAGAACCCTGCGCAAAACAGCTGAGAGCAAATCAGCTGAGAGTTGGGAGGCCGATCCAATCAACTTGTGCTAATTAGGCTATGCTAAAGCTGAAAGGAGCTGTTTTTCCTTGCTGTTTGCTTGCAAGGAGGTAACTGCTGCGAGGCAGAGGCCAAAGGTGGGGGGCAGCAGGTGGGTGGGGGTACATTCAGTGTATAAGACGCACCTAAATTTTCATCCCCTTTTAGGGGGGGAAAGGTGCGTCTTATACTCTGAATAGTACAGTGAGTTTTGCGTCATTTTATGACCTTTCTTGCCACAGTTGTTAAGTGAATCATGGCAATTGTTCAAGTTAGTAATACGGCTGTTAAGTGAATCTGGCTTCCCCATTGACTTTGCTTGTGGAAGGTCGCAGAAGGGGATCACATGACTTCAGGATACTGCAACTGTCATAAATATGAATTACTTGCCAAGCAACTGAACTTTAATCATGTGACCATGGAGCTGCTGCGATGGTCGTAAGTGTGAAAAATAGTCATAGGTCAGTGCCAATGATCCCAGTAAACTCTGGGTCACAGTAATACATTAGTGCTTGCAGCCTAAACTGACAGCCTTTTATCACGATCTAAGAAATATTTCTCAACCTTGGCTATGTTAAAATGTGCAGACTTCAACTCCCAGAATCCCCCAGCCAGCATTCTGGCTGGGGTTGGTGGGTTTCTGGGAATTGAAGTCTGTACCTCTTAATATAGTTAAGGTTGGAAATACTGATTTAAAGCATAATGGTTTCTTAGCCTTTAGAGGTTTTAATTAGAGATGTTCTACATCTTCCTCATATAGCAATAGCAATAGCACTTAGACTTATATACTGCTTTACAATGCATTACAGCCCTCTCTAAGCAGTTTACAGTGGCTCAGAGGCTAAGATGCTGAGCTTGTCGATAGAAAGGTTGGCAGTTCAGTGGTTCGAATCCCTAGTGCTGTGTAACGGGGTGAGCTCCCGTTACTTGTCCAACCTAGCAGTTCGAAAGCACGTAAAAAATGCAAGTAGAAAAATAGGGATCATCTTTGGTGGGAAGGTAACAGCGTTCTGTGCACCTTTGGCATTGAGTCATGCTGGCCACATTACCACAGAGATTTCTTCGGACAGCACTGGCTCTTTGGCTTTGAAACGGAGATGAGCACCACCCCCTAGAATTTGGAACGACTAGCACATATGTGTAAGGGGAACCTTTACCTTTACCTTAAGTGGTTCACAGAGTTCATAGGGAATCCACTGAGCTCCAGAATTGATAGGATCCCAGGAATACAGACATTCATTTGTGAAGTTGGATGGGAAGTGGCCCCTTAGTCTGTCCACTTGTGTTGTCCAACGCCAGTGCCAAGGCCAACCTACACAATTTCTCCCTCAGCAACCAGAACTGAAAAGTTGTCACCGACAGTTAACCCTTTGCGTGGGGATATTTATAGGTATGGCACTCAGGCATGCTGAATTATACACAATAGCATGCTTACTCATGAATGAAATGACTGGAACCCTGTTGAGGAAGGGAGTACACCACAAGATTCAAGGCAGAGCCTTGCGAAACAAATGCTGCAATTATGCCGTGCTTGAAAACAAGTAGCTTTTAATGTGTCCATGTGCCTAGAAAAAGGAAGGATTATAGATCAACCCTTGTTCCCTCCCCGTCTTTTTCTTTCTTTCTTTCCCTCCTCCTCCTCCTCCTCCCTATTTTTTCTTTTTTTTTACAGTTTATCACCCATAATTTCAGGATGTGTTTTGTTTCTTTAAGCTGTTTTATCACTCGGCTCACGAGGTCACTCATGTGTGAAGCCTTTTGTTCCAGATCTCACCTTTTGCCTTGATGATAGAAAATTGATCGGGCCTTAAAGCAGAAGTTCAATAGACAACCCTCTTGGTCCTTTTGTTTGGGAGAATAGCTACCACTGAAGACCACGAGCAGGTTGCTATTAATATGACAGCCTCTCTCTATCTCCCACTGTAATTTATAATGAAATACCTAATCTCCATTATTTTGATGCAAGCAGGCGATCCCGCGGAAGAAATAAAAAGGGAGCCTTTTCATCTAGTTCCCAATGGCAGTTACATGAGAAATGGCAAACCAATAATTTTTGTCAAGTTTTTTAAGCCAACAGAAATGCTTTTTCCACTGCTACAGTTTCAAAAGGCACAGATAAAGCTCATTCAGGGAGATGAATGAAAACAGCCATCTGGGGTTTTTCTTTTTGACTTCCTCTCCTTTTTTTCCCCTCCATCCTTGTAATCAAATTTGAGCAAAATCAAATGGGGCTTTCTATGAAAGTACCTTTTGTTGATCTGAACGAGCTGGTAATTTACAAAATACCCTTCTTTTGTGAGGTAGGCTAAAGAAATAAGGAGGGGAGAAGAAAGAAAGAAAGAGAGAAAGAACCGGTGGCTTTTAACGCTGGGCCTTGGTGGGACTCGACATGCAGTGAAAGCTGCCTGTGTGGAGGAGAGCCTGTAATGCATTTCAAAACCAGGCCTTATCCAGGACAAGGGAAGAATGAACCGATATGCATTTTGTGGGAAGGAGAAAAAGAACGGGGAACGGGGAAAAAACATAAAAGAAGAGAGGAAGAAAGGGGGGGGGGAAGCAGAATTTGAATTTGGATAAAGCCTTAAAATTATTTTGGATTTCAATCCTCTCCTTTTTTTTTTTTTTTTTTGCATATCATATCTAACAAGCAAGACTGACCGACCTCATCAGTTGGACTTCCAAAAGCTTAATATTTTGGACTTTAAAGAGGGCAACTCCTGGTGCATCTTTCCGATATGATTTAGCCTCCCAAATCATCTGCATATTTACTTATCGCATTCATGGTTTGGGTTGAAGAAAAAAAAATGTTACTTGATTAAAAACTGGACATATTCTTTCCCATTTGCTAACGATTCGCAGTTTTGTGAAACGGGGGTCCCCCCCCCCGATGTGGCAGTTTGACCATCTAGACAACACAACAGTAAGTTTATGCATTGTTTTCATGTCTAAGTTGAGTCCTATTGAGCAACTGGATCTATGAAACATTCAGCTGTATTTGCCGGATTTGGGAAACTGTGTTTATGTTATGCAGAGATTTGAGGTTTTAATTACACACTGTGCGATGTTGTAATAGTCCTGATGAATAAACATGAAAACGTGGTTGTTAGTGCAAAATAATTTGCCGAAAATAATAAAGTTCAGAATAGCATGGAGATGTTTTTCATGCTTTGATTAGTAGTAGTAGTGGTGACAGTTGCTTAAATCTGGTAAAGAAGCGTGTTTCTTTGTAATGAATATTGTATTATCAGTATTGTGCAGCAGTTCTTGTAAAGGTATTGTGATGTTGCAAAGTTTACAGATTAGTTTATTCAGCCTCGCTTTATCATTTTCCATAGTCAAAGAATGAAACATGCTAGCTGGTTAAAAAAAAACAAACCCAAACACCCTCTTCTTTTTGGTTGCTGTATTTATGTATACAATGCTATTGCTATTTATACATACAGTGGGAATAGATTTGAAATAGCTCTTTCAATGGTTTGTTAGCATTGTTTTTGTATTTCTCTAGAAATAATGCATGTGTAAGATTATTACGGTATCACATCCAATATGGTAATTAATCCTGATGCATGTGCAATATTTAAATCAAGTGTCAGAATTTTTGTAAATACACCAAAACCAGCCAGGGAATTTTTCGATCTACAAAACGTATCATCTGAATTCTATATGGACTCGTATAAAAGGTCTCCTTCTTTAGAATTAACCAAGATTTTCTTAACGGGAGTTGCTTTTTTCATTTCCATTCCAAACAGACAGACAGGAAATGGCAGTTACTTTCTTGATAATAGAGTGGACTGTTTGCTGCCTCCTAATGTCCGGTTTACCAATAGCAAATGTGACAAATTTCCAGTGGTCCCCTTTTCCAAATGCACACCAGTTTTGTGTCTGTCTGTTTACAGTCAAGACCGATCCTTGATTTTTTTTAAAAAAATCCCATTGGTGGCTGAAAGAAAGTAGACCAGGTGGGATTGGACTGTTAAATACACCTTGCAATCAGTTGCAATTAATGCATAATGTGCATGGTGCTGTAATTTTGTACAGGTAAGCAAATGCAAACGTAGGGTTAGGGTTGGGTTAATTAGATACTAACAAGGGCTAGCTGTTTTATTGTTAATAAATCAAAAAGTACCATTTCTTGCTCGAAGAAGAGAAAAACTGCCTCTTTGAATTTTCACTATATGCAGTTAATAAAAATGTAGGAATCTTGGTGTATCTGGATAGTCTACAGAAGACAAGGGCAAAATGGGAACTGGGACTCTAACGTACAATGCTAGAATAGAGGCAGCCAGATGTGGGCATTGGGGCTATCTGCTTCTCAAAGGACAGGTCCGTAACAGAGTTAGGTTACATAGAAGCCAAGGTCTTAAACAAAGTGGATGGAAGTATGAAAAGCCAGGAAACAGGATGCAAATATAGAAAATAAGCTTGATTTATGAAATTAAATAATGTTTGGAATTAAATCTAGCAATGTTTCCTAATCCAAAATTGCAAACAATGCACAGTCAGTCTTTTCCTGTTTGTTTTAATAATATAATATGTCGGACTCATGAGATCAGTGCAGCTGAATACCTCTTAGTTCTGCTCTCTTTTTCTGACCTACAACAATGGAGAGCTGGTTGAAGAAGGAGGGTTTACTTTTGTGAAAATGTATAGTGTAGATGTTACTGTAAGTAAATGCATAAATATACATCCTGTGGATAAACAATTCAACCACTTGCAGGAACATTTTGGAACTGGAGCATTTCAAGGAGCCCTCAAACTCTACAGACTTATACTCTCTTTTTTTGGGGGGGGGGGAAGGTATTTCCTTTTGGAAAATTAAAACATTCTACATATGGGAGATAAATTTAGATCATCCTGAGGTCATCTTTTTTTTTCGTTATGGGGACATAATGGAGTGGGAATCAGGAGCCAGAATCTCAGGCTAACCTGATGCAATTTACTGAGGCAAAAATAATTTTAGACTGAATTAATGAAGAATAGTTCCAAATCATGTGTGTGCGTGTGAATGTTTCTGCACTGGACAGATTCCACCTCAAAGATTTAAGATGAACTGAGATGGATTTGGAGAGGGATAATAAATAAGAACAAGGACAAAAAATGTAAATCTTATCAAGAGAGATTGGGAAAAAAAAATAATATGGGAATATAGTATATATCAGTAGAGATATATACTTCCAGTGCCTGAAAAGATGACAAAGGAAAGGAGATTGAGGTCTGTTCTCTATTATTCCAGAGTGCAGGATACAAAATAATGGACTTAAATTACAGCAACGTGCATTCCAGTTAAATTGTAGAAAAGACATCCCAACCGTAAGAACAATTCAGCTAGAGAGGTGAGGGACTTCTTTTCATCAGTGGTGTTCAAGACAGCCATCTTGCAAAGATGCTTTAATTTGGATTCCTGGGGAGTTGAATGTGATGACCTATATAGCTCCTTCCAATTGTTTGGTTCTATGATCCCTCTATCTATACCCTAGAAATGTTATAGCTGACTCCAATGCTCTGTGGTTTTTCTAGTGGTTCTTAAAAATATCTTCTGTTGAACACCAGACTTCCCTGAACAATCTGAAGGTGTTCTATGAACTGATCTCAAGATCTAAGAACTATGGGTTGGCAGCTTTGGACCCATTCAGTTCCCCCTTTTTTTAAAAAAATTTGATTTATATGCCGCCCTTCTCCGGAGACTCAGGGCGGCTTACAATGCATTAAACAATAGCCTTCATACTTTTGTATATTTATACAAAGTCAGCTTATTGCCCCCTACAAACTGGGTCCTCAATTTACCCACCTTAGAAAGGATGGAAGGCTGAGTCGACCTTGAGCCTGGCTAGGATTGAACTCGCAGAATTACAGGCAGCTGGATGTTAATTGCTGCCTTTAGTAGGAGGCATTAGCCCTCCACGCTACACAGGCTCCTTAGGTAAAGAAAGATCCTTCTGATGGGTGAAAGAGAAATCCTGCACTTTCCAGCATACCCTAAATCTGTGATGGTGAACCTATGGCATGTGTGCCACAGGTGGCACGTGGAGCCATATCTGTGGGCACACAAGTGTTGCCCTAGCTCAGCTCCAGTGTGCATGCGTGCGTCAGCCAGCTGATTTTCAGGCCTTCCGGTCCCACTGGAAGTTGGGAAAGGGGCCATTTCCAACCTCTGGAGGGCCTCTGGAGGGGGAAGGCTATTTTCGCTCTCCCCAGGCTCCAAGAAAGCCTCTGGAGCCTGGGGAGGGCGAAAAACAAGCCTACCTGGCCCACCGTGCCATCGCGTGCCAAAAGCGGGGAAAGCACGGGGGTGGGGCGCATTGAATTGTGGGTGTGGGCACACTCATGCGCAACCCTCCCAAGCTCCCTCCGCTTTGGGCACAGGACGGCAAAAAGGTTAGCCATCACTGCCCTAAACACTACTATACTTGAATTTACCCCCTTGATAATGGGTGGATTTGAGATCTGAGGTCGTAAAAAATTTTGTTCTACAAAATTTGAGATTTTGTAGAACAGAACCTGGAGGCTGTTGTTGGACAATGTTGCTGGAGAATATACTATTTTAGGTAAAGGTAAAGGTTTCCCTGTCAGTCACTTTTTACTCTAGGGCATGGTGGCAGGGGTGGGTTCTACTTACTTCTACTACCGGTTTGCAATGGGGCCGCGCGCACAGAAGCTCCCTGATGATGTCGGGTCAGTGGGCGGAACGTCCCGCTGATTTTACTACCGGTTCTATAGAACTGGTCCGAACCAAGGACAACCCACCACTGCATGGTGGTCATCTCCATTTCTTGGCCATGGTCATGTGGCCAGCATGACTACATCCCAAAGGCACATAGAATACTGTTATCTTCCCCCTGAAGTGGTATCTATTAATCTATTCGCATTTGCAGGCTTTCAAACTGCTAGGTGGACAGGAGCTGGAGCAAGTAATGGGAGCTCACCCTGTTGCTCGGAGCTCGGATCTCGAACCCAGGCTGTCAGCCTTCCAGGCTCAGTGTCTTTGAACCGAATTTAATGAATGCTGGAGAGTATACTATTTTAAATGAGTGCAATTCAAGGCTGCTGCCTCACTCAGAGGCTGGGGATGAGATACGGATGATGGCAGGAGAGCCACATAGGAAATTGATGTTATAAGCAGTGTTTAAATGGAAGCACTAGAATGCTGACTTTGCTAAGTTTACAGGACAGGTAGTCCTTGATCTATCTCCATAGTTGACCCGAGAATTATGTTCAAACTCCGCGGTCTGTAAGTAGGTTACCATGTGATTGCATCTGAATTTGCAATTGTTTTTGCGAAGGTCATTAAGCAAATGCCACAGGTGTTAAACCAATGCTGCAGTTATTAAGTAAACCCATTAAACCCAATGGGCAATTTTTTTTTTTTTAAGGAAACGCCTGTTTCCTTAAAAAAAAAAAAGTCAATTGCAGTCGTGCCGCTGAGGGATGCCGATTACCGAAAATGTGATCATGTCACTGCAAGGTGTGTGTGGGGGGGTGTTCTGGCCTAGGCCTCCCCAGATCATGAAGCAGACTCCTCGTCCTGATAAAATTTCTTTGAATTAGGTTAAAGGGAATTCCTCTCCAGCAAAATCCCAGCAAACAGTCTTTCATGAGATTTCACAGCTACAGACCTTTATCAGGCATGGAGAGTGGCCAGGTCAATATCTTCCAAATGCCACAGTGTGACAAAAATTACTTGGCAAAAAGTCGAGAACAGATCTTCACCCTAATGAATTGAACCAATTGTCTCCTGCAAACTCCCCTCCCCTTCGCTCCTCTTTATTCCCTATGGGAGGGGGCATTCACTGTCCACCTGTGCCTTTACTCCCGAGTCTGCCCTTGTTCCTTAGCTGTTCCTTTCTCCTGGCATCTCTGTGCATGTTCACATCAGGAACAGGGTCCAGCTGTTCTTCTATCCCACTGATATCTGACTCCGAAGGTAGCTAATATCTGTCGGACGGCCCTGGCTCCCTCTCTGCCTCCGACGAAGAGCACTCATCAGAGCTTTCCCCAGACTCCAGGACTGGCCCATTCTCCTCTCCAACCTCCTCACTGTCTGAGTCTGCCACCAGCTCTGCTGGCCACTGGCGGGCCACAACAGGGGGAGGCAGCTGTTGAAACTATATAACTGGATCATAAGTAGTTCTGGGGAGATCCATGATAAATTTGATTGGTTGCTAAGTAACTGATTGTAAGTCAAGGGCTACCTGTCATCTCTGTTCTACATCTTCTAATTGTCATGGCCCCGTTGGAGCCTGAGTCCACAGAGGAAGACGAGCCAGAGTTGGGGCCCACGGAGGTTGAGGGGATAGCCTCGGCTCCAGAGGAATGTGGGGAAGAGCAGGATGAGGCAATCCTGGGGCCCTTGGGCCTGGGATGGCTTGCCAGCAGGGAAGAAAGGGAGCAGGACAACTGAGAGAGGGGGGAAGAGAGGGCAGGCAGTGGAGATGAGGAGTGATGGAGCTCAGGCAACAAGCAAGGACTGCCCCCTCCTGATCCCTGAACATGGAGAGTGGAGAAGAGCAATGCCGGCCGACCC
Source organism: Masticophis lateralis (assembly GCA_030761175.1). Lineage (NCBI taxonomy): Eukaryota > Metazoa > Chordata > Lepidosauria > Squamata > Colubridae > Masticophis > Masticophis lateralis. Next base: position 11,496,046 of record JAUDYJ010000005.1, on the reverse strand, counting down.
GATGACTTGGGAGGAGAGCGCCCCGCCCCTCTTCACAAGGCACACCTGGGGACTGAGACTTAAAGAGATGTTGTAGGGAGGGGCACTTGTCGGGAACAAGCGCTGAATTCATAGAGTTTTGTGAGCCGTTGCTGATGTCTGGATTTTGCTGGACTTCTTGCCTTGAAGCCGTTGTGCTAATAGCCTTTTGTTGGACTACTCACAGCCAGAGGCTGCTGGAGGTGTGTGTGAGCACTTTGCTCTGGGACGTGCCATAAACATGGGACCATTTGCGGGGAAAACACGAGCCTGAATAGCGTAGGGGGCTAATGCCTCCTACTAAAGGCAGCAATTAACATCCAGCTGCCTGCAATTTCTGTGAGTTCAATCCTAGCCAGGCTCAAGGTTGACTCAGCCTTCCATCCTTTCTAAGGTGGGTAAATTGAAGACCCAGTTTTTGGGGGCAATAAGCTGACTTTGTATACATATATACAAAAGTATGAAGGCTATTGCTTAACACACTGTAAGCTGCCCTGAGTCTCCAGAGAAGGGTGGCATATAAATCAAATTAAAAAAAAAAAATTGGAGCAATAAAGGGGAGTTGGAACTATCAGCTGGCTGTGTTGCTGCTGTGCCTTGCCCCGGGCCATCACACCAATTCTCTTCAGAAAAGTTTGTTCCTGGTTTGTCTCTAAGTCCTTTTCTGATTTATCTTTTCTGTATAGTGAAAACTGGTTATGTGAATCGGTTGGAGTTGCTGGAGGATTTATCTAGGAATGTAAACTTTAAGAATCTCTTATTAGTTGGAGAGGCCTGATTGATGTTAGCATTATTTTGATATTTTTTTTAGTACCGCTTTATAAAGACCACATCCAGTTTTACTCACCACATTATAAAAATTGAGACTTTGGAAAAAGTGCAGAGAAAAGCAACAAAGATGATTAAGGGCCTGGTGATTAAACATATGAAGAACAGTGGCAGAAATTGTGTACGTCTAATCCAGAGGTCTTCAAACCTGGCATCTTTTAGACTTGTGGACTTCAACTCCCAGAATTCTCCAGCCAGCTATGCTGGGAGTTGAAGTCCACAAGTCTTAAAGCTGCCAAGTTTGGGGACCCCTGGTCTAATCTAATGAAAAGAAGGACTAGGGGTGACATGATAGCAATGTTCCAATATCTTAGGAGCTATCACAAAGAAGGGCGGGGGGGATGTTCAACCTATTTTCCAAAGCACCAGAAGCAATGGATGGAAACTAAACAACCTAGAAATAATGAAAATTTTTCTGAGAATGAGAACAATCAATCAGAAATTGTGGGTGTTGCATCAATGGAGGCTTTTAAAAAGAGACTGGGCAGCCATTTTTCTGAAATGGTATAGGGCTTCCTGCTTGAGCAGAGGGTTAGACTAGATGACCTTCAAGGTCCCTTCCAACTCTGCTATTTTGATTTCCAGTGGAGTTTTGGTGCCCTGTTCTGTCTGACTTTTCCATGTTTGTAGTCTCATAAGCGTCCTAATGGTATGCTGCAAAATCTTTCCCTTTGCCAAAGGGTTAATTGATTTTTGACGAAATTGGTCTTTTGGATTTTTGATAACTTTTATTGCTCCAACCCTGGCTACTGCAATATACATTGTACTCCTTTCCATGTAGATATGCATAAATTGCATTTAAATTGCAATGTGGGGGAAACTTGAACGGTGAATAGCAAGCACTCTTGAAGTTAGGGAGATCACCATTAAAGGAATAAAGAAGTTGGACAAATCTACAGCATTCATTATTTAATGGAAATTACAACAATCAAACAGATTACTTGAAGCATTTGAAAGAAAACCAGCTTTTGTTTGCCTAAAGAAAGCTTGAACATACAATTTGGAGCTTAGAAAGTACTTAACAATAACTAAGCACGGAAGGAAACACGATTTACATGACTTACTAACAAGGGTGTAACTTGCTAAATAAGAAAAAAAAAAAGGAAAGGAAAATAAAATGGAGGGCAAAGATAACCGGCATCCAATTAGAGAGTTTTGAAATCAGGATGGTTGAGTGGTTTCTAGAATTAAGGAATTAAGTTGGAATCAAAAATGGTTACTGATTAATATAAAAGTGAAAGAGAGGGAAGGCAGAATGAAAGAATGAGGAACAGTTGCAGGAATCAGATACGTTTAGCTCAATGAACAAAATCACAAGGCTACGTCTGAATTACTTTGGTAATGTCTTGAGTGCAAATTCATTGGAGACATCAATGATGCTAGGAATGGTTAGTGGATCAAGGAGAAGGGGCAAGCAAAGAACCTGCTGGCTTGATACCATCAAATCGGATACGACCATCCAACAAAGAAACTGTGCTTGAGAAGGTAGTATGTGTTGTGGCTCCGTTGCCTGAGCCTGCGTCATCAGCAGGGGAGGACTCTGAGAGTGAGGGAGAGGAGTTGGCAAGGCCTCCTTCTCCAGGACTCTCCTCTCTGGCAATGCCTCCGGAGGACACCGAAGGGCAGGAGATAGGCCCAGAGCCAAGCTCGTCCCCGCAGCCACAGGAGGACATTGATGAGGGGAGTGAGTTTTGGTTGGATCCTCGCCAGCGTCGGAGAGACAGGAGAGCCCAGCAGAGGAAAAGGCGTGGTCGTGATTAGCTGGTGGACCACGCCTCTCAGGCTATATAAGAGAGGGATTGCAGCCTGTATCTTTGTGACGAACAAAACAAAGATTCATGGATCCTGGTTCTGAATCGGCCTTGCGTCTCAGCTCTGAACATTTTGGTGGTGTGTATTTGACTGACTTATTAATAAAGACGTTGGCAAGCAGCTGCGGATTGCTGCCAACTTTTGTTATCAGCTTACTTGGTTGCCTGCCAGTTCATTAGACTCTGGTTGTCTGAGGGAGGGTTATTTCTGGGAACGGGGCCAGAACAGTATGGAGAGCATTTGCCTACAAAGTTGTCAAGAATTGGACACGACTGAATGATTGAAACAACAACAGTCTTATGAACAGAAGAACTAGAGGTGACATGATAGCAGTCTTCCAATATCTAAGGGGCTGCCACAAAGAAGAGGGGTTCAATTTGTTCTCCAAAGCACCTGAGTGCAGGATCAGAAGCAATGGATGGAGACTAATCAAGGAGAGGAGCAACCTAGAAATAAGGAGAAATTTCCTGACAGTTAGAACAATTAATCAGTGGAACAACTTGCCTCCAGAAGTTGCCTCCATCACTGGAAGTTTCTAAGAAGAAATTGAGCAGCCATTTGTCTGAAATGGGTCTCCTGCTTGAGCAGGAGGTTAGACTAGAAGATCTCCAGGGTCCCTTTCAACTCTGTTATTCTGACTCGATATCCCTTCTTATCCTTCTTGACATCTGTGAAGATCTGACTCTTCCCACAGATGCTACAACAGGATGGGAGTTAAATCCAGCATGGATATTGTTGGTATGGGATTATTATGGTGCCTTGGTGGGAATGTGATGGTTTTATAATTCTCTAGGATTCTGATTACTATCTGCCATTCTGTTATTTAGAAGGTAAGTTGTTTGTGTGAACAGGGGAGGAAAGGCAGGCTACAGGAAGGGAAGAAAACCCAGAGAAGCAAAATCTTTTAGCTATAACCTGTGGGCTCTATATAGAAATGTTCTTAGAGGACTGATAACTTGTATTAATTTCCAGTTGATAAAAAGGGAAAAAAATATGTGGTAAGCTAGCATTTGCCTAGTCTTTATCTTTTTACATACTGTTCACCCCAGTGGTGGGTTGCTCCCGGTTCAGCCCAGTTCCGCCGAGCTGGTAGCGGTGATAATATGATGTCACTGAACCGGTTCTGCCTTCCTCCGGCCCACCCACCCCTGCGTTATTCTTACCTTTTATTTGGCCCCACCCCCAATCTATTGCTGCCTCCTGAGTCCCAGCTGACGGGCTATAAGGAAAAAAACTGTTTAAACTCTTGCCATGGGGCTTCAAAGGGCCGCCCTACAGCTGATCAGTGGTAAAAGGCAGTATGGTGGTAGACTGGTGCCTCCAAAAACAAATGAGTAGACCAGTGCCTGCAAAAACAAATGGGTAGACCGGTACAGCTCTGCAAGCAGTTAAAAGCCTGGTAGACCAGTACCTCTGCTAAATCCTAAAGAATTGTCACATGACCATCTAGCCAAGCCTACAAAATAAGCCACGCCCACAGAACCGGTAGTAAAAAATTGTAGAACCCACCCCTGGTTCAGCCTATAGAAAGCCAACCTATAGGTGAGATTCAGAGCTGTCTAATGCAGAAGCATGCACAGATAGAAGTGGAAATGCTGGAGTGCAGAGAAGAGCAACAAAGATGATTAGGGACTGGAGGTTAAAACATATAAAGAATTGGGTATGTCTAGTTTAATGAAAAGAAGAACGAGGGGAGACATGATAGCAGTGTTCCAATATCTCAGGGGCTGCCACAAAGAAGAGGGAGTCAAGCTATTCTCCAAAGCACCTGAGGGCAGGACAAGAAGCAATGGGTGGAAACTAATCAAGGAGAGAAGCAACTTAGAACTAAGGAGGAATTTCCTGACAGTTAGAACAATTAATCAGTGGAACAACTTGCCTCCAGAAGTTGTGAATGCTCCAGCACTGAATGTTTTTAAGAAGAGATTGGACAACCATTTGTTTGAAATGGTGTAGGCCGTGATGACGAATCTAGGACACGTATGGCCAAAGTGGCATGCAGAGCCATGTTGCCTGGCATGTGCAGTGTCGCCTGCTCCTCTTATGGGTTTCTGGTGTGCATGCGCACATGACAATCAGCTGGCCTTTGTGCATGCGGCAGTGCTGGAAACCGGAAGAGCTGGTCTTCTGTTTTCCGGCGTGAGCATGCGTGCAGCCAGCAGATCGTTGTGTGTGCATGTGTGGCAGTAACCAGAAGACTTGTTGGCTGGCTTGCATGCACCTGCTGGAAACCGGAAGTATCTTATCCGGTGTGTGCATGCCCCCTGCACAGCTTCTCTTCCTGGTCGTGGCCCTGACGAGCGCGTGTGCACGAAGTGCTCTCTTTTCGGCACTTGGTGCTGCATGTGCTGAAAAGGTTCACCATCACTGGTATAGGGTTTACACTTTCCTAAGTAGAGGATTGGACTAAAAGACCTCCAAGGTCCATTCTGTTCTGTTCTGTTCTGTTCTGTTCTGTTCTGTTCTGTTCTGTTCTGTTCTATGCTATGCTATGCTATGCTATGCTATGCTATGCTATTCTATTCTATTCTATTCTATTCTATTCTATTCTATTCTATTCTATTCTATTCTATTCTATTCTATCCCATCCCATCCCATCCCATCCCATCGTATTCCATCCATCCATCCCGTCCCGTCCCGTCCCGTCCCGTCCCGTCCCGTCCCATCCCGTCCCATCCCATCCCATCCCATCCCATCCTATTCCATTCCATCCCATCCCATCCCATCCCATTCTATTCCATCCATCCCATCCCATTCTATTCCATCAATCCCATCCCATCCCATCCCATCCCATCCCATACTATTCCATCCATCCCATCCCATCCCATCCCATCCCATTCTATTCCATCCCATCCCATCCCATCCCATCCCATCCCATCCCATCCCATCCCATTCTATTCCATCCATCCCATCCCATCCTATTGCTTAATCTCAATAAGCATTGCAAAAGAATTATTTTAGTTTTTTCCTCCATCCTAGAGAGAGGCAACCTGCAACTCCAAGACTCCTTTTTGTAGGTCCCACTGCTACCTTTGCCCATCATTGTCTTAATGTAATATATTAAGCCAGTATTATTCTCCCCGTGGTCTTTGCATTCTTCCTCTCTTCTCTTCTCACCCCAGATCTTCACATGGCAACAGAGATGTCAACACCGTCATTGGCTGCCATATCCTACCATTAGTTTTTAAGCGGGTTTACTGAGAAACAGAAGGAAGGAAGATTAAACTATGTGTAATTTAGAGATATGCAATCAGTCTAGGTGAACCTTGGGTTTATGTTGGCCCTTCTTCCGGAGTCTGCAGGAGATTGAAATAATCCACTTCCTGTCTTAAAGCAGCTGCGATCAATCTTTTAAGTTCAAATCAAAAACTGCATTATCTTAAATTACGCTTTTCTGGAATTAGTCAAAATCAGAAACGCTTTACACTTGAGCTGGTGAATTTATAATTTATAACTATTGTCATTCAAATGTAAAACCCATGGGCTACCCCAAAGTATAGGAATTTAAGCACAACCACGTGGTTTTCTAATCAGAAGTGATGATCACACACAATCCACAAATAATTGTCAGATTTATCTCTCCAGATTTGTGACGTATAATCTTACAGAACACCCAAGAAGGGGTGCCTTTTAAAGTATTGTATTCAGAAATGGAGCAGAAGAAGGCCTTAAGATGTCCTACAGAACATACTGAGCTGCTTAAGTGATATACAGGTAGAGATGGTGAAGGAGAAAAAGGTCTTGTGCCTACTTCAGGATTAACACATTTATTATGAGATAACATGGATTGCAGTTCACATTTTCCAAGTAGAGTCCCGTGAAAGAATTTTGTGCAGCTGCTAATCAGCTGCATTTAAGGAGGGTTGATTGGCTAATTGACTGAGGCTTCTCTATGGGTATGTATATGTGGCTTGTTTGCAGATTACGTGATCTACGAAGGAGGGAAGAACAGATAAAGTGAGTTCGTTCAGGGGTATCCAACCTTGGCAACTTTGAAACTTGTGGATTTCAACTCCCAGAATTCCCTAGCCCTTATCATTAGAGCAAACAAGTTTACTGGATAGGAACAGGGAAGAGAATAAGTGTCAAGGTGAGTGTAGTATCTACAGGAGGAAACTAGGCTATGTTATAAGTGAAACGTTAATAAATTCAGCAAGTCCTAAAGAAAATGATGTCCCCAACGAGTGTCTAGAGCAGGGGTGTCAAACTCAATTTCATTGTGGGCCACATCAGGATTGTGTTTGAATTGAAGGGGTGGGGGGTGGGGGCGTGCCTGGGGTGAGTGTTTCCAGGGTGGGCATGGCCAACTCGATGTCACTTGTTGAGGCTCCGTTTTCAATTGTGACAGCCTCCTGCAGCCCTCTGCCAGCAAAAACAGAGCTCAGGGGGGCCGTGTACGGTCCGCCAGGCTCCGTTTCGGCCGCATCTGTCTCCTGCAACCCTCTGCCAGCAAAAATGGAGTCCGGATGGGCTGGGAGAGATGCCCTTCTAGCCCTCCCAAGCTCTGTTTTCACTGGCAGAGGCACCGTGGACCGATCCTTCACTGTTTCTAGCGTGGCCCTGCAGGCCAGATCTAAGCACCGCATAAGCTGGATCTGGCCCATGGGCCCGAGTTTGACACCCCTAGTCTAGAAGATGAAAAGTTGGTAGGAGAGGAAGAGCTTTACAGTTCATTGTCTAGAATCCACTGGGTAATTGCCTGCTTGTTGGTCTAAATTGTGCCTTATGCACAATTTAGAATTCCACAACCCGGATGGGCTGGGGAATTCTGGGAGTTGAAGTCCACAGATCTTAAGCTTGCTGACGAGAGAAACAGTTAGTGCCTGCCATCTTTTTGATGCACAAATAGCCTGCTTCCTTTTCAGTTTCTCTTGCCTGACTTGTTCCAAAGCATTTTCCTCTTGCTTGATCTAATCTATGCTTTCAGACCTTATGTCTATCTAGCTAGGGCTGCATTTCTAAGAAAGCTACCTTGGCAGTCTTGGATTTCTCTCTGCATCTCAGAGTCTAGATTTGGCTTACAGATCTTGTTGACTGTATCCCCAAAGCCGAGAACCACTGCCACTCTCTGGCATGGGAATATCTATCTCACTGCAAGGGAATATGATTAAGGATTAATTGTCTTCTATGGGAACTCCCCCTTGACCCTTGAAATGATGTCTTCCTTCCTAAGTCCCATGTTCTTCTAGATAGCAATAGTCAAGGTCTTATCAGCCCCTCAGGACCTAGAAACTAGATTCTCCCAATATATTATTATTGTTGTTGTTCTCGTTGTTGTCGTTGTTTAGTTTATTCATTAAACATGAAACTCAGTCAACTGAACATTCAAAAATGCGTTACAAATATCATTGACTGGTGCTGATGGTTGATAGCTGCAATTTGCTGATGTATCTTATACAATTCTTGGACATGGTACCAAGTACCCCGATGACAATGGGTATCACTGTTACATGTTTCATCCATAGCCATGTAGTTTCGATGGCCAGTTCTTTTTCTTCGACTCTGGCATCTCCTGGTACTGCAATGTCAATAAATGTTATTATTATTATTGTTCTTGTTTATAGGAAGTTCGCTTCCCATTATTCAGGAATTCTGCTTATAGGCGCTATGTGCTTAGAGCTTGGAACATTGTTAGAGACCCCACGCATCCACTTCATGGTCTGTTTCTGTGGCTCCCCTTTGGAGGAGGTTTTGACATATTTCTAGCAGGACTACTAGATTCTCTAACAGCTTTGTTCCTTATGCCATCCGTCTTGTAAACTCTCAAGATTGATGTTTCCAGTGGAAGGTTTCAGCTGGTTCGGACTGTTTCGTGCGAACCAGTTATGATTTTGGGCAGTTTGGAGAACTGGTAAAATCAACCACTACTAGCTCCGCCCACCCCACCCCACCCTACCCTATATATTATCTTCCCTTCACCATGCGGTCCAGCTAATCTCTGTGCCTTGCCTCTGCACCTCACCCGCCCTTCTCACCAAAGGTAAGCATGCTGCCCGCTCGTCCTTTGCCTCGGATTGGGGCCCAGGGACATGGCATTCCCTGGCTCCAGCCTTGCCCCGGAGCAACCACCCACCTGCTGCCTGCCTCGGCCAGATCGGGGATAATGTGTCATTCCCCGGCTCTGGCCTTACCCTGGAGCATTGTCTACTCGCCGCTGCCCCACTCTGGCCTTAAACTACGTCCAGGTTCTTCTTACCTAAAGCGCTGCAGCGGAGATCTTGCAGCTGCCCCTTGTCGAGGCTCGCTCACTCATGGAGGCACTCCGTGTGTTCTCCAGGTCAGCAGCTGCTTCTCTCCACTGCTGCTGTTGCTGGGAGAGAGAGCGTCTCTTGTGCAATTTAGCACCTGTGAGCTGCCACTTTCCTCGAAGTCCCATTTGAAAAACGCGCAGTACAGAGAAGCAGCATTCAACATGGCCCCGGAAAGCAGAGATGGAGTGGAGCAGGCCCTGAAAGGCTGTTCAATTGACCCTCGCCACATAGCAGAAGCTGTGCATGTGCCCATGCATGGAAGTCATGCACACATGCATGCACGGAAGCCATGAGCGCACGCATGTGCAGAACCCTGTGTGCATGTGCATGCATGCGCACTCACATTTTCGGCAAACCGGTTGTTAAGTGGGTTGAATCCCATCACTGGATGTTTCTCTGTGTCATATAGGTGTGTGTATGTCATTATATGTATAATGACAATGGTTATCTTTTGAGAGCTGAATGCAATGAAATTTCATTTTAATGTATGCTGATTAGTGTACATTTAAAGTGAAAATAAAGATTTTATTCTATAAAAAAAGATGTTTAGACTCTGGAAAGAGTGTGGAGAAGAGCAACCAGGATGATTAGGGGACTGGAGACTAAAACATACAAAGAACGGTTACAGGAACTGGGTATGGCTGGTCTAGTGAAGAGAAGGACCAGGGGAGACAGGATAGCAGTCTACCAATATTTGTGGGGCTACCATAGAGAGGAAGGGGTCAAGCTATTTTCCAAGTCACCTGAAGGCCAGACAAGGAATAATGGATGGAAACTGATCAAGGAAAGATTCAACCTAGAAATAAGGAGAAATTTTCTGACAGAACAATCAACCAATGGAACAACTTGTGGGAATTTCATCACTGGAGGCTTTCAGGAAGAGATTGGGCTGCCATTTGTCAGAAATGGTGTAGGGTCTCCTGCTTGGGCGGGGGATAAGGTCCCTTCCATCTCTGTTAATCTGTAAATCTTATTAACTTTATTGAGAAGGAAAAGGAGGGCTTCTTTAACTAGATGTTTGCAGATGTTTAATTTATCAGCTTACCTTTTATCTCTAAATTCATTAGGGCATGGATTCCTTGTTCCTTTTGCTATCTCCCTGCTGAAACAGTGGGTATGTGGGAATACCCACAGTGGGAATGCCCAGATGTTACAGGGCATTCTCAGAACCTGGGAAAGAAACAAGTGGTTCAAAGCAGTGAGGAATGGATGGACATTTCAGCCTCATCTCAGTCCATCAAATATGAAAACTACCAAAAGAAATTATAATAGCTTACAGAGACTCTGCTGTGATATACTCAGCAGCAAAGATGGCAATTCTTTTATTTTATTTCCAGATTTTTATAGTTTAATCCCTTCTTCCTGTTAAGTTCCATGTGAATCTTGCTTCCTTGGTCATGTGCTGCTGTTAGGGGTTTGATTAAGGCTCTAAGAAGTCCATCAGAGCAAGAGACCTGTCATCCTGGGAGTATAGAAGAAGAAGAGACAGAGCCAAGAGAGGGTTCAGCCTGCTGGTTGATTATGCATCATTTCAGTTTTGAAAAGGGAAAAAAATAGGATTAATTAGTACAATTCATTTTGTACACACACACACACACACACACACACACACACACAAAGCTTTGTTTTGCCACTTAGGCATTTTAAGAAGATTCCTTTGCAATTCCTCAGCAATCATTTCTGATGTTACTACTTTGAAATGTGGGATATTATTAGCAAATTTGGCATCTCACTATTCATCTCTAAGACGCTTAAGATTTACATTCATAGAAACGTAAGAAACTGGCTGTCTATGGAGATTCTCAGTCATCCAGGTCATGGCTGTCCCAGAGGTGTTTTTTCCAAAAGGCAACTGGATTTTGTTTTTCCTTAGACATTTTGCTTCTCATCCAAGATGCTTCTTCGGTTCAAAATTACAACGGCAAGTGAAAAAAAATGATTTATGAATGTTTTTCACACTTATGACCATTGCAGCATCCCCATGGTCAAAATTCATCAAAATTCAGATGCTTGGCAACTGATTCCAAGTTTCTCAAATTGCAGCCATAGCTCAGTGAAATCATATCCACTATCCTAGGCTTCTTCAGACAGCAAGCAAAATGCATGCTTGCTGTCTGAAGAAGCCAAGGATAGTGAATGTGATTTCACTGAGCTATGGCAGCAATTTGAGAAACTTGGTTTACGTAGGAAAATACCCAGTTGAAGAAAAAATAATGTGTGTGTGTGTGTGTATTCATACATTTTTCTTTACGAAACATAAAAACCTCAATATCTGTATGAACAGTGTGTTGTCTGAGTACAGTTAGTTTTGAACAACGAAGAAAAACAATAAGTATAATAGTAATCATAATATACATATCATTGATAATAACCACATAATAATAGTAGCATTGGCTTGTCCATACTAAAAAGCTTTTCTTATATGATTAATCATTCTCTTAATCTCTTTAATTTCTAATCTCTGTTTCTGTCAGTTGGTAAACCATTGGCAAAACAAGTCCCATATTAAAAAGTATTCAGTTTCTTCCTTCTCCTAGCAACTGGTTTATATTTATGATGGTTGCAATATCCTGAGGTCATTTGATCCACTTTTGCGACCTTCTGACAAGCAAAGTCAATGGCGAAGCCAGATTCACTTAACAACCATGCTGCTAAATTAACAACTGCAGTGATTCACTTAACAGCTGTGGCAAGAAAGGTTGTAAGATTGGACAAAATTCACTTAACAAATGTCTCACTTAACCACAGAAATCTTGGGCACAATTGTGGTCCTAACTTGAGGTCTACCTATAATTCCTTTTCATGTTATTTTCCATGCTTTCTCTTCAATCATTATTTCTATTGTTCTAATATTTAAGATAATTGGCCCACGATTCTCTTGGTCCCCGTTATTATATATTATATATTGCTTATTTTCCAACATATGGACAACTTAATTCAATATTTTATAACAGATTTGTGTTTCTCACAGATGACCGGCAATTTTAGTTCTTTAAGAACCTTGGGAAGGATATTGTTTGAACCCTGGGGTTTATTTATTTTTAATTTGTCAATTAGGCTTATAACCTCATGTTTTCTTCCCTCTCTTTGCTTGAGTTCCCCTGAATAAATCATGATCTCATAACACCTTTCCTGGTCTGAGATATATATTCAAACTGAGCACCTATTCTTAAAGTTTTGAATAATTTCCGAGCCTTGCGAGAGGCTTGACCTTCCTGACTCCCCTTTTCAGCCTCCCTGTTATCAATTCAAATGAGGTCTTTGTGGTTCCAGCATGCAAATAAAAAATAAAAAAAAAATGCCGGAGGAAAGCATTTCCATATATCCAGTGCTGGATATAGCTCTTTGTAAACAGAACGGAGCCCACAACTGGTAAACTCTACAAAGTAAGAACGCCTGGAATGGACTGAAACTCAAGTGCAGTGAGCTCAAGTGTAAAATGATGTATTTATGCTTCTGCTTGATATAAGCTGTAGTACCTCCACTCAGTTAAAGAGGAATTTTTGAGGTCTGAGGGAATATACTTGAAATTAGTGTGATTAAACTCCTCAGCAATCACATTGTCCTTTGTTGTAATTGTTTTGTGAATGATTGACATTCCCTCTCTCTCTCTCTCTCTCTCTCTCCTGTTATGACTCTATCCTCCTCCTCCTCCTCCTTCTCCTATCTATCTATCTATCTATCTATCTATCTATCTATCTATCTATCTATCTATCTATCATCTATCTATCTCTATCATCTATGTATCATGCCTCTCTCCTTTTATGACTATCCTTTCCTCCCTCCCCTTCCTTTTTCATCTCTCTCTCTCCCCCGCTCCCTCTGAATTTTCAGAGGATAATTATTCAAAATCTGATGAACATCACCGTATACCAAATGATGTTTGATGAAATACTGAAAAGAAAACATTCACAAAAGACTAATGATATTGAGGCAGAGCTTATGGAAGAAATATTAACAACAGTAACAACTTAACAAGGACTTCTAAATTCCCACGATCCCTGTACTTCATCTTTTTTCAAAGGTAGATTGTGACATTCCAAAGGGTGATGAAACATTGATCGGAGGATTACCAGAGAGGGCCATCCTCATAAATGTCCTTTCTGAACAAGCTCATTCACTATGTTTGCATGCCAAAGTGTGTATGGTGAACATAAAGCAATGGAAAAGTAAAGAGCTGAGCTTTCTTTTTCTTTTTTAAACAGCTTCAGAGATGAAGTAGTGTCCATGAGGCTTCTACTCTGACACTCCTTCTGCAGAGGAAATGATAATGGAGGTGAAGAGGGGAGGAGGAAGAGATCGCAGCAAGGAGGAAAAAGTTTAGGGAGGAGAATAGTGGTGGAAGCTAAGAAGATGGTGTGCAATTGTTATCTCAGTCTGGCTGTGCAATTTTGTAATTTGCCAATGTTTTATCACATTGGTACCATTGTTACCAGGAGCCCTAGTGTTCCAGCGGTTAGAATGCAGCATTGCAGGCAAACTCTGCCTACAGTCTGAAGTTTGATCCTGACAGGCTCAATAGGCTGACTCTGTAAACCGCTTAGAGAGGGTTGTAAAGCACTATGGGGTGGTATATAAGTCTAAATGCTAGTGCTAGTGCCACTGCTAATGTTTTGCCAACCTCAGTATTTTAAGAGCAATTTAAAAAGCTGATTGAGGCAAAAAAAAAAAAAGGAAAAGAAAAAAAAAGAAAAGCTTCCCCCTGCCCCCAATTTTGCTAAAGGATTGTAACAGTCTTCAAAATGAAACACATTTTTTGGAATTATGCAAAAGTAAGCAAGCTCACCCTTCCCACTAAAAAGGCTTTAACATGTATGCCTGCATCTGTTATTCCCAGGGAAATCATCTAGATAAAGCCGTATGGCTCCATCGTTGTATGGAATATATAGATTAAAATTAATAATTATTTTAAAAAGTAGAGTGATATATATATATATATATATATATATATATATTTCTTGCCCAACCATAATTCTATTCATGGGGGATGGATCACAGAAATTCATTTTTTATCATTTTAAGCAGTTCTGCTATCTCTGAGCTTGAAAAATCCTGCTCTACTTCTATGACAATGCGACTAGGATAATCTGGTTGCTATAATCCTCCTGATTTAATGGCTGATTTCTCAGTCCCTGAAATCTAACACTCCTGGTTTTGGCCTCCCTTGGAAGCAAAAAGTTATTCCTTCAGTTTTTTGCTTGCTTTCAGGTTTTTTTTCCCTGTCAGCAGAGAGAAGCATCATCCAGTGCTTTGACTGTCTATAATGACATGTTTTTGTTTTGGCCTACTTCATACCGGAAGGATGCTAAAGAATGGTGTCAGTTTGTTTATTTATTTATTTAGTTTGTCAAACATGTATGAGAAAACAGGTATAAGTCTAAACATGGACATGAACACAGGAAATGAGTACGAATAAATGGGGACAGTAGGACAGGGATGGTAGGCACACTGGTTCACTTTTGTACACCCCTTACAGACCTTTTAGGAATGGGGTGAGGTCCATGGTAGACAGTTTAAGGTTAAAGTTTTGGGGGTTCGAGGATGTAACAACAGAGTCAGGTAGTGCATTCTAGGCATTGACCACTCTGTTACTGAAGTCATATTTTCTGCAATCAAGTTTGGAGCTGTTTACCTTGAGTTTGTACCTATTGTTTGCCCGTATATTATTGCGGTTGAAGCTGAAGCTGAAGGTAGGATGTTGTAGCAGACAATTTTGTGTACTACGCTTAGGTCAGACCGTAGGCGGTGTAGTTCTAGGTTGTCCAAGCCCAAAATGTCAAGCCTGGTGGCATAAGGTATTCTATTGTGAGCAGAGGAGTGGAGGACTCTTCTTGTGAAATACCTCTGGACTCGCTCAATTGTATTAATGTCCGATATACAGTGCGGTTTCCAGGCAGACCAGCTGTATTCAAGAATTGGTCTGGCAAAGGTTTTGTATGCCCTAGTTTGCAGTACAATGTCACCGGAGAAGAAGCTTCGCAAAATTAGGTTAACAACTCTTAATGCCTTTTTGGCAATGCTGTTACTTTGTTCTTTGCTATTGGTCTCACTGTAGAACAGAGTGGATATCATAGAATATTTTTGGGATATCTAGTATTAACCAGGCGCAGCCCATCTTATTTTATATTACTGTGTGGCCCCTGAAGGAAGAAGATCTAGCTCTTGGACACAGTTAGCTTCTAAACTATTTTATATTATTGACCACAAGGTTGGACCACTTGAGAACTTCCTTTGCTGAATTGTTGGTGGGGGAACAATGAAGAATCAGTGTCAGCCCTGCCTCAGCTTGAACCTTTTAGTAAGAACTATCCTTGACTCCTTTTAGTGAGAAAGGTATATAGTTCCATAAAGGTCAAGCAGAATACAGGGAAGCAAAGCCAGATCTGAGTTTTCATGGGCCAAATTCCTGAATGTATTTTCTCCCACTTCCCAAGCTTGTCCCTGTCTTTGGTCCCTGGTGTTGTCCAATCATATTCAAACCAGATGTTGTTGGAACAGTCTTCTTTGGTATATGACTACATTCCTTCCCAGTCAGCTTCTCCTTGAAGTTGTGGGTCCAGCCGGTACAGTGAATAGTGGAGGCTTCTCCCCCACTCCCCACCTCCCATTCGGTTCCCTCCCCATGGAATTCATGGCAGGCTGGCACTGAAGCAACAGTACAATGTAAGTCTGAATTGATTGATTGATCTGAAATAATTGATCTGAAGTTTAAACAGGAAGGAGTAGGAAGCTGTTCTGACCTAGGCTTCCTTAGACAGTATACAGCACAAACTTAGTCCCAGCAAACCTCTTTAATTCAGACGACTGTGAATTATTGTCATTCCCAATTGAAAGGCTTATCAAACAGTCTTGCAGGGAAGTGTTTACAAACACCCACCTTATCTCCCTTGGAATGCTGCCAGAGAACTAATTGCCACATGTAGGGCAAGGCCAAACTTAGCACAGAGTCAAACGGAACTTTTCCACAGCTTTTACTGACCAGATGAACTAATTGCTTCCTGCAAAAGCTCACGACCTGTTCGCTTCTCTTTTATGTTTATTTTAGGTAAGGAAGCTATTCCTTACCTACTTTCTTTTTAAAAAGAAAAATATGTACAAATTATTTATTATTAATATTGTCTGTGCCATTGCTGAGTAGCACAATTCGGGGAGGGAGGAAACATTTTTTTAAAAAAATGATGGGACATTTAACGGATGGCCAACATGGTTGAGTGGAGTGGGATTTTTTTCTTTTTCTAATGTGGGTTTTTTCTTTGTATGGTAATGAGATACAAACCATGTCAGTTTTTTTATGCGTAAGATTAAGGATGCAAAAAATAATAATAATAAAGGATTATGTGAGAAGATAATCTTTTATAACAGACACACAGAAACAGAAATTGCCTTTTTGACAGTGGTATGTATTGGATCATCAAATACATTGAAATCCTTGAGACATCCCCCTAGAATTCCAGATTTTTGTTCTGGTCAGTCCCCTTGAGTTTAATCTTCCTCATCATTATATATTTATTGTTGTAAACAACCCAGGGTCATCTATGTGAGATGGGCGGTATAGAAATTTAATAAATAAAATAAATACATGGACAGGGATTTTCTCCAATTTCCAGAATTTGAGTTCTGGGAACATCAACTTGAGCATGGCTAAACTGGGAAATTCTGGAAAATTCTAAGCTGGGAAATTCTGGGTGTTGAAGTCCACAGATCTTTAGGCTGCCAAGGTTGGATACCGCTGAATGAGATGCTAAATTGATAAAATCTTGGACAAGGTCTGGCTGCCAATCAAGCGAGCAATTGTTGCATTATCTTAAACATATGCTAAAAAACATAATTCTGGGGATTTCCAGTAGGTGTCACTATTGGCAAATCTAAATGCCAAAAGCATCACTTATTTGAATTGATGTTGAATAATGAATCCACTCAGTTAATATTCAGTAAAGCAGGATTAATTAATATTAGGATGAAGACATGATAAAAATCAATTGTTTCAGGCCTCTCTCTCCCTTGTACCTTCTTGTTGTTTTGATGGTCACGTTTGTACTTTTAATTTTGTTTACTAAATTGCAGTGTTATTCTTTGCACAATCTTACCCTGATTTCCTCTTTTCAGGCTGGTAAAGAATGGTGATACATTTTACCTTTAATAATAAATCATCCTTGATTATAGGATATATTTCTATAAATCAGTGGGAGAATCTTTTGAAAGGCATCAACAAGTTCTGTATGCCGGCAAGGGAAGCTGAAGAGCACTCATCTTAAAAGTTGCCAAGTTTGGAAAACTCTGCTTTAAACTAAGCAACAATACTCTGTTTTGTGCCTGGCACACTTTTAAAAGCTGATATCCTAGTCCTTTCCATGAGAACACATCAGTTATATCCATTCAAAGGCTGTGCAATTTTATTTTAAAAAAACCCTCTTTTCTTGTGCTTGGAGTACTGTGCACAGAAAACGAAGATATGTCTGAAGTGGAGGGCAAGTAGCTTAAATGAGAAGGTACACACATAGTTCGGAATAACTAAAATTGGGAACATTTCCTTCAAGATAAGCGAGTAAGACAATGTCTTTGCACTTCTGTGTAGATACAGGATTGCATCTTGGGATTCAGTTTTGCATGAAAATAAATCTGTCTGGATAGATTAAGATGTATGTGGAGGAGAGGCTTGTTCCCATGAAAGACTAAATTCAATAATGCTTGAGATGCAAGTATATGCATATTCACCTTCGGGGAAAAATTGGTTATACTTCAGTGAATTACCTCCAAATAGAAACTCAAACTTCATTTGAGATCAAAGATCAATTCAGATAAACTTCTGTCAGGCAGAAATTCTACACACACACATTCAGTTAACCTATATTTGCCTGTGCTATAATCTGTGGTTTAAAAGGGGTATTGCGGCCTTCAGAATGCTTCCTTCAGCATTCATGAGTTCTAGAAACTTGGCTCACAATGACGGTTAGTCCATGCCACTAAACTATGTTTATTACTTTATTATTATAATACTTAATCTGGATAGCTGTTCGTCCTTGCCACTTACAAAATCAGCATTAAGTCCATGTTTATTTCAGCGGAATAACACATTTTGGAATAAATTAATATGGTGTGATGAATTTGGGAGCTAATATTGTCATTTTTTTTTCCAGACGTGCCTTTCTTTTGCCCGTGGAGAAAACTCTTCTTATATCCAAATCAAAATAGTCTGGCCTCTTTATTTGTTCATCCTTCCTTGTGTGAGAGAAATTATATGACAAAACTCAGGAATTTGTCTTCCGGATAAATTTCTGAAAATTGAAAACACCTGACCAGCAAAATCAAAGATGGGGGTTGCAGGGTAAAAGATCCTGCCATGTGGTCAGATGACCATGGGGGAGAGATGGCATAACCATTTATGCCCGTCGGGGGGTGGGGTGGGGGAGGGTGTTGGCCATGTTTCCATGGCTGTTGCAAATGTGATATGTGGTTGTTAAATAAACAGTTGTAAATTAAGGATTACCTTTACCAAAAATCCTTCTCTCATGAATACTAAATTGCATGATTTAAGTGTTAAAAACATCATCCCAATGACAGCAATTCAGAGCAACTAGAGAACTGGTAGTGGAAATTTTGAATAATTTGGAGAACCAGTAGTAAAAATTCCGACTGACCCCACCTACATCTATTCTCTGCCTCCCAAGTCCCATCTGATTGGGAGGAAATGGGATTTTGCAGTATCCTTCCCCTGGAGTGGGGAGGGAATGGAGATTTTACAGTATCCTTCCCCTGCCACGCCCACCAAGCCACGCCACGCCCACCAAGCCACACCCACAGAACCGATAGTAAAACATTTTGAAATCCATCACTGCAGCAATCTATTCCCAAATGTTGTAGTTTTCCTTTCCTTTCCTTACACATGTATTATATGCTTACCCAATTGGTATTTATTCCCTTTTCAGGTTTTTAAATCATATTTCTTTACCATACTCTCCCAGAATAACAAATGATAGTAATTACAATGCTGAGCTACATAGTTTGCATGGCTATTAGGGAGGAATACTGGAATCAACATCCGATGGATTAGAGGTTTCCTAACTTAATTTACTTGGACTGCTATGTGCTTTTTTTCCCTCAAGCTTAATTTGAATCAAGAGTTTTGATTCTTAACTGTGAGTGGAAATATGTGCTTCTGAGAATGTGCAGTGTATCTTTTCTCCTTTTGGGGAAATTTTTTCAAGACATGAGAATCTTTATTGAAACCCATCTCCCTCTCTCTCTCTCTCTCTCTCTCTCTCTCTCTCTCTCTCTCTCTCTCTTTCTGTCTCTGTCACTGTCTCTCTGTCTCTCTGTCTCTGTCTCTGTCACTGTCTCTCTGTCTCTGTCTCCGTCTCTGTCTCTCTGTCTGTCTCTATCTCTGTCTCTCTCTGTCTGTCTCTCTGTGTAAACTTCAGCAAAAATGGATTTTGTATTCACTTTTAACCATGAATTCACAACTTTTGAAGTTAACAAATTAGAGAGGAGTACAGTAGTTCAAATATTAGGAGCTATTCACCTTTTATTCGGGTTTGCCATTTTTGAGCTCCTTAGGAAATGTGAAAACAGAAGATGAGAAGCAGCTGGTACCCAAATGATGGACAATAATTAAGCTTAATAAAGCTGTTCTTGATGCTTTCTTGGATCCCATAAATACTAGATCATCTTTGTCATAACAACACATTGCAGCATCCTTTGATTGGCAAAAAAAAAAAAGCCTTTTCTAAAACTGATAGATTATATATTTCTGCAACCATTTCTTGACGTCTGGAATGATATCACTTTTCTAATTTTCTAATATAATTCTTTTTTTCCACCCTACCATCCCTATGCGCAATATAACCACAATTCCCAATAAACAGCCAAATTCCAAAGCTTGGGTATAGAAGCTTTGAATAGAAGAGAACATTTGTAGCTCAGGGTTGAACTGTGGGGTCCTTGGCGGGTTTTTTTAAAAAATTTGATTTATATGCCGCCCTTCTCCGGAGACTCAGGGCGGCTTACAATGTGTTAAGCAATAGCCTTCATACTTTTGTATATTTATACAAAGTCAGCTTATTGCCCCCACAAACTGGGTCCTCAATTTACCTACCTTAGAAAGGATGGAAGGCTGAGTCAACTTTGAGCCTGGTGAGATTCGAACTTACAGTAATTGCAGACAGCTAGTGTTTAATTACAATGCTTTTAGTCTGCTGAGCTATCCAGGCTCTGGTGTTCTTTGAGCTTGGTGGTTTTCTTGCAGATGTTTCATAACCCAATCTTAGAGGTTACTTATTTGGATAATAAAATGTCTGCCAGAAAACAATTAAGCTCAGAGAACACCAAGGACTTCACAGCTTTGGTGTATATAATGGCAAAAATGCTACCAAGAAAATTGCAGGGGGCACTCATTAGTTTCCCCTGCACTATTACTGTCTCACACCACCAGCCACCAGGGAGATGACTGGCATGCTTGCAGCAATGAACCAGCTCAACACACACTTCTTCGTGATCATCAGAAGCTTAGGAGTACGGGTGGCACAACCTGCGGGGTGGAGTCAAGAGAGCAATCAGCCTGGAATCTTCATGTTCCCACAAGTGATCCAGATCCAACCCTTCTTAAATCCCATTAACTCTTCTTTAGCGCCAGTTTAGTGATGACTTCTAGTTGACTAGATTCTTGTGTTTAGGCATGAGCAATAAATCAGCTTAACTGAAATTTAACGTATCACGCCTGACAGGAGTACTACCTCTGTTGTCTACATCTGGGAGTAGACTGTCTACGTCAGGGGTGTCAAACTCAATTTCATTGAGGGCCGCATCAGGGTTGTGTTTGACCTGGGGGGGGGGAGGCAGAGTGGACATGGCTAGAATGGGCATGGCCAGCTCGACGTCATTCGTGTTGGGGGTGCCTTGGTGGACTGAGTGCCTTGCCAGAGAAAATGGCTCTTGAGCTCCATTTTTGGCTGCAACAACCTCCTGCAACCCTCTGTCAGCGAAAACAGAGCTCGCTGTGCTCCTGACCTCTGGCATGCGGGCTGTTTCCTTCAGTCCTTTGCTGATTCCAGGGCAGCCCTATGGGCCAGATCTAAGCACCCCGTGGGCCAAATCTGGCCCCCAGGCCTTGATTTTGACACCCCTGGTCCATGTCCCCCTAGTAAGTCACTGTAGAAAAGTGTCCTTGAACTTCATTGTCCTCAAGAGATGAAGAGGTCCTGCTTTAACTTTCCTTTTGATCAAATTACCTGACAAGTAAAAATGTTTTATTCTGTCCCTCCTTTTATCGCAACACCTTAGGCAAAATGTGATTGAGCTGTTGTATTGTCAATTTAATATCTAATACTCCGAGTTTTGTAGGTCAGTACTTACAACCGGCATTGAACTGCACTTATTTCACACTATCTAAGGAAATAGGGGTTGGTTTTCCTTCCACCTTCCTTGAACAGAGGATGTGAATCCCATTATCTTTATAAACCTCTCAAACACAGAATACTAATCAGACACCAATTCACAAATTCTTTACCACTGAGATGATTTTAGAAGCGAAAAGTATTTCGTAGAAAAGGAAGCCCTGAGGAAAAATATGCCTATTATCGTAGCATATTCAAAGTCTTTATTCCTCAAAGTTCAAATCAAAGAATGAAAATAAACACAGATCTTCTAAAATTATTTAAAATTGAGTTTTGTGCCTACTGAAGAGGCTGCCTCAGGCTATCAACCAGACATAAAATATACTAACAATGTTGGTGATTCCCTCTCTTTCTCTACTATGCCTCTGTCAGCAAGAGAGAGGCTTTGTAGAAATAAATATAACAGAACACTTATTATTCACAGTTCTATTATTTGAAATGCTTTGTTCCTACAAAACACAGTTTGGCACCCTTAGAGCCTTAAGTTGAAAATTGTGTCCAATTTATCTATGTTTGAATTTTTTTTCCTCTTAATTTTGCAATGGAAAAATTCTCCATTGAGAATTTTGAATGACGCCTGCCTATCTCCTTGTTTTGCACTTCCTCTCCCCACCCTCTCTCTCCCCTTTCTCCAGTTGCACATATACACACTTACACACAAAATCATGGTAAAATGAGGAGTAGCCAACAAGACTTGAGGATATATTTAAATTTGAAACAGGTGAACTTTAACAAAGCCAATAGCCTTAGGATTCATTATTTCCATTCATTTGAAATGCATCTAGTACTCCAAAAAACAAACCCTGAAATTTGTATTCTATAATTTAAAAGCCTAAACCCAACCTTATATATGTGAAGGGCAAGCTTCAATACATTATTTTTTTTATCTTTTTAGAACTTTTATCAATACTAATCATGGTTGCATTACAAATGCATCTGATTCCAATAGCCTCAGGGATCACTAGAAGTTCTTAATGGTCAGTTGTCATTTTTATAACATTGTTTTTTTTTTAATGTGACAGAAGATGGAAATCATTAAATACATAACTGAAGGTATTTATCTCTATTTTAAGTGAAATGAATGCAAATTTGATTTTTGTCCTAGTCCAAACAATATTTGGAATATGGCCCTCAGCCCCCACAAATATTGAACAGCTTTGGTTTAGGTTATTCCTGAATATATTTTCTAGTCAACAATTTGTTTTAGGATAGAAACGCTGAATTTAATAGGTGGCTGGAAAGTTAAAAATAAATCCCATATCCATCACCTGGTAATTTATTACCAAAGTTTCTGCTCCTTCCATATATCATTTCACAACCTATATTGGCAATCAGGTGGTGGGACTGGTATTATTTATGAAGGTATATGGCTTTTTCTAGAAATCTCTAGTGTCTGTGTGTTCTTGACAGGTATATAAAAAGTACTTTTCCACAAGACAACTGGACTTTCTTGGTTTCTTTCCTTGAAAAAGTTTCACTTCTCATCCAAGAAGCATCTTCTGTTCTTCTTGAGGAGGAAAAAAATCTAGGAAGTCCAGTTGCCTTTTGGGACAATTAGGACCTGGATGATTGAGAATCTCCATAGTCAATTTGGTAGTCATAATTCAATCCAATGTTATTTAGTAATTTTTTTCTGGACTTGTTGTCTTCAGTCCTGGGGATGGCTTTACCAAATCCTTCTTCACTGAATTGAATAGGAGAGTTTAATGGTGAAGAGTTTTTTTTTTATTTTTCAAAATATAAACATTCCATCTTTCCTTAAACAGTGTGTCATCTGGGTTCAAATATCTCTGTGCAACAACCTTCAACATTTACAACATCATTCACATTGATATTAATTCTTTGGTCTTCAAATTATAGTATGTTAAACAGTTAAATATTGTAAGCCTATTCATTTTTCCTCTCAACATGTCTTCTAGTGTAAATACAATAATAATAACATTACACATAATTATCCTTATCTTCCTTATACTAACAAATTATCATCTTATTTATATCTCTATCTTAACGTATTTTCTATTCTTCTTTAATCTTCTCCTTTTATTTCCAGTTTCCCTTTTAACTCTGTAACCATTGATAGAATACTTCCCATATCATATGGTGAAGAGTTTCTTGAGTATATCAGTTTTTCTTATTTTAAGCTTCGTAACCTAAAAAGAATTTGTGAAATTCAGTGGTTGATCAGTGTCCGCCAAGTCAGTTAAAGATTCCATTCCTACATTCCACAACAAGCTAAGTTTGACTAGCTTTCATCTTGGTAAGATTTGTGACTGAGGGCATATCTGCCCTGCCAACTCACCCTATTGTGATTATGGTTCTTTCTTTTTCCGTAATCAACTTTACCCCTTGAGTGTTTGGCTTTATTCTTGATTCTTCATGTGCATGTCCATGTAGTTTATTGAGAAAACTCCCTATGGTTCTAAGAATGAGAGATATAAAACTATGATGTAAAAAAAAATAGATTAAACCTTGCTACATCTTCTTCCACCGTCACTCAAGGCCATCTTCACTGCCCTTCTCTGAAGTACCACAGTTGATCAAAATCCTCTTGGGGGATACTCATACACTGAATATTCATCTAACATGTTTCACTCTTTTTATTTAATGTATTGTAATGACTCTGTTTTATTAATTAACTCAGTAGAATCTAAAACCTAGAACAAAGGTTTTAGAATTATTTAGTTTTTAAAGAGGAACTTGCATATTGAAAAATGGGTTCCTATAAAAATTTACCTCATGAAGCTATAGCTCTCCTAGGAAGTGGTATCAAGTCTTTAGGATATGTATGTGGAAGCCTGGAACATGTGGATTATCATTCTGTAGAGAATTATAAATGCTTTGCGTTATCTGTCCCATTGTTAATTCTTCTTCCAGTAAAATGTTCATTTCCTTATGCAGTTCTTACGGGATCACTGCACATATTTGAAACTTGGTCTGATAACTGACTGAATACTTCTTTTTCATAATCCTGCCTATTCATGACTGCTATTGCTCTCCTCTTGTCAGCTAGTTTAATTATAATCCAGGGTTTGGGATCAATTAGTGCAATATCTCTAATTCTGCTCTACTTAAATTATGCCAATATAAATTGTTCTTTCTCTTAACCTGTTCCAGTGTTTTTCAAGACCAGCTCCTCAGTTAACTATATGGGGAGTCATAGAGGCCATAAACTAATTTACAGGCTCCTGTAGGCAATTTACAGTACATAGGCCTTAATATCTCATAAATGCAAAATAGGCTAACAACAACTTGTTCAGTCACTGTTCAAAGTTTTGGCAGTGCTGAATTAAGTGGTACTTATGATGGATCCCCAAAGTTGTGGCTGTCACCGCACCCCTGCAGTCACATGTACACAACCTGGCTCAGATTTCTAACTAACTCAGTGTCTCAATTTATGTGATTGCCATTTGCAATCGTCCTTGTCTGCTTTTGTACAAGCAAAGTTAATGGGAAAACTGCTAGGAAGTCAGAAGTTATGGTCACATAAAATATATACATTTTATTAGAACTTTCCAAGTAAAAGTACACCAAAAAAGGAAAGAGAGGGGAGGAGAGGAAAGGAGAGGAGAGGAGGGGAAGGAGAAGGGGAAGGGGAAGGGGAGGAGAGGAGAGGAGAGGGGAGGGGAGGGAAGGGAAGGGAAGGGAAGGGAAGGGAAGGGAAGGGAAAGGAAAGGAAAGGAGAGGAGAGGAGAGGAGAGGAGAGGGGAGGGGAGGGGAGGAGGGGAAGGGGAAGGGGAAGGGGAAGGAGAGGAGAGGAGGGGGAAAGGAAAGGAAAGGAAAAGAAAGAAAAGGAAGGGGAGGGGAGGAGAGGAGGGGAAGGGGAAGGGGAAGGAGAGGAGAGGGAAAGGAAAGGAAAGGAAAGGAAAGGAAAGGAAAGGAAAGGAAAGGAAAGGAAAGGAAAGGAAAGGAAAGGAAAGGAAAGGAAAGGAAAGGAGTTTGATTTTACTGTTTATTCATTGGAATCCTTTTAGCATACTATATGAAGTTCTTTGTTCTTCCATGTCTGTTTCCAAATTCATTGTTGCTGTATTATTCCTTTTCACCAGCACTAAAGATTAGCAATGCTGGTTTTTGAATCTATTTGAAGCCATACCTATCAGCACAACATTTGGTACAGATCCAAAATTGTTTGGGTTTGAGTCTTCCAGCAGACTATGCACAAACGATAGACGCCATGTTCACCTACACTAAAAATTTTAAAAAAGGAAAGACACCTTAAAGCAGAGTTCTCCGAACTTTAAGACTTTAAGAATGATGGACTTTAAGAGTGATGGACTTCAATTCCCAGAATTTCACAGCGAGCATGGCTGGCAGAGAAATCCTGGGAACTGAAGTCCACAAAACTTAAAGTTGCCAAGCTTGGAGAGCCCTGCCTTAAAGTATAGAACAGGGATTTCTAAAACATAAAAGATTTTGAAGTTTTTTCCAGGAACATCAGTCCTGAGGCTGGTCCTGAAACATACTGATTATGTTGAAGTGTAGTTCTTTCACTTTCTAGTTAGCTTCTATTAAATAACCTGTTTTCCTGTTCTTAGGCAGTGAGCTAAGCTTTCAGGGTTCAATTACCGCCCTAGAAAACATATAGGTAACAATTATGTTAAATTTGAGTAACTTTCCGGAGGAACCAGAGACACACGAAAACAGCATAAATCTTCCAGCTAAAAGGATTAATTTATATAGCAAACTTCACTCCCTAAATATATGTTGAATTAATACATGGAAATAGATACAGACAAAAATTAGTAAGCAATATGCAGTAGCAATTATAATCAAGATTATAAGGAATACAGTCTAAAGAATGATGCAATGATAGAAGTCTGTCGTTTAAGCTACATTAAAATACTGCAGGTCTGATACCTTTTGAAAAATATAGATGAGTCCTTCACTTCTGCCTCTTTTTCTTCCAGAATGTAAAATCAAGGCCAGGTCTGAATGTAATTCAAATCCCACTTTTCAGCCTAGTTGCCATATAGGGTTGGTTACATGCAGTGGTGGGTTTCAATTTTTTTTACTACCAGTTCTGTGGGTGTGGCTTGGTAGGCATAGCTTGGTGGGTGTGGCAGGGGAAGGATACTGTAAAATCTCCATTCCCTCCCCAATCTAGGGGAAGGATACTGCAAAATCCCCATTTCCTCCCGATCAGCTGGGACTCGGGAAGCAGAGAATAGATGGGGGCATGACCAGTCAGAATTTTTACTACCGGTTCTCCAAACTACTCAAAATTTCCGCTACTGGTTCTCCAGAACTGGTCAGAACCTGCTGAAACCCATCTCTGGTTACATGTAGTCCTTGCTTAATGACCAGTCATTTGATGACTGTTCAAGATTATGAAAAAAGGGGCATACACCCGATGCTCAAACGTAATTCATACATTCAGCCCCCATGGCATTTGGTTGTGATGTGAGAGCTTGGCATCCTGATCATACTTATGCTGAGTTGTCCAGTGCTTCTGCGAACATGTGATTGCCATGTGTAGTCTCTCCTTCTGGCTTCCTCAGAAAATCATTGGGGAAGCCAGCAGGGAAGGTTGCAAGACACAATCACCTGCCCAGCCACTATTGATTCCTTCTGGTTCCTAAGGACTGGTGGAGAAAAGGCCTGTTATGAAATCTAAGCCGGAAATACTGCTTGGATTTCAGGAGAGACTTTTTCACCCAACTTGTTTGACAGCAAAAATGCTGCTTGGTGGAAAGACTCCACTCCGTAGGGCGAAATCAATCCATCAGGCATAGGTTTTTCTGACCAGGAAATTTGATTTTAAAAAGTCCCTTGGGATTTTTCCAAACTCAGTTATGGTCATAAATCAAGGATTACCTGCATTTTACTTAGCTTCTTACAATTGCAATTTTACTTACTCATTTTATCTTTACATCAAGTTACCTTAAATAACCCAGATACTTAAGATATTTGTTATGTGTCAGATACACCATTTATCTCGTAAGTCGAGGACTACCAGTAGCGTCGTATTTATTTAAATTGTCCCTGTTAATTACTGACAGCACAAGGGGTTCTACTATGAAAAGATCTGTTGCATTTGTGGGAAGATTAATTTAATAGCAATAGCAATAGCATTTAGACTTACATACCGCTTCAGAGTGCTTTTACAGCCCTCTCTAAGCGGTTTACAGAGTCAGCATATTGCTCCCAAAATCTGGGTCCTCATTTTACTGACCCCAGAAGGCTGGAAGGCTGACCTTGAGCCTGGTGAGATTCAAACTGCCAAATTGCAGTCAGCCGGCAGTCAGCACAAGTAGCTTGCAGTACTGCACTCTGACCACTGCGCCACCATAGCTCTTATAATTGCCAGAGAGAACCCAAGTGGCAGGGATGATCTTCACAAAGAAGCTGCTTTCATTGGACCAGTTTTATACCCCTGCACCTCCTTTCAAGTGGCTTAGTTTAGGCATCAGCAAAAGAAAAGAAATGAGATGCAAAATGAGAAATATGTTATAGGTAGGAATTGGACGCTACCGCCATCCATTGCACCCTGCACCCTGAATTCTATTAAAAACATTAATAGAGTGGTGACAATGGACTTGGCACTTCAGTGTCGGAGATAGTTCCAGAGATCAAAACAGATTATTAGACAGAAAGCCAGATATTCCTCATATTTATAGCAGAAAAGAGTATATCAATAAACTAATAGGTATCAACATGTCTGGACTAACACATTCCCTCATGGCTCACAACAAACTGCTTCAGGAACAGTGACATCCTGTGAATGACCCACATTTTTTAATTAACACCTGGAAGAGAGGTTGCTTAGACCAACTAGCCTTTCCTATTTATTCTGGTGAGCTGCAAGATAACTTCCAGGTCTAACCCCAATTAGATAATTGTTTCCTTCCTTTGTTCTAGCAGGTGCCCAGTGTCTGTTATACACTTAATCCTCATTAATATGTAATCTTTTTTTCTTTCTTTTCTTTTGCTGATGCCTAAACACAGGATGTCACTGTTCCTGAAGCAGTTTGTTGTGAGCCATGAGGGAATGTGCTAGTCCAGACATGTTGATACCTATTAATTTATTGATATACTCTTTTCTGCAATAAATATGAGGAATATCTGGCTTTCTGTCTTATAACCTGTTTTGATCTCTGGAACTATCTCCGACACTGAAGTGCCAAGTCCATTGTTACCACTCTATTAATGCTTTTAATAGAATTCAGGATGCAGGGTGCAATGGATGGCGGTAGCGTCCAGTTCCTCCCTATAATATATTTCTCATTTTGCACCAAGACCCATTTGAACTGACAGATCACAGAATTGTTTATTTCCAAATTGTTGGATGTTTCAGCACTGGAAATTCACATTCTTGAATCAGTTACCTGAAGTCTGTGACTTTCCTTTTCTGCTATTTACTGTCCCTGGAATTGTCACAAAATGTATAGCAGTGGTAATAGCATATCTGTTCACTCCATGTATCTGTCCATTCATCCAGTGATTTCAATTTATTAAAACTGTATTGTTTTGTATAACAAGATTACAGAAAACAAAAAAGATAAACAATGAAAGCAATAATATGATATTAAGAACAATAAACAATAAATTAAATAGAATCAAGAAGCAGAAGAGAAAAAGAAACACTTCAAAAGTTTTTTTTAAAAGACCCGGGCCGGGGGGGGGGAGGGGGGTTGGGATAAAAACTCAGTACTGAATATTTTTTTGGGTCTGTCTGCATGTATGAAATAATTGGTTTACAAAAATACCTTATAATACTGTATTATTAAATATTGTATGATAAAAGCCTGGATAGCTCAACAGACTAAAAAGCCTGTTATTAACATTCAGCTGTCTGCAATTATTGCAAGTTCGAATCTCACCAGGCTCAAGGTTGACTCAGCCTTCCATCCTTTCTAAGGTAGGTCAATTGAGGACCCAGTTTGTGGGGGCAATAAGATGACTTTGTATAAAATATAGAAAAGTATGAAGGCTATTGCTTAACGCATTGTAAGCTGCCCTGAGTCTCTGGAGAAGGGCGGCATATAAATCTAATTTTTTTTAAAAAATCAAAACATCTAGGAAGTCATTAGCAACCAGTGTAAGGCAGCGAAGTGGCTGAGCAGTTAAGATGCTGGGTTTGTCAGCTGGAAAGCTGACAGCTCAGGTTCGAGACTGAACGCCACTCGACAGGATGAGCTCCTATCCTCACCTAACAGTTTGAAAGTATGCAAATGTGAGTAGATAAATAGGTACCGCTTTGGTGGAAAAGTAACAGCACTCCATGACATCATGCTGGCTACATGTTCGTGGATATGTCTTCAGTCATTAATTTCTGTGTCAATGGCCTTGAAATAGAGATGAGCATCGTCCACTAAAGTCAACAATAATTAGCAGAGTAAAATCCACAGGGATTCCTGTACCTTTTTACCTTTACTAGCAACTAGTGCAAACCATATAGCAGGTAGAGTCTGGGAATATGAATTACTAGACTTCCTGCACTCTGGCAATAGTTTCTGGCTGGACTTCAAGGGCAGCCCCATGTAGAACCCATTGCAGTAGTCTACATAGGAAATGACCAAAATGTAAGGGATTATGAGAAGTGTGAAGACAAAGCAGAGATACCCTCTATTCTAAGATTTTTTTTTTTTCAGTACAAGTTTTGGAACAGTTAGCCAAGTCCTTTCAAACTGCGTTCTTGCAATTAATATAATTAACAATTTTAATCTTAAAACAAAAGTCTTGCCATTCCTGGATTAATTAATGAGCACAGTGGTTGCAAAGAGGTATTTTAAAAAACCAGAAACTTTATTAAAATGTAAATTTTTAATTTTTAATCAAATTAGAATCATTCTTTTCATTTCACTGGACTCATAAAAATTATATAATTTGCTCTTCTTCAAATACTGGCTACCGTTAGCAAATTTAGTAGCTAACATGCAAAGAGGATGTTGAAAAGCACTTCAAATAACATGACAATCTCATCTCTGCAGTAACACCAGGTTGTTAATTAGCTGAGCTTTCCAAATACTGAGATTATAGTTAAAATGGCCCTGAGTCGGAGATGATAATGATGTACTGCCTGTTTTACAACACATTATATGCAGTGCACATTAATTCCATTTTTTTTTTCAAATTCTATCATTATTTAAAAAAGAAGAAGAAGAAGAAGAAGCAAGCTCCTATTTAAAGAGTGAAATCACTCTGAGGGAAGCTTATAAGCACTTCTATAATAGTTGCTGCTATATTGGGCAAAGGGAA
Source organism: Masticophis lateralis (assembly GCA_030761175.1). Lineage (NCBI taxonomy): Eukaryota > Metazoa > Chordata > Lepidosauria > Squamata > Colubridae > Masticophis > Masticophis lateralis. The sequence continues at coordinate 11,465,550 of JAUDYJ010000005.1, read as the reverse complement.
GATACGTCAAAAGTGTATTTAACGGGATGTTAGCTGATTCATCGGAGGCAAGGCAAAGTCATCAGGTCAATTTTTTAAAAAGAATAAATGAATAATTCTGAAAATGTGGCTTCTTTAAAGAAAGCACCACTTTCATCCCAAATTACAAAAAAAAAAAAAAAAAAAAGATTGTGAAGTGTCTTCCCTTTAATAGGATTGTCTTTGAGTTTAGAATGAGAAAAGGAAGGATTCAGAAAGAAATATAATAGACACTACAGATAGTCCTCAACATATGTCTACAGTTGAACCCAAAATTTCTGTTGCTAAGTGAGACAGTTGTTAAGCAGGGGAGAAATCCAGCAGGTTTTAACAGGTCTGGAGAACCGGTAGCAGACATTTTGAGTAGTTTGGAGATACTATATACTACCTCTAGCTCCAGAGTGGGGTGGGGATGCAGATTTTGCAATATCCTTTCCCCAGGAGTGGGGAGGTAATGGGGATTTTGCAGTATCCTTCCCCTGGAGTGGCATGGGAATGGAGATTTTGCAGTATCCTTCCCTTGGAGTGGGATGGGAATTAGGGGTGGGTTCTACTTACCTTTACTACCGGTTTGCAATGGGGCCGCACATGGGCTTGCTTCACTCGCGGGAGCAGGCATTCTTCTGCCCATGCGCAAAAGCATTTTGATGACATCGGGGTTGGTGGGCGGAGCCTCCTGACGGTTTTACTACCAGTTCTATGAAACTGGTGCAAACAGGGGGCAAACCACCATCAGTGGGAATGGAGATTTTGCAATATTTTTCCCCTTCCAAGCCCACCAAACCACGTCCACAGAATCGATAGGGGAAAAAATTGGATTTCACCCCTTTGTTAATTGAGTTTTGCCCTATTTTACAACCTTTCTCGCCACAGTTGTTCGGCAGCTGTTAAGTTAGTGAGATGGTTGTTAAGTGAATCTGGCTTCGCCATTGACTTTGCTTGTCAGAAGGTGGCAAAAGGTGATCACACGACCCTGGAACACTGTGACCGTTGTAAATATGGACTAGTTGTCAAGCATCTAAATTCTGAACATGTAAGTGTGAAAAAGTGACTTATGACCAGCGGTGGGTTTCCACTATTCCTACCACTGGTTCGCCATGCAACGCCATGCAACACCCAAACTGGTCCGAACCGGCTGAATACGGTGATATTCAGCCAGTTTGGACCAGTTTGGATGAACCGATAGCGGCGACTGCAGGTGGGCCCGCCCTCACCCACCTGCCCAGACATAACGCCACCGTATTTAGCCACCTTTTTGAGACTGGGCGCATGCGCGGAAGATCAGCACACGAGCAAAGCATATGTGCGGAAGGATGGGTGTATGTACAGAAGATGCATGCGCACGAGTGAAGCAGTGGAAACCCACCGCTGGTCATAAGTCACTTTTTTCAGTGCCGTTGGAACAAATGGTCACTAAATAACAGGAGCACTTCGACTTATATACTGCTTAACAGTGTTACACAGCCTTCTCTAAGCAGGTTATAAAGTATTGTCTCCAACAATCTGGGTCCTCAGTTTACAGACCTCAGAAGGATGGAAGGCTGAGTCAACCTTGAGCCGGTGACACTTGAACTACTGAACTGCTGGGTCTTGGTAAGACATTGGTGAGACATTGAAAAATGGGTTGAATAAATAAATGTTAACATCTTTAGCTCTTTCCTTTTTTTAAAAAAAATCACATTTTTTTAGCCATTTTAGGCCAAAGGGGTACTTTCAGATTGCTGGTATACCCTTTTTCAACCTAATTTTATTGCCTCAATTTACCAACCAGAAGGATTTTCTATAGAATTTGCTGAGGATGGAGACCTCATGGGCTGATAGAGCAGAAAATCACAATGCATGCTAAAACTGGATCCAGTCTAGAATGACCACCATACGGTAATTCCAAATAAATCCCAAATTTGGAAAATTCCTGGAAAAAAAATTGTAACCAGTGGTGAAATCCAAATTTTTTTACTACCGGTTCTGTGGGCGTGGCTTGGTGGGCGTGGTGTGGCTTGGTCGGTGTGGCAGGGGAAGGATACTGCAACATCTCCATTCCCTCCCCATTCCTGGAAGAAGGATATTTCAAAATCCCCATTCCCACTCCACTCTGGGGCCAGCCAGAGGTGGTATTTGCCTGTTCTCCAAACTACTCAAAATTTCCACTACTGGTTCTCCAGAACCTGTCAGAACCTGCTGGATTTCACCCCTGAATTGTACTATTTTTATTGTTTTAAATGACCTTTTCCTCTGCTTACCCCCCCTCCAGCTGCATTTATATTTTTGCATCTGCATTTTTCAACAAGTTACTTTATCCTTTCCAGCCTTTTCTTGGAGTAATTCTGATTATACTGCCTTCTATTGATCAGCAACTTACTTATTGATCACTTAATTAGCTGCAGTTTGTCACGTTATAATCAGACTGTTTTCTTGTTGAATAGACCCAGATATTATAATCTATACTTTTTTTCCCCTCAAGATAGTATGTGGAGTTATCTTAAGTGTTTCCCCCCTCCTATATGTTATTGATCAAGCAGCAAATGTGCCACAATCAAACCCGATCATTTAAAAAGCAATTGCACAAAAAGTCATGTTACTAACATAAAAAAAAATTAATGTCAATTTCCTCAGATTTATTATACTAACTGAAGTCCAAGAATTGGGAGCTCTGTTCCATATTCTTTGTAAACGTTGACGCTGTGTGCTTATGTTTGAATGACATACTTAGTCAGATTAGTTAAAAACCTGACAACTGCGTTTGCACAACACACTAAGCTAATTCATTTTAACCTTGGTCATAGGCATCAATAGCAAATTAAGATTGCACAAAAGTTAGGACACGTGCATAGTGATGTCACGTTTCAAACCCTGCCTTTGTGAACATAGAATGTAGAATAATAGAGTTGGAAGGCACCGTGGAGGGTTAGGGTTCTAGTCTATACCATTTTAAACAAATGGTTGTCCAGTCTCTTTTTGACAGTGATGGAGCACAACCCACAACCTCTGAAGGCAAGCTAGTCCATTGCTTGATTGCTCTCACTGTGAGGAAATTTCTCCTTAGTTCTAGATTGCTTCTCTCCCTGGTTAATTTCCATCCATTACTTCATGTCCTGCCATTGGTGCTTTGGAAAACAGTTTTGACCCCCTCATCTTTGTAGGAGTCCCTCAAATATTGGAACGTATCCATAGAGTATTTACTTTGCTATCTTTGGATCATATTGTCCACTCCTAGGCCTCAGTCCTGTCTTTTATTTTTTACAAAGGAAGTTTAAGTGGCCTACCTAACAAGATGGCCGTAAGAGGGCTGGAGAGCTAAAGCTTATGAGGTACATTGGAAGTGCTATATAGATGATAAAATATTACACTGTTTTTTTTTTAAACGATTAGGGAAGAAATTTGGTTAGGCATTAGGTTTCATTTAACTTAACAAAGTGTTTGCAGTCATAATTAAGATGTATATTAAGCCTGACATCAATTAGACAAATTGATGTGAGTATCTGATTGGGTCCTGAGAGGGTTAGATTTCTCCCAGCTGTGAAAGAGATCATTTTGAAAGAGGAAAGGATAATTAGTAAATTAGCAGGTTCAGCTGAATGAATATGAGTGGGTTAGTTTTTGAACTTTGACAGTTTGAGGTTGATAACTGTGGCATGGAATTGCAGAGGAGAAATTTCCTTAGTTGCTGGGAAAAAAAGATGTAAGGATAAAGACAGAGGGATATTTTGGACCATCTGCTCAATGCGTTCTGGGAACACCTTTCTTATGCTTTCAACGAAGTCTTAATAAATGGTTGTCTCCATTAAAATGCAGAATAAGTGCTGTGTGACAATTCACACAAGCATGCAAATATAAACAACAGTTTTTACTGGATTGCTTTTCAGAATACAAGATATGGATTTATAATTATCCAGTCATTGAAGCAAGCCCTTCCTTCCTTCCTTCTCTACACTGTTAACTTTTTGCAACCATATTTGTAGTATATTAAACTGATAGCAGCCTAAAGGGCTTGAAGATCTGACCATTGTGAATGAGATAGTGTGGCTGGAGCCTCTTGTGAGGTTTGTTGTTTGGACTTTCTATCTTGTTCTTCTTTTTTTTTAATCTTTAACTATTTTTGTTAATTTCCTTTTTCCCATTGTGTTGAATCTTACTTTTTACATTGCAACCTGCCTCGAGTTGGTCAGAGATGAATCTAAATTGAATGAATTAAAAGAATTAAATTATTAAATGTATTTAGGAGCCACGGTGGCACAATGTTTAGAGTGCAGTACTGCAGGCTATTTCTGCTGCCTGCAATTTGGCAATTCAAATCTGACCAGACTCAAGGTTGACTCAGCCTTCCATTCTTCCAAGGTGGGTAAAATGAGGATCAAATTGTGGGGGTAATATGTTGACTGTGTAAACTGCTTAGAGAGGGCTGTAAAGCACTGTAAAGCAGTATATAAGTCCAAGTGCTATTGCTATTAAATTAATCTTCCCACAAATGCAACAGATCTTTCCATCAGACTGACTACAACATTCTTCAGCCTGCAAAAGCTCTACAGAAGAAATTTGCGCTAATCTATAATGACTTCAGTTGGATTTACACATCACACTAAATCATGGTTTTAAACAGTGATTCATTGAATAAATCATGATTGCTTGGAATCAAACCTCATGCAAAAACATAAATTATGGTTCACAAATTTTTGATTTATGCAACATACTAAGCCAGAGGTGTCCAATTTTTTTCTGAGCTGGGAATCACACCTTGAAAAAGCTGGTGGCCCCAGAGCAAAAAAAATAATAGATTTATTTTTTAACAATAATCTTCGTATCGTTTATCTCCAGTCATGTATTTAATAATTTTCTACTTTTTTCCCATTAAAATTACAACTTTACTAAATAAGTAAATAAGATTCCTATCAGAGAAAGGTAATTAATGTAAAATGGAAGAAAAATTGTGAGTCTTACAATTTAATTAATCCCAAATACAAGATAAGGAAATGTAATCATTGCCTGAGAATTTAAAGTCTGCTCATTTTACAGATATGAATCGTATCCCTGTGGTGTGTTTGATTTTTTTTTTACTTACTATGTTGTGCAAACCATTTTAACTTATGATCTGTGTTTTCACATTAGGTGTGAAACCAACCAATTGCCTATTGGTATATCAAACTTCGTAAAAATAAACCATAGCTTAATGTGACACATTATCCAGGCCTCAGCATTAAATTCCAAGTATCTGTCCTGGTGTTTATTTCAGTCCAAGCCATGTATGTCGCATGATTTTAGACCAGAAAAAAATTCAGTAAAACTAAGCAATTTTTTTAAAAAAAGAAATATACAGTTTTAAATATTAATTCTAAATAAATATATGGAAATTAAAAATAAGAAAAAAAAATAGAAGCCTTTTTAATGGCTTGTTGATTAGAAACTAATGTATCTCCTTCTTGAAGATAAATCCTTCAAATAGGCAGCAGCTGCTGGTAATTTGGTTCAAGTAATTGTACAGCCAATAAGTTGAAGTGCTTATTTAAAAAAAAAACTGCTTTCTTATCTGCTTGCAAGTTCAATTGAGTAATGCACTCTACATGTGGTCTGATGCTGGGTAAATTATAAACCTGATTTAAAAACACTCCATAAGAGCTCCTATTTTGCTCATCCATAAAATTTTTACTTTCTTCATTACTAATGGCTTGCTGCAGCATATGGCATAATATCTATCAAATTAGGCTTTGAGGGCATCTTAGCTTGACACCCTGCTGTCTTGAAATGTATGCTTAATGTGAGCTGCAATGGCTTTAACCCCTTCTGCACGGCACCCCCCTCCTCCTCGTGGGCTGCCTACAATCGAGGTGGTAGTCCCTGCAATGGAATAAGATCTGCACAAGGCAACATGATCGCACACCTGCATTTTCCTTGTGTGCGCGCACTGTGCAGGGTTGCTGGGAGGAGGAAGAAATCAGAGTTATTCAAGAGTTGAGTCAAAGAAACATGGGGATGATGATGTTATTTGTTTAGTCATGTCTGACTCTTGGTGATTCTGTTGGGCCAGGTCTCTCCACATCTTCCAATCTGTTGACCAGGAATTTTAATATTTCAATGTGTCACTGCGTTATTTGTATTTGCCAGCTGAGCTTCCATTCTGAACGTTATGGTAGCTTGCCAGAGAACCTTATCACACAGATAAGGCTGTCTTATGATTTCTGAACTACTGCACATGTCTACCTTCTTTCTTTTCTAACTTCCTGATTTACTTCTTCCTTTTGTCCGTCTGTGTGATAAACTGCCGGTAAGATGTAATTAGCTAGGTTTTTTACTTTTACAATAAACATGTTTCTTAGAATATATACTTCGGGTTTTCTTTCTTTGAGAGTATACACCATGGAAAACAAGATCCATTCACCTCTAATTAATCACAGTTTCCTGGCCGGGGGGGGGGGGGGACAAGGCTGATTCAAGCTTCGACACAATGGACAGTCTTGAGGGAGCATATGTGCCGACGGCACCATTGCCTCTGAAGACCTTTGAGGTTATGGAAACTCCCTGAGATGACACCCAATGTCCTTGGAGGACCTTCAATGGAAGTGGATGGCTATTTCCATACTTCTTTACCTTATCTAGAGTGTGCCAGCTTGTCTGGGTGGAGTATGCCAGTCCTTCTGGGTGGTGATGTAGGCAATGTAGCAAACATATAAATATGAGTGTCAAAGTATGTTCAGGGTTCCCTTTTGCTTTGAAGGGCTGAATAAACGTGCATAGCTTATCAAAGCAAATACCTGGACTCTGTCTTTATTTCTACTGAACCACACCTGAGACCAGCAAAATAGATCTTGTACTGCTTCTTTGAGTTGTTCTATGCTCTAACAAGTATCAGCTTCGATGGAGTCCAGCAGGAGTGGGTTCTACTTACCTTTACTGCCGGTTTGCAACTGGGCCATGCATGCTTCTGCACAGAAGCTTCCTGATGATGTCGGGGTGGGTCGGTGGCGCCTCCCAATGGTTTTACTACCAGTTCTATTGAACCGGTCCAAACCGGGGGCAACCCACCACTGGTGTCCAGCCACCATGTTCTTTGGCAGTTCTTTCCATTTACAAATGGAAACATAATTTCCTTCTCCAGTGAATTCCCCTACCCAACATAACCAAAATAAGTGGGACACATGATTTTCAGAATTTTGCCATGTAGTGACAGGTCTCGTGTTATGTGCTCCAGTACTTGCTTGTTGGTCACCTTTGTTGGCTAAATCTTAAATGAATTATCTTCAAAAAAAAACAACAACCCTGGAGTATGGACAGAGGACGAAAAATAAATCAGTCAGTAATGATACTAATACCGGAGAATATTCTACAGCAAATCATAATACTGTTAGTATGACAGTGCCTCAAAAACCATGTGATAACAGAATAAAAGTTGGAAGGGACCTGGAAGTCTTCTAGTCCAATTCCCTATATCCGTGATAGCGAACCTATGGCACGCCTGCCACAGGTGGCATGCGGAGCCATACTGTATCTGTGGGCATGCGAGCATTGCGCTACTTCAGCATGACACGCCAGCCAGTTAATTTTCGGGCCTTCCGGGCCTACTGGAAGTCGGGAAACGGACTGTTTCTGGCTGCCAGAGGGCCTCTGGGCGGATGGGGAAGGCCATTTTCTCCCTCCCCAGGCTCCAAGAAAGCCTCTGGAGCCTGAAGAGGGTGAAAAACGGGTCTACCGGGCCCACCGGGCCATTGCGAGCCAAAAGCGGGGGAGCGTGGGGGGTCGCGGACGCATGCACGGGAGGCAGGGTGCATTGAATTATGGGTGTGGGCACTGCGTGTGCAACCCCCCCCAGCGCTCCTCCCGCTTTTGGCACGTGACAGCAAAAAGATTAGCCATCACTGCCCTATATCATTTCAGACAAATGGTTGCCCAATCTCTTCTTAAAAACTTCCAGTGTTGGAGCACTCACAATTTCTGGAGGCACGTTGTTCCACCAGACAGTTAATTGTTCTAACTGTCAGGAAATTTCTCCTGATAATTGCCAGAAATATGTATGACTTTATCAAGCACCAATTTTGCCAAGTGAAATTTATCACAATGTTTGATTAAATAATGTTAATAGGTAAGAATAGGGGAAGGCTGCAAATAGAATGTGTATTTCATGACTCGTCTGATTAGCACCCTAGTTAAGCTTGTGCTAGATGGCATGGCAATTAAGGGGATAGAACACATAGCTGGTTTGAAAACGAGTGCTTATTAATAATTCCTATTTCAAATTAGAGTGAGATATCAAGTGGGGTGCCATAAGGTTTAATCTTTAGGCATTGTACTCTTCATTTTTCTGTGGACTTTGATGAAGAGGTGAAGGGAATGCTTGTCAAATGCACAAGGCACACATGGCTATTTAGCTTAAAATACTAGAAGAAAAACCAAGTTTAACATGAATCAAGAGTTAGCATCGGCAATGTTTGCTTCTATGGAGAGACTGTGTCCAAAAAATGTCATGTAAAATAATGACAGACGGGGAACAAGTTATGGTAGTTAAGTCATGGTAGTCATTAGTTGGTCATTTCCTGACTGCTCCCAGTATTATGAATTTTATTGAGGTGGTTGTTAAACAAATACCAGGATTGTTAACAAGTCAGTTTTTCCCATGGTTCTGGTTTCTGCCAGAAAATGGAAGTAAATGCTGGAAACTGGCCAAAAAAGAAAAAGAAAAAAAAGAAAGAAAGCCAAAAATCATGGTCATGTGACCACAGGATGTTGCAAACAGCCAAAAATGTGTGCTGGCCACCAAAATGCTATCACATGACCTTTATAATGTTAAGATTTCTATGCTGGCTAGAGAATTCTGGGAATTGAAGTCCATACAGCTTAGGTTACCAAGATTGAGAAACATTGGTCTAGATCAGGGGTGGGTTCTACTTACCTTTACTACCGGTTCGCAGTGGGGCCGCGCGTGTGCTTCACTCGTGCATGTGCATGTTCTTCTGCACAGGACCAGAAGGTTCTGCGCATGCACAGAAGCGTTTTGATGACATTGGGGTCGGTGGGTGGAGCCTCCCGCCAGTTTTACTACTGGTTCTATAGAACCAGTGCGAACCGGGGGAAACCCACCACTGGTCTAGATCAGAGATGAGCAATTAATTTTCCCAAGGGGCCATACGAGAAATTGAAATTGTTGTGGAGAATTGCTGTCACCATCCCACCTCCTGATGCCACTCCACTCCCACCACTGATATTGTCCTGTCCCACACAAATACCACCCATCTCCTGCAACCATTGTGTAACCAACTGAATGCCTACAGTGGCTTGTGGATCATAAAATATCCAGGTATCTAGATATATAGTTTCTTCTAGGGTTCTCATCAACTGCAGACAGACACTTACTCAACAATCAAATGGAAAATTTGGAGACTGATTAGTAGTTGTCAAAATTATTGGGTTCAAGTAGCTTGCTTTGCCTTCTTCCAGGATATCTTTTTCAACTTGCCTCTCTGATCTTTTTTGGACATCTCAAATCCATTCACCAACCAATCCTCCTTACCTTCTTGAGGTCTACAGCATGTGAACGTTGTGGATATAATTGCACTCTCGGTCCTCTTATCTAACTATTTTAATTCCTGGAAGGGTATTTTCTAGATCAGGGATGTCAAACGCAATTTCATTTAGGACCACATCAGGGCTATGGTTGACCTCGGGGCCAGGTGGGCATGGCTGACTGGGTGGGTGTGACCAAGTGGGTGGGCATAGCCAGCTTGATGCTACTCGATGGGTGTGGCCAACTGGGTAGGTGTGGCCAACTAGGTGGGCATGGCCAGCTTGACGCCACTCCCCAAACTGCTGGTATGTTTTCACACTGAGTAGATTGGGTCAAAGACATGCAGGCCGGTTCCTTACATATTCCAGGACAACCCTGCGGGCCGGATCCGACTGCATTGTGGGCTGAATCCAGCCCACAGGCCTTGTGTTTGACACCCGTGTTCAAGATGAATGTAAAGGGGGAAAAAATTCCCAAGAGTAAAAGTAGTTTGATAGAATTCATTAGAAAGGGAATTGTTGATTTACCTTTTGCAAAATAGCATCACAGCATCACAAAAGGGTAGATTTGGAATGTTTCGTAGCCAATTCTTTGCAACTTGCAGGAAAAACCTACTGAAAAATCCATGAAACTTGGCTATCTGCAACCTCATTTAAACAGAGGCTGGAGAACCAAGTACTAGAAATTCTTCAATATGGATTCTTACTCTGAATAGCTAACCCAAGTGACCCTTTCCAACTCTCTGATTCCATTCCATGTTTCTATAATAATTTGTTCATTCATTCATTCATTCATTCATTCATTCATTCATTCATTCATTCATTCATTCATTCATTCATTCATTCCTATAGCTATTCCTATTTCAGACAAGTGACTCTGGATGGTGTACAATCATAAAACAAAGAAAAACATAATAGAAATTAAATCATACAAATTTAACTAAAAATTAAATTTAAAAAAATTTCAATATAAATTTGAAATCATAGATATCAAATATAGTCAGGAGAGGGCCTTCATACCTTTGGAATCTCAGGCCTGGGCCCAAAGTCAGGCCTTCAACAACATAGAACAGTCTAACAAGGATTATTATCCTCAACTCTAAAATGGGCAAGAGTAGAGATCTTCAAACTTGGCAAGTTTAAGACTTGTGGACTTCAACTCCCAGAATTCCCAAGCCAGCCATGCTGTTGAAGTCGCGTTGGAGACCCCTGTTCTAGAGGACAGAGGCTACCGCAGAGAAGGCAGACATCCTAATGCCCATCGGCCATCATTCCTTGGCTGACGGGACACTTAGCATGCCCAACCTGCCAGACAGAATTGGATGGGTAGAAACCATTGGGAGAAGACAGTCTCATAGTGACCCAGTCCCAAGCCTTGAAGGACTTTAAACCAGAACCTTGAATTACACCCAGAAACACACAGGCAACCAATGCAGGTCATATAAATAGCGTTCCATGTGCTGAATATTGATATTTACTATCCATGCAGTTGTATTTTGACCTGTTTGAAGCTTCTGAATGCTCATAGAGCCCATGTAGAGCACATTGCAGTAATCCAATTTTGATTCCCCCCCACTTCTATTGGCAGGTCTGTCATGTTTTAACGGCTATGCAGTAGATATCATAGTTGTTTATTGAGAGAAAATTATGTGTAATTTTTACAGATAGATGGTAGGATATATACAGTAGATGGAGAGTGGATGGATAGATAGATGATAGATAGATAGATAAAGTCAGTTTATTATAGTCACAGACCAGAGTTAAAAATAAAACCTGTTAAAAATACAAATAAAAACACAAAACAGCATATAAGTATGTTACAATTGGTGGTGTATTCATTGGTGGGCAGTCAAGATTCGTCTAGTTTTAGAGACAGCATAACAGAATTTGGTTATGCTTAAGAGAACTACCGTATTTTTCAGAATATAAGACATACCTCCCCCCCCCCCCCAAAAGAGAAAATCTGGGTGCGTCTTATACTCCGAATGTAGCCCCACCCAGCTTCTCAAACGGAGGTTTCAGAGGCTGAAAAAAGCATCAGAAAAGAAGCTTCAGAAAATGAGCCCCCAAACAGAGCTTCAGAGGCTTTTTTTCTGAAGCTCTGTTTCGGAGGCTTTCAGAGGCAGGAAAAAAAGTTTTTTTCTGAAACTGAATTTCAGAAGTTTCAGAGGCAGAAAAAAAAGCAAAGAAAAGCAAGGCACAGAGCTCATAACCAAGGAACCAGTTGCTAAAATTCACCTCTGGGAACAGCTGATTGGTGGTATTCTGGGAGGCCATCCACCTGCCAATCAGCTGTTTTCTTATTTTCCTCCCCAAAACCTAAGGTGCATCTTATACTCCGAAAAATACGGTAAATCATAGTGGTAACTTGATAACAATTGTATTGTATATTTAAAAAGATCAGAATTCCCCATATGTTTTTACCCGGTGAGGCATTATTAGGGGACATATACAGCAATTATTTATCAGTTCCGCTAGTTAGATCACACCAAAAAAAAAATACCACCATAGGAAGAAACACATTTTAAAATTATTTTCACTATCTTTGAATTAGGATAATAAAACATAAAGGACAACTGCTTCCAGGTTGTACAAATCTGCACCATTAGATCAGGGGTCTCCAACCCATGGCCCACTACTGAGTAGTGCCCTATTCGGAACCGGGCCTCACGAATGACAGGCCAATGAACACATGTGTGCACACAGTTTGACTTAACACAAGTCAAGCTGCATGTGCATGCATGCTGGCCCACAGTTCATGTAAGCCAAGCTGTGCGAACGCGAGTGTGCATGCCAGCTTGCCGTTCACATGACCCAGTTGCCCTACCCCCCCCCACCAGGCCGCCAAGCTACAAAGGTTGGCGACTGCTACATTAGATGCCCCATTTGCTTTATCTCTTTGCTGCCTCCTACTGGCCATCTGGATGTTTTGCAACCCAAATTGCTTAGCTCTAAAAAACAGCATATTGAATTTTTGGAAGAGGAGGGCAAGAATTGGTACAATTATTGTTGTTATTGTTTTCTTTCCCCCAAGCCATATTGAAGATTAACAAGAGTCTTGGTGGCACAGTGGACTAAACTGCTGCTGTTAAAGTAGTACTTAGCTGCCAGCTGCCTGCAATTACTACAAGTTCAATTCTCACTAGGCTCAAGGTTGACTCAGCCTTCCATCCTTTTGAGGTAGGTAAAATGAGGACCCAGATTGTGGGGTCAATAAGCTGACTTTGTATAAAAAAAGAACACCGCTTAGGAGGGGCCAAAAGCCCTACTAAGCAGGTATATACAAAAGTATGAAGGCTTTTGCTTAATGCATTGTAAGCCGCCCTGAGTCTCTGAAGAAGGGCGGCATATATAAATCGAATAAATAAATAAATAAATAAATAAATAAATAAATTTTACAATTTAACAACAAGGAACAAGCAGGTCAGTTGAAGAACTCAAAATCTATTCATGCCAGCCTTGTGATGTACACAATTGCGGCCTCTCCTTCTGACTCTTTCTTAAAAAAAAAAAAAGCTGGGGGAGGGAGGGAGGGAGGGAGGGAGGGAGGGAGAGAGCGAGAATAAGAGAGAGAGAAAAAAATGGGTGTCGAAATCAATACAAACCAATAATAACTTCACATTTACGGAGCACCCTGAATGGCTCTCCAAAATATTGAGACACTTCCAAGTACATTTTAGCTGAGCTGATATTTATCAAAAGTCATTTGCCCCCCAAGAGATGCTGCCTTTCATTGTACCGCTGTCACAAGTGACCACGATGTATGACAGACAATTACAACATCTGTCATTAGCAACCTTATAATCAACACCATTATTCAACGATTGGTGCAATAAACTGACTCCTGTTACTGTTTATCAGATATCAAGTCATTTCTGGCTATTTTCACATTTCTCTGTCTCTAGCCAACTCCCGTCACCCCACGCACAGTATGGGGCAGCCGCTGCTTTTTAATAGGCAGTCTGAAACAAGCCCCATTTTCACATCTCTTACAGACTGCAGAGGCGAAGAAAAAGCAACCAATTATATGTATATATTGTGCCTTCCCCTCTGAGTGTTTCGGGTGTGTGTGTGTAACTCTCTCTGTGCAGTCTCTTAAAACCTCTCACGGGCAAGGGGAGGAGAGAAAATAGCAGCTTTTACTACCAGAGATAAGAGCCTTTCTATTTAGTCTTCAGCGTGAAGAAGAAGAAAAAAAAATGTCTCCTGTTTAAATATTCATGTAAGGAGTGAATAAAATGTTGATATACGGGATTAGTCACAGTCTCTGCAACATGGTACAGGTTTGCTCGGGAGGTTAGAGAAGGAAAAAGCACTCACTCATTTAGAACCTCCTCTCCTGCAGAAATGATGAATGGTAGAACAATACATTCATTTAAAAAAAAAGATGTGTGGGGGGAGGGATGTTCTTGGAGGGGGGAGTTTATGAAAAAGCAGATACCAGCTAACTTTTTTTTTCTTTTTCTTTTAAGACTGAGGGAAGATTTCTAAGAGTCCCCTGAAGCAATTTATAAATCAAAAGCCAAGCCAAACCAAGTGCTTTGAATTATTTTTGCTGAGGTTCACGCTTCAAAAAACAAACATCTCAATTTAGGGGAAGGTTTCTCTTGTTCAGATCGCTGATGTTAGAGAGCTGGCTAGAGACAGTTGCCCCGGGGATTGCATGAATCCAAGATACCAACTTGGCAATTGTAAGGGATTTTTCTGTATCTCTATTAATTCAGGGCAAGCGTCAAAGAAGGGCTATCTCAGGGGTGTTCAACCTTGGCAATGTGAAGACTTGTGGACTTGAACTCCCAGAATTTTGGGAGTTGGCTGGGGAATTCTGGGAGTTGAAGTCCACAAGATTTAATGTTGCCAAGATTGAACATTCTTGGTTTCTATGGTCTGGGCTACAAGAAAACCAGAAAACTCTCTTTGGTGCCATGTAGAGGTTGTATAGGATTTTGCAGACCAGACTTAGTAACTTTAACATTAGCCGCAGAGTCCTTTATGTCAAAGGCTCCCAACCTTTTGGGCACCAGGGACTGGTTCCATGGAGAGAGATTTTTTCCATGGACCGGAGGGGCGTGGTTTCCGATGTTGCCTGCATCCCGCGGATGGGACTTTGCTTGTTTGCGCCGGCCAGTTTCTGGCATGCTGTGAACCAGTGCTGGTCCATGGATAGGGGGTTGGGGACCCTTGCTTTATGTCATTTACAATGCAGTACTTTCAGGCTATTTCTGCTGACTGCTAACTGCTGGCAGTTCGGCAGTTCGATTCTCAAGGTTGACTCATTCTTTCATCCTTCTGAGGTTGGTGAAATAAGGACTCAGATTGTTTGGGGCAATATGCTGACTACTGAGAACTCCAAGTGCTATTGCTATTATGTTATCATCATAACTTTGAATGGTCACTGACAAGTGGTTGTTAACTCAGGACTTCATATAAGGCAAATCTGTTTTGTCCGTAAATGGACTGTTCTTATATTTATAGTCCAGTTTTAAACATGTTAGATACCGAAGCTGAAGACTTTGGCCACCTAATGAGAAGAGAGGACTCCTCGGAAAAGACCCTGATATTGGGAAAGACGGAAGGCAAAAGGAGAAGGGGATAGCAGATGAGATGGTTAGATAGTGTCATCGACGCAATGAACAGGAAGTTGGGCAAACTCCAGGAAACAGTAGAGGACCAGAATGGGACAACTCAGCACAGCCAATTCACCATGGGACAACACATTGCAGGACAATTTAACAATTCTATTTAATTATTTAAAGTAAATATAAAAGTATTTTCACTTTTGCCATTTACATTTCATTCTGTCCCTCCTTTTACATCCTTTCTTTAATGATTCTATTCCACTCTTGTTTTGATATTAGTGTAACTCTTATCCAGGGTCATGGAATCACCATTTGTAGCCAGCTTCTGACAAGCAAAGTTGTTGAGGAATTTGCAGAGCAACACTGGAGTAGCAAAGGTGTGCACATGAAAGCGATTGAGAGCAGTTGCGAATAATCACAGCCAACACACAGATACACTGAGTTGTGTTTACTTTTCAGGAAATAGTAATAAGGCACAGTCCAATAAACAGTCCAGGTCATACACAGATAAAGCAGTAGATAGTAAAACAATAGTCCAGGGATATTCCAAATAACAAAGTCTTCTTACCAGTCGTCGTCGTCATACACAATAAACAGTTGCAAACAGTAGCAAACACGGCAAAAAGCAGTAAAGAGCAATAATGATCAGCAAAGAGAAACTAATGGTCAGCAGAGAGATAATAATCAGCAGAGAGAAACTAACCATGTTTCAAGCTCCCTCTTAAAGACATTGGCTACAGAGCAAACCAATCAGGACACAGTATGATGCAATACAGCAATATAGTCTTAAAGCTGTATTGAGGGTTTATATATTGCCAACCCAACAATGTTAGGTAATTATCATTTCCTAATAAAAGTCAACGGCTGAAGTTGAATTCACTTAAAGACTGTGTAATTCACTTCACTTCTCCAGAGATTTGCTTAACAACCATGGCAAAAAAAAGATAAAGAAAATCAGGCATGTCTCACTTAATAACCGCCTTTCTTAGCGACAGAAATTCCTGTCCAAACCGTGGTTGTAAATCAAGGACTTCTTATAATTTGGTATAGTGGCCTAGAAACCAGGAAGCTGTGAGCTCCGGTCTCTTAAACATGAAAGCCAGCTGAGACTTTCTCTCTCAATTCAACTCACCCCACAGGATTGTTGTTGGGAAAACTAGGAGGCAGGACAGAATGCTAAGACAGTTTCCCAAGGTTGTTAAGTGAGTCATGCGATCGTTAGGGGAATGTGGTTTCCCGGTTGATTTTGCTTGTTGGAAGCTGGCTGGGAAGGTCACTACCACCTGACCCCAGGATTCTACAACCGCCGTAAATACACGCCAGTTGCCAAGCTCCCAAATTTTGATCATGTGACTGTGGGAATGGTAACAACGGTTGTAAGGGCAAGGACCAGTCATAATTTCCTTTTTTTCATAACTCTGAACAGTCACTAAACAAATGGCGGTAAGTCGAGGACTGCCTGTACTCAAGTTCATATACTCATCTATCCAAATTCACTTCATACACTTTATGTATGTGGTTAGATCAGAGGTCTTCAAACTTGACAGCTTTAAGACTTGTGGACTTCAACTCCCAGAATTCCCCAGCCAGCTTTAAGATGTGTGGACTTCAACTCCCAGAATTCCCCAGCCAACTGGGGAATTCTGGGAGTTGAAGTCCACACATCTTAAAGTTGACAAGATTGATTAATACTTTTTCTAAGGTACTTTGGATGTTGATACTTCTACTGCAAAGGATTTCATTATATTTCTTCTATCTTTCACGAAGGAGCTTTTTCAAAAGGCAACTGGACTTTCTGGGAGTTGAAGTCCACAAGTCTTAAAGCTGCCAAGTTCGAAAATCTCTGCATTAGATTATCATGACATCCCTCAAACCAAAGGCTTCAGCCAATTTAGTCACTTCACCAAATGGGTTTAATGTTAATGCTGATTGCTCCTGGGAGAAATCCATCTGAGGACTTCTTAGAAAATGCATCTTGATTAGTTTTTTTGTCTATAATTAAAAGGATACCCAATCGTATTAATACTGTAATAAAAAAAATTTTCTGAAGAATATTTGAGATTATTTCTAAATATCTGACATTTGTAGAAATAGCCATCCTGCTATGTGCACACAAAGACAACAAAAACAAGAATTTATTTAGATGCTTCAGTGAATTGATACCATGTAAAAAAGCAATCAGGGCTTTTTCTATGATTTCTGAAAGGAAATTAAGACGCTTATGTGTCTGAATATGTCACTGTTACGTTTTAATAGGCTAATACCAATTTTTAACTGCATAACATGTTCCCATTTCTGGATGCAAGTCTAACTTTTAAGCACAGCTACTTTACAGTTAGAGAGAAAAACTTACAAATCACTGTTTATTTAATATGCAGGGTTTCTTTTTTGAATAGCAAATAACTTCAGTTGGAGTATTTGATTATTATTGGGGAGCATATCATCTATGTGCCAGTAAATGTGGGTCAATTCTCAGGCATCCAAAATGTCATATAATTGTGGGGGGCTGGGGTGGGGTTGCTATTGAATTTTGGAACTGGGTTGCAAGTAGCTTTTTGGGCCATAATAGAATAAAATATAATAAAATATAATTCTTTATTAGCCAAGTGTGATTGGACACACAAGGAATTTGTCTTTGGTGCATATGCTCTCAGTGTACATAAAAAGAAAAGAAAAAAGTACATCAAGAATCAAAAAACAACACTTTGTGATAGTCATAGGTTACTAAATAAGCAATCAAATCATACCAGGAAACAAATAAAACAATATAAATCATAAAGATACAAGCAACAGATACAAGCAAGGTTATAGTCATAAGTGGGAGGAGATAGGTAATAGAAAGGATGAGAAGAACAATAGCAATACAGTCTTAGTAAATAGTTTAACAGTGTTGTGGGAATTAGTTGTTTAGCAGAATGACGACATTTGGGAAAAAACTTCTTGTGTCTAGATGTTCTGGTGTGCAGGATTATCTGTATTCTATTTCAATACTTGATTTAGCATTTGACAGGCATGCCAATTTTGATATCAGTTTGATATATCAAAGAATGTTGTGGTTAATATGCAATGGTGTTCAGGCTTGTCACTGTTGCAAGAATCTGGACACGTTTAGTCCAATGGTGGGTTTTAATTTTTTTTACTACCAATTCTCTGGGTGCGGCTTGGTGGGCATGGCAGGGAAGGGATACTGTAAAATCTCCATTCCCTCCCCACTCCAGGGGAGGGTTACTGCAAAATCCCCATTTCCTCCTAATCAGCTGGGACAGAATAGATGGGAGTGGGGCCAGTCAGAGGTGGTATTTACCGGTTCTCCGAACTACTCAAAATTTCCACTACCGGTTCTCCAGAACTGGTCAGAATCTGCTGAAACCCACCTATGATTTAGTCCATTTTTGGTGTTTGTGTGTTGAAGAAATTTTTCAAGGACACTTCTAAACAACAACAACAAAAAAGAAGGCAGATATATTTTGTGGATGCAGGAGAAAATTGTAGTGCATTTCATTGTTTTTATTTGTCCATGAATGACAGTGGTATAAAATAATGCTGTCAAAGAGTATTTTTGTGTCTGTGCTTTAGCAGAAGATTACATCAGGAGAACACTCTGATCTGGGGAAAAAAAGAGAAATCCTTTTCAAAATCATTTATTTTAAAAGAATATGTCATTCCTGGGGATGTTCTGACAGGTTTTCTGATGTTATTTTATGGGTGAATGATATACAGGGAAACAGATAAGGAAAGTTCCTCTTTTTCCATGCTGCACCAACCCAGCTCCTGAATTTTGCAGTTACACCAGAACAGATACCAACTGTACAGTTGATGTCCTTACAGCCACAGAGCCAGCCATCAGGAACAATAAACTGGCAGAACCAGAGGCAGAATAATTAAAAATGAAGGAATCTGCAGCCCATGCCAATGCCAAAAGACCCCACCTCCAACCTCACAATTCAAGAAAGGAGAGACGTCACTAGGAAGAGACCCAAACAGCAGATGGCTACCATGTCTAAGATGGACACTTTTCTGAAGAATCCAAAGGTGCTTTTTCAGTAGGCAACTGGACTTTCTGGTTTTTCTTTGAAGACGTTTTGCTTCTCATTCAAGAAGCTTCTTCAGCTCTGACTAGATCAGTGATGGTGAACCTATGGCACACGTGCCGGAAGTGGCACGCAGAGCCATCTCTCCGGGCATACCAGCTGTCGCCCATTGCTCTTCCGGGTTCCAGAGCACATGTGCATGCCGGCCAGTTGGTCTTCGCATGCACATGCCCGCCGGAAACGCATGCGTGCCGAGGAACTGCTCTTCTGGTTTCTGGAGCTCCCCCACGGATGTGCGCATGCACTCCCGTTTCAGCACTTGGTGCCGAAAAGGTTCGCCAACACTGGACTAGATGGTGGGGAATGGAAGGACTTATACTCCTTGCAGATAGCTAGTTATTTGCATTATTTTAGCGAGTTTGTTTAAGGTCACCTAGAGGTTTATCTGTGTCAGGGTCATCTGAGTAGTGCAAATGAGTATGCAGCCTTTTTTTAACTGTTGAAAGGACTGTGTTCAAAGAAAAAATGGAAAGTCCAGTTGCCTCTTGAAAAAGCACCTTTGGGACACCTATGACCTGGATGACTGAGAATCTCCATAGACATCGTCTAAAGGACATTTCTACCTGTGACATTCCTGAAGAGAAAACTGATGAAGTTTCTTGGATGAGAAATGAAATGTTTTGTTCTTCTTCCTCAAGAAAATAAAAACCAGTCCAGTTGCCTTTTGAAAAAGCACTTTTGAGACAACTATGATCTGGATGACCGAGAATCTCCACAGACATTAAACCCATCTTCCTATTTTAGGATGCTTTAGGGAAATGAAATGAATGGGATTTTGGATACTTACCAATATCAACAAGTAAAAACTCAATAATAAAGGTCATTGGGATACTCTTCTTTCCAGAGTTCGGAAGAATGTGAGATAAGGAAGGGAGCCATACACAGAAAATTGTATAGTTTAGTTTAGTTTAGTTTTATTAGATTTATATACCGCCCTTCTCCTTACGGACTCAGGGCGGTGAACAGCCAGAAGTAAAAACATTTGTACAGAAAAGTTAAAATAATTTTAAAAGTAACTAAATAAAGTTTTGGCCCATAATTTAAAACATTTCAATTAAAATCGGTAGCAAACTTTAAAATTATCATGGAATCAGGCCAGCCTGGCTAGCTGAAAGAAGTAAGTTTTTAGGGCCTGATGAAAAGTCCGGAAGTCTGAGATCGTTTGTAATTCTGGGGGAAGTTCGTTCCAGAGGGTAGAGGCTACCACAGAATAGGCTCTCCCCCTGGGAGTCGCCAGCCGGCATTGTCTGGCTGACGGCACCCTGAGGAGGCCCTCTCTGTGGGAGCGAACCGGCCGGTGGGAGGCAATTGGTGGCAGAAGGCGGTCCCGTAAGTACCCTGGTCCTAAGCCATGGAGCGCTTTAAAGATAGTCACCAACACCTTGAAGCGCACCCGGAAGTCCACCGGAAGCCAATGCAGCTCGCGCAGGAGAGGTGTCTCATGGGAGCGCCCCGTTGCTCCCATAATCCCCCGTGCGGCCG
The DNA here is from genome assembly GCA_030761175.1 of Masticophis lateralis. Taxonomy (NCBI): domain Eukaryota; kingdom Metazoa; phylum Chordata; class Lepidosauria; order Squamata; family Colubridae; genus Masticophis; species Masticophis lateralis. Next base: position 11,444,894 of record JAUDYJ010000005.1, on the reverse strand, counting down.
CATTTTGCACCAGTTGGAGTCTCCGGGTGCACCCCAAGGGGAGCCCCATGTAGAGAACGTTACAATAGTCCAGACGGCTATAGAAAATAACCTAACAACTCTGCTATATGGGTAGTCCTCAACTTATGACTGGCTGCTTAGTCCAAAGCTATGACAGACACACAAATATATGACCCAAATTTGAAGTTCTGATGGCAGCCCCCATGGTCCAGGGGTGGGTTCTACTTACCTTTACTACCGGTTTGCAACGGAGCCACGTGCACATGCGCAAAAGCCTCCTGATGATGTCGGGGTCGGTGGGCAGAGCCTCCCGCCGGTTTTACTACCGGTTCTATAGAACCGGTCCAAACTGAGGGCAACCCACCATTGCTGACCACATTTTGGGTGCTCAGCAACTCGGATGCATTTATAGCAGTTTGTAGTTATATGACTGCAACTTATATCCATTTTTTTTTTTTTGCTAGAAACATTTAATTCTGGTTTCTGGCAAAAAATTCTGGCAAAAAAAAAAAAACCCGCACCCATCACAAGCAACAGCTTTGTTTAACAACTATTGTATTTGCTTAATGACCACAGTTTTGCTCAACAACCATGGCGATTGGCTTAATGGCTGCCATAAAATCAGGTCACTTAAGTGATCTGGTTAATGACTGGTGGTGCACACTATGATTATAATTCCAGGTTCAGTTACGATCACAAGTTGCCTGCATTGCACACTTGAATATTAGGCCGACTAGGCTATGAACTTTCTAATCTTTACTGCCATCCTGTGGTCATCTGGATTTTGGCAGCCTAAAGATAAGGTAGACTTACCGAAACAATCTTATCTTTTTCATTTCCCAATAAGCTTGATTTTGGCCCCTGTTGGATTAGCTGGCCAAAAAAAACCCTGGATATTCTCTCTCTGGCAGGGATATTGGCTGTAGAATGCTAATAATACTACATTCTTAGCTTTTTAAAAAAATATTTTTTATTTATATATAAGGATTTTGAAAACAGTGTATTCTCCAGGCACCCCATTTTGGCACCCCAAATCAACAGATATACTGATAGTGATAACAATAATACACATAGTAATTATAGCAATATTTATAGTTATATTAGCTTGTTTATAATATTAATTATACTAGCATGCTTATAGTCATAGACAACGTTCATATTTTACATACACATAACAATAATCTTTCTTCATCTAACTTCTACCTCTTATATCTAGCCATTGATAAAACCTATTCCATGTTGAATAGTACTTTGTATACCTTTTATTTTTAATCTCAATCTATCCATCTTTGCACAGTCCAATATTTTCCAAATTATGTTCTCATTTTTCCAATATTGTGAAAATACAAAGCTCTCTGGTGTTAATACATGTAGCATTAAGTACCGTATTTTTTGGAGTATAAGACCAATGGTGGGATTCAGCCAGTTCACACCACTTCGGGAGAACCGGTTGTTAACTTTCTGAGCAGTTTGGCACACTGGTTGTTGTAAGAAATCATTAGGGCAGAGAAGTGGTTGTTAAATTACTTGAATCCCACCACTGTATAAGACGTACCGGAATATAAGATGCACCTATCTTTTTTGGTGAGGAAAAGAAGAAAAAGAAATCTCCCTCTGCCTCTGAGCAATTTTGCCTTGTTGCAGCAAACAGCAAACAGCCCGCTTTACTTTCATTTTCGTTTCCAGCATAGCTTGATTAGCACAAGGAAAAAAATAATCTGCTTCCCAGCAATTTACCTCTTTGCAGCAAGCAGCAGAGCCTGTGCAAAACAGCTGAGAGCAAATCAGCTGAAAGTTGGGCGGCCGATCCAATCAACTTGTGCTAATTAGGCTGTGCTGAAGCTGAAAGGAGTTGTTTTTTCTTGCTGTTTGCTTGCAAGGAGGTAACTGCTGCGAGGCAGAGGCCAAAGGGTGGGGGCCAGTGGGTGGGCAGGGCTACATTCGGATGCACCTAAATTTTCACCCCCTTTTAGGGGTGAAAAAGGTGTGTCTTATACTCCGAAAAATATAGTATATAGTCACTTTATCATAACTTTCTGGTATTATACCTAACAAAGATATTAGCTTTTGATGACCTAGTTAAACCTGACATAGGTTTTGTCCACACTTAACTATGGCAAAGGTAGACCTTTTGTGCAAATGAGGGGGAAAAAATCCATCTGATTTTACCAGGGAATCTTTCTCAGGTTTTACTGAACCTCAAAGAACCCCAGAGTTTAAATATTTCCTCACACTCAGCTATGTTCTTCCCCAAAGTAAATGGGAGGAATGAATGAGGGCCTTGGTGGTTAAGTGAAGATCATACATACAGTACAGGTAGTCCTCGATTTACAAAAGTTCATTTAGTGACCATTCAAAGTTACAACGGCACTGAAAAAAGGGACTTTAGACCATCTTCACACTTACGACTGCTGCAGCATCCCCATGGTCATGTGATCCAAATTCATACCCTTGGCAACTGACTCTTATTTATGACGGTTGCAGAGTCCCAGGGTCAGGGAATCACCTTTTGCGACCTTCTGGCAAGCAAAGTCAAGGGGGAAGCCTGATTCACTTAACAACCATGTTACTAACTTAACAACTGCAGTGATTCACTTAACAACTGCGGCAAGAAAGGTCGTAAAATGGGGCAAAACTCACTTAACAACTGTCTCGGTTAGCAATGGAAATTTTGGACACAATTGTGGTTGTAAGTTGATGACTACCTGAATGAGAGTCTACGTTGCGCACACACACACACACAGACACACGTTCACGCACCAAGATAGTCACAAACATATGCACAGAAAGTCTTTTAAGCATTTATAATGCTTAAGGTTATTCAAATGCTGTCCCAGATGTTCTGAAGCAGGGATATTGTACTTGAGATATTCAAAGTGCCCATGAACATCATCTCCATGACTCAAATTTGTCGGAGTTTCTTTCTGAAGATGTAAGGAGTATGATGGATGCCTTAAAGCTTGCAAAAATTGAAGGCACCTGCTTTATTCCTTAAAATAGTCTCTGCCCTGTTCACTTTTGAAGCGCAGCCCTTAAAATGCCATGTTCTTGAGTCAATGGAATGTGTGTATCTCAGGGGTGGGTTCTACTTTCTTTTACTACTGGTTCCTAACAGGGCTGTGTGCCGTTTGCAGTCTAATTTCCTGTCCCTGGTAGTGGCTCATCCAAATACTAACCAGGCCTGACACTGCTTAGCTTGTTTTATTTCAGCAAAGTTTAAACAACTGCTGTCCTCAGCTGTAGCTGGTATTGTTACTATTATATAATTTTATATATATCTTTTCAAACATCCCTCATGGCAACTGACAATCAATTAAAAAAAATTAAAACAAAGTAAAAACATCAGTAGAATAATATTCAATATATACAGAATGCCTCTATATTCCACGTTACATTTTACTTATTTAGAAACTTTATGGGCCACCCAACTCAAAATAATGTGATTCTGGACTCTGTAAAAAAATCATGAAATAAAAATACAAAAGACAAATGGTACATACCTGTGTAGCAAACTAAAACAGTTGAAAGGCATTCAGTATTAACATACAGTATATCTCACCAATTGGACACTACTGATTTTCAATACCAAAAAATTTCTGCAGTGAAATATTTTGCATTCTCTGATGGCCAGAATGCTTTTTAGTGCTTTCTCACTGTCTCTTAATTTTTAGAGTTGAGAAAAGTGGGTTTGCAACTTCAGATGCAGATTAACTTCAGGAATCAATACCTGACTGACCATTTCTGAGCTTGGAAAATAAATGAGATTAGGCCAGATTAGTATTTGGATGATGGATTAGGGAATATTAAATCAACAGGCAACACTAACGATTAAAAGAACCAGGGTGGAAATTTTTGAATTTTTGCAGAGAAAAATCGTAAAACGTGCTTGCATGCAGAGATTATGGGTGCTTGTCCTTCTTTTAAGAAGAAACTCGACTTCTCTTCTTGTCTACTGTTCTAGAAACCTGTCTGGAATAGTGTAGGGCTGTGATGGCGGACCTATGGCATGCGTGGTGGAAGTGGTACACAGAGCCATCTCTCCGTTGCCTGGCCAGCTGGTCTTCATTTGCGTGGGAGTGCCGGAAACTGGAAGAGCAGCTCAATGGCAAGCATATGAGTGCCATGAAGCTGAGTTTCTGTTTTACAGCACGCACGCATGCATGCCGGCCAGCTTGTTTTCATGCGTGTATGCACAAAAGAAACCAGAAGATCAGGTGACTGGAACTCATGCGCACAGTGGAAAATGGAAGCTCAGCTTCCCAGCGTGTGCATGCGCACAAGGGAACTGTTCTTCCGGTCTCCGGTGCTCCCCCATGCACGTGCACGCTCTCCTGTTTCAGCACTTGGTGCCGAAAACATTCACCAACATTGGTATAGGGTCCCCTGCTTGATGAGGGGTTGGGCTAGAAGACCTCCGAAGTCCCTTCCGGCTCTGTTATTCTGTTCATGAGGTCACCAAAGCTAAACTCTGAAGCAGATTACATCTTTCCCTTTAGAAAAGGAGATTTATGCATAGATTTAAATCAGTGCTAGATTAATAATTACAAAGCCTAAATTACAAGCCCGTTGAATTATTGGAGTAATCCAAAATTAATCTATGCAGTACTGTAATACTGTCTTTCTTCCAGAATGTAGAGTGGTAATTTATTAACTACGAAAGTATCATACTGAAAACTATGAAATCAGTTTCCACAAATGTATTCTTTGTTTAGGTCAAGATATCTGCTGTGCTAAACATCCCCCCCCCCCACAAATTTTAGTATAGGTGATGCCTTAGTGAGCACATTTTTCCAATTAGTTGTACATGTGCAATATAAGGATCTAGCACCCTCTAGTGTATTAAAACAAAAAGGTTAATATAGCAGTTAATCTGTTTATAAAACAGAGCCCATGCTGGTTTGTGCAGTGTCGCAAAAATGGCATCGTCTTAAAAAATAGCACAAATTAGGCTGACATGATTATAAAAATGTAGTGATTGAAAAACGGGAGGAATTTCTATTTGAGACGTAGCAAATAATCTTGGAGCAAATAAACGCTTCGAATCGAACTATAAATATTCTCCAAATTAACCCTGGTTTTATAGCAATTATTAAGAAATGTCTCATAAGAAATGCAAGCCTATGACCCAACAAGTCCACATTTCAAAAAAACAGCCCACCAATTTACTGATTTGTGGACTGGTATCTTATATTCAAAATGAATCATATTGGCTATTGAATACAAAGCTTCAGATATCATGATTCATATAACTGTTCGGTCCTTTGAGAGATTTTTCACACAATTTTCTATCCTGAAGTGATTAATCTCTCTTGTCTTCTAGTAATTAATAGAGTGATATAGCATGTTCTGCTTGCCCAGCCTTTAAATCTGAATGATTTTTAACTTGTATTATTATGACTAATGTTTTGATTGGATTTGGCATTTTTGTCCACCTCTTGAATCCTTCTATATGAACAGAAAAGCAGCATTTAATTTAAGTAAATAATGAAATAAGCATGACTTGTGATACCAGGAACAAGCTGTGCCTTTCTAACCTCCCTCTGATTGCTTTACTCTGTGACAAATGAAGGCAAAACCTTTGCCGTTGTAATGTGAATCCACAGAGAAACAAACCACACAACCTTTTCTCTCGTGGAACCAACGCTGTGCAAATTTTATTTATTTATTAAATTTGTTTCTTGCCACGAGGCCACCCTGGGCGGCTTACCACATTAAAAGCAATAAAAACCATAAAAAAATTAAATATCTCTGATAAACATGCAAATGCAAATTGTAATTAAAAGGTGGGGACCGAGGGAGGAGGATGCGCAGGGAGGGAGGTGAGATTTTAACGATTTAATAACATTAATTAATATTAATGGCGAGTTCGTTATTAGAATAAGATTTGGAGTCTGATGGGGTTTTGGGAGTTGACGTCTCAACCAAGATTAGAGAAAGCTCACCTAATAGAAAGTCATGCATTGTCTCTCTCTCTCTCTCTCTCTGTGTGTGTGTGTGTGTGTTTGTGTGTGTTTCTATGTTTGTATAGGCGTGTGCGTTTGGCTGATCTGCATTTTCCATCTTTAACTGCCTTTGCCAAGACTCTGGATTTTGCAAAGTGCTTTCACGTTGTGATGGCCACTGCCAAAAACACCCAGCTCTTGAAGGGTACTCTCCAAGTGAATAGGAGGCTTCACACAAAAGCTGGGTGAGGCATTATGTGGGGTTGAAGAGGGTTACCATGGGGATAAGGAAATGTTCAAACCTGCCCAACGTGGCCTGTTGAAACAGGGCTGCTTCCGTGTGGAAGCCGTTTTCTTCAAGGTCAACTGTGGCTGACTGTATTTTCATCATTCGGCCCTCATTTTACTGGATTGTTCATTCAGATGCTTCAGAAGCCATTTCATCAAACAAGCCTTGTGCTTTACGTTTAACATAAAAGTAATTTTCTCCGGTTCCTAGTCTAAAATTGAGATTGCATGGAAACAGCCGTCATAATCATAGATGTTACAATCTGTTTTTCAAATCTTCTTATGCGGGCCCTTTAAACCTAAAAATAAACAGTAACTGATTCAGCGAGGATTCCCCCCCCCTTTTTTTTTCTTTAAGGAAATGTATAGCGGGATGTTATTTCTTCTTTTTTTAGTAGCTGCTCTACAGTATATAATGAAATCATAAACTGAAAATTATAGCTTCATTCTAGGGAGTAAGAAGACTTATTCCAACAGATGGCATCAAAACACCGGTCTGAACTATATGATTGCTGATTGTTAATTACTTCTGTAAAACAATCCTTTTAAACAAAGTAATGCATTTTATCACATAGATTATAGTTCTAAACATTTGGGCATTTCAATGTATGTTAACATTTTCTCCTTCAGAATAAGATTCTGCATTTGCATAATTATCAAATTAAAGAAGACTAACTGAATTGTTCCCAACAAAACTGAGAATCAAAGAAAATAATGCTTTATCATAGATATAAGGAATCATCGCATGTATTTATGTCTGGTTATATCTGTGTTTGGGTCTCTCTCTATACGTATACGTATACGTATACATATACATATACATATACATATACATATACATATACATATACGTATACGTATACGTATACGTATACGTATACATACGCAGAGAGAGAGAGAGTCAGAGAAAGAAAAGGAGAGGAGAGAATGATTATCAAATTCATGTTTGATTTGTTAAATTATAAGTCTTTTGCCTCAAGCTATCAAGATACGAAATGTTAATCTAATGTGATACTACATTACCTGTTAGAAGTTTGCTTTAAAGTTTGTAAACTTTAACAAAGATCTAAATCTACCTAACATGTAAACCATTTCAGAATTAGGGTTAGTGTGTTATCTGAATTTGGGCCATGGCTGAGACTGGTTTTAAAGCACTTACCTTTGATGTACGCAGTTTGAAAATTAAAAGCTCCTAACATGATAATATTTATTCCAAATGATTACAACACTGAATTTTAAAAACCTATGTTAGTTATCATTTGTTTCGAACAGCATCAGATAAATCACAAATATACCTTTAAAATGTAGGTTTTAGTCTATGTTTATTATCCTGATGTTAGGGCTTTTTTCTGTGTCTTTTAAAATACATTATGTTACATGGTATAATGGTTTTGGAAGGTTGAAGAACTTTTAAATATGTTTGCAAGTTTAGCAGATAGGAATCTTGGCAAAAAGGAAAAAAGGAAGACTTGAATTCTTGATACGTGATAAATGATTTCTCTGAAACACAGTTATAAGATGCAAGTATAATTATCTAGAATTCAAATAATAAAGCAACAATAAAATCTAAAACTTTGAATACAGAACTAGCCTGATTTTTTTAAAAGAAGAAAAAATGTCTCAGGATCTAAATTTCCATTTCAGAATCCAGAGAAGTAGATTTCTATAGAGTATAGTCCAGCTTTCATTTTAGATATATATTTAGAGGCCTAATGAGCAACTCAAAAAAAATGTTTTGTGAGGCTTTATACAAGGTGTCATATAGAAGTAACCTTCAATTGGTGCTTGGTCATGTGAATGTCTCTTCTCCTGTAATTTCAGACACTTAAAGCAGATTTATAACATTATGTGAAAAATCTCTCCCAAAGTATGAAATGAAGATCCGTGGGGAACCTGTTAAAAGAGAACATTTTTAAAATGCATTTGAGGCCTCATTAAGAGAAAAAAAAACCCCAAGTATAATTGTGTCCCTGGACTAGCAATAACTTCTGGAAAAACTGCAAGGCCACAATGAGTGATTAAGCATTTCTAAAATTCAGAAGGGTTTTTTTTTTTGTAAAAATAACATGGTTTGGTTTCGGAAATTGTCCCCCACTTGAGAGGCAATCCACCCCATAAGGCATGGAAAATGAAGAAATGTTTATCAGCTGCAAAATTAGGGGAAAATCTGATGGCAGCTCCAATTTTTCCTGCACGGAATGATCAACACGGAATCCTGTACACAGTGGTATCTTGTCTCTCTTTGTCTAGCAAAAAATATATGTTTCGCTCCGAACATTTTTAGGATGGATTGAGGATCCCTCCTCCCAGCTGCAGACACGGGGTGTAAGTTTGTGGGGGTGTTTTCTTAGTATTTGCTTTGGTTCGATATTCTTTGCAGGCCACTTCCAGGCTAGTCAAGGCAACCGTAAATACCAGATGCTGGTAATTTTCTTTGTCCTATCTATCCAATCCTAGAATTCAGCGCACATGGGAGGTATTGACCTTTGTATCTTTGGCGAAGTGTAGCTGAAAAGCTACACAACAGCCATCATCTTGCAGCCTTCCTTTTCCACCTCCACGCTCTCCTGCTGTTTGGTGCAATGATTGCTGCTTAAGATAGAAAGAAAACCCAACTGATAGATTTATTTTTTCTCCCATCTTTACCTCATCAGGAAGACATACGGGAAGGATGCAGCCTTGGGCAGCTATAGAGGTAGACCTCAACCTGTATAGACCTTGGGCCACAATTTCCGTCGCTAAGCAAGGTGGTCTTTAAACGAATAGCATCTGATTTTACAACTTTTGTGGCCACAGCTGTTAAGCAAAACACTGCAGTTGTTAAATGAATCATACATTTAAGTCGTTAAGCAAATCTGGTCCCCCACCCCCCACCCCACCCCCTTTGACTTTGCTTGCGGAAACTGGCTGTGAAGGTCCCAAATGGTGATCAAGGTGCTGAAAAATTGTCAAGTTGCCAAGCACCCAAATCTTGATCACATGACTGTGGGGATGCTGCTAGTGCTGTTGTAATGTTGGACATTGCTAAACAAATGGTTGTAAGTCGAGGACTACCTGTACTTATGCTATAGTGCAGTGATAGCAATCCTTTTCGGCACCAAGTGCCCAAACTGGAATGGCCGTGCGCATGCTTGAACCCCAGAAACTCGCAGACCAGCTGACTGGTGCCCATGCATATGCAGGCTACTTGCTCTTATGGTTTCTGGTATATACATACACACTGGCCAGCTGGTCTTCAGGTTTTCGGGGCTCTGGCAAGCACAAAGATCAGCTGGGTGGCACCCGTGCCTGCCAGAAACCAGAAGCGTAGGTGGCATTGGCACGTGTGCCCACAGAGAGGGGTCTGTGTGCCGCCACCTACGCATGCCATACGGCTATAGTGTCTGCCTTGGGACTTTGGGGTGGGTTCTTTGTCTGAATTCAGAAATGCTCCTCAGCCAGAGGAGAACATCTGTTTGGTCTGTGGAAAGATTAACTCCTCTGCTTGAATAGAGTCAGGCAACTGACTTGGCCCAAATTTCCAACCCCACGTATTGAGAAGAGCTACCTATTGACCAATTTTCTTTGTTCTATCCATTTCCAAAATTCAGCATGCAAGGGAGATGTTGACCTTTGTATCTTTGGCAAAGTGTAGCTGAAAAGCTACCAACAGCCATCATCTTGCACTCTTCCTTTTCCACCTCCATGCTCCCCTCCGCTCCCCATTGACCAAGGGATAATGGTTGCCATAGAAGATCTACCGAGTTTCATGTTTTGATATTTTAGATCTTTTGCCCATCATTGTTATTTCTTCATTTTGTGTTAATGTCCCACCCACCAAAAAAGAAAAAGAAAAAGAAGAGAAGAAAATTAAATGAATATCCTCTCCTCCTCAAATGCATGCAGCAAAAAAGACGAAAACTTAACTATATTTAGGTCTCTTTCCTGGATGTCACATTTGAAAAATGAAAATAATTAATCCTTTTTTAAAAAACTAAAAATATATGAAGGGAAACAAAACCCTGTAGAATTAGACCACGAGGAAAAAAGTAAAGATGTTTAGGTTGCTTATAATGTGCACTGATTTCTATTCAGTAATATTGTTACATTCTAATTTTTTTTAATTAAGTTAAATTTCAAATAGTTAAACAAGCATGTGCGTGTGTTTCTACACGCAAACACATAGACACGCAGTTTGCAGTTGTTAAATTGTTTTACCAATCCTACTGTCTCATCTATATAGCTCTACCCAGTCACATCAATTTAAAAAAAACCAATATATTGCTGTGTTGCAGCTGTGCTAATGAAGCCTTACTACCAATAAACAAAAAAATGGACATATTTTCTTATTAAATTTATATGCTGCCCAGTTTGTATAGAGGTATAGAGGTAATTCTAGGTGGCTTAATTCAAGGTAAAAACAACATAAAACATTAAAATGTAACCGATAACCTCCCACCAACCAGTACACTGCCACAGAGTGGGCCTCCTCAGGGTGCCGTCAGTAAAGCAATGTCGGCTAGTGGTTCCCAGGAGGAGAGCCTTCTCTGTGGGGGCACCTGCCCTATGGAACAAGATACCCCCAGGGATACGAATTATCCCAGATCTCTGTACTTTCCGTCGTGCCTTGAAGACCTTTCTATTTCACCAAGCCGGACTGGCATAAATTTTCAGTTTATCTAATCTCTGCGTGGAGGATGTTAATCGATGAGCCAAATCAGTTTAATTATTTTAAATTAATTTTATTTCAAATTATATGTATGTTATTCTGACTGTTCACTGCCCTGAGTCCTTTGGGAGAAGGGCGGTATAAAAATTAAATAAATAAATAAATAAATAAATAAATAAATAAATAAATAAATAAATAAATAAATAAAATATTAAGAACATAAATATGAACATTACAATTAACATTAAATATAATACACATAAACATTAAATTATACTAAACATATACCCACTCTCTTGCTTAACTGGTAGAAAATAAAAGAGAAACATAAAATGAAATTCATGCTAAGTGTCCTAGGAGACATGTAGAAGTTGTGAGATGAGCCTTAGTTTGCTCATCTGTTACCGGTGGACTTTTCTGGCTTCTGCGCATGGTTGTTTCTGTGCCATCCTCTTTATTTTGGTTTAGATAGGTTGTCTGAATTGTGAGCAGGATGCACCTCCCTGGGAATGCAGTGCATCAGAAAGTCTTCCTAAACTTCATCAATTTGCCTTCTTTAAAATAAGACAATATTCACAGCTCAGGGTTGAACTGGGGGTAACATCATCAGTGCTTGAAGTGAGTGGGGTTTATCCTAGCAAGGATGACGTTACATAGTTTGGTAATGAGACATCTGCAAGAAAACCACCAAGCTCAGAGAGCAACAAGGATCCCTCGTGTATTTGTTGTGTTTTGTTGGCATTTCCCCTCCCGTGGCAACCATTGTGTGATAATGTCCATGGCATTCTTTCAAAATTGGAAAGATGTCCGTTAGTCTCGCTAGGTTGGAGACCAATTTGGGGGGGGGGGGTCAAATCTATATTTTTCTTTTTCAGGACGGGGCAGTGCTGCCTTAGAAGAACAATAAATGAAACAAAATATTAAAGAGCAGCACATTTTACTGTTCTAATCAAAGAGAGAGGATCCTTTAAAGTTACATTGCTCTCCGGATTTTGGGTCTCTCTTGCTACGCAACTCTTCCAGGTTCACAATCTAAACTTTATTAGGAAGCATGTATCTCATGAAAAATAACATGCATTTCTGCAGACAATGCAGCAATGTTTTGTTCCTGATCCAGGGGCTTCCTCCAAAAATAAAAAAATCAAGATGTAATTATGACTGTATAATCATAGCCTGTTCCCGGTTGCAATCATTCCTAGTTTGTGAGGCTATACTCATGTCACTCATGCTCTGGTTAGCTTTTGAATGATTGCAGCAATGGTATGTGGGAATGACCTTGGGAGATAGAGGGGAAGGGATGCTGCCTAGGGAACAATCAAATAAAAGGGGGGGGGGATGACCTGCAATTGTGTAATGGGCAGAGAAAGAAATTCCAAAAGTATCCTCTTTCACTTAAGGTAAAGGTTCCCTTCACACATTTGTGCAAGTTGTTCCCGACTCTAGGGGGCGGTACTCATCTCCATTTCAAAGCCGAAGAGACAGCGCTGTCCAAAGATGTCTCCGTGGTCATGTGGCCGGCATGACTAAATGCCAAAGGTACATGGAACATTTTAATTTTCCCACCAAAGGTGATCCCTGTTTTCCTACTTGCATTTTTTACGTGCTTTCGAACTGCCAGCTCACCCCATTACGCAGCACTAGGGATTCAAACTGCTGAACTGCCGACCTTTCAATCGACAAGCTCAGCATCTTAGCCACTGAGCCACTGTGCCCCGTCTCCATCACTTATCAGGCTGTAAAAACAGACAGTGGAAGATTTGTATTTTCAGACTTGCAAGATTCTGTTAATGTAGCCTTACAGTAAAGTAAAATAAACTCATCTGGTGGTGGTTCCTATCTGGTCTACATTGGAAGGCTGACAGCTACCCTTGAAGACTATCCAGAAGTTAGTGCAAAATATAAGCAGTCACTCTTTGTGGGTCCCTAGAATAATGCATGTTATATCTCTGCTCTGTGAGTTGCGTTGGTTTCTAGTATGCTTCCAGGTCCAATCTAAGCTGCTGGTTCTGATTTATAAAGCCCTTCATAGCACCGGACTGGATTATCTGAGGGAACTGTCTCTACCTGATCCCATTTAGTTCGGCAAAAGAGATGTGCTGTGCGGGTCCCATCTGTGAAAGAGTTTCATCTGGGGGGACCCCAGGAGACCCGCCTTTTCTGCCATGGCATCCACCCTGTGGAATAACGTTTCATCCCAGGTGAGATTGTCCCATCCTTGACATCCTTCTGGAAGTCCCTTAAAACATGGGTCTCTCAGCTGGGCTGGAAATCTCAAGGAAATCCCCATTTGATGACAAGGCTGCATTATTGTAAGGGATGTGGTGGCTCAGTGGCTAAGATGCTGATCTTGTTGATCGAAAGGTCAGCAGTTCAGCGGTTCGAATCCCTAGTGACCCCTAACAGGGTGAGCTCCCGTTACTTGTCCCAGCTTCTGTCAACCTAGCAGTTTAAAAGCACGTAAAAAATGCAAGTAGAAAAATAGGGACCACCTTTGGTGGGAAGGTAACAGCGTTCCGTGCACCTTTGGCATTTAGTCATGCCGGCCACATGACCACGGAGACGTCTTCAAACAGTGCTGGCTCTTCAGCTTTGAAACGGAGATGAGCACGCTCTCTAGAGTTGGGAACAACTAGCACATATGTGTGAGGGGAACCTTTACCTTTACCTGCATTGTTTATGACATCATTTCTCTATCATTATCTTGATATTAATAATATTGTTGATGTCTTTTAATTGTATTTTTTAACGTTTGGATATTTATGACCGTTTTTATATTGTAAGGCACTTAGGGTCACTTTATGGTGAAACGGGCAGCTATATAAATGTTCATCAATCAATCAGTCAGTCAATCAATCAAAGCAATATCTTACATACACCGGGCTTCTGTCATGCATTTGCAACTGCCATGTTGACTTTGTTTGATCTCCTGTGGAAACTCTCTGCTCATCTGAAATTTCCTTCAGTTATCTGAAGCTTATCTGAACAATACAACTCAGATCCTGCCCTCTAAAAATAATGTCATGTTGTAAGCTCACTAAAACCTACTATTAGTAGACCGGAATCTTGAATCTAGGCTGGTGACAATTTTTCATATTATTTCTTTCCATCTACTTATTGCGTAAGCCATTACATGTTCTTCTTAACCATTGCTTCAGGTCTTGTGCAAAAAGAGGCTAAGGTTACATCTTCTGTAGGAGGAACTTTTTGGAAGTAATGCCATCTTTATGGAAAGTCATTAGCGCTATTTTAGGTACCAGGTCAATATCAGGCTTACTCAGTAATGTCTTTGCTCTGTACAGGTATTCTATATGAATCATACGGTATTTGGGGTTCCCTGAATGAATGGAGTATTTGTAGAAAGGTAAGAAATGGATGTGGTGGCTCAGTGGCTAAGATGCTGAGCTTGCCTATCAGAAAGTCAGCAGTTCAGCGGTTCGAATCCCTAGGACCGCGTAACAGGGTGAGCTCCCATTACTTGTCCCAGATTCTGCCAACCTAGCAGTTCGAAAACACGTAAAAAATGCAAGTAGAAAAAATAGGGACCACCTTTGGTGGGAAGGTAACAGCATTCTGTGCGCCTTTGGCATTTAGTCATGCTGGTCACATGACCATGGAGATGTCTTTGGACAGCGCTGGATCTTCGGCTTAGAAACGGAGATGAGCACCACCCCCCTAGAGTCGGGAACAACTAGCACATATGTGCGGGGGAAACTTTACCTTTAAGAAAGACAATATTGACTGAAATACGCAAGGACAGTTACCTGCAGTAGGCAAAATGAACTTAAGCGTTTAAGTCCAGAGCTGTGAATTAACATTCAGAAACATCTTAGGCGACATCTCCCTAATACACTGAATATAAGGAGAGGAGCTACAGCACAATCAGATTTTCAGGCTTCTCTTATGACAGCCAGTGTCAGTAAAAGTCGTTTTAGCTACCCTGTAGAGTTGATTTCCTGGTCTGATCTACCTAGTGGGGCTAACAGTATCACAGTTTTCTTCACACTGCGTCACATGTGTTAGAAACACAGTTCCTAAAATGCTTAATACATTCTAGAGGTTGTTAATTTGCAACGCAGTCTTGCTCACTGAGTCCCTTGGTCTAAAAGAGAATGATTTCACCAAGTTTCTGTTTGCACTGCAACTCAAACACCAATGTAAGCTTCTGAGTGATCCGAATCTATTTTAGCAGGTGTCCAAACTGAATTTTAAAAAATCTATTTGTGTTCAAATATGAATAGAATTCCATGCACACCTCCTTATTCAACCCAGGGAAACTAAAAAATTTAGCAGATGATCCAGGGGCAATAAGATTTTACAAATGTTAAAGAGGTGGAGAACTTGAATATAGATTTAATTTAGGACTGGTTTTATTTTTGAGAATTTTTTTTTTAAAAAAATATAAAATATAAAACATCAACATATTTAAAAAAGGATAACAGAACAAAAAAGTATTTTATTATTATCTGTTAGGCTACATTTCTTCTTTGGAGTGGGCTATTTTTTCCAAGACCTTTTTCAATTGATTAATTTTCTGTTTCTTTCTGTCGTTATTTTGTAATCAATTTATTTTTTTGATTTTTAAAAGTTGAATTAAAAACTCCTAAGATTAAGATTAAAATAAATATCAGAAAATCCTTTTAAAATTTGAGACAAGCCTCTCTTCAATTTCTCTTATTGAGGTTACTAAGGGTTTACACAACTTCTAATACGTAACAATAATGAATATTATTTAGAGTTAGATTTTTTAAAAAAATACAATTAAATGCGTTTCTTTTAAGATCCGTAATGATTTCAAAATACACCTACTGTCAGCATGTTTTGTTTATATGATATGAAAGTCTACAAGTTTAGCTTTATTTAGCTGAAATGCCCCTACTAAAGGCTCAACTGGCAATAATAGGGTTAATTGTAGTGTGTGTTGGGGGGGGGGGGTTTCCAGTTGACAGTAAATCAGTAATAAATATGCAACAATTCAGCTCCATTTGCTGTCTCCAACATGCAAATGTGACTATCTTATATAATCCAATTATAAAAAGTCAGGGGCGCTCTGTATGGCTGGATCTAAGGTTAGCATTTTTTATTGTGTGCATTAAAAAAACACACCCTTGTTTACTTTTTCTAAAAGCTATTTTTACGCACCTGCTTTTAAAAAACAGAATTTGCAGTTGCCTTCACATTTTAATACATTTCCCCCTCTCCGATAATTTTCTTATCTCTATAGAGCTATAACAGTCTGTCTTAAAAACATATACCAGTCAAGTTATACAATCAAATAACATTAGCAGTGTTGTCACCCAAAGGGCAATTTTAAAGCGCTAAACATTTTAAATGCATTTTGGAACACGTTTGGGGTAACAGGCGCTGTAAAAAGTCAGTAAAAATGACGAAGGTATTCATTAGCCGGAACGAGGAGAATGCGAATTGGGACTGGGTATTCAAATTATTTTATGACAAGTGAAAAGGACAGTTGTTGTCAAAACACTTTTTAAAAGCAAAACAATTACGGAATTAGGAACGGGCCAAGAAAAGCGGGATTTGTTTTCCTTTCTCCTTGCCCAAACCACGCTTCACACAAATACATTGGAAAGATCTGTTGTGTCAGAATTTGGCTTCTTTTTCTGGCAGCAATTAAAGATATGTGCTAATGTACATTGTGGGTGATCTGTCATTGTCCATTTCCTGTAGCAAAGGTTAAAGTCTACCTCCCACCAAGATCATTTTGCCAAGCATGGCAGCATTGGGGGCTGAAATTGCATATTTGATTACCTCATCAAAAAACACTAATCCTGATGGGGTCTTCCTTCAGAGGAGGCCCATTGTTCGTAATAACTCAGTGGTTAGGCTGCTCTCAGATCTGAATTTGGGATATATATTCTCCTGGACTAGTCAAGCAGAAATGATAAGTCCTAATGGAATTGCAGCTCAGAAGTTCAGGGATGTACCAGAAAGTGCTAAACCATGTGAAGGGAAGGAGGGAAAAAAAATAAAAGGAAACCCCCACCCCCACCCCAGCTTAGTGACCTCTTTTCTAGCCAAGCCAAGTGAAATCAGACGCATGCTTTTTCCACACCGATAAAAACGGATCGAGTCGTTCTTGAAAAATCTGTTTTTTATTATTACGTTGCAATCATATATTCATTTGCATTTGTTATGGTCATGGATTTATCCAGGCTGATCCTGTCCATATTTATCTTCTTGGAACATCACACTAATCTGCAGCCCCCCAAATAGTTACGTATCAAGTTTTAAAATCTTCTTTGGTGACTTCTAGATTCTTCTGGAATTCCTCATTCCTGGAATTTCTAGAAATTCTAGCCCTGGCATCTAGAGGGCCTCAGACTGGGGAAATGTGATCTAGAAATCATACAAATCTATGAGCCATAATAATGAAATATGAAATCATAGCTGTGTTACTTCTTGTACAAGAGCCAAACAAAGGGAATCTCCTACTTTGGATAAGTTCAGTGCGACCTAGTGACTAAATTATTTTGTGATTTGTAGTGCTTTCATTTTGTTTAAATAAATAAACAGGCCTTGGATTTATAAACATACACGAGTTTCTCCGCAATAAACTGTCTTTAAATTGCCAATGTTTCCATGTAACTCATCTGGTGCAAGTGATGATAGGAACAGTAACTTTGCAATCACTGTTATAAAATGTGTTAAGCCAAAAATGAGTTTTCAGATATTATCATGCTGAATTAAGTGAATTCACTGGAAGGGCAGGGCAAGGAGAGGTGGGGGAGTGTATTTCCCAATTTAATTTAATAAATAAAATAAGTGAAAAACTGTCTACGATAACTCGCCACAGCCAAATTGCTGCAGGACAACTCACCATGTGACAACTCTCCACGGGACAAGTGTTTCAATATTAAGAGTTTCTTAATATTGAAGAAATAGTGGTATAGAATCATTAAAGGAAGAATGCCAAAGGAGGGACAAAATGAAATGTGAATGACAAAAATTAAAATATTTTTAAAATTATTTTAAATAATTAAACTGAATTGTTGAATTGTCCCGCAGTGAGTTGGCTGTGATAAGTTGGTCATTGAGAGTTGACTGTGGTGAGTTGTCCCATTCTGTCCTCAACTGCTCCTTTGATTGACTAGGTCTGATTGTAATACAGAGAGGAATCTCTCTCTCTTCTCTCTTCTCTCTTCTCTCTCTCTCTGGGTCTCTATCTCTCTCCTTCTTCCCCACCTACAGATGCAAGAATGGATGTATTTATGAGTTTTAAAGCATAGGCGTGTGAACGGAAGTTTCAATAAGTTTTCAAGTGTGTGACGATACATCAGCTCTTGGACCAAAAAGGATGATTCATCCTTTATTTATGGATGCTAATAGAAACTAAATGACTAATACAGGTTGTATCATATGGTGTAATATCTTGTGTGGGCCAAGGCTTTATTTTCAAGACTGGCAGGTTGGAATGTTATTGTTACGATCCATAATATAAACATTTGGAATAGTAGCAAAGCCCATTGTGCTTTATAAGTGGCATTTTAGATGTCCTTGCCAAAAGAATATACAAATGAAGAGTTGCATTCTGTAGGAGAAGGACAGACAGGGCCTGGGGGCAGAGTCAAGAGATGACTCAGCCTGGAGTGGTTACCTTCCCACAAGCAGTTTAAGTCCAACCCCTCTTGAATTCTATTAACTCTTTATCTAGCACCAATTTAATGCTCATCATTAATTGACTAGATTTTTGTATATAGCTTTAATAATAAATTATATTAACTGGAACTTAAGGTGTAATTTAATTTATTGCATCTCCTTCTTATCCTCCCCCTTTTTTTGATAGCTCAAGGTGATTCACATTAAGGTCACCCTTCTTTTTATTCCCTCCACAACAATAAGTCAAAATAGAATTATCAATCTTCATTCTTAATAAGTTTGATAAATATAAAAGCTCCATGAGTTTGTTTGTATTCCTGGCCAGTATTAAAATGGTTCATTATCTTCTTTTGTTTATATCCCAGACTCGTCTAGAGTAGGGATTTTTGTGGGACACTCATACAAACACTAACCAAGCCACAGCTTTGGCTTTTTCAAGATCAACAAGGTTGCCTGAAAAAAATTAATAGAAAAACAGTGATTGGAAAGTATGCACTTCAAACCTTTGAATAATGCTACCACCTGGTCATGGACTCTTGGAAAAATATTCGTTAGCTTAGAACAGGTGTGTTCAACCTTGGCAGCTTTAAGACTTGTGGACTGGCTGGCTGTAGGGGTGGGTTCTACTTACCTTTACTACCGGTTTGCAGCGGGGCTGCGCGCTCTTCTGCGCATGCTCAGAAGCGTTTTGATGACATCGAGGTTGGTGGGCAGAGCCTCCCACCAGTTTTACTACCAGTTCTATCGAACCGGTGCGAACCGGGGGTAACTCACCACTGACAGGCTGACTGGGGAATTCTGGGAGTAGAAGTCCATAAATATTACAGTTATCAAGGTTGGACATCCCAGGTATAGAATGTAACTCTTCAGGGAAATATGAATGAAAGATTGATTCCCAGACACTTCCAAGTAAACCCTCTGAAGGACCATTTACAGAATAATGGAGTTAGAAGGGACCTTGGAGCTCTTCTAGTCCAACCCCCTGCTCAAGCAGGGGAAAATTCTCTCTAGTAAAAGAAGTGATACAAACATTATTAAAATAGCCTAAAGAAACACAAAAGGAAGTAAAATCAGGGAAGGTCATCTGCACTACCAATCAAGACAGTCTTGTGAGTTTGACCAAGCTGAAAATAGTTCTGTTATACCAGAAGCCATTATAAAAGCTCAATATACTACATTTATTTATTGCACATATAACTCTTTGATTCTTTTATTCTTTTTTCAAAGGATAGCAGCTACTCATAAGCCCAGTTACTTTTGATTTGATTTTTTTTTTCTTGGCAGCTCCTCTCTTTTCAGACCTTATCAAGAAGAGATCAAGGCAGTGGTGAAATCCATTTTTTTTTACTACCGGTGCTGTGGGTATGGTTTGGTGGGCATGGTGTGGCTTAGTGGGTGTGGCTTGGTGGGCGTGGCAGGGGAAGGATACTGCAAAATCCCCACTCCCACCCCACTCCTGTGGGAAGGATATTGAAAAATCTCCATTCCCACTCCACTCTGGGGCCACCCAGAGGTGGTATTTGCCAGTTCTCCAAACTACTCAAAATTTCCGCTACCGGTTCTCCGAATTGCTCAAAATTTCCACTACCGGTTCTCCAGAACATGTCAGAACCTGCTGGATTTCACCCCTGGATCAAGGGGAATATATACAAATTGGATTTGCTACAGCCTTGTTTTCTTGCCCACTCAAATTGTGCATACCATGTTGGGGCGAAATGCTCATTTCTCTTGATAGCCTCTTTAGAAAAGAAGGGCCATTTTAGGAAGTTAAAAAAAGACAAGATAGTGCTGATGACTATTCAATCACAGCTACCATCTCCATCTCTTTGATCCTGTCCCTGTTGGGAAAAGTTGCGTTTTACTATAAAAGCCTTTACTATAACTTGCTTCATTTACGTCACAAAACCTTCTGTGTTTATTTAGAAGCAAGCTCTGTGATTTATGATGTTATGTAATTAAAACATTAAACATTTCTGCTGATTTTTTACCAATTGAGATAACCTTTTTTGCCAACTTGAAAATGTGAAGTTTAAGCCAAAGTTGGATGCTCTTCTACTACAATACTAGATGACTCATGGATTTATTTTTCTCCTTAACTCAGTCCTTGGAGGTATATCTACTTACAGCAATATCTTGATAGAAAAGTTAGGTGTACTGAGGAGAAAGCTTTAGAACATTTGCAGTACCCATCGTTATCTCTTTGTGCATTTAGCACTATTAATATTGTTACCCAAAATATAAATGTGAAAGCTTCATTTTGTCACCTTTAATTCTATAGGTAGCATGTATTTGCTATGCAAGGTTCCTTTAAAACATTTTTCTTTCCCTGCTAAAATCCATTTCTACAGAGTTGCTAGAATACATCCAGGTCCAAACCTGGATTTTTTTTGTATTTTTTAAAAACTCACTCACTGAGAGGTTTCCTTTATTTTTATTCTAAAACCACTTTTGTGGACAGTGTTGTAAGCATTGTGGTGATTAGATATTTAGTCAACAAGTAGCAAACACTTCAGAAACCACTTAAAATATGTAACACAGGAAGGTTTGCTGTTTTTACTATAATTGAATATAAGTGGTAAGAGATTATTTTTTAAAAAAGAAACTGTTCCATGTCTAGCTTAATGGCATGTTACTTTTTTTTTTAACTATATGTCAAATATGCATTATGTTATGAAGTTCCCCAGGTCTTGATTTGCTCAATAAAAAAGAAACTTTAGCCTAAATTTTAAGCCATAACATGCTCAAAATCCTCAATATTTTTCATTCTTCAGTTGAAACAAAAACACAACGTCTTAATCAAACACTGATCTGAGTAGAGTGATTTCAGTAGACATGGAAATAACTGTTTCTTTATGGTGTAATTTGAATACTCTTCAGAATGCCTATAAAATGCAAAAATTTTCTTCTTTTTATAATTTGTTGGGAAGAATTGAGGGGGAGGGGGTGGGGGGGCATGGTTTCCTAATAGTGTGTGAATCAGCCAGCTTTAACAGATATTTTTCTGTCATGTACAGCCTGAAGGCTTATGCCTATCTGAGCTTTATTTGACAATTACCACTTGCCAGCATAATTAAATGATAATTTATAAATACAGCAAGAGCATTATGTAGGAGAGCAAATAGGAGCTTATCAGAGCTCTGAATAAACTCAATGTGCCTCACTCACAATTTTCATCTCTTATCAGGGTTGTTAACTGCACACTCCTCTCTCCTTTTTTTTTTGTTTTGTTTGATAACTTATAGGCTGACTGCCTCAAGCTTCCTATGTTACTCCCTTTCCTCCCATATTCCTTGCATAAATACCTTCCAGCACTTAATGCAAGCTTGCAATCAATAAACAGGAAGGACCACTTTTATGCTGCCTTATCCGATGGGATGCAATTTTACGCCTAGCCATGAAAGTGAAATTTATACAATTGTTTTGGAGCTAAAGGTTATTTCCTCTGAAATGTAAGAAGTGCCCTTTTTACGAGAGTGTTCATGAAATTGTGTGTGTGTGTGTGTGTGTGTGTGTGAGAGAGAGAGAGAGAAATTTTCAAAAGAACAGTGGATTTCCTTTCTTTAAATAGGAAAGTGAGTACTCAGTTTTCCTAGTCACAGAGAAAATGTTTCATTCATACATTTGAAAAATTTCAGTGTTTAATCATAATACTCAGCAGACACTGTTTGCAAGCTGAATGCTATAAATTATCAAGGGGAGAATTCTAGAGGGCTTCTGTCTTTTGTCCTGCCAACTTTTCTTTTTTAGGCCCTTGAATCAATATAAAGGTATGTGTGTTGTGTTTGTGTGTTCAGAAAAAGACTGACAACTGTAATTTTGCGGTGTGCAAAATTAATAGATTAATAGATTAAGCCAATGAACAAGGGAGGTTTAGAATCTTGTATTTCAATGGAAACAAACTGAGAAAGAAAGAAAGAAAGAAAGAAAGAAAGAAAGAAAGAAAGAAGGGAGGGAGGGAGGGAGGGAGGGAGGGAGGGAGAGAAGGAAGGAAGGAAGGAAGGAAGGAAGGAAAGAAAGAAAGAAAGAAAGAAAGAAAGAAAGATGAATCTGAGGGAGGGAGGAAGGAAGGAAGAAGGAAGCAAGGAAAAAAAGGAGAAGGGAGGGAAAGAAAGAAGAAAGCCAGCCAGCCATGTATTGGCAAAAATAAATCTACCAGAAAATGAAATAGGGTAAAATAAAATAAAACATATTAATAGGCCACAACGATAGAATATCTATGATATTAAATATTTGTAGACACTTCACTCTATGGGCATCTTATGGAGCAATATAAAGAATATCATTAGTACTATATATATATAAAATAATTAATATAGACACATGATAAATATGAATATTTGAGGAAATAATCATTCTATAACTTTGAAACTTAGTTTTTCAAGCTGAAAAAAATGTATAATTTAATTTTTCTGATTAAATTATTAAAGGACTAAAATAAAAGAAATATTAAAGAGTTCAAAAGTTTTAAGATGGCCTGTTCCTCAAATTATTCATATTTATTTCTTGTCCATACTAATTATTTTTCAAGTCTTTATTTAACACTCCCTCAGAAATGATATTTTATACTTATATATTTAAAAAATATAGTGCTATAGCCTTCTACTTTTTTAACGGGGGAAAAAAAAACAGACCAGTTTTTGCAAGAGGAAATAATTTGAAAGGGATAGATTAGTTTTCACCTTTTGAAACATAGGGCTTTTTGTAATCTTCAAACATTATTGAGGATAATGGAAGCCACCATCCTGATTCTCAAACGTAGCACTTCCATTAAAATTTCCTGCTACCTCTTATTTTTTATATTAAAATACAAAGCTTAAAAGGTATTATCTTACTAAAAGGGGTTTTTTTGACAATTGTACAGATGATTTGATTGAATAAAGGAAATAGCCGTACAGGCCTTTTAAGATCAAGAGTGTATTGATAGAAAGCTATCATTAGAAACAATTAATGCTCTCCAAGGAAAGAAATTGATTATGGACAGAGATGGGCCCTAAGGAGAAGATCTGTCTTAATGCTTCAGGCCTTAAGGATTAGACGGTTTGTTCACAGCATCTGCAATTTTAACCCCTTTTTAGAGCATGGATTTTTGCAAAGAATGGATCTCTTGCTGATGAATGGATGGCACAGGGTTTCTGTTACTTTACTTTGCGCACATTGTTAAACTAGGTAAAATAGTAGTTTTACAAGCTGGCAATACCGTACAGCACCCACAGATTGTCCAAATATTGTATTAGTAATGGAATATGATGATTTGCAGTAAATTATGGCATCGGTGTATTATACTCCACATTGGAAAAGAAACCTGTGATAGCTGTTTTAGTGCTTTTCTTTCCACAAGGCTTCACGAAGCTGGATTGAGGGCGAATGAGACAAAAAGTGAAGCTAACGTGAAAACAATCCGCATTTCTGGAGAATTTGTAGTGCTGGAGAGGATAAAGCTAGTGTTAGGCTTTTCCCCTGGCATTAGTGTGCTGAACTAAGTTTGAATGAACAAATGAAGGAATAGTTTTTTTCCTGATACTTCCTCCTGTTTTGCTCAGTAAAAACAGGGTGCTTTAAGACATCTGGCATTAAATCAGATTCGAATCTGTCGTTTAAAAAAAAAGTAAGAAAGGATTATCCTTGAAAGCGTCTGTGTGATTTTAACTTTAACAATGGGGGAAAGGGTTAAGGATGGTATTCCATCACAATGCAGAGGTCTTGAACAGATAGCATTCATTCTAATAGGCACGCTCTAGGATAGTCCTTTTAATTTTTGAAAGCTGAGCCTTTGAAAAACAGCAGATGATATTATAGTTTAGCCTTACAAAACCTTTCCAGTCCTTGATATCTGGAAGATGAATTCTGAATAAGGGCATAAACCTAAATAGATGTACACCAAGTCTCACCCTCTGCATGTCTGTCTGTCTGTCTGTCTGTGTGTGTGTATGTATGTATGTATGTATGTATGTATGTATGTATATTTAATCATCTTCCCATCTCGCCCAATGAGTCTGGGTGGCTTACAATACATCTATCTCTATCTCTATTATCTCTATCTATATATCTTTCTATATCTGTATCTATGTATTTACTGTATATATCTATAGCAATATCTATTCTATATCTGTATCTGTATATCCATATACAATGTATCAATATCGATATCGATATATATCTATATTTATCTATATCTTTCTCTGTCTGTTGCTTTACTTATATCTATAATCTACTGTATATATCTACATCTATATATCTATGTATATATCTCTCTGTGTGTAGGTGTGTATGGGTTCTTTAATTATCTGTTGCAAAGATGACACTCATCCTGATAACTGAACAATCACTATTATTGGGGAAAAAAATCTTACGCTGAAATAGTTGAGCAGTGCAATCAAATCTTGGAGTGGAATTGGCAGTAGGCAAAATGAAGATTTCTAGTGTCTTTGGAAATCTGGAATTTCTTGAGGCATATATTTAGTCCACAGGCTGTGCCCATTTTCTGGTGTTATTATTTATATTTATGTTTCAATCTTTTAAATGGCGGCCTATCTCAGGAAAGTGCTTCTGTATTGAAAGGTAAGGTATTGATGTAAATCTTGAGGGGAGCCTTCCTATAGCAAAAGTGAACTTTTGGGCATTATTATATCTAACAGTGTTTACCAGTGAAAATTAATATGTAAGAAATCTGTAGTGAGGCATTTATTAAGATCTCTCTCTCTCTCTCCCTCCCTCTCTCCCCCTCTCTCTCTGAATTCAATCCTTCGTGTTTTAAAAATAATTAAGGGAACTTTGTAGAGCACAGTGAGATCATGCAGATATCTTACAGATTTTTTTTTAAAGAACAGGGAATAATTTGAAGTTAAGTGCATAAAAATGTGAATAAAAATTAGCATACTTAGGATGCTGAGTTGGGGTACTGGTATAGAATTAAGCTCCTAAATCACATCAGAGAAAATATTCTTATGGTTTAACTGTAATATTCTTCTGGAATTAAATATGAAATCTACCTTAGTATTCCCTTTCCTTTGAATGAATTAGCCTTCAATTTAGTAACTATTGTTAGTAAATTTAAAAGCTAAAACAATTATACTGCATTTCTTTCGCTAAGAGAACTATTAATTTACCCACAATGTTTTTACAAGACAATTTGCTACATTTTAACTTGCATTTAATCTTCCCCAGTATTGTATTGCAATCCAGAGCCATACACCATCTAATTAATATCTATCTATCTATCTATCTATATATTAAAAAAATATGATTTAAAAATGGTTTGATTGTATTTACGGTAAGCCTAACATGCATACTGCATTTTTCCACTGCATACATGTATAGGCTACCTAATATCAGGATAGTGGGGTGGGGGCAGGCTTTGGAAACCTGATGTCAAATTTGCACAACAAGAATGAGAAAATTAAAAATAAGCTATGAAGAAAAACAAAACAAAATCCACTTAACAAGAGACAGAGGAAACGTAGGAAAGAATGATATTAGAGAAACTAATGGATTTCTGAGCACATCACATTTTGTTATTATTTTTTATTTCAACATAATAACCAGGGAGAACCGGGGGGGAGGGAGAGAGAGGGAGAGAGACAGAGGAAAAGAGAGAGAGAAAAAACAGAGAGGGCAAGAGAGAGAGAGACAGAGAGAGAAAAACAGGGAGAGAGAAACAGAATGGGAGGGGGAGAGAGTGGGAGACAGCGGGAAAGAGAGAGAGAGAAAAACAGGGAGAGAGAGAAAGAGAGAGAATGGGAAGGAGACAGGGAGACAAGGAAAGAGAGAGAAAAAACAGAGAGGGTGAGAGAGAGAAAGAGAGAAAAAAACAGGGAGAGAGAAAAAGAGAGAGAATGGGAGGGGGAGAGAGAGGGAGACAGGGAAAGAGAAAGAGAAAAACAGGGAGAGAGAGAAAGACAGAGAGAATGGGAGGGAGACAGGGAGACCGAGGGAAAAAGAGAGAGAGAGAAACAGAGGGAGAGAGAATGGGAGAGAAACAGAGGGAGAGAGAATGGGAGGGAGAGAGAAAGAGAAACAGAAGGAGAGAGACAGAGACAGAGAGAGGGAGAGAAAGAAACGAGACAGGCTCACACACAGTGAGAAGATACTTCTGGGCATCAAGCAGCTTTCACCTGTATTATTTTTTTCAAGCTGTGAGCTTCCTTTAATTACAAGGTTAAAAAAAAAATTCCATCCCCCTCTCGCACACAGGGCAATTTAAAATTGGTAGCATATGTTGCTGCCTGTATGTATTTAGCACCTGCAGAAGTGAACATAGCAAATGTGACAGGCCTCGGGTAGATCCCCACGGTACACCAATTGTGAACACTGTCAACAAATGTTACTTTGTTAATTTTTTCTTATTAAAAAAAAAAGATGGGGTAGAAACCTAGAATCCAAGAAATTAATTGAGCAGGGCAGGTGCTCGAAGCATCACAACAAGATAATTTAGTGACACAGAAAGACTAAAGATATGCTTTGGAGTGGAAGGAATGGGATGGTCTGAGAATTTAAGAGGGGTTTTGTAGGATAAGGCAGCAAATCTGGATGTGAGCGGTGTATTGGGTGTCTGTCTAACTCTATTTGAGTGTGTGTACACATACATATAAGTAAAGGTAAAGGTTCCCCTCGCGCATATGTGCTAGTCATTCCCAACTCTAGGGGGCAGTGCTCATCTCCATTTCAAAGCCGAAGAGCCAGCACTGTCCGAAGACGTCTCTGTTGTCATCTGGCCGGCGTGACTAAACGCCCAAAGTGCACGGAACGCTTTGCCTTCCCACCAAAGATGGTCCCTATTTTTCTACTTGTATTTTTTACGTGCTTTTGAACTGCTAGGTTAGACAAATAACGGGAGCTCACCCTGTTACGCGGCACTAGGGATTCAAACCGCTAAACTGCCGACCTTTGGATCGACAAGCTCAGCGTCTTAGCCACTGAGCCACTGCGTTCCCAAACATACATATCATGTAAACCCTTTCTGTCCCTTGAGATGAGAAAATTCAATAATAATGGTTTTTTTTAAAAAAATAAATCCCACAACTAGAATGACTAAATAACAGTACAGGCATTATAACCATTCCTTTAGTGACCATTCAAAGTTCCAATGGCATTGAAAAAAGTGACTTAAGACTATTTTTCACATTTATGCCCATTACAACATCCCCATAGTCACGTGATCAAAATTCAGATGCTTGCCGACTGTCTCATATTTATGACAGTCACAGTGGTCCTGTGATCCCCTTTTTGCGACCTTGTGACAAGCAAAGTCAATGGGAACGACCGATTCACTTAACAACCTTCTTTCTAACTTAACCATGACAGTGATTCACTTAAATAGTGGCAAGAAACATTGTAAAATGGGGTAAAAATCTGCTTAATAAATGCCTCCTTAGCAACAGAAATTTTGGGCTCAGTTGTGCTCATAAGTCAAGGACTACCTGTAATTACAATTTATAAGAATTGTAAGACTTAACACAAAGACTAAGCCTATCCTGCACAAAAACACAACTAAAATGTTTTGATTTTATTTTATTTATTTGTTTGTTCGTTTGTCAAACATGTATAAGATAGCAGGTATAGGTATAAACATAAACAAGGGAAGTAAGTACAGATAAATGGGGACAGTAGGACAGGGATGGTAGGCACGTTGGTGCACTTATGCACACCCTCTTTACGGATCTCTTAGGAATGGGGTGAGATGCACAGTAGACAGTTTGAGGTTGAAGCTGTGAGGGTTTGAGGATGTAACCATGGAGTCAGGTAGTGCATTCCAGGCATTGACCACTCTTGCTGAATTTTCTGCAATCGAGTTTGGAGCAGTTTACCTTGAGTTTGTATCAATTGTTTGCCCGTGTATTATTGTGGTTGAAGCTGAAGAAGTCATTGACAGGTAGGACATTGTAGTGGAAAATGTTGTGTACTATGCTTAGATCGGACTGAAGGTGGCGCAGTTCCAGATTGTTCAAGCCCAGAATTTCAGATCTGGTGGCATAAGGGATTCTGTTGTGAGTAGAGGAGTGGAGGACTTTTCTCGTGAAATATCTCCGGACCCGCTCAATTGTGTTAATGTCCAATATACAGTGTGGATTCCAGACAGATGAGCTGTATTCAAGAATTGGTCTGGCAAAGGTTTCGTATGCTCTAGTTAGCAGTACTGGAGAAGAAGCTTCGTTTTAAATGCCTTATCAGGTTTATAGGTTACCTAAACAGTTTACTCTTGGGCTCTGACGAAGTATTCTGCATAATGGACATAAGTTGTGAGTTGTTATCGCTGCTTGTGGTCAAGTGGAGGCTTCAGATAAGAACTACAGCATTCAAGGGAACAGAGAACCTGGGAACCTAGAACCTAGAATCTAGAACTTTGTTAGCTCTTTCTAGCCTTTTGAATTCAGCTCAGAAATCCATCAGCAGCTAAACAGTGGTACAGATAGTCCTCGACTTACAACAGTTCTGACCATTTTTCACAACAATGACTGTTGTGGCATCCCCATGTTATCTGATTAAAAACTCAGATCCTTGACAACTAACTCATATTTACAATGGTTGCATTGTCCCTGGTTCATATGATCCTCTTCTACCAATAGCAAAGAATTGGTTCGCTTAACCATCATCACAAAAATTATCATAAAACCATATGTCAGCCATAGGAGTGACCTGTTTTACAACCGTCATGACTTACCACCATAAGGGACAGGTTCCACTATGGTCATAAGTCGAGGACTGCCTATAGTTCAGTCCTAAGATACAGGTATTTTCTTTTATTTCTTCATCTTTTTCACATTCAGGTTTGTGTGGTTTCATGAACAGGAATTTTTTAAAATTAGGAATTAAGTAGGGCTTGGAAAATTATGGTAAGATCCACCTTTTTCAAGAGGAGTTATAGATATGAACCAGCTTATGTTGGACAAACCCAGTGGTGGGATTCAGCTGGTTCTATCCGGTTTGAGCAAACCGGTAGTGGCAATTGCAGGAGGCTCCGCCCACCCGCCCGGACATAATGCGCAAGCAAACAACATGCGCAGAGGTGCATGAGAACGAAGCAATTGCACGCGTGTATGCTCACATTTGCAAACTAGTAGGGAAGGTAAATAAATCCTACCTATGGAAAAACTGTTTGCCTATTGAGGAAGGCTATTGATCAGAGTCCCAGCCATGATAGCAATAACACTTAAGATTTATATACCACTTTGCAGTGCTTTACAGCCCTCTCTAAGCTGTTTACAGAGTCAGCATATTGCCCCCAACAATCTGGGTCCTCATTTTACCCACCTCGGAAGAATGGAAGGCTAAGTCAACTTTGAGCCGATCAGGATTGAACTTCTGGCAGCGGGCAGAATTAGCCTGCAATACTGCATTCTAACCACTGCGCCACCACGATGTTGAACATAGCTATCCCAGTGATAAAATCAATGGAAATACAGAGCTGGAGGTCTTGGAGTTGGAAGGGACTTTGGGGGTCTTCTAATCCAACCTCCTGCCCAAGGCAGGAGTCCTTATACCATCCTGGACAAATGGTTATCCAATCTTTTCTTGAAAATCTCAGGTGATGGAGCACCCACACCTCTCAGAGGTAACCTGTTCCATTGATAAATTGATTCTGTTAACGTAAATATTTTTTTGTTTTGTTTTGAGCTATTCACTCCTTGAGAATTATGAGCCATGCATTCAGTATAGCTAGGGCATCTCTAGATTTACAACCATTTTTTGACTAAAACATATGAAGAACAGTTGCACAAATTGGGTATGTCTAGTGTAATGAAAAGAAGGGCCAGGAGCAGTGGTGGGATTCAAGTAATTTAACAACCGGTTGTCTGCCCTAATGATTTCTTCCAGCAACCAGTTTGCCAAATTGCTCAGAAAGTTAACAACCGGTTCTCCCGAAGTGGTGTGAACTAATCAAGGAGAGAAGCAACCTAGAACTAAGGAGAAATTTCCTGACATTGAGAACATGGAACAGCTTTTCTTTAGAAGTTGTGGGTGCTCCAACACTGGAAGTTTTAAAGAAGTGATTGGACAGCTATTTGTCCAGAATCCTTGAGCAGGAGATGGATTTAGAAGATCTCCAAGGTTGCTTCCAACTCTTGTTATCTGTTCTGTTATCTAACTCAGTGTTCCTCAAATTTGGTAACCTTAAGTTGAAGTGGACTTCAACTCTTAAAGGTGCCAAGTTTGGGAAACAATGATCTAACTCATTATAGTCGTTAAGCAAATCATGCAGTCTTTAAACAAAACATTTTAAGCATATCCACCATATCTAGCGTGTGTTCTTTGCCATTTCCTGCCAGAGTCACATGACACTCAGATGGACGGCATTTAAATTTAATAAATAAACTAAAATCCTGTAACGAATTATGGTCACATATTTAGGAGCTGCCTATCTCACTTGCAGAGGGACTCTGGATAGTTTAGAAATAAAATTGCACTCTTTAATATGAAAGAGCTTTATTATTAAACGCATGTGGAATTATCATATTGTCTGCATTCAGTTTGATTTTAAATAAATTTAAAGTTTTGCTTTGGCTGGCCTTACTTCTTTTCTTATACATGCACCCACTCCCTGAATGCCATTCAAAAGACTCTTTTTGAAGAGAAGGTAGGGGCTTGGGGGATCCTCCAGAAGTATGGCAGCAAAAGTATGGTTAAATAGGAAAGATGTAGACAGAGACAAAGACCCAAAGCAGAAGTTTGGGTGGCAAGTCAAAAAACGAATAAGAATTGAAATACTAAAGTGGGCAAGAGATGATGGTTAAAAAGGGAATTTTGTTTAAATAAGATTGGCTTCATTGAGAGCTAGAATAGAGGCAGAAACAAGATCAAAGGGGAATAGATAGATAGATAGATAGATAGATAGATAGATAGATAGATAGATAGATAGACAGACCGACCGACCGACCGACCGACCGATTGGTACTGGGCTCTTCCTAAATAAATGATGGGCATCCTGATTTTTCAGGCACTTTTGACCTTGTATCTCCACCTTTGGAAAATTTATTTTGAACTAGGTGAGATTTAGTTTTGTCCAATGAATTCAACTGCCAGACCCCAAAGCCATATCATCACCATTTTCAATACCCTCTCCTCATTGTCTTTTCCTCAAGGAGCAATCCACATTTTTTCCTTCTTTTTATTAAAAGTAATTGCATTTTTTTCTTTAATTGAAGCAGTCATTTAGCCATAAATGCAAACTCCATCCACTTCTGCAGCCATTCATCCATTGTGGGAATTCAAGTGTCCATTTTTGTGCATAACGTACCATATTTTTCAGTGTATAAGACGCACCCCCCCCCGAAAAGTGGGTGGAAATGTCTGTGTGTCTTATACAGCAAATGTTGCCGAAGCCCTGCCCACCCATCGGCCCCCACCCTTCAACCTCTGCCTCCCAGCAATTTGCCTCCTTGCAGCAAACAGCCTGGTCAGCTTCAGCAAAGCCTGATTTAGCCTGAGCAGCTGATTGGCAGTTTGATCTGCCTCCCGGAATACCACCAACCAGCTGTTCCAGGCTGCAGGGATCACCACCGCCATTGCTGCCCATTGCCACTGCCGTTGCCACCTATCGCCGCCTCATCACACCCCATTTTCGGCCTCCGTGTGCACCATTTTGGCCCATTCCAGGCAGACGTCACTGCCTATCCCAGCCACCTAGGAATGGGCCAAAAATAGGATGCGCAGAGGCCACAAATGGGGCGCAGGTAGGCGGTGATAGGTGGCAGCAGCGATGGGCAGTGGCAATGGCAAACCTCGCAGCCTGGAACAGCTGATAGATGGTATTCCGGGTGACAGATCCAATCACCAATTAGCTGCTTGTGCTAAATGAGGCTGTGCTGAAGCTGACCAGGCTGTTTGCTGCAAGGAGACAAATTGCTGGGAGGCAGAGGCAGATTTTTTTTCTTGTTTTCCTCCCCAAAAGCTAAGTGCGTCTAGTCTGGAGTGTCTTATAGTCCGAAAAATACAGTAATCCACATTTTTTTTAAAAAATCTAGTGTGCAACATGCTGGGTTGTTGTTGACACTGCTATTTTTCCAAATAGCATAAATCTGGGAAAATAGGAATGGTGAATCTCTAGGTTTGCTATGATAATGTGGGATAAAATGCTTTTTGCACTAAGGAAACTACACAAAAATGCTTAATAAGTGGAAATGACGTCATGTATACACAGGTAGTCCTTGACTGACAACCGCAACTGAGCCCTAAATTTCTGTTGTTAAGCGAGACATATGTTAAGTGAGTTTTCCCCCATTTTTGTGACCTTTCTTGCCACAGTTGTAAAAAGAATCATAGCGAAAATATCTTATATTCTTTTCTTCTACTTATATTCAAGAAGTATATTCAGATAAGAATAAGTATTATAAGTAGTAGTAACACGGTTGTTAAGCGAATTTGGCTTCCCCATTGACTTTGCTTGTCAGAAGGTTGCAAAAGGTGATCACATGACCCCGGGAAACATGCAACAGTCATAAAAACATCCTAGTTGGCAAGCATCCAAATTTTGATCACGTGACCATGGAGATGCTGCAATAGTCGTTAAGTGTGAATGCTAGTCAGAAGTCACTTTTTCAGTGCCGTTGTAACTTTGAACAGTTGTAAATCAAAGTCTACCTGCAACATAAATATTACTGTTTTGAGTGAACGAAAGGCATTCAATATTTCATTTTGTAATTTTGGTGTTAAAAGCAAGGCACAGTGGCAGTCGCTTTACTTGAGAAATGGAGTGTGAAGAACTGGAGTTGTGTATTAGTGCAAACACTGTTGACCATAGGTTAGGCAACCTGCTGGAGTTATTTGAAAACGTTCCCACTTTAGGGATTAGATGGACACAGTCACTGTCCAACTTATCCCAAATGTTCCGATACAGATGGTAGGCTCTTCAGTTCCTATTACAGATGCCTGCAGTTGTTTGATCATGCTAAAACTGCACCTGTGAGCAATTTATATATAATATCTATGATGCAGCAGAAGACAAAGGAAGTCTAAACAATTTGCAGAACCCCGAAATTTTATTCCTTTGATTTGGAGATAAGATTAAAATAAAGATATTGTCATTGTTTTTAGATGTTTCCGGGTTGATTTTAAATTCCGTCTGAAGAAATGGACAGCAAAATATCGGTAAATTTTATTGCAGTTTTCAAAAGAAATAATTCAATTTGTTCCTGACTTTGTCATGAAAGTTAGCTGGATGACTTTGGACCAGTGCCTCTCTTCCAGCCCAGCCCAACTCACCTCACAGGGTGGTAGTTGTGGGGAAAATTTGGGGCAGAAGGAATGTGATGTATCTTCTCTGCCTTAAGTTACTTATAAAATCATAAAGTAGATTTTTTTTTAAAAAAAAACCCCACCTTTATCATAATGAGAAATTGATAAATCCCATCTCTTGCGGGGAGCCAATACTGCTCATTTATCCATGCCTGCACCTGTATTGATATAATAATTAGGAGAACTGGAGTGACAAAAAAAAAATAATAATCCTATAAACCACAGTTGGAAGAGTCCCAAAATGTTGGGCCTATTTACACCTTGTCTCAAAAGAACAACTCTATGGGCAAGGGCCTTCAAATGAAGAGCGAGATATGAATAATTGCGTTCCCGTCCCATCCGGAGGGCTGTGGATTACGAAGATTATAGTGTCTAAATATTGATGGTTTGGGTTTTTGAGGCAAACATCAACCTGGAAGCAATCCCAGGAATAAGAAATTTTTACGTCTCTTGTCAGAGTGAGGTTTGCAAGCTCTCTTCGGTTGTCCCAAAGGGGCTATCATTATAACAAGGAACTGTTTGCAGTAATAAGTGGCAGTATTGACAGACTTCCCCAGCCGTTTGCTCAAGAGAGCCGGTGTTAACTCTATCAAATCCTAATATTTTAAGACTGCTGATCTCCACACCCCAGAGACCTGACTACAAGAGGCCTTGCCAGGGTTTGCAGTAGCTTCCCCTAGCTCATTACTCCAAACTCCCCAAGTTGAAATGCTACATTTAAAATGCTGATTATTATTATTATTTTTTAAAGACCCCTAACAATGATAATGTGCGTCATCAACTGAAATGTTTTTCTGGATCATTTGTGTGTGTGTGTGTGAGGAAGAATCTTTTTTTGCAGTCTACGAAGTTACATTAAAAAAAAAAAACCGTCTTATCGAGAATTCTCTGCATGCCACAATAGAGGCGAAGGCATTAATCTTAAATGGATACTTGAATGCAGCCATGTTGATTTAAATGACTTGTTCAATGAAGTGTCATAGGAGTGAAGTATAAAACATTTCCCTAGAGGTGCAGAGGGGGAGAGAAAGCTGCTGAAGTGTGCCCTTACAATGACCTAAAGATCTGTCTCCAGGGCAGTTTTTAAGCTTGCCTCGAGGTCAGCCGGTTTGGTCTAGTGGTTAAGGCACCAGGCTAGAAAGCAGGAGACCGTGAGTTCAAGTCCTGCCTTAGACATGAATGCCAGCTGGGTGACTTTGAACCCTCAGCCCAATCCTCAGCCCAACCCATCTCACAGAGCTGTTGTTGTCTGGAAAATAGAAGAATGAAGGTGTGTTAAATACGTTCTTGGCCTTGAGTTATTTGTGAAGGCAATAAAAGTGGGATATGAATGAATGAAATGAATGAATGAAATGAATGAGGAAGTTACTCAAAGAAATCAAGACGGTATCTATGATTGCACAATCAAAGTTCACCCCACCCTTTTAACATAGTGCTCATATGATGCTTATTTATTTACTTACTTACTTACTTACTTAAGAAAAATTATATTGGCGCCTATTCGCACATGGCAATTTGAGGCGGCTTACAAGAATATAAAAACCTCATATAAAAACAATAAAACGAATAAAAGAGAATCATATAATAAATTAATAAAATAATATAATATAACAACCCCCAACCCCAGCGACAGCACATCACATGAGCCATTTAATGGGCTCTATCCCACTCAGCCTTCAATCATGTGGTTTCGTATGGAGGCAAAAGAGACTATATTATTTTTATTTATTATTTTATTATATATTTAGTAACAGCACTTCCTCTTATCCGTGTAAGATAATTTACATTTCATCAAACCAATCGCTGGCATCTGGTGGACTTCTTCCCAAGAATGCATAACTATCTTTTTTTTTCATCACAGTCCAGGCAGAATGATCTAAAATTCTTCCTAAATAGATAACTTCCAAAAGTTAGGAATATTTATTTACATAAATAAAACATTGATTTTGTTTCTACATTCCTTAATCCAAACCATATAAACAATATGGCATATGCAGGCTGGGGAATTCTGGGAGTTGAAGTCTACACATTGCCAAACTTGAGAAACATTGGCCTACTGATATAAGGTTGAGTGAATTTGACATTGTCAGGAACTTCAAAGAGGTAAAAATGCTGGCTATCAAAACATCCCTTAACTAACTTGAGTCAATGTGTTTTGAGAAACAAAATATAAGTTATTTTTGAGAAACAAAATATTTACAGTTAAGTTAAATCAAAGCTCAGGCATTTGAATATATTTTACTGCATTTATTTCACAGAACACATAATTGAATTGGGGAGTGGGGAGCTTAGGGATAAATCCTTCCCTTCTCTTTCTATTCTGTATCATGTCTGATAATTCTTAGACCTTCCCTTCTGTGTTTGTATCCAGGGATGGGATTGAAAAATTTTAGCAGCCGGTTCTCTGCCCGGTTGCTGGGTGGGCGTGGCTATGGGGGCATGGCCTAGACAGGTTCCTGCACCATGGTGGGGGAGGGGGCAAAAACACCCCCAGGCTCTGGAGGCTTTCCTCAAGCCTCCTGGAGGGTGAAAGCGGCCTCCCCTGGGCTCCGGAGGCCCTCCAGAGGCCGGAAATGAGCCCATCTCCGGACTTCCAGTACTTTTGGTAGGTCTGTTTTTCGCCTTCCCAGAGCCTCCGGGCGGGCCCTACATTTACCTGGTATCCGAAATGGACCATGTAGAGACTCCTGGGATGGGCGGGGAGGGGTGGGCGGAGTCAGCCGGTCCTTGCAACTACCGGTTTGGCGAACCAGATTAAAATTAACATCCGGTTTTCCCAAACCGGCTGAATCCCACTCCTGTTTCTATCTCTTGTTAGGCAAATAACTACCATTTACCATAGGGGTAATTTAAAACCGACAAAAATGGTGGAAGATTATATTTTAAAAATTAAATAGGGAAGGAGAGACTCTTAGAAAAGAAATGCTAGGAACATAATCCTTTTCCTGGGGGAACTCTGTCCTGATTGTAACTTTACCCTTCATAATTTTGCAGCACTACATTCAGATTTAATGAAAATCTTTACTAAATACCTGTGCTCTAAAGATATTAGAAACGCATAAACGCATTTCACTGCTCTCGTGTCTTCTACCCTGTAACGTCAATAGGAAGATCTCACTGAAGACCCCTATCAATAGGCATAATTTGGCCTTCTGGTTATTATACCGTTGCAGATATGTTATATGTAGCTCTTCCTACTTAGGCAGAATATCCCTTACCCAACTCACATCTAACCAACAGGGAGTACCTTAATGAATAGAGTGCTAAACGGAGATAGAGTGGCAGCTCGCTGGACTTCAATGTCAAACAGCTTTTGTATTTGCCAATACTTTATACTCAACTGTAAGTCACTAGAAGCAATGTTTGGGTAAACAAGGCATTTAAAAACATTATTCACCGAACCGCCATTGAAAGAGTGTAAGAATTCTTCATGAGAATTAGAAGCCGACAATAGGAAGAAATATTGCTTGAAGTAATCTGGCTTCTGATTTGTTTGTTTTAAGTCAGCCTGGTCACGTTCTGCTGCTTTCTCTATTGCTCGTGGCTTTAATTCGTTGTCATTTTAAGTACTTTAATTAGGTTTCCCCTTTATTGATTTAATAAGGTATTGCGTTGTTTCAGACATAACACTTCACAGCATGTAAATTTATTTCTACTCTAATAACTTCCTCAACTGGAATATACTTAGACGACACAATTGTGTGGTAATGTTGCTCAGGAATCTGGAAAGATTATAAGTTTGTGGTTGGTTGGTTTCTATTTCTTCCCCTTTTTGCTGGACATCAGAAGTTGACTTTGTTAAATTGGTTAGTCTTTGGAGGTTTTTTAATAGAAGCAGAATGGGTCACCCATCTTCCCTCTCCCTTCCTTTTTATTTGTAGCCACAAACATTGAATTGTTATTAGTTGCCTCTAGCATTTACATCCTCCTTTATATGTGCTGTTTTAGAACATGTAAATTTATATACTCCCTCGGGAAATTCCTATACTGTATGTTTCCTATTATGTTCTCTTCCCCCACCTCTCAATACAGAATAATAGAGTTGGAAGGGACCTTGTAGGTCATCTAGTCCAACCCCCTGTTCAAGCAGGAGACCCTATAGTATTTCTGACAAATGGCTGTCCAAGGGGCCAATCTCTTCTTTAAGCCTCCAGTGATGGAGCAGCCATAACTTCTGAAGGCAAGCTGTTCCACTGCTTGATTGTTTTCACTACCAGGAAATTTCTCCTTATTTCTAGGTTGAATCTCTCCTTGTTCAGTTTCCATTCATTATTCCTTGTCTGGCCTTCAGGTATTTTGGAAAATAGCTTGACCCCTTCCTCCTCTCTGTGGCAGCCCCTCAAATATTGGAAGACTGCTATCCTGTCTCCCCTGGTCCTTCTCTTCACTAGACTAGCCATGCCCAGTTCCTGCAACCGTTCATCCTATGTTTTCGCCTCCAGTCCCCTAATCATCTCGGTTGCTCTTCTCTGCACTTTTTCTAGAATGTCAACATCTTTTTTATAGTGTGGGGACCAAAACTGGATGCAGTATTCTAAGTGAGTTTTAATTCTTATCAAGACTTTAGTGAGTGGTATTAGTACCTCACGTGATCTTGATTCAGTCCCTCTGTTAATGCAATTTAGGATTGCATTGGTCTTTTTGGCTGCTGCTGCACACTGCTGGCTCGTATTTAATTGATTGTTGACTAGGATTACAAGATCCCTCTTGCAGTCACTGCTATTAAACCAGGTTTGTCTGTGTGTGCCTAGCGCACTTAAAACAAAAGGCCTTTGTAAATTGAAGTTATTGGGAGCTTGGAGCTGATCTTATGAAAATGGCATATTGCTGCTTTTATATCGTTCCATCCCACATATGACTAAATAGAATTAGGTGGACCAACATAATAACAATAATAACCACCATTCTGCCTTAGTCAGATATTAATTCTATTTTTCACAATATCCAATTTTTTGTATGTCAACAGGTGAGATGAATTTGTAAGCAATATTTTCCAATGAATCTTTGAGGTAGCCCAAAGGTGGAGTGGATATTATTTTTTTATTTTTTAAAAAAACATTTAATTTTATGTGAGTAATTTTTGGGTATATGATCTTTATCCCAGTAATAAATGAATAGTCATGCATGCTTGTCTGTGTCCATGATGACCTATTGATCATTTAGTTCTTCAAGCTTGAGAGATACACTAACCATGGTTAATGACAGATTAGCCCATTATAATATTATTTTTCAAAAATTTTGCAAGCCTCTTGTAGTGTTATCGATCCTATCATCTATGGCTAGTCTGCTTAGGTGCTCACATTTATTACTACTTAAGTCTTCTATGTTCAGTTGCAAAATATGGATCTAGGGTCCAATACCTTTTGACAGTGAGTTCTTAAAAGAGCTGTTGTAATGTAATTGCTGTAATTTTTGACCGTCAGAGATGCAATATCCAGTTTGGTCACTATGTGTGTAGACCAGGGGTGTCAAACTTGATTTCATTGAGGGCTGCATCAAGGTTGTGTTTGACCTCGGGGGACAAGGGTGGGTGTGACCAGAATGGGTATGGTCAGCTCAATGTCACTCATGTCGGGGGCACCTGTGGCGGCCCATGCCTTCTGCCAGCAAAAACCGGCTCCTGAACTCCATTTCTGGCTGTGACGGCCTCCTACAACCCTCCCACCTGAGCTCCGTTTTCACTGGCAGAGGGTTGTAGGAGGCCATCACAGCTGGAAACAGAACTCAGGAGCCCATTTTCGCTGGTAGAGGCACCGCGGGCCGGTCCCTCACTGTTTCCAGGATGGCCACATGGGCGAGATCTAAGCACCCCGTGGGCCAGCCCTGGCTCCTGGGCCTTAAGTTTGACACCCCTGGTGTAGACTTTTAGCTGCTTCGTTAGAATAGAACATTGCCCGGTCTATACAATCATGGAAGTATTCTATGCTTCATATCCCATACTTACATTCACAAAAATGTAGATTTCTGTGTCAATGCAAGATTCCTAACTTATTTTTGGTTTGCGTTCCTTTAGGACCTGGGCATAGCAACATGAACATTTGTGATCAACATGGTCAAATTCACATTAATTTTGTCTAACTGAACCCTGTTGAGGTCAGATACGTATTGTGTGAGAAAAAGTATTTTGATAAGAAGTTGTACCACCTAAAGGGGAAGAAACAAATTATAGGCTTTCTTGAGAAAGTCAAATGTGGTGCATTACAATTTGTTTTCACAACTGGTGTTTTTGAAACCGCTATCATTTTCTTTACCTAAATTACAATTAAAGCTTGATTACCTGTGAGCGTTATTGTCTCTGCATAAACATGTAGGGGTATTTTTTCCCCTTTGAAATGGGGTGGGTTTTTTTTTTTTTTTTTGTAGATTTTGCATTAAGAAGGAAGAGAAAATAACATTTCTTTGAATGAGTTGTACTGATTTTTCTTTTTTGCATAGAAGATTATTTATTGCAGCCAACGTGTTGACATGCTATAAACTGTTTCTTTTCTTTTTTTAAAAAAAAGACTAATAAGGTTAATTGTCATATGAACCCTCCCTCTGTAGTTTGCAATCTGCAAGCTTTGATTGTTTCTCCTGGGGAAATTCTGCCCAGATGGCATTTTCCTCAAGGCCCTGACCCACACGGGGCCTGCGGAGATGGAGAACAAGGTGCTTCTCCACAGACTAATTAATTTACTATTATAGCACCTGTTCCTGAATAGATAGAGCTGGAAAGAAAAACAGTCCCTTGGCACAGTGGTAGACTCACTGGTAAATGGATTTGAGCTGATTATATTAAGCCAACACTTTGATCATCTAAAGGCATTAAGATGGCAATATGTTTTTGCTGGCTGTTGCCTTCCATATGAGTGCTGTTTGTATAATTAGAAGTGATCAGGAAGGGGAAAGAAGACTCCAGTAAATAGCTTAAAAAAAAAACACAACACTACGCCAAATTGAAAAGAATTTCCTTGGCTTTGTAAAATGCAATCATGTTTCGCTATTGCCTGTGTAAGGATGCCCTTTTGGAAATCATATTTCTAGGTGCTGTTACCAAAGCCTACTCAGCTGGGAATGGATCCCTCAAAAAAGTGCACCTTCCATTCACAAATGTTTGCTTCTTGACGTGGCTGTGAACATTTTGCAGAGGTGCTCCTAGTAGCTAGCAGTGAAATGTGAAATGTTCTTAGTGCCTTCAGTAAAAATGGACTTTCAGCACTTCTTATTGCTACGTGTTGTCCTTCAACATTGCAAGGATACGTTTAGCGCCTCATTTACTCAATGGGCTGCTCTTACCTGTGACTTAAATGAGTTGCTTATAGATATGAATGGGGCAGTATAGTTAAGCACATGAAACGTAAGAGTTGGAGGTCTTCTAATCCAATTTCTAGTTCAACTCTCTGCTCGAGCATGAGACCCTATACCATTTCAGACAAATGGCTGTCCAGTCTCCTCCAAAAAGCCTTCAGTGAGGGGGCAACCATAACTTTTGAAAGTAAGCTGTTCCACTGGTTTGATTGTTCTCACTGTCAGGAAATTTCTCCTTAATTTTCAGTTGTCCTTGACTTACAACCCTAATGGATACTGTCCACTGCAGTCGTTGTTGTTAGTTGCGAAGTCATGTCTGACCCATCATGACCCCATGGACAATGTTCCTCCAGGCCTTCCTGTCCTCTACCATCCTCTGGAGTCCATTTAAGCTCATGACTACTGCTTTGGTGATTCCATCCAGCAACCTCATTTTCTGTCGTCCCCTTCTTCTTTTGCCCTCCATCTTTCCCAACATTAGGCTCTTCTCCAGTGAGTCCTTCCTTCTCATTAGGTGGCCAAATATTTGAGTTTCATCTTCAGGATCTGGCCTTCTAAAGAGCAGTCAGGGTTGATCTCCTCTAGGGCTGACCGGTTTAATCACCCTGCAGTCCAAGGGACTTGCAGGAGTCTTCTCCAGCACCAGAGTTCAAAGGCCTCAATTCTTTGGCACTCAGCCTTCCTTACAGTCCAGCTTTCACAGCCATACATTGCAACTGGGAAAACCATTTTTTGCAGTCATAAGTCATGATAATTATGAAGAGACTGTCAGTCAACTGCCGTTGATCTCGCTTTGCGATCTGACGAGATCTGGCCATGAAAGATGTAAATGGGTTTTAATGTTTTTAATGTTTTTAATTTTTAAGTGTTTTTATAGTGATTTTTTGAGTGTATTGTGAGCTGCCCTGGGTCTTCAGAGAGGGGCGGAATATAAATTAAATAAATAAATAAATAAATAAATAAATAATGGTTGTAAGTAATGATGATTGTAAAGCAGTATATGCCTGTCCCAATGTTATGCCCGTGTTATGTGTTGTTCATTATATGAACCAATTGTTCATTCTTGGCTG
Source organism: Masticophis lateralis (assembly GCA_030761175.1). Taxonomy (NCBI): domain Eukaryota; kingdom Metazoa; phylum Chordata; class Lepidosauria; order Squamata; family Colubridae; genus Masticophis; species Masticophis lateralis. The sequence goes on along the minus strand of JAUDYJ010000005.1, from coordinate 11,402,817 downwards.
GTTTTTGCCAAAAACCAGAAACAAATGCCAGTTTTCAGCAAAAATGTCCTAAAATGCTATCATGTGACTGTTAGATGTCGCAGACAGCTAAATAAATGTGCCCCAGCTGCTGAGTGACAAAAATGCAGTCACACGACTTGTGTGTGTGTGTGGGGGGTGGAGTGGCCCTCAGAATTTCAGAACCAAGTCATAAGCATCCCTGAGGAAAGTCATAACTCCGAATGGTAGCCAAGCGACCTGTCGTAAATCAAGGACTACCTGTACTTTACTTAACCTACCTATCCTTTGTTAAAACATTTTCGTAAAAGTCATATATCCACATTGACCTGGATGCATAATGTTTCTTTTTTCTTTCTCTTCTTTGATTAAATAAAAAAAATTCAGCCAAAGGCTCTAGTCCCATGATGGTGAACCTATGGCACGTGTGCCAGAGATGGCACGCAGACCCCTCTCTGCTGGCACGCGTGCCGTCGCCCCAGGTCAGATCTCCGTGACGTTTCTTTTGTGAGCTTCTGTTTCCCTGCAAATTACAAAACAGAAGCTCACGAAAGAAAACGATCTTACCTCTTGCCCCGCTGGCAGTGTTGTGATGCCCCACCTCCCGCCAGCCAGCTGGTCTTTGGGTGTCTGCTGTGCATGTGCGCAGGTCAACGCGCACATCCATGTGCATGTCTATGCATGCGCTCTTTTGCACACGCGCCTTTCAGTTTGGGCCAGTGGTGGGTTGCTACTGGTTCTCCCCGGTTCTTGCAAATCGGTAGTGGAAATTTTGAGTAGTTCGGAGAACCGGTAAATACCACCTCTGCCTGGCCCCATCCCCAATCTATTCCCTGCCTCCTGAGTCCCAGCTGATCGGCTAGAAGGAAAAAAACTTTAAACTCTTGCCGCGGCACTTCAAAGGGCTGCGCTACAGCTGATCAGCAGTAAAAGGCAGTGTGGTGGTAGACAAGTGTGCTCCAAAAACAAATGGGTAGACCAGTACATCTCTGCAAGCAGTTAAAAGCCTGGTAGACCAGTACCTCTGCTAAATCCTAAAGATTTGTCATGACCATCAAACCACACTCACAAAATAAGCCATGCCCACAGAACCGGTAGTAAAAAATTTTAGAATCCACCCCTGGTTTGGGCATGTCTGCGCATGCAGTTTGGGCACTCGGTATATAAAAGGCTTGCCATCCCTGCTCTAGTCCAGTGATGATTAACCTTTTTGCCATCACGTGCCAAAAGCGGGGGGAGCGCGGTGGGGTCACACGCATGCGTGCCCACATCCATAATTCTATGCGCCCTCCCCCCCATGCTTTTGGCAAGCGATGGCACGGTGGGCCCGGTTGGCCTGTTTTTGGTCTCCCCAGGCTCCAGAGCCTTTCTAGGAGCCTGGGGAGGGAAAAAATGGCCTTCCCTACCCCCCCCCCTCAGAGGCCCTCCGGAGGCCGGAAACAGTGTGTTTCCTGACTTCTGGTGGGCCCAGAAGGCCCGAAAATCAGCTGGCTGGTGCACACATGTATGCTGGAGCTGAGCTCGCGTGCCCACCTATATGGCTCCGCGTGCCACTTGTGGCACCCGTGCCATAGGTTTCCCATCATGGCTCTAGTCCCTTGGTTTTATACATGTTATTGTTGATTTCTGCATCCTATGTTTCTTTTAACATAGCCTCACGTATATACAATAAGCCACAAATTATAACTTACCAACCGTAATGGCTGATATCCACACATCACCCTAAGTCAGAACCAAGCCGATCTTGTGATTGGTTAGTATGATATGGGAACCTGTTTCTTTCTGATAAACCTTGGAGTTTGTCATTCTGTTTAATTAGAAATGTGAGCTTCGTTTTTTTTTTTTTTTGGTCTGAGTTTACTTTCCCACACTTTACCTCTCTATGGGACTAGCGTAATATCTAATGTTACCTGAGTGCTAAGAATTCACTTAGCTTCATTTCAGTACAAGATTTTGCAGACTGCCGTGATGGAACGGTGCAATTAGATTTTATTTTTAATGTGACAAAATCCCAGTCATCTTGGGACAATTCTTCTGAAAGGCGTGACACCCAATTGATGTAAACAGAATTCTGTCAGAACAGCCTTGCTTCTCCCATTTATCTCTGTATCTTCATTAAGACCCCTGCATTTCTTTTAATCATGCCTTTGGGAAGTAAACAGTTAATATCTCTTTGCGGCGAGAAAAGATAACCTTTTGGAATGAGACCTGAGCAAGAAAGCAGGTTTCAATTAAAGATTGATCGAAGAGTAGCAGGCAGTAGCAAATCACTGTGTAAACAATGCCTGATTGTAAATGGATTTACGATGTGTTAATCTGCACTCACTTTCACTTCATTGCTGTTTGAATTTCCCCAAAGGATTAGGTGCCATTTTATTGGGTTTACACGATGACAGTAATGTTATTTCCTTTTTTCAAATGAATACTGTTAGGGGTTTTTTCCCTCCCTTTCATATTTATTTAAGAGTACAAGAGACTTCCAGCTTTAAAATAACATTGATTGACATAATAGTTTATTGGTTAAAACTGTTTTTAATTAAAGTCTTGTTGAATGGTGGTGTCTTTGCCCTCCTCCCATTGGAAGGCTAGAGAATAATTTATTACCTAACATTTTACTAGATGAACTGCTTTTTTTTGGGGGGGGGGGGGGAGGGTTGCCAGCATTCAAACCCACAAGCAATTTCATCCTAGTTACAAGTAGAGAATTTTTTTAAAAAAAAGATTCAAAGTTCACATGGCCAGACGTTATGGTTTGAATATTTGGAGAACAAAGGATATATTTGGTGTATTGCGACTGGGAACTCTACGATGGAAAAAAAAAACCTCCACAATGTTTGAGAAAGAAATGTTGAACTAAATGTAAAACATACAAATGGACCATTTAGATTAGTAAATTGGCATGATTGACAGGAATCCAACAGTTTAAGAACCAAAACATCCTGTCCATTCAATGCATAACACAAGGCACAGAAAAAATACACCCACCCTACTGCCTACAATATAATACCAACAGAATGTTTTAAAAAATTGAATTGAGGTTCATTAAAACAAGAACCCAAATATCTAAAATGGGCAGTTTCCTCAAAGGAAAGCTCTTCTAGAAGGTTACTGATGAAGAACAGATGGTCCAAAAATTTCAGCTCTGTTTGTATGCTTTTTTTATCCCAATTAGATGTAATTTTAAGTGTTGATAGATGATGGAAAGTGCCCCAAAACTGATCTCAGTAAGATTATATAAAGAGTTCACTATGTGTACTATGAACAATTTTTTTAGATTAATCAGTTTTTCTAGATGGTTCTGGATCTCAATAATATGAGACACCAAGGAAAACAAACTTTCTATCCATTATCTCCAAATTCTTTATAATTTTACAAATTTATATGGTGCCTATCCTTTCTTTATTTACATTTTTATCTTGGTAGTCCGTAGCAGATCCACTCCTAGTATAGATTCCCCCCACCCCGTCTCTCAGTCATTCTCATTGTCCTTTTTTACACCATGTCCAACTTTAGAAGATCCTCTTATATCATAAGGTAAAAGTAAAGGTTCCCCTCGCACATATGTGCTAGTCATTCCCGACTCTAAGGGGTGGTGCTTATCTCCATTTCAAAGCCGAGGAGCCTGCACTGTCCGAAGACGTCTCTGTGGTCATGTGGCCGGCTTTGACTAAACGTCAAAGACTCACGGAACACTGTTCCCTTCCCACCAAAGGTGGTCCCTATTTTTCTACCTGCATTTTTGACGTGCTTTTGAAGTGCTAGATGGCAGAAGTTAGGATAAGTAATGGGAGCTCACCCCGTTACGTGGCAGTAGGGATTCGAACTGCTGAATTGCTGACCTTTCGATCGACAAGTGCAGCGTCTTAGCCACTGAGCTTATAGCTATATACACGCACATACACATACATCTATGTAAAGATACGATTCTGAAGTCATTGTAAGGAGTGACAATTCCTATATTTTGCCTAGACACTTCAGGACTGTTGTATTTTGGATACAACAATCCAGATGACCCTTAGATAACAGTAAAGAGTTCATGTTTTGTGATTCTCTTTGCTGTCACTTAGAGGCTATGTGGACGTTCATAAATCAGGTCATCCGATATTTACTGAAGGACTTTTGGACATCCTATTTTAAAAAATGACCCAAGAAACTTGTTACTTGAAACTTAAACCATTTCATGACATGCGGTTTACCAAGGTCATGATAATTCATTCAGGCACAATGGGCTTCCTACCACCTTGATGGAATATAGGGGAAAAAGTCTGTAATTTTCTACATTTAACAGATTAGCAGAGTTGGAAGGGACCTTATAAGTCATCTAGTCCAACCCCACCCTCAGGCAGGAGACCCTAGACCATTTCTGACAAATGGCAGTCCAATCTTTTCTTGAAAGTCTCAAGTGATGAAGCTCCCACAACTTCCGAAGGCAACTTCTGTTCTATGGGATGATTGTTCTCACTGTCAGAAAGTTCCTCCTCATTTCTAGGTTGAATCTCTCCTTGGTCAGTTTTGATCCATTATTCCTTGTCTGGCCTACAGGTGCTTTGGAGAAGAGCTTGGCCCCCTCCTCTCTGTTCCTTACATCACCTACATTTTCCGTATTTTTAATCTAGATTCTGGTCTTCAGGACCAGCACAAAGAAGGCATTAGGACTGCTTGCTTATCATTTCCCAACTCCATAGTTTTGACCATCATTACTTCTATTCTGCTCTAGTTCATCTTAATAGCCGTGTCTACTGAAAGCAATATTGCCTCATTCACAGCCAGTGACAGCTGGTGCCCCATAGGCCTGGTGGAGCCATGTCTCCAGTCAAGGTAAATGGAATCAATTAATAATAGTAGTGGAAGCTGCTGGAAGAACTATTCAGTTACAATTTCCCTCCCATCCTCCTTTCTCGTCTTCTTTTGTAAAGACTCAAAGGAGCTTAAAAATGCATTACAGCCGCAACTATTTGCTCATCTAAGTAAACTGAAAAATAGACTTTTCCCTTAGTCCCATTGATTTTCATGCTGTTATGGTTGACCCACGTGGCAGAGAAGTTGCGTGCTTTCACCCTGTACACAGGATCTGTCAAGATTGTGAAAGTATTAGGTTTTTAATTGTTCTAATAGCACCGCACAGAATAATACCCAGGACCTGATGTTGCTACAAAGAGGAGAAGGAGGGAGAGAAGGAGGAGATGATAGATAATGAGTTGCTGAAGAAAAGATGAAGAAGACGGACTTTTTATAGCTAAGCCTCTCAAATGTTTTCTATCTTGAAAAATAATAGCTCATAGTTCCTGCGTGACGATGTATTTTCTCTCTGTTTTAAAGATTACATCTAGGTATATGTCAAGGATATCCTTCCACTTTTCATTTCTGGAGTTAGGAATTCTTAGAATATTCAGTGAGAAATGTAAGAAAGGAATGAAAGAATGTACGAACTTACAGAGGTTCATTTAGTGATCATTCAAAGTTACAACGGCACTAAAAAAAAGCGACTTATGACCATTTTTCACATGACCATTGCAGATTCCCATGGTCGCATGATCAAAATTTGGACGCTGGGCTACTGACTTGTATTTATGACGGCTATAGTGTCCTGGGGTCATGTGATCACCTTTTGCGATCTTCAGATAAGTCAGTGGAGAAGCCAGATTAATTTAACAACTCTGTTACTAATTTAACAACTTCAGTGATTCACTGAACAATGTGTTGCAAGAAAGGTTGCAAAACAGAGCAAAATTTACTTAACGGCTGTCTCGGTTAGCAACAGAAATTTTGGGCCAATTGTGGTCATACGTCGAGGACTATCTATATAAGAGCTTAGCATCATATTTGGCAGTTACATAAAAATGTCAAACCATTGGTTTTACCTGATATAACTGTTTTAACTCAAAACAAGGAGGATTCAACAATTAATATTAATTTGAGTTTATTTATTTAATTAGATTTGTACCTTGCTTTCCATTCAGGAGCTCAAGACGGTATACACGGCATCCCTTCTCCTCTACCTTACCCAAAACAACCCTGCAGTGTAGATTGGGTTCAGGAACAGTGACTATTCTCAAAGTCCTCAGTGAGTTTTCATGATTTAGGCTAGATTAGAAGCAATCTCTTCCTGATTCTATTTCAGTGTCTTAAGTATTACATTACGCTGGCTGCATACAAAACATCTCTTCATATTATTTCTTTGAACTTCCTGAAACAGAGATTCAGATATTATAGGCTTCCCCAGAGGTTTATAGCCTGGATTAATAGATTGCATTTAATCCTTAAATCATGTTTGACTATCAATAGCCTGTTATCTCCTCCAGTAAAGTTGCGTTGTCATATCCATCAATGCACTCTTTCTCCTCTGCTTTTTAATTTGGCTTTAGGAGCTCTTGCTTGTCTGTTAGAAATCCACTTAGTAAGCGAGTATCAAGAGTAAGCAACATCCACTGTGTGAGCAAACAAGGGGGATAAACGGGAACTTGGTGGGTGTATTTAGAATTTGAGGGGAAGACACTTTAATTTGTTTGTTGATTTCAGTGGTGGGTTGCACATTATGTTACTACCGGTTCGCTCCGCGCACGCATGCTCGGTTCGTGTGTGAGCGCACCTGGTTTGCATGGGCACCTGCCTTCTGCACATGTGCCCAGCCTTCCCTGCATGCACTTTGTTTGCGCGCCTTCCACAAATGCGGCTGGCCTCAAAAACATGTCAAAATAGGATGGCATAGAGCAGTGATGGCTAACGTTTTTGCTGTCGTGTGCCAAAAGCGGGGAGAGAGCGGGGGAATCGTGCATGTGTGTGCCCACACCCATAATTCAATGCCCACCCATGTCCCGCCCTCCCACGCATATATTCATGCTCCCCCCGTACTCTCCCCCGCTTTTGGCACATGATGACACAGTGGGCCCGTTTTTCACTCTCCCCAGGCTCCAGAGCCTTTCTAGGAGCCTGGGGAGGGCAAAAACGGCCTTCCTCAACCCCCCTGGAGGCCCTCTGGTGGTCGGATATCGTCCATTTCCCAACTTCTGGTGGGCCCAGAAGGCCCAAAAATCAGCTGGCCGGCGGAGCTGAGTGCTGGAGCTGAGCTAGGGTAACGCTCGTGTGCCCTCAGAAATGGCTCTGCGTGCCACCTGTGGCACCCGTGCCATAGATTCGCCATCACAGGCATAGAGCCTGGATGGGAAGGCAGGCCCACCCATGATTTCCGCTACCGGTTCAGGTGAACCGGTCCGAACCGGCTGAATACCACCTCCGGTTGGTTGTTCACTGGAGCACCGTGGAGATGAAGGAGTCTACTCTTGTAACTTTTAGAGCTTTTATCCTAAGGAATAAAAAATGCTGGCAGAAGCTGAAAAACTGTCATTAAATAGCAATTTTTCAAAATATTCTGACAGTGGAAATGTCTTTATTTACCTAAGACTACCATTTGGCAATTTATGCTACTGTTGCAGGGGTGGGTTGCCCCCGGTTCAGATTGGTTCGCAAGTAAAACCGGTGGGAGCCTCCACCCACTGACCCGGACGTCATCATAGGTAATCTGCGTATGTGCAGAAGCTTCTGCAGATGCGCAGAAGAGTGCATGCATACGGACGCGATGCGAATTGGTAATAAAGGTAAGTAGAACCCACCCCTGTACTGTTGCCTTAAGATTTCATCTTTGCTAGTATAGGTCATAGAATATTTTACTATATTAAATTGAATTAGTCCTTTCTCTTCATAAGAAGATGAAGGAAATACAAATTAATATTGTTTGACCTTTGAAACAAGCTTCAACATCCTGTTTTTTCAGGCCAGCAGTTTATTCTGAAACCTGTAAAATTGATGTAGCCCACAGTACTCCTAAAATGCAATTAAAACAACAGCAAAAATGTTTCATTTATCTTGGATACCTCAGATAATATTTAATAAAAGCTGGTTGCTTTGTTGCAAGATTGGATATAACAATCTTCAAATTAGGTTAATTAGAAAAGACTTATTCATAGAATTTGGGCATGTCTTACTATTGCCATATTTTCACCTAAATTCATAGTAATATTAACATAATTTTTGTTGAAGATATTAAAAATGGATACAGGCTTTTTTTAGCTTTATCCCCAATATTTGGATTATATTGGATTATAAGCCTTTAGTGCCTGGGAATCGGCAGTAGTCAAAAGCATTATCATAGAACATGAGAAAGTTAAATTTACATTTGATTGTACGTCTGACTTGGCTGGTACTGTTTGTTATCATTTGAATTAATCTTTTTCTCACCAGAGGAACAAGGGGGAAAAAAAACATTTGAGAATTTTTATTTTTAAAAAAGATTGCATTATCTATGATTCAACCTTCTGAGCTCTTTATTAAACAAACAATAACAAAAATATAAGTAACACATTACATTAGAATAGAAAAAAATGCAAAAAAATCCTGTTGGTAGTGTACAAGTATTAACAAATTACAAACAGTAGAAATTCTACGGTATAAAATTGAAAAATACTCAGTATATACATATGTATTGTAACCGGGGTTTAGAAACAATTAAGAACAAGCTTGTTTTGCAACTACTATCGCTTGGACCTGCTTCTCGTCGTTTCTTCTAACCCCACCTGGATACAGCAAGGAGGGCGTGCTCAGGTCTTTTCCATCAAACGATGAAGTCTGGATGAAGGAGTCAGGGCTTCCTTGTGGCAGCCAGCTGGAGCAGCATTCTTCCAGGAGTCCTGATAAACCCTGGCCTTGTTAGCCTTTTCTAAAGGACTGAAAACATGGCTACCCTCTCCAGCAGTAGTGGGATTCAGCCGGTTTGGGCTTGTTCGGGCGAACCAGTAGTTAAATTGCTGGCTGGCCCTACCTCTCCCTGCCCTATCCAAGAATTCCCACGTGCCCCATTTTGGCTTCCAGGTAAATGCAGGAAGGCCTATGAGGCCCAAAATGGGGTGCGGGGGTGTGGCATGCCCCTCCCCGCCGTCTGTTTTTTCTCCCACGAGGCTGCAGGGAGGCCTACTAGGTGTCAGGGTTCCAAGGAACACCCCCAATGAAATAAAACTCCAAGGCCTGAGGGTACACAAAGTTCCAATTTATTAGAGCTGTCACGTTGGCACATCTGGGAAAACTCGAATCTGAAAGCTTCCAGGTTTTCCACACCCAGCTAACAGTTCACAGCCCTGCCTCACACCCACAATTTCATCACATCGTCCAATCAACTCTTCACATTCAACTGGATACAATCTCCAGACTGTCTCCAGCCAATGCAGGCAAAAGTATCCCTCAATACGGAATGTTGTTATGATTAACTATCTAATGCTCCAACAAAACCCCCTTCCCAAGTTCCCAGGCTAAAATATGTGTCAGTTAGGAAGCAAAAAAGGAAAACTGTCTTCCAAAACTGACACTAGGCCCTCCAAGACCGAGTGACTGTGGCTGCTAACGTCCCGATATAGCCAGCTGACACCATCACTGGTTATTGGGGGTGAATCATTGGCCCCCACGGAAAGGGTGCGCAACTTGGGCGTCCTCCTGGACCCACGGCTGTCTTTGGAAGATCACACGACAGCTGTGGCCAGGGGAGCTTTCTATCAGGTTTGCCTGATACGCCAGTTGCGGCCCTTTCTAGATCGGGACTCCCTACGCACAGTCACTCAGGCACTCGTCACCTCTCGCCTGGACTACTGCAATGCTCTCTACATGGGGCTCTCCTTGGGGTGCACCCGGAGGCTCCAACTAGTGCAGAATGCGGCCGCGCAGGGGATTATGGGAGCGACGGGACGCTCCCATGTGACACCTCTCCTGCGCGAGCTGCATTGGCTACCGGTGGGCTTCCGGGTGCGTTTCAAGGTGTTGGTGACCACCTTTAAAGCGCTCCATGGCTTAGGACCAGGGTACTTACGGGACCGCCTTCTGCCGCCAATAGCCTCCCACCGGCCGGTGCGTTCCCACAGAGAGGATCTCCTCAGGGTGCCGTCAGCCAGACAATGCCGGCTGGCGACCCCCAGAGGGAGGGCCTTCTCTGTGGCAGCCCCTACCCTCTGGAACGATCTTCCTCCAAAACTGAGAACAATTGCTGACCTCCGGACTTTTCGTCGGGCCCTGAAAACTCATCTCTTTCAGCTTGCTGGTCTAGCCTGACCCCGCTGAATTTTTAAGATCTGTATTATAGGGTTGGGTATTTTAAATATTTAATGGTTAATGGTTTTAATTTTTAGCCAAAGTTATATGCTTTTTTTTTAAAGAAATTGTTTAACTTTTGTGTACTATTTTTTATTTGGCTGTTCACCGCCCTGAGTCCGCAAGGAGAAGGGCAGTATACAAATCTAAACAAACAAATAAATAAATAAATAAATGGGGCGCAGGCGGTCAGCACATTCCCCTCCTGCGGCCCGTTTTTGCTCCCAGGGGGTTGCAGGAGGCCGAGTGCTGCCTGTCACACCCTGGCCATGCCCACCATGGCCACACTCACCCAGCCAGTCATTAAGGCAGAGAACTGGTTGTTAAATTATTTGAATCCCACCACTGAATGTATCTTTTTGTGTGCCTATACACACACTATATGGTTGCAACCATGAGGTTTTTAAAAAGAGATTGGACAATCATTTGTCTGAAATGGTCTAGTGCAGTGATAGCTAATCTTTTTGCCATGCGTCCTAGGAGAAGGGGGGGCGGGGGAGGTTCACGCATGCGTGTACCCACACCCATAATTCTATGTGCCGTGCCCTGCGCATGCGCGCCCAACCCCTCCTCCCCCCCTCCTCCTGGCATGCGATGGCCCAGTAGGCCCGTTTTTTTTTTCTCACCTGTCTCCAGATCCTCTCTGTGCATCCGGGAAGGGTGAAAACAGCCTTTTCCACACCCTCGGAGGGCCTCTGGAGGCCTGAAACAGCCCATTTCCCAACTCCTGGTGGGACAGGAAGTATTTTTTGCTGTCCCCAGTCTCTAGAACCACTCTAGTAGTCTCTGGAGGCTGGGGACAGCAAAAAACGTCACTTCTTGTCCCACTGGGAGTTGGGAAATGGACCCTTTCAGGTCTCCGGAGGGCCTCCGAAGGAGTGGAAAAGGCTGTTTCCCTTCCAAGATGCATAGAGAGGATCTGGAGCCAGGTGAGAAAGAAAAACGGGCCTTCCTCACCCCCACAGGCCCTCCAGAGGCAGGAAACAGCCTGTTTCCCTACTTCTGGTGGGCCCAGAAAGCCTGAAAATCAGCTGGCCGGCACGCTCATGCGCACCAGAGCTGAGCTGACATGCCCATTGATATGGCTACACGTGTCACCTGTGGCACGCGTGCCATAGGTTCGCCATCACGGGTATAGGATCTCCTGTCTGAGCAGGGAGTTGAACACCTCCACGGTCCCTTCCAACTCTGTTATTCTGTTATATACAGATAGGGGAATCAATTTTATAAATGGAAAACTTTAATTTACAGGCACTTGCTATCATGGCGGGAAAATCTCCAGAACTTTCAGCTAACTGGAAATTGGCAAACTGGGCATTGCGCAGGAATTTCACCAGTGATGATTTCACTTCTTCTTATTAAGTCCTGTATTAAGTTCCATTCCATGCATGTTAGGCTGTAGCCTGTAATTCACAAAAGCAGATGCAATTACGAACACCTGGCTGGCTGTTTAAATGTCAGAAGAACATTTGTTGTGGTTATTTACCAGCGCAGGTACAATTCTCTCATTGTCACTCTCTCTTACCCAATGTGTTCCAACACAGCATTCTCTTTTCTTTTTCCTGAAAAAAAACCCCCAAACTGAACACCTATTTATAGCAGGTATGATTTTCCTCAAAATTGATTGTTGAAGTCTAGAGATTCTTCCCATTCTGCATTTTGCAGTAGTCTTTCTTTTTAGTTGCCTGCATTGTTTTTGGAAGGATGCTTAGGATTAGATTTTTTAAAAAGGACTTTTAGAACTTTGGTTTTCTAGAACTCCGTGAAACCTGAAAATGGTACCATATTTTGTGGCCCATGATTACAGCAGTGGCCAAAATTGTGGAAACGTTTTGGGAAAATTGTATTTTTGAAGTTTGATGGCTAATAAAACCACTTGAAGTTTCAAGATAATCATATCCACTGCTGGAATGGTCTGGGAATAGCCCAGACCTTAATCCAATTGAAAATCTATGGAGCTGACTAAAGAAACTTGTTAGTCAGAAGTAACCCAGCAATAAAACCCAGTTAATAGAAGTCATCATTCAATTTTGGTTTCACATTATAGCAGCTGCAGAACTAAAAGACTTGGTTCACTCCATGGAAGACGTTGTAAAACCGTAATTCATGCTAAAGGTTACCCAACTAAGTATTAACTGACATGCTGATAATTTTTGTATATCTCGCTTTTTCTATGGTGGTAATTTTTGTATATCTCGTTTTTTCTACATGTTTCACTTTTCTTCTTTATACTGCTATTCTAATAGCAAATCCTTCATAAAAGTTACTACATTACATTCTTGATTAAATTGTTTTTCCATTGATATATAATTTTATGGTACTACTCCAAAAAAACCTGGTGTTATTAGCTAGTTTTTGAAAATACGCTTTTCCCAAAAAGTTTCCACAATTTTGGCCACTACTGTAAATGTGAAACTGCACTTATGTGCCCAACTATAAATAAGACTTGCTGAACTAAATTAAGCTGACTTTTGAGTAGTTGCATGAGGAAAAAAACCCCACTATTAATGTTGGTTTTAGTCTGCATGCCTAATTTCATAGTACAATCGCAGAACCATCCAGAGAATAGAAAAGATCCTTAGGAGAACATATATTTAATCCATCAGAAAGATGCAATAACACTTGAGTTAAGCGATAATTATTGACAGGAAGTGTTTATTTCTGTCACTTTAACCGCGAGGATTCTTCTGACATTTATTAAACATAAATTTCTATATCCTCAAGTTTCAAGAGCAGTTTATTTTCTGTCTGCCTATTGTCACACACCATAATGTGAAAATCCCAGTTAAAACCCTGAGTTTCTATATTTATTCCTCAATTGGCTAATTCTACTAATCTGCCATCATTGCATTTATTAAAAAGAATGAGATTTCTATTTTAATACTCTTGGAGATTTACTGAATCTTTACTTTTGTCAATATTCATTTACTCTTAATCAGACTTGGGCATTTTACAGCCCCAGGCCACATCCGGCCCTTTGACTGGCCCTGTCCAGCTCATGTGAGGTCAATCGGATATTAGAAATCAAATGTAAATAAGCGTATGTCATCATCAGAGGTGGGTTTCAGCAGGTTCTGACCAGTTCTGGAGAACCGATAGCAAAAATTCTGACTGGCCCCACCCTCATCTATTCTCTACCTCCCAAATCCCAGCTAATTGGGAGGACATGGGGATTTTACAGTATCCTTCCCCTGGAGTGGGGAGGGATTGGAGATTTTACAGTATCCTTTCCCTGCCATGCCCACCAAGCCACGCGCACAGAACCGGTAGTAAAATTTTTTGAAACCCACCACTGGTTGTCGTACAATAAAACTACTCTGCTTTTATTTTGAAGGCGACTGCTATTTTTGTTTTATTTACACATATGTGTGCATGCGTGCCAACACAGCTTCCCAAGCCCTATTGGTTTGGCCCTCTAGAACGGTTCCAATTCCTCATGTGGCCTTTTGCGAAAATTAATTGCCCATCCCTGCTCTTGATTTGGTTTGGAGAAAGTGTTCAACCTTACAGTTACAGAACTACTCTGTTGATGAGAATCTGCTTTAGTTTCACAGAGTTCTCGCAAATTGAAATCACCTACAAATTATTTCAGGGTTGTGAATTTTGTTCTGGTTTTGTTTGGTTTTGCCAACCAAGTGTTGGCAAAACATGGGTCAGTTTTTAAGTTCAAGTTGAGAGAATATATTTAAACAGAAGAGAGCATTTGAGTGTTGAAACGTCCTCGGTGCTGCCTGTACTTGGTGGTTACGTTGTAGAAGTTGCATTATCAAACTAGGTAACATAATCAACACTGATGATGGTACCTACTTTTTTAATGAAACGTTAGCAAGAAAACCACCAAATTCAGAGAGCACTAAGGACACCACAGACTATATTTCAGTTAATCTGTATGCTAATTCCACAAAATTAAATGCTGAAATTTATTTATTTATTGGTTCGATTTATATGTCTTCTCTGGAGACTCAGGGTGGCTTACAATGCATTAAGCAATAGCCTTCATACTTTTGTATATACCTGCTTGGTAGGGCTTTTGCCCCCCCCCCCCAAACGGTGTTCTTTTTTATACAAGGTCAGTTGATTGTCTCCACAATCCAGGTCTTCATTTTACCTACCTCGAAAGGATGGAAGGCTGAGTCAATTTTGAGCTTGGTGAGATTTGAACTCGCGGTAATTGCAGGGAGCTGGCAGCTAAGTGCAACTTAACAGCACTTTAGTCTGCTGCACCACCAAGGCTCCTTGTAAGGACCCTAAAATGTTTTTAGGGTCCTTACAAAAGAAGAAGAAAACTGCTGTTATTGGCTCTGCCTATATGAACCACCTCTCTTATTACAATAGTTGCCAGCCATCATTCCAGCCCCTAATTATTTTTGTTATTAACTTCTCCTGCCCTCAAAGCATAATATTCTTGTGTTGTGGCTATTGGTCATTTTTATTTTACGATGACTGTCCTAGAGCCTTTGGAAACAGTGACATATAGCTGACCACATAAATAAATGTTAGTTTCCTTAATTTTGTGATTTAAGGTCTCATTGGACTGCCAGATGATATCTGATGATATCCCTTCTTTATTGTCTCTATAGATCAGGGGTGTCAAATTCGATTTCATTAAGGGCCACATCAGGGTTGTATTTGACGTCGGAGCAATGGTGGGTTTCTACAGGTTCACCCCAGTTTGGGTGAACTGGTAGCGGTGGCAGCGGGAGGCTCCGCCCACCCGCCTGGATCTCATCATGGACGCTCTGCACATGTGCAGGTTATGCGCTTTCACAGAAGCGCCATGCGCAAGCACAGTTCCAAACTTGTAGTGAAGGTAAGTGAAAAGCACTACTGCGTCGGAGGGGCTTGGGTGGGTGTGACCATGGTGGGCATGACATGGTGGGTGGGACTTGTGTCAGGGGCACCTGTGGTGGCAAAGTGCTAAGGCAGGACTTCCCTGAGACCCTCCCTCACTCTCATTATGATCTCTCTCCCTCCCTCCCTCCCTCCCTTCTTCCTTCTTCCTTTCTTCTTCCTTCCCCTCTTTCTTTATTTTTCCTTCTTTGCTCTCTTCCCATTTTTCCTTCTTTTTCTTTGTCTTTCCTCTTTCTCCTTTCCTGTCCCTTCTTGCATGCTCAAATGCAAAAGGGGAAACATTTCTCCTTTTGTTTTGTTTTTAGTTTGTTTTGATAGCCCTCTGCCAATGTAAACGGAGCCGGGGGGGGAGCGTGTGTGGCCCCCTGCACCCTGTTTTCAGTCACGACTGCCTCCTATAGCTCTCTGCCAGTGAAAACGGACCTCGTTTTTCCCCCCCGAGGTGTGTTTTAACTGGCAGAGGCTCTGCGGGCCAGTCCTTTACTCTTTCCAGGCCAGCCAGATCTAAGCACCCCACGCCTTGAGTTTGACACCCCTGCTCTAGACAATGGTTTCCATCCATTCCATAAGGCAAACATCAAAATATTGCATACTGGCAACTGTCAGAAAGTCTTTCTAATTGTTAAAGGGATGCTGGACATATTTGTGTGAAAGTGTCAGATTACTGGCATTCCAAATAACCAACATTTTCCTCTTGCTATAGCGAAGTGTTGACTATTCTCATAGGAAGAAATGAGATGTTTTCTGTATGTTGAGGTGATTCTATGAATACAAAGGGTATTTTTGCCATACATCACCCTTTTTTTCGTCTTCTTTTTCCTACATGTACCCATTTGACCTCTTTGCTCAGGCAGCCATGGACACCGAAATAACAATCAACACAACTCTCATTGTAGAAAGGGTTAATTTAGGCTGCTTTCCAACTTGCAATTTTGTTGTTGTTGTTTAAATCCTTGAGGAAGTCTGAAGAGAATTTTGAAGAGATTGAAAAGGCCAGCAGGGTTCAGCGAAAGAGTCTAAAAATGCTAGAAGACAGTATTTAAAGAAAAGATTGGCTGATTTTCTTTTCTGTTGAATAATTTTCTATGCTCCAAAACTGATAGAAATGAAACGGAAACAGGTTCTGTAAAATTGCGCAAAGAATTGTTTGAAAGTTAAGGGAGAAGTAAATTCCATTGAATCCAACGAAATAGTTTGATGTTTATGGAGATTTTCAGTCACCCAGGTCATGGTTATCCCAAAGGTGCTTTTCTGGATTTTGCAACTAGACTTTGTTTTTCCTTGAATACGTTTCACTCCTCATCAAAGAAGCTACCTCAGGTTCTGACTGAATGGTGGAGGATGGAACGATTTATATTCCGTGCAGTCATCTGGTCATTAGCACTCTTTCTGAGAGTTGTCAAGGCCTTTTGGAGGTTTATCTTTGCCCTTCAGGTCTCCTGAATAGTGCAAATGGGTGTGGAACCTTCTTGGAACTGCTGAAACAGGAGATAGGTGGTATTATATCCCACCTCCTCTCTTGAGAGAGGGCTGTTCAATTTTGACATACCGTGTTTCCTTGAAAATAAGACCCTGTCTTATATTTTTTTGAACTCTGAAATAAGCATTTGGCTTTATTGTCATGCTCTCAAAAGCCCGATTGGGCTTATTATCAGGGGATGTCTTATTTTGGGGGAAACAGGGTAGATGGCCTCTTTGACCCCTCTTTCAAACCAGTGGCTCTCTCTGTCCAGAATGTGACCTATGTCTTTCAAATGCTGATGGACTGCTGAATCTTGCCCTGATGGGTTTCTTCTCCTATGTTGTGCCATGCGATGGGGAAGTGGTTGTTTTGTTTCTCCTATACACAGATCTGTACATGTCTCATTGTACTGCATATATCACTTTGCTCTGTTTGTGTCTGAGTGTTTTATCCTTGGGGTAGACAAGCTTCTGCCTTATTGTATTTTGGGGGTTTAAAGTGTGTTGAAATTTTCAATCAGCACAATATACATACACACTTTAAATCCCAACATTCTTTGAATTTGATACCTTTTGCTCTAGCAAAACATTTCTGCTTGGAGAAAGAAAAAAACGTAGGTGAGCATCTTCTACTTGGCTGAAGATTGCAGAATATGGACCACAGATAATGGTACTGCTGTGAATTTTGCAGGATTTTAATTGCAGATGTTAATGCAGAAAGCTAAGTCAGGTTTTTTTTTAAAAAAAAAAGAAAAAGAAAAGAAAAGGAATCATTTCAGCACCGATTATAGCAATAAGAACAATACTTGCTCCCAGAAATGAAAATTCTGATGAATGGGGTGTTTTACAGTAGTCTATCAGCCAGCCAGACAGGCAAGAAATATTGTTTTACATGGAGGGGAGCGGAGGGGGGGGGGAGGATAAATCTATTTATTTATTTTTGTTATACACTGAGCAAGAATAATACAAAGAAACCATGTTCTCTGCCTTAACAAATTAGAAGCGCTAACAACTGTTTGCCTATTAGTTTTAAATGGATGACTCTCAATTGCTTTGCCTCCATAACAGGCCTAGGTGGGTAACGTTTTCAACTTCAAATTAGTTGATAATTTGCTTGCTTATTTTGTGAGTCAGAAGCTGTTTGCTGAACGATGTTCAGCCTGGTGCAAGCTACCATATATATCTTATCGCAATATTTGACAGCACAACAGGTTTGGAAAATTGGTTCTCAGGTGACTGTAGTTTTTCAATTAGCGCGAATTTGCTGATTAGTAGCTGCATATGTGTGACTGAAAAACGAGTTCATATTTCTCCCAGTGTTGCGTGACTCTGACATGAACACAAGTGTTTAGGAGAAGGAAACATTTGCTGGTTTTCATTTTCTGCCTGACTGATATGCTTGGTAACTGGTTTTTCAGCAACGCTCTGCTCTGTTGGTTTACAGGGGCTCTGTATAATGCCCAGATAAAGGTGCAGTCGTCTGTGTAGCTACACAATTCACACTTCCATTTTAGCAGGTGGCTGGGTTTCTGAGGAACCTTGTTAACTCTAGGGGATGGACAGCTTGGGGAAACCACACGGGGCGAATATCATAAGGATGTAGTGCCCTGTCTTCATGCTATAAAGGTGTACAGGCAGTCCTCAATTTACGACCACAATTGGGAACAGAATTTCTGTTGCTAAGCAAGATATTGTTTCACCTCAAGCACAATAGCACTTAGACTTATACACCGCTTTACAGTGCTTTACAGCCCGCTCTAAATGGTTTACAGAGTCAGCCTGTTGCCACCAACAATCTGGGTCCTCATTTTACTGACCTCGGAAGGATGGAAGGATGAGTCAACCTTGAACCGGTCAAGATTGAACTCCCGGCAGTAGGCAGAGTTAGCTTGCAATACTGCATACCACCACGGCTCTTGGAAAATCTTTCAGAAGACTGAATGGAATAGCAATAGCAATATCATTCAGACTTACCTTGTTTCCCCCAAAATAAGACATCTGCTGATAATAAGCGGATGTAAACCCCAATCGGGCTTTTGAGTGCACAACAATAAGGCCAATCGCTTATTTCAGGGTTCAAAAAAATATAAGACAGGGTCTTATTTTCGGGGAAACACAGTATATACCACTTTATAGGGCTTTACAGCCCTCTCTAAGCAGTTTACAGAGTCAGCTTGTTTGCTTGCTTATTTCTCTCTCTCTCTCTCTCTCTCTCTCTCTCTCTCTGTCTTTGTCAACAAATACAAGGAAACAAGTAACAGTATAGACATGGACATGGACACATGAAAAAAATTGGCACAAATAGAAGGATATAAATAGGCAAAACATTTATTTATTAATTCAATTTATTAATTCAATTTATATGCTGCCTTTCTCCAGAGACTCAAGGCGGCTTACAATGCATTTCAAAAAAACCCAGAAAAACATAGCCATAAACACATAGAATGATTACATATAAATGGGGACAGTAGGACAGGGACGGTAGGCACGCTGGTGCGCTTATGCACGCCCCCTTAGGGACCTCTTAAGAAACATGAAAGGTCTACGGTAGACAGTTTAAGGTAAAAGGTATGGAGATTAGGGAGACTAACAACAGGATCAGGTAGAGTGTTCCAGACATTTATTACTCTATTGCAGAAGTCATATTTCCTACAATCAAGATTACAGCGAGTTACATAGAGTTTGAATCTATTGATAGCCCTTAGTGTTATTGCAGTTGAAATTAAAGTACTCATTTACAGATAGGACGTTTTGTTAAATAATCTTATGAACTAAGCTTAGGTCGGAATGTAGATGGCGTAGTTCGAGGCTATTGAGGTCTAAAATTTCAAGCCTGGTGGGATAGGGAATTTTATTTGAGCAGAGGATTTGAGTACTCTTCTAGTAAAATACCTCTGGACCCTCTCTAATGTATTGACGTCTGAAATACAGTGAGGGTTCCAGGCAGGTGAGCAGTATTCAAGTATAGGTCTGGCAAAGGTTTTATATGCCCTAGTTGAAATATAACATTACCAGAGAGAAAAGTTCGTAAAATAAGGTTGACAACTCTTAATGCCTTTTTTGCAATGATGTTACAGTGAGCTCTGGGGCTTAGATCTTTTGAAATGAGTACTCCTAGGTCCTTGACAGAGCGTGGGTCAACTTTTAGATCGTTTCCAGCCAGCAAATATTTAATGTTCTTATTTCTATTGCCAATGTGCAGGACTGAGCATTTGTTAGCAGAGATTTGGAGTTGCCAGTTGTTTGACCATTCAGATACATAATCTAGGTCATTTACCCCCAACAATCTGGGTCCTCATTTTACCAACCTCGGAAGGATGGAAGGCTGAGTCAACTTTGAGCTGGTGAGAATCGAACTGCTGGAAGCCGACAGTCAGCAGAAGTAGCTGAAATACTGCATTCTAACCACTGTGCCACCATGACTCACAAAATCCAGAAGCGGTTTCCATGTAGCAGCAAAAGTATGGTATATTCTTTTCTTTGATCAAAATGGTCAATTTAGCCTTGTGCTTGAGGTGGGGAAAAAAATGAAACGTTGATTTTGGATTTGGAAGTCGGAGAATGGGGCAAAACCCACTTAACAAATTTCTCACTTAACAACCTAAATTTTGGGCTCAATTGTGTTCATAGGTTGACCACAGCATACCTGTACATACTGATTGCCAAGCACCCAAATTGGGATCACATGACTGTGGGGATGCTATGATTGTCATACATGTAAGGACCAGTTGCCATTGTTAACTTTGAACTGTCCTTGAAAGAACAGTTATAAGTTGAGCATTACCTGCATTGATATTTATTTATCCAACCTATCATTCATGGCGGTGCACAATTGGAGTCGGAACACAACAATAAAGCATCACAAGTTATTAGATATTATGAAAGGGTCAAAACATCCTAACTTTAAGAGATCAGCATGTTGATGATTGCCTAGAAATAGTCACCCAAAAACTGTGATTAGTAATGAGAATAAGAGGTCAAGAAGACATTGTAGGACAGCCTTGATGTAAATATGCATAACTGAAATGAAGTTTAAAAGCTGAGTTTTCCTTGAGTCTCCCTGGCAGAGCAATAGCAATAGCACGTAGTAATATACTGCTTCACACTGCTTTACAGCCCTCTCTAAGCGGTTTACAGAGTCTGCATATTGCCCCCCAAATCTGGGTCCTCATTTTCCCGACCTCGGCAGGATGGAAGGCTGAGTCAATCTTGAGCCGATGATAATCGAACGGTTTGCAGTCGGCAGACTTAGCCTAAAATACTGCGTTCTAACCACTGCGTCACCACGGTTCTTATCTAAGAGCAAATATCAAACATAAGGTAGTGGCAGAAAAAGAAAGCATTCGTTTCAGGAAATCATTCTTAAGAATAATTTCTAAGTCAGCGCCGACTTGAAGGCACAGCAAACAAATAAAGAAATGTGGAGGGAATGACAGCAGAAACAGCAATTCAGAAAGCTAGTAGAAGACAGCTTTTTCGAATAGTATTGTAGGTTTTTTCTACATTAAAACTTACTGCAAGCAGCTGTGGCCACAGCTAGCCCCAACGAAACCACTGTGTTGAAATGTGCATTGTGATAACACAGTTTAAGGCCCATCCTTTGGTACTTGCAACATCAAACGGAGGCATGTAACAGACCAAGATTGCATAATGTATCTAACCTTAGGAACTTTGAGACCTGTGGACTTCAACTCCCAGAATTCCTCAGCCAACATGGCTGACCGAGGAATTCTGGGAATTGAAGTCCACAGGTCTTAAAGTTGCTAAGGTTGGAAACCCTGCATTATGATGCAGTGAAGTATGTTTTGTTACTTGTCTCCATTCTTACAGACTCCTGGGACTAAATGTTAATAAAATATTTACTATTACAGTATTTACAAACTGTTGTAGCCTCTCTCTCTCTGTCTCTTCTCTTCTGGATTTCAATTTCTTATTTCTCCTTAGTTTTTTTTTTAATTGGTTGTGCCTATACTTTATTTGAGGGACATGGTGGCTCAGTGGCTAAGATGCTGAGCTTGTCAATCAAAAGGTCGGCAGTTCAGCAGTTTGAATTCCTAGTAATGGGGTGAGCTCCCATTACTTGTCCCAGCTTCTGCAGTTTGAAAGCATGTAAAAAATGCAAGTAGAAAAATAGGGACCACCTTTGGTGGGAAAGTAACAGCGTTCCATGTGCCTTCGGCGTTTAGTCATGCCGGTCGCATGACCACGGAGATATCTTCAGACAGCGCTGGCTCTTCAACTTTGAAATGAAGAGGAGTATCACCCCCTAGAGTTGGGAACGACTAGCACATATGTGCAAGGGGAACCATTACCTTTACTTTATTTTACAACTTACACTTGAAACATTGATAGAGAAAGTGCAGTATATGTTCCCAATGGTCACTAGTGAAATGCATTTCATGTGATGTTGAACTGATTCGCGGTGACCAATTTATAATTTTATTTTTTTAAAAAAATAAAATTTGCTTTCCTTTAAGCCTCTTACCATAACTGAAGCAGAATCCAAGCTGTATGCCAGTGTGTATCATATAATCTATTATCCCATCTGTGGTGATGTAGTATTTGGCCTTGAGTATGTTTTTACTATGTGTTCTTCATAGTAAATAAAAGGTGCCCAAAGGCTCACAGATAAAAATCAATCACGGCTGGTCAAAGCATCTTTCAGAGAAGATACAATACTTGTTATATTAAAAGACACAATAGTCTCTAGGTCTTAATAACTTCCATTCCATCTCAAATTGTTCTTTCGGGATAATATCTTACAACGCATGATACATCATAATTCCAGGTAGTACAGAATAACATCAGGGTTGGGTGGTTTTGGTTTTTTTTATGAGATAATTAATTTTCATAGACTATTTCAGTACAGTTAGGGACACTTCTTGCAATTATTTTCAGATTACTTTGATCAGCCTGAGAAGATAGAGCAGGGAGTCTTATTGTGTTCTTTCATGATAATTAGCTTTATCATTAATACCAGAGAAGAGGATGAAATTATGAACTCGTTCAATGCTGGGCATAAACTAGAAGAGCATTTGGAAATTTCTTAACCAAGATGGTGATGGCCAGTCTATCGAAAAGAGTTCTTCAAATAAAAATATAATACAGAAATCATTTCAGTAAGGTGGTAAAATGTCAGAAGTGAAGCCACACATCCATTTAAGATGGTTTATTGCTCATGCCACACCAGGGGTGGGTTCTAAATTCTAATTTTTTTTACTACCGGTTCTGTGGGCATGGCTTATTTTGTGGGCGTGGCTTGATGGTCATGTGACAATTTTTAGGATTTAGCAGAGGTACTGGTCTACCAGGCTTGGAGAGCTGTACCGGTCTACTCATTCGTTTTTGGAGGCCCCAGTCTACTCATTTGTTGTTGAAGGCACTGGTCTACTCATTCGTTTTTGGAGGACCGGTCTACCCATTTGTTTTTGGAGGCACTGGTCTACTCAATCGTTTTTGGAGGCACTGGTCTACCACTATACTGCTTTTTAACACTGATCAGCTGTAGGGCAACCCTTTGAAGCCCCGCAGCAAGAGTTTAAACAATTTTTTTCCTTCTAGCGATCAGCTGGGACTCGGGAAGCAGTAATAGATTGGAGACGGGGCCAAATAAAAGTTAAGAATAATGCAGGGGAGATGCAGGGGGCGGGAGGGCCCAGCTCCCAAACAAAGAGAACCAGTTCGGTGACATCATATCGTCACTGCTACCGGCTCGGCCGAACTGGGCCAAACAAGGAGGAACCCACCACTGTTGTACACCAGAATCTAATCAACAAACAGCACTAAATTGGTGGTAGATAGCGGTAAACAGAATTCAAGAGAAGTTAAACTTGCTTTGATTGTGGCAATGTAGAGATTCTAGGCTGCTTCCTCTTTTGACTCTGCCTGCTCGTCTCCTACTGTAACAAAGTAAAAGAGTTTGTTTCAAGGTGGGAGATTCCATCTTAAAAACTTCCTGAACACTAACAATCGTTTTGCACAAGAATCATTCTGGTGCCTTAACCACTACACCACACTGTCTCTCTGTCATTCCAGCTAAATACAAGTAGTTCTCAATTTCTAATCCCAATTGAGCTGTTGTCAAGTGAGACATTTGTGAAGTGACTTTTGCTCCATTTTACAACCTTTCTTGCCACAGTTGTTAAGTGAATCACTGCAGTTGTTAAGCTAGTAACACGGTTGTTAAATAAATCCGGTTTCCCTGTTGACTTTGCTTGGGACAAGGTTGCAAAGTTGCATAACCCCGGGACACTGCAACCGTCATAAGTATGTGTCAGTTGCCAAGCATCCGAATTTTGATCACGTGACCATGGGGATGCTGCATTGGTCATAAGTGCGAAAAACGGTCATAAGTCAGTTTGTTCAGTGCTGTTGTATTTTCAAATGGTCAATAAATGAACTGTTGTAAGTCGAGGACTACCTGTTGTAAGTCGAGGACTACCTGTGATTGCAATTTCTTTCAAGGAGGAACTATCAACATCCTTCCTTTCAGTATTGCATCTTTAAAATCACTGTCTTTTAAAAAGATCAGGAAAGCTACTGGAGATAAGCTTTTCCCTTCTTGCCTGCTGGTTTAAACTCAGTGATTTGTATTATTTACATACTTGTTTTATTTTGATTATCTTTTTCCTTGTTTTTAGATACTTTCCAGAACATTCTCTATGAATATTTTCCTTTTAAATTATTGACTAAAATCAAGTAAAATGCGGTGTGTTTTTCACTTCGTTTCTTTAAGCTAAGACACCCTGCCCCCCTCAGGAGTCCGTGAAATCAAAATTATTTGCCAGCCAACATTAAAAAAATAATGCAATATTTAAAATCCTGTCCAACAGTTATGAGAGCCGGCAGTGGTAGAATGGTGTCTATTTTCATTTTTATTCGGTAACTATCAATAAATATAACCTATACAACCTATATCCGTGATGGCGAACCTATGGCCTCTCTGTGGCCATGTGACCCGTCACCCCAGCTCAGCTTTGCTGCACATGTGCATGTGCCTCCCACTGGCCAACTGGTCTTTGGGTCTCTGCCGCGCAATCACGGAGGGTGGGGCGCATGCGGAGGTCC
Organism: Masticophis lateralis; assembly: GCA_030761175.1. Lineage (NCBI taxonomy): Eukaryota > Metazoa > Chordata > Lepidosauria > Squamata > Colubridae > Masticophis > Masticophis lateralis. The sequence goes on along the minus strand of JAUDYJ010000005.1, from coordinate 11,378,313 downwards.
AACCCCCTGCTCAGGCAGTCCAACCTCGTCCAGGCCCCTGCTAGTCCAGTCTAGTCCAACCCCCTGCTCAGGCAGGAAACCCAGTGATGGCTAACTTCTTCCAGACCAAGTGCCCAAAGCATGCGCGCACCCGAACTCCCAAAATACAATGTGTGTACGGCCCCTGCACATGTGTCCTGCCCCCCATGCATGCACGCACTACTGCGTTGCCCCTGCCCATGCTTGTGTGCCCCCCACATATGCCCCTGCATGCTCCCGCCCCACGCATCTCTAAAGTCTGAATATTTGGGGTTGATTTGATTTGATTTGATTAGATTTATACACTGCCCTTCTCCTTGCGGACTCAGGGTGGTGAACAGCCAGATAAAAAACAAGGTACATAAAAGTTAAAATTTTAAAAACAACTAATATAAATTTGGCCGATAGTTAAAACAATTCAATTTAAAATTAATATCAAAACTCTAAAATTCTAAAAAAATTTACAGGGATCAGGCCAAGCCGGCAAGCTGAAAAAAATTAAAGGTAAAATTAAAGGTTAAAGGTAAAAGGTTCCTCTCGCACACATGTGCTAGTCGTTCCCAGCTCTAGGGGGCAGAGCTCATCTCCATTTCAAAGCCGAATAGCCAGCGCTGTCTGAAGATATCTCCATCGTCATGTGGCTGGCATGACTAAACTCCAAAGGTGCACGGAATGCTGTTACTTTCCCACCAAAGGTGGTCCCTATTTTTCTACTTGCATTTTTACATGCTTTCGAACTACTAGGTTGGCAGAAGCTGGGACAAGTAATGGGAGCTCACCCTGTTACGCAGCGGTAGGGATTCGAACCGCTGAACTGCCTATCTTTCGATCGATAGGCTCAGTGTCTCTGCCACTGAGCCTCCATGTTGGCTCTTTGGCTTTGAAATGGAGATGAGCACCGCCCCCTAGAGTGGGGAACGACTAGCACATATGTGCGAGGGGAACCTTTATCTTTACCTTTCGTTAAATAGTTGTAGGCTAATTTTTCATTACACTTGTACAACCTGTAGTATATACATTGAGTTTATTTCCCTGTATAAAGAAGCATTTCTTTAAACTGATGCAACCTTTTCTTTCTTTTTAATAATGAGATAATTTTCCTGCCGATATGCATTTACCCTGACTGTGAACAAGAGGAGGAAACATAAATGAAACTGAATTACTGAATGACGTAGTTTCAAACAAAATCTACAAAATAATGAGCCCCAAATACAGAAAAAAACTGATGAAGATATATACTTTAACCTGCCCTTTTTCTTGTTTATGTCAAGCCTGACATGGAACTAATTCATAATTATAACCTGTAATTTGATCATTTAAACATGAATTCTGCAATTTAAACTTGGTTTTCTTGTTCAACAGCTAGAACTGCTCAAAGGTATTCGCAGTGATTACTTTCAAGAAATCAGAACTTATTGTGACCAAATAGCATTTGACAAGAGGACTTGTCAAATACTGATTAATTTAACCAAGCTACGGTAAAAAAAGAAATATAGATTTAAAACTCTGGTAAACTTTTATAATGATTATTTTACACAGTTGGAATTTCTATGATTATTTTATCACAGTTTTGCAAAGGTCTTTCTACGGGATTCATTAATAACGTGGCTAAGCGAAACCCAGATAATTTGCATGCCTTATGCAGATTATCTTGTCCAGTATTTCATTGAATGGTCCTTGTGAACAGACAAACAATGCTTTTACTGGGCTAGATAGCCATGGTGGCACAGTGCTTAGAATGCAGTATTGTAGGCTAACTCTGCCACTGCTAGCAGTTCAATCCTGATTGGCTCAAGCTTGACTCAGCCTTCCACCCATCCATAGCTAATAAAATGAGGACCCAGATTGTTGGGGGCATTATATTGATATTTGTAAACCGCTTAGAGAGTGCTGTAAAGCACCATGAAGTGGTATATAAGTCAAAGTAGATAAATAGGTACCACTTTGATGGGAAGGTAACAGTGTTTCATGATATCCTGCTGGCCAAGTGACTGCAGAAATGTCTTCGGACAACACTGGCTCAGTGGCCTTGAAACAGAGATGAGCACCGCACCCTAGAGTCAGCAACAACTAGTGAAGTTATCTCCGCAGGGACTCCTATGCGCGTGCACACACAAACACAACATATGTACACATGCACAAAGAAAAATACACACACACAAACAGATGTGTGTGCATTATGAATACAGAACTAGGGTGGATAAAGACTGACCTGTACATTACTGTCCTATGAAATTGTGAGGTCTTGAGGGATATTTGTATTTAAAGAGAGAAAATTTAGTGTCAAGTGGTAGGAAATCAGGAACCAAAGCAGTTCATTTGAATATAGGTTTATTGAATGCTAACACTCTAACTTCTACCCTCAAAACGACACTATAGGGCAGGGGTGTCAAACTCACATCATGGCAGTGTCACGTGACATTGTGGTCTGCAGAGCTGGCAGCAGAGTTGGACAGCGATGAGGCTGGGGAAGAACATGGGCCAGTCCTTGAGTCTGGGGAAGGCTCGGACAAGGGCTCTGCGTCAGAGGCAGAGATGGGGTCAGGGCCATCTGGGAGTTATGTGCTGACTCCGGAGCCTCCAGAGTCTGACATCAGTGAGGCAGAGGAACAGGGTGAGCCTGTTCCCAGTGCGTGCATCTGCAGAGCTGTCAGAAGGCAAGAACAATTAAGACAAAAGAGGTGACTTGGGAGTAAGGCTTGGAGATGATTGGCCCCTTCCATATGACATAAAGTTGGAGCAAAGGGACATGAGCCTTTGCAGGAAGCAACTGTGTTCGCTCTGGTCAGCTTAAACTCTGAAGCTCTGTTTTGACTTTGTGCTCCATTTGTGCCTTGCAAAGCTAATTGGCAATTAGGTATTTGGCAGCATTTCAAAGGAGATAAATGTGGATGCTTATCAGCCTTATCCCAAAAGACTGTGGCAGACTTCTGTCAAACTATTCACAAACTGCTTGGGACTCATTATGGGCTGTGAATGAACATAATTCACAGCTGTTTCAATAAAAGAGTTTTTTTGGGACTAAAATTGTGATTTATGCTTTCTCAGGAAGCCTTGGTCAGAACAGAAGTATTGGGACTTTTCCCCCCTTCGCTAAACCGGGCATGAGCGTGACCATCATGTGACACATCCAGCCGACGGGCCAGGAGTTTGACAGCCCTGCTATAGGGCATTGCACACCAGAACAACTGGACACAAAGACAGTCCCCCCCCCCCCAATGCCATCACTCTGCTAAACAACTAATTCCCACAACACTTCAAACTATTTAGTAAGGCTGTATTACTGTTATTCTTCTCATCTTTCCTATTACCTATCTCCTTTTCCATTTATAACTTTGTTGCTTGTATCTTTACGATTTATTTTGTTTTATTTAGTTTCCTAGTATGATTTATGCTGATGGCTTACTTAGTCTCTTATGACTATCACTAAGTGTTTTATCTTATGATTTATGATGAATGTATTTTTATGATGACTATGATCATGATTTATCACTTATAGCTTTTATGAACATGGTGCTTATGCACCGAAGACAAACTCCTTGTGTGTCCAATCACACTTGGCCAATAAAGAATTCTATTCTATTCTATTCTATTCTATTCTATTCTATTCTATTCTATTCTATTCTATTCTATTCTATTCTATTCTATTCTATTCCATTCCATTCCATTCCATTCCATTCCATTCCATTCCATTCCATTCCATTCTATTCTCTACAAGAATCTGAACTACTAACAGTCAAGGCAATCAAAAGTAGATAAGAATCAAAAGAATTCAAGGAGGGCTGGACTTGGATTTCTTGTCGGTGCGAAGTGACTCGAGACTGATGACACATTTGACCACTCCTTCGGGCTGAGCCTAATCATCTCCTACAGTTAATCCTGAAAGCTGTTATAAATTAGCAAATGAAGCAGCCATAAAAGATCTATGTCTCCGTCCACAAATATCTTCTTCTAGGACATGACATCCTCAGCTCCAGAATGCACCAAAGCTTTCCATGGCCAGCCACATTTTGCAGCTGGTTCTCTGGATTTTTTTTAAAAAAAATTTTTTTTGTTTGTAATCTCATAAGATTAGACTCATTTTGTGATATTCAAATAATTCTACAATAGAATCATTAAGGAAAGATATAATCCTAGAATGGGGACACTTACTCCTCTTTTGTCTGAACAAAGAATCCTGCTCTGAGTTACCTTTAATACGATTTTAGATGAAGGGGCACTCTGAATGAGAGAATGAAGACACATTTCTACCTATTTTATCTTATTTTATTTTTTTATTTTTTTTTAAAAAAAATAGGCAACAAAACATTGCTTGGTGTGCAGGTGGATCTTGATATAGGTTTCCTTCCGAAGCCCATCTGGAGGTGTTAGTTTAGCTCTATTGATGTTTAAGACTGCCTCTTTCATCACAACCACATGCCAAGACAATAAGTAATTGAACTGCATGTTTTGCCTTTTTAAAAAGGTGTAATCTCCTTCTGAAGAAGGGAGATGTTGAGCAGGATATTTTTTTTCTAATTTATCTGTCATCACACCATGCCGGCAAGGTTCCAAGGCTCGGCTGTGGCATCTCTTTATCGTCTCCTTTTGATGAACACCTGTTTCCAGCATACAAATGTGGATCTGCTGAGCTGCAAAATTAAAATAATTTTAACAGCATAAGAATAATTAGGAATCCTGCCTTTGAACGGGGAGGGGGGCTCCACCTGTTTAAAGTACTGTATACTTTGATGTAATATGCAGATACATATGTTGGGAGAAATAGGCACATATGCCAGAGGGTTTTAAAAGACGGATGGCTTCAGATTTATTTCATAGGGATACAGTTTGGGCTTTTCATTATTTGGTTTAAAAACCCGTGCTCCCTCGCATATTGGAGAAGATCAGGTGCTTCAACAGAAAAACACTTTATATGTATGTATGTATGTATGTATGTATGTATGTATCAGTGGTGGGTTGCTCCTGATTCGCCCTGGTTCGGGCTAATCTGTAGTCATGGCAGCGGGAGGCTCCAGCCACCTGCCCAGATGTCATCAAAAACGCTCTGCGCATGCGCAGAAGTGCCGTGCACTCACTACCAATAGCGAACTGGTAGCGCCGGGATTTGAAACCCGTATGTATGTATGTATGTATGCATGTATGTTTGGGAAAACATTGTTTTTTCCCGCTTATGTAACTTGATTTTGAATCAGTTCAGACCGTCTTCCTGCAGCTAATACTTAAAATTATTGGAACTCAAACAGAGTTCTAGGTGCTTAATAGAAAATAGAATTGAATCCCTAATTGGAATTTGATGATGGCAATAGAACTAAGTGAAGGAAAAGCGAGGAAATGCATATGGCAGTAACAAATCTGTAGGGGAAGTTTTGCTTAAAAAGCAGCTTTAGCTGTGATTGATTATTTTTGCCTTGTAAGATACTGTACCTTGTATGTTTAATATAACAGGCAAAACAGAATCACTGTATGAGAAGGGGAACTGAGCTATGCCCACTGGATTTCTGCCTGTTTCAGTTATTAAAGAGAAAAATGAGCTACAAAATTCTCTTCGCTGTGTAATCAAAAAGATCCTACAGATAGCCAAATTATTCCTTTCTATAATCCATTATTACAGAGGAACTTCTACTCAGGTCTACCTTAACAAGGGTGTAATAAGAATTCTGACATGAAGGTTCTCAAATCCATGGATTATCAAATCATTTTCCTGATTCTCAAATTCTAACATTGTTGGATCCCAGATTCCGCTTGGTCTCTCTCTCCATCCACAAAAGTATTATTCTCTTTCTCTCTCTTTTGAAACACAATATTCACTCAGTGTCTTTTCTCCCAAGTATTTTTTGACTTGAACAGAAAAGTATGTTACTGAATATGGAAATAAACATAGTACACATTCTACTTATCTTGAAAGAGATAAAAAAGGATCCTGGAGTAGCAATAGCACTTAGACTTATATACCGCTTTACAGTGCTTTACAGCCCTCTCTAAGTGGTTTACAAAGTCAGACTATTGTCCCCACCAATTTTGGTCCTCATTGTACTCACCTTGGAAGGATGGAAGGCTGAGTCAACCAACCTAAGGGAAGTATAAGATGCCCAGAGAAAGACAAATAGCATCTATTTCCAAAAGAAGAAATATCTATTATCTATAAATAGATAATTTATAGTAAAATATCTATAAGTATAAGGAATGACAGTAGATTTAGTCTGACATCTATCATAGAGGATGTTTCGACATCAAATCAGAAAGAGATTAATTGGAAAGTACCGTATTTTTCAGACTATAAGATGCTCTGAAGTATAAGATGCATCTAACTTTTGGGGAGGAAAACAAGGGGGGGGGAATCTCCCTCTGCCGCCCAGAAATTTACCTCCTTGCAGCAAACAGCAAATAGGCTGGTCAGCTTCAGCACAGCCTGATTTAGCAAAAGCAGCTGATTGGCAGTTGGATCAAGCTCCCGGAATACTGCCTATCAGCTGTTCCAGGCTGCGGGGATTGCCACCACCCGTCAACTAGAACTCACCGCCGCCTAGTGATTGGCCCAAGATCATCCCGCTTGCTTTCATGGCTAAGGCAGAACTTGAACTCACAGTCTCTTGCTTTTTAGCCTGGTGATTTAACCGCTAAACCAAATTGGCTCTCAACATTCATGCTGAGATGGTACAGCTCCTTGGCTTTTATGCATTTTTCAGAAGCTAATCATAAAACAGTTTATCATCTCAATGCAGTTTTTGTTCTGGAAGATACTTACAGGGGGATCCCTGAAGTGATTCCAGAGGCAGATTTGCTGTCTTTTGAATCCCATTGTCCTGACAATGAGAACAATTAATCAGTGGAACTACTTGCTTCCAGAAGTTGTGGGTGTTGCAACACTGGAGTTTTTAAAGAAGAGATTGGACAACCACTGGTCTGAAATGGTGTAAGATTTCCTGCTTGAGCAGAGGGGTAGAGTAGAAGGTCTCTGAAGCACTTTCCAATTCTGTTATTCTGTTAAACTCCTAAAACCTTAAGACTAGATTTATGATTAGGAGGTTTGGAAATCTATTTCAACACTGACCCAGTACAGTCAATAAGTTTGATGCTCTTTGGATATAGAATTGATTTTTAAAAAATAAATTATGTGCCATCAAGTAAATGTTGATTGTTAGTGACCATGTAGATGAATTTTCTCCAGATTGATTTCTTCCTGATGTGGTCCTTCAGAGTGCACTCATCACCATTGTTACTGAGTCCATTCACCATTGCTGCCGGCCTTTTCCTTCCTTCTACCTTTGCCAGAATTAGGAATTTCTCCAGAGCTAGATCTTTGTATCAGCATCTTGTTCTTTTAATGACCCCATAATCCCTTGCGAGGTGGAATCTGGGCAAAGCCAGCGAAGTGTTTACTGGCCGGATGCCCTTCCTGTTGCCAATGTGGAGTTTTATTCAGCAGATATATTTCCATTTTGTGCAGAGAGAGAAATATCTGTCTCTACCTAGGATCGAACTCACAGCCTCCTGATTGTGAGGCAAGAGCTCCACCTCTAGGCCACCACACCGCTCAGAGCTAGGTCTTTGTATAATGTGTGCAAAATATGATCTGAGTCTTGTTTGCTGAGTGAGGACTCTTGCTCGATTTTTTCGATGATTCATTTCGCGGCTATCCGTTGTATTCTCAAGACCTAAAGTTCAAAAGTGTCGGTGCTCTTATAATCCTGCTTCTTCAATCTCTGTCACCTCCATAGAGTTGATCAGAAAAAATCAGTGATTGGATGATTCTTGCCTTTCTAGGCATAGATAAATCTCAGCATTTGAACATCTTCTCCAAGGCTTTCATGGTTAATGTATCAAGGGCTAGAACAGGAGTCAGCAACCTGTAGCTCTGGAGCCGCATGTGGCTCTTTCACCCATCTGCTGCAGCTCCCTGTCACTTAAAATATGTGTCACAACCGCCAATGTGCGACACCCACCAGCACGCGATTTATTGAGCTTTTCAACCCCCGGTAGGCCAACCTTGGATAAATCCAAGAAAAGAAAAGTTTCAGAAGAAAACAGAACATTTAATTCAACTACACGTGCTAGTTTTGTGGCCGCTCAAGAAATAGTCAGGCATGGGAAGGGTTTTGTGGCTCCCGGTGTTTTCTTTTCTGTGGGAAATGAATTCAAATGGCTCTTTGAGTGTTTAAGGTTGCGGACCCCTGGGCTAGAAAATTTCGTGATTGCTGGTGCCTTTACTGTTGATAGTTGATCTTAAAGATAGAACCCACTTCCTGTAAATAACTTTATTGTCAATTCTAAGGCTGGTTGTTCTAATGGTGGCCATTAGTTTGTTCTTCATATTTAATTTTAATCTACTGTATTTTTCTGCGTATAAGACTACTTTCTAACACACAAAAATCTTCTCAAAAGTTGGGGGTCGTCTTATACGCCGGGTCTCATTCTCCTGTAACCAGGCAGACCAGCCCGAAAGGCTCTGATGAGCCTTAAATGGCTCTGAGGAAGGTCGTCTTATATGCCCAGTCGTCTTATACGCTGGAAAATACAGTAATTTTAATCTAATCCTTCACTTTCATTACTAGATCTTGCAGATCATTTGCGTTTTCAGACTATAGTCATCAATACAGGGTTTTTTTTTAATATCTTCCTTCAGTTTTAGAACCATGTCCATCTTCCAGTCCAGCTTATCTTTGTACATGTTCTTCATATAGGTTTTAATAAACAAGGGAACAGTATCCAACCTTCTTGCACTCCTTTGACAACAGGATCCAGTCTGTTTCACCACGTTCTGTTTGTATTTGTGGTTTCCTGAGCTGTATATAAATTTCTCAGGAGGACAGTGAAATATTCTGAGGCTTCCATTTTTCCTGAGCACTTTCCACAGCTTGACATGATTGACACAATCAAAGGCTTTCTATAATCAATGAAGCACATAATGACTTCTTTTTGGCATTCTTTGACTTTCTCAATTATCCAGTGTGCATAAGAAAAAACATTTCATGTTCTTCTACCTTTAAAGCCAGTTTGAACATCTGGCGTCTCTTTTTTCCATGTAGGGCTCCGCTACATGAGATGCTCCTAAGTGTTATTTGTCTAGTATGTGAATTTAAGGACACTGCATTCCAGCTTGCACAACGTTGAGTCCTTTCTATAGGGGTGGGGTGGGGGGAGGAGAACTGGAATGTAGATTGACCTATTCCAAACTGTGGTCTTTCTTCAGATTTGATGGCATAGCTTGGTCTGGATCTATACTGACTCTTCTTCTGTATATCTTCTGTTCGTGTTCCGTCAGCTTCTACAAGTATTCCTCAATTTATGACCGGATTCTTAGTGACCAAAGTTATGACAGACCCTCCCAAAAGGTACTTACGATCTGGATTTGAAGACAAATGCTCCCCTCCCCCATGGTCACATGATAGCATTTTGAGCACTCAGCTACCGGACCCCTTTTATGGTCTTTGAATGCATCCCACAGTCACGTGGGCATGATTTACGATGCATTTTGCCAGAAACTGGCATTTGATTCTGATTTCTGGCAAAAAACGAATAATGGGCTTGCTTAACAACCACAGAGTTTGCTTAATGACCAAGGTGATTTGCTTAATCATTGCCACAAAAAAAAAAAATAATCATAAAATTGGGTTGGTCCCATGTGACCCATTTAATGGCTGGCACAATTTGGGACTATAATTCCAGGCTCAATTATGGTCATAAATCAAGGACTACCTATGTAATCTTTCAAGTGTTAAGCACCGGGGAAATCAGTAGATTCAGGCAGTTCAAATGAGTGTAAAAATTTATTGCTGACCCCAGTAACCTAAGATACATTCTTTGACAAAGCATGTGTAGAATGTATTTTCCATTGGGGCAGCCAAGCAGCTTCGTCAGTTCTCCCCCTCCTGTTTATGGCAACTTGAAAGCTGGTCTGGAAAGCTTTGCAAGTTGACATTCGGCTCCCCTCACTTCCCGAAGGAGACTTAGATCTGTTGCGGGCGCACAAGGACTCGTGCTTTATGACGTGTTTGACCCTTCCCTCGGGCTCAGCCTGGTCATCTCTTATATCAGGTAGGTAATGACTGGAGCACTGATCTAATTTCATCTTCTAGTATTAGAGGTTCTTGTGAATAGGGAATATATAAGATACCTTGGAGGTTAACATCTCTGCTATATACTGTAGTGTTTCAGTATATTGTTCCATCTTTCTTTAACCTTCTTGGAATCAGTTGCTGGCTGTCCATTGGCATCCTTTAGCATTCCAATTCGAACCTAGAACCTTCCTCTGAATCTGGAGATTTATTTTTTTTAAAGACCTGCTTCTTATCTCTTCTTATCTCTTTCTGAAACTATTTGTCAATGTTCCTGAGAACATTGTTTTTCTTAAAAAAATGTTTAAATATTATATCAGTAAAGTACAGGTAATCCTAGTTAAACCACAACTCGTTCATGTTCACATTTTTTTCCTCTGTCTACAATACATTGGATTCTTTTTGCCTGTTTACTGTCTTTAACAAAAATGGAAAATGATGTTAAATTAAAAGTATTATTTAGTATCAACCTGAAAACAGCATGCAGGGACTGAATAGTACATTGGAGAAGATGAGTATTTTGTTATGAAAAATTAAAATGGATTGATGGAAAGATGGGAGGAAAAAAAGAAAGAAAGAATCCATCCCACCTATTCAGCATTTGAGAAATAAATATTTGCTCTTCTGTAATAAAAGTTTTATTATTTTTAATTTCTATCTCTGAACATTCACAAGGGCTATCTCATGTAAAATATTGCTCCATCAGTATAAATCTTGAAGACGACACAAAAAATACTCACATTACTAAATATTGGGCAGTTTTAAATTAAGTCAAACAGCTCTCCATTGTCAGATATCTTCCACAATACAAGATTACCCCTATATTTAATTTAATTTAATTTAATTTAATTTAATTTAATTTAATTTAACTAATTCAATTTATATACCGCCATTCTCCGAAGACTCAGGGGGGCTATATGTGACAAATATATTTATATAATATTATATGATAGATAGATGATAGAAAATAGATAGAAAGAGATTAGATAGGTAAATAGATAGAGAGATTAGATAGAGAGATATGAGAGAGAGAGAAAGAGAGTGAGCGAGAGAGAGAGAGAGACAGAAAGACAGATCTGGATGATAATGTAATAGCATAGCATATAGCATATTTATTTTATTTATTTATTTTATTTGATTTGTATGCAGCCCTATCTCCATAGGACTCTGGGCAGCTCAAAACAATTAGAATCAACCAGATAAAACATGTTAAAATACATATCAAACACATATTAAAACATTAAAATAATCCAAACCCCATCAATCCAGGCTGGGCAACTTGAACAGCCATGTTTTTAATTTGCGGCGGAAGGTGCGAAGGTCAGGGGCCAACTGGAGCCCCAGGGGGAGTTGATTCCAAAGGGCAGGAGCACCCACAGAGAAAGCTCTACTTCTGGGTGTCGCCAGCCAACATTGTCTAGCCGACGGCACCCTGAGTAGTCCCTCCCTGTGAGAACGCACCAGGCGGTGGGGAGCTGTTGCTGGTTGCAGATGGTCTGACAGATATCCTGGGCCTAAGCCATGAAGGGCTTTATAGGTAATCACCAGCACCTTGAATCTCACCCGGAGGGCAACTGGCAATCAATGCAAATCGCGCAGGAGAGGTGTAACATGGGAATATCAGGATCCTCCCATCACAACTCGCGCGGCCACATTCTGCCACATTCTGCACCAGTTGAAACCTGGTGAACCTGGTGAATCATAGCAATGATGGTGAACCTTTTTGGCACCAAGTACCAAAAAAATCATGTGGAAATGTCATGCCTGCGCTCATCAGGGCCACACTCTGTAAAAGCCAAACTTCCGGGTTCTAACGCGCATACGCATCCGATGATCAGTTAGCCAGTGTGCATGTACAGGCTGGTTTTCGACACTGCCTCATGCACGAAGGGATCGCACTCCGGAAAAACCAAACTTCCGGACTCTGGCGCGCATGGACACCCGACAATCAGCTGGCCGGTGTGCATGCACACACTAGTTTTCAGCACTGATGCGCGAACGAAGGACAGTTGATCCTCCTGCATGCATGCACGCCAGAAACTCAGAAGACAAACAGGCAAGGCTGCGCGTACCGGGCGATATGGCTTCGTGTGCCACTTTGGGCACACTTGCCATAAGTTCGCCATCACTGGCATACAGCATATAGCATAACATAACAAACATAATGTAATGTAACCTAACAGGAATATTCTCCCATCAGAGGTAACATTTGCTCCCAGGACTTCTGAAGCAGCCTAAATCCTTGGTGCTGTTGCTAGCCCTGAATTTTTTAAAAAATTTGATTTATATGCCACCCTTCTCCGGAGACTCAGGGCGGCTTACAATGCGTTAAGCAATAGCCTTCATACTTTTGTATATTTATACAAAGTCGGCTTATTGCCCCACAAACTGGGTCCTCAATTTACCTACCTTAGAAAGGATGGAAGGCTGAGTCAACCTTGAGCCTGGTGAGATTCGAATTTACAGTAATTGCAGACAGCTGCTGTTAATCACAACGTTTTTAGTCTGCTAAGCTACCCAGGGTGGTGTGGGTGACTGATGGGATAGAGAAGAGTCTCAGCCCCAGATTGTCCTTCACCTTGCTTTTGGACTTTAATCTTTTTATTCAAATGTTATTATTATTTTTGGCACATTTTAACTTACTATATTGTAAACCACCCTCCAGCTGCATTAGGAAGAGAGGCAGCATAGACATTTAATAAGTAAACAAATAACACTCAAATAACATGCAAACACACACAGGAGGACCACCCAGCTGTAGACGGGGTGAATATTATCTTGGTAAATCCAGTCGCCTTAAGAAAGAGCCTATTTACACTGCCTTGTATTTTTTTTTTAATTATTTGCTCTCTTCTGAATAGGGTGAGATGAAAGACGAAATGAACAATGATGTAGCTGTGTGAGATTTTGAAATACATGAATCTATAATCACTTTTCTCAGTTTTCAGGGAAGTGAAACAGTCAATATCAAATCCTTTGGAGCTTTCATATTTCTGCTTTATTGCTGGACGCCCTTTTAAAAGTGTGGCCTTGTGTCTCAATGTCGCAATTAAACATTTAAAACGATTGGAGAGCCAATGGCTGGTATTTGGGTCATCAACTAGTTGGAATTCATTTTAGCTAGCAATTATTTGTTTCCTTCGAATTAGTTCCAGGCTACCTTCTGTTCCTGTTATTTTATACACATTTTAAGTTTCTTTTGTGCGTTCAAGGTTATATGATTCCAAGGTCACTTCATTTATTTTTGTTATTGTTAAACAGGGAAGAAACATTTTCCCCCCACCTATCTTTTTTCTCTCTTCTCTTTTCCATATTATAAAAGAAACAAATCATTTTTTTTAAAAAAAAAACACCCTTTCAGATTAGAGTAAATGTTGTAGTATTGTTCATTGAAAAATAAACCTAAAATGTGGTGCCATTTTTTAAAACTTAGTTTCTCTTTCACTTTGAAATTAAGCGTTTCTTAAAAATCACAGAATACCCAAATAATACGTATTAATGAGAAAAGGGTTAAGGGGAAATCAGAGGCCAAAGGCAGGATTTGTGAATCCCTGTAGGAAATTATAGATACAGTATGCCCCTTATTGCCTTTAAAAATATGTCTCAAGGAAGATTCTTCCACTACATGACAGATTGCATGGGGAGCTGGATCAACTGCAAAGTGCTAATTTCAATGCAACATGGACAATTTAAAGAGAAAGATGTCAAATAATAACCTCTACATAAAGCTGCTGAAAGAACATATACATCAGAGTAAGGGCTGTGGTATTATCTTCTGCTGAGCTTGGAAGGAGATGCAGGGGAGGTCCTGACCTGATGCCTAGAGGCTTTTTGTGTTTGGGAATAAATAAGCTTGCATTGTATCCAGAGGTGGGGTTTACCTACCGGTTCGCCCAGCACAGAAAATGTGAGTGCATGCACCCCTACGCCGCAGGCACGTGGCCTTCCACGCATGCGCTTTTCTTACACATGCGGCTTGCACGCATGCACAAGGCTTGAAAACATGGATAAATAAGATAGCATAGGGTCGGAACCCATCCGGTTCGCCCGAACTGATCCAAACTGGCTGAATACCACCTCTGATTGTATCCTATTGAAACAGAGGGGTTGTGGATCTGGGAAGCTGAATCCAGAGATCTTTGATTCGAGCACTCCCCACAATTGAGCCGCTTCGCAATTTGGGGATCCACCTAGTTTCATGGCTCTTGCCTGGAACAGGTGGAAGCTGTGGAAAGGAGGGTGTTTGCATTATTACACCTTGAGTGCCAGTAGCAGCTTTCCCTGGAATAAAAAGGCTTTTTTCATAGTTACTCATGCCGTTGTAACTTTCTGGCTGGATTATTGTACTCTACATGAAGTTCCCTTTGAAGAAACATTCAGAGAGTTCTGCAGATGCAAGTTTCACCAATATAACATGTCTACTGTAGGAGCCATATTTACTACCAGTTAAGTTCCAAGGGTAATTCAACGTGCTAGTTGTCACCTTTAAATCTCTACCTGGCTCAAGTGTTGGAGAAGAGCAAGCAGAGCTGAGGGGCAGAGTTAAATGTGTCATCAGCTAAGAATCATTACATTTCCACAAGCGATTCAAAACTCCTGAATTCTGTTGACCCTTAAATATGGTGCCAATTTAGTTAACTTTAGTTAATTAGATTCTTGTGTATGGGCTTGAATAAGTCTTCTATGCTGAAATCTAATGGATGGTCCAGATTCTGCATTTGACATCAAGCTCTGGATATCACGAAAACTGTGTGTTCTAAGGTTGCTTATCTGATAAGATCTGGGAGAGAGAGATGCGTCTCTCTCTATGGGTCCTATCATGAAGGGAATGTTCTTTTCAGGGAGCTGTGGCTCGAGCACCCTGGGCTTTCTCTTTTGCTACAGCATACCCCCAAATATTTTTCAATCAAAAGGTCAGCAGTTCAGCGGTTCAAATCCCTAGTGCCACGTAATGGGGTGAGCTCCTGTTATTTGTCCCAGTTCCTGCCAACTTAGCAGTTTGAAAGCACGTAAAAAATACGAGTAGAAAAATAGGGACCACCTTTCCTGGCATTGAGTCATGCTGGCCACATGACCACAGAGACGTTTTAGGACAGCGCTAGCTCTTCGGCTTTGAAACGGAGATGAGCACCGTCCCCTAGAGTCAGGAAAGACTAGCACATATTTATTTATGTGATTTATGTGATTTATATGCCGCCATTCTCCCCAAGGACTCAGAGAGGCTTACAAAAACAATCATAAATACAAAATCACAATAAACACATTAAAATGCATTAAAATCCATAAAATAATTCTAAAAACTATATAACCCCACGACTGTAATATTCTTTAAACAGCCATATGTGCAAGGGGAACCTTTACCGTTACCCCCAAATATTCAGACCTCCCCACTTCTTATTACTTTTTTGAAGAGCTATAAAAATAGCTGTTCCCCCCCCCCCCAAAATCGAGACAAGTAGTTATCCCCAAAATGGTAGTTCATCAAATGGATTACTTATACTTGTATTAATTGAATTTTGTTTTTAATCTTATGGTATTAATACTATGTACTGCACAAAGTCTCTGGAAGTGGAGCTGCCTAAAAAGTTGCTGAAATAAGTAAGAAATAGTGGAATTCTTGGTGTTCTCTGAGCTCCGTGGTGTGATTGCAGGTGTTTCATTAGCCAGCTAAATAAAATCTTCAGGATTCAAGCAAACCATCAAGTGCATAGAACACCAATTCAACCCTGAACTACACATATTCTCTTACAGTGTAAATAATTACAATGATAAAACAATAAATATTTTCAAGGCCATTTATTTTTACATTGCTGGAGGAAAATTCTGGAATATTTACTCAAGCCACTTTGAGCCAAGAGGCTCCTGTTTGGTAAGCATTTCATTAGAAATAAAAAGGGCGAGGACCTAAATTATCCATTTTCCAGATAATAGTACATATTAACAGAGTTGAAAAGGACCCTGTAGATCATCTAGTCCAACCCCCCACCCAAGCAGGAGACTCTACACCATTTCTGACAAATGGCAGTCCAGTCTCTTCTTGAAAGTATCCAGTGATGAAACTCCCACAATTTCTAAAGCTTGGGTGAAATGCTCCCGGTTCGGACCAGATCACCCGATCCGGTAGCGATGGCGACGGGTGGTTTGGAGAACCAGTAGCAAAAATCCCTGCCCCAACCCCATGCCCAGCTGAGCCATGCGATCATCAGAGGCTTTTTAAAAATTATTTTTAAAGCATTTTTTCTACAACCCCTTCGGCCAAAAAAATACTTTTAAAAGAAAAAAAAAAGCCTCTGATGATTGTGCGGCTCAGCTGGGATCGTCAGAGGCTTTTAAAAGCATTTTTTTTAACCTCGACCGAAGAGGTTATAGAAAAAATGTTTTTAAAAGGAAAAAAAGCCTCTGCCGATCAAGCAAGTCAGAGGTTGTAGAAAAAAAATGGTTGTTAAAATAAAAGTAAAAAAAAAAAGTTGGCCACACCCACCCAGTCACATTACCCACCACCACCACCAAGCCACACCCATAGAACCGGTAGTAACAAATTTTACATTTCACCACTGTTCTAAAGGCAACTTCTGTTTCCATTGGTTGATTGTTCTCACTGTCAGAAAAATTCTCCTTATTTCCAGGTTGAATCTCTCCTTGTTCAGTTGCCATCCACTTTTCCTTGTCTGCCATACGCTAAATAAATAATAAATTCCTTGTCTGGCCTTCAGGTGCTTTAGAATAGAGCTTGACCCCTCCTCTCTGTGGCACCCCCTCAAATATCGGAATATTTGGATATCCAAATATTGGATATACAAGTATCTTTTTACTTAAGTTCTGGAATATGGACAGTATAAAATTTTTAACATTGGTGAGATTTCAGTAATTCAGAATTGCTGAGGACAGAGGCATTCTAATAAATTAGTAATTCTCTTGCTTTCTTTATTGAAAGAAGCCTAGTCAATTTGGCTTTTGAACTGCTAGGTTGGCAGGAGCTGAGGCAAGGACCAGAGCTCACCCCGTCAACATGGCACTTGGGTCTCCAACCAGGGCTGCCGGTTTTCCAGCCGACAAGCCCAGCATCTTATCTGCTGAGCCAATGTGCTGTATATATTTGTTATAATATATATAACAAATATATACAGTGCTGGAATTCAAATAATTTAACAACAAATAATTTCTCTGCCCTAATGACCGGCTGGGTGGGCGTGGCCATGGTGGGTGTGACCAGGGTTGTGACAGGCAGCACTTGGCCTCCTGCACCCCCCTGGTAGCAAAAATGGGCCATGGGGGGCACACTGCCCCCCCGTGCCCCATTTTGGACCTACTAGGCCTCCCTGCAGCCTCCTAGGAGCAAAAACGGGCTGCAGGGTGCGTGCTGCAACTCCCGCATCCCATTTTGGGCCTAGTAGGTCTCCATGCAGCCACCTGGGAGCAAAAACAAGCCGTGGGGGGGACTTCTTGAAGGGGCGGGGCCAGCCAGCAATTTAACTACCGCTTCAGCTGAAGTGGTGTGAACCGGTTGAATCCCATCACTGAATATATATAAAATATGCATATATGAATGAGATAGCCATATGTTTGCATAGTGTAACTGTGAAAGATGTGCATAAAATTAGGGGCGTATTTTATTGTGTATTTTTTTTAAAAAAATTATATGGTGGAAGTTTGAAAGCTGTTGTTATATTGAGTATGGAATTATTTAAAGGCTATAAGAGCAAAAACCACATCTGCATATTATTTGATAAAACATGCACCGAGAACATTTTGGATGCATGTAAATTCTTCATACCAAAAGACACCAATGTAGGGATATTTTTGACCCGAGTAACATGTATTTATTCCCATCTTCTATATTTAGAGAAAATGCCCTGCTCTTCCCTAGCGAAATCAGGTTCTCCTTAATTCTCCCCTAATTATATTTAAGCTCTCCAGCACTTTATTTTAAAGATAGTGAGCATCCCCGCACCCCCCCCCCCCACCATAAAGCCGAACGCTGCATGCTGGGGGGGTGAGGGTGGGGGTGGCAAGAGAAGAAAAACCCACGGGATGTGATTTCAAAAAATGTCAAAATATGTCAAACGCAGATCCCACTCAAGGGTTTCATTAACTGAAGCTTTGGTGATAAGTGCCATCTTGTGAAAGAACCACCCATCTCCCCCAATGCATTACCAAATGTACTAATTTCCTTGCTGGGCTTGGTGTTTATTGTATAGCTGAAATTGAAAATGGCCTGTAATGGAGTGAGCTTCAATCCAACACCAATTCTGAATCTAAATTACTTGCGTCTTTCAATAGCATCAGTGGAAGAGAGCTTGGTGCACCTTGTACCTAATCAACCCTTCCTGTGACCTTAAATTCAGCCGTCTTCAGAGATTAATAATAAAATCCTCAGTTCAAACAATTATTTGCCCTGAAGTAGTTGGCCATTTCTTATACTGAAAATGAAAGAATGTGACACATATTTCCTCCCCCCCCCCTCTTCTATTTTAAGATCCTCGTGTTACGGACCTCCGCATAGTTTTGATCTATGACCTATGCTTGGCTTTACAACGATAGTACAGTCTGTATTATCTTTTTTTTTTTTTGGAGAAAGAGAGAGAGAGAGAGAGAGAGAGAGAGAGAGAGAGAGAGAGAGAGAGAGAGAGGAGAGGGAGAGAGGGAGAGAGAGAGAGGGAGAGAGAATGAGATTAAAACAATCCGTGTCCTTTGGAAGCTTTCATTTTAATAAAAATATAATTCTGAAAATTTAAAGAGAAGGAAAAACTACATTGGATACATGAGCCCCAAGCAGAGTATTAAAATAAAAGCCTTCTTAAAGATTGTACAAATAGGCATTTTAAATCTGAATAATTGACAGCGAAAAGATTGCGACAAATCAGGCTGGTTTTGGTACTGATTCTAAGATAAATATCCATTCCAGGAAACGCTCTTTTACATACAGAATTAATTTTGTTTGGCGTTTTAAGGTTATGCACATTTTGAGTATAGACCTCTGTTGCAGCCAGCTATATAAATGGTATGGCAATTAATTGTTTAATTGTACACCATCCAGAGCACCTCTGTGAAGGAGATGGGCAGTTTAAAAATTGTGATGAATAAAATAAATAAAAATACATTTGATGACATGTTAGCGTCTGGCTCTGAATTGCTCAAGCAAAATTATTATGCTGGTAGTCCTCAATTTACAACAGTTCATTTGATGACTGTTCAAACACTGCTGGAAAAAGTGACTTATGACCATTTTTCACAGTTACAACCTTTCTAGAATCCCCATGATGATGTGCTCAAAATTCAAATGTTTGGCAACTGACTCAGATTTATGACGGCAAAGTCAGTGGGGAAGCCAGATTCACTTAACAACCAGGTTAGTAACTTATCAACTGTGGTGATTCACTTAACAACCATGGCAAGAAAGGTCGTAACATGGGGCAAAATGTGCTTGACAAATGTCTCACATAACAACAGAAATTTTGGGCTCGTAAGTCAAGGACTACCTGTACATAGAATAAAAGAATTGGAAAAGGTTAGTAAAGCGATTAAAACCAGCCCTGCTCAATGCATGATTCTACAGGCAAGCATTTCAAAATGGTGGATTTTTAACCTCCATCTGAACACCTCATTGAAAAATAGCCCACCTACTCTAGGTAATTAGTTTCACCTCAACTGCTCTTCTTTTAATAGTGTTTTCCAATATTCAGTCAGAATCTGCCCTCCTATAAACTTACTGTTAAGGATATTGTTGTTGTGTTAGCAAGAGTATAGTGCACAGAGAAACGTTGCTGAGAGCAATGCAATAAGAGATACATGCAAACTGGATTATCAAAAGTTTTCTTTATAGTGGAAAATAAACAATCTCGTAGTCTTCTAAACAGTCCAAGTCTTTACCGGTTAAATCCAAAAAGCTTCTTACCATACAAACAGTAGTTGAGGGATTGTTATGTGTGTTGGATCTGGTCTTTGGGTGTTAAGTGAATTTCGTTGTATGGGTATACTGTGTATACACATACAATGACAATAACGTTATTTATTTATACTATCCAGTGGTTAAAGTGTTGAGAAGACCTCATTCTGGTCCTCCTACCCGTCAACTGTGAAAAAGTTCCCCAAATGACTTTGAATGAGTCCCATTCTCTCAGGTCAAGAACTAATATGGTTCAGTGGTTAAACTATTGGACAAGATTTGCTGAGATACCAATTCAAGTCTACTCTCAGCTTTATAAGTTCCTTAGGTGACTTTGAGCTGTTCATATTTTATCTGCTCATGTTACTTGGGGGTGGGGGGAAGAGAGGAATGTTATGAATATGGCCTTGAGCTTCTGCAGGAAAGGGAAATCTATCTATCTATCTATCTATCTATCTATCTATCTATCTATCTATCTATCTATCTATCTATCTATCTATCTATCTATCTATCTATCTATCTATCTATCTATCTATCTATCTATCTCCCTTTCCTGCAGGGGCTCAAGGTAACATTCATAGCATTCCCATCACCCGCTCCCCCCCCCCCCCCAAGTAACTTGAGCAGGTAGAATATGAACGGCCCAAAGTATCTTACATATTGAGTTTGTAATCTTTTTAAAGATTCAGATGAGAAATATGGAGCTCTTGAGATTTTGTAAAACTGAATTTCTTGTCCTTCCCCATCAGGCTATGAAAGTTGGAAGGAGGTAAATAGGTGTTGAACAGAATGAAATTCTGAAGGCCTTTGAGCTATTTGCCCATCATTTTGATCATATTTTCATTTAACATCTGTACCATATTGAAATTGGTACTTGTACTGATCGCTTTAAAAAAAAATAACGCAGTGTCAAACCTTCACTGCGATGGTGGAATATGTAAAAATGTCCTGTTCTGTTACTCCAATTTATTTTCTTTCTGTTATCTGCATAACATCTAGACCTGTAAGTAATTTTCTTATTCCAGCTTAGATTCATATTCTGCCAAACAATTTTTATGAAAATGTTCAAAATGACCTACTCTTTGTATCAGGTTATCCTGATATCCTTGCTTTTAGTACTCTTTCTCTCAGCTGCCTGAGAAAAGTATACTGTAGGTAACCAGAGTTTGTGAAAATCAATTAAAAATCATTTGAATTGTTAGTGGTAAATATACGGAGCTCCTCGCCCGGCTCTCTTCAGCTCCCTGTGATTTCATTACTGCTCAGCTGTCTTTGTTACAAACCTGACAGATGTGAGGATAAGCTAAATTAGGAAATCCAGTTAAATGGCACTAGAGGGCACTTCTGTTTTATTGTTCCATAGTAGCACAAGGATAGCAGAAAACAGCTGGATAAATATTGTTCAACCGCAGTATTGCCCTGAAAAATTTGTGATCCTTTGAATAATATTATATGGATCCCAAACTCAGAACCCTGTTCCTTGGAAAGATAAGAGCAGGCATAAAATGTCACCTTTGTGATGAACTCTGGTTGAAATGAATATAGCTATGATTAGAAAAAGTCAAATCAGTTGTAAATTAATGGACAGTAATGTCGAATGTAAGATTGTGAATGAATGTACAACTGATCTTGAGAATAGGGAAAGAATAAGTAAGGCATTAAGAGGAGACTTTGAGTAAATACTGATTAGTCCTGAGAAAAGAGAAAGTGTGAGAAAGACACTAAAAATATCTCTTTCTTGGTTTTGTTTAATCTCTGCAGAGAAAAAACATGTGTAGGTTTTCTACACGTGTTTCTTGACTTTGTCCATCTTAAAGAGCAGTCACTTTTAGCCCAAAATTAAGTAATTACAACGGTGAACAAGGAAGGAGATTCCAAATAAAGGATTTCACATTTCAGTTTGAGTTTTCCTATAATTAAAGGATACATTCCTTCCCCAATCCTTCAAAATTACCAAATTGCAAGTGGAAGTGACAATCGTAATGGAAGACACTTCTCTAAATGCAATCATTCCATAAAATCATCTTCCCCCTTAGGTACCTAGAATAGGAAAAGACATGCTGGTTTTTAAAACATGCTTAACCCGATTACTTCATTAATCTATTTTCTGGATTTAACTGGTATTGACTGAAGTTGAGTTTGCTTTACACACAAAAGCAAACAGATTATTAGCCAAATTTAACCCTGTAGCTTAGAATAAAGTCAACATCATTTACCATTGTAGATTCTGCGGTTTGTTCTACCTTGTAGTAAGTCCTCTGATATGGATGCCTCTGATTGTGTTTTACTTTTCTTTTCCCAAAAGGAAGGAAGGAAGGAAGGAAGGAAGGAAGGAAGGAAGGAAGGAAGGAAGGAAGGAAGGAAGGAAGATGTATATAAGAGCCGAGGTGATGCAATGGTTAGAGTGCAGCACTGCAAGTTACTTTAGCTGATTGCTAGTTGCTGTTTGGCAGTTCAAATCTCACCGGCTCAAGGTTGACTCAGCCTTCTATCCTTCCAAGGTCAGTAAAATGAGGACCCAGATCGTTGGAGGCAAATATGCTGACTCTGTAAAACCACTTAGAGAGGGCTGTAAAAGCACAATGAAGCTGTATGTAACTCTTAAGTGCTAAGTGCTATATATAAAAAGAGAGAGAGAGAGAGAGAGAGAGAGAGAGAGAAGTTAGGCCATAAGATATAAGATAATATTGAAAAATTAAGTTGAATTTAGGCTCAAAAGGATAGACTACATTAGACCATAGAACATGAATCATCATACTGGAAGGGACCATGGAGGTTTTCTAGTTTAATCCCTTGCTCAAGGCAGATGACCTTATACCATCCTGGTCAAATGTATAGATTATTTTTGAAAACTTTCAGTGAAGAAGCACCCACAACTCCAGAAGGCAAGCCAGTCAACTGATTAATTGATCTCACTGTCAGAAAACCCTTACTTGTAAATTGGATCTCTTTAACGAACTTCCACCCATTACTTCTTGTCCTGTCCTCTGGTGCTTTGGAGAATAAGTCAATCCTCTCTTCTCTGTGAGATTGTCAGAGTATATTCATGAACTGGAATTGGGCACAGCAACAGGTCAGCCAATGGGATAACTGTTTGGTAACTGAAACTTAGTATTTGTTGTACAGGGCCATAAGAGACAGTTTGGAGCCTGGGCGTGGCTTAACTGTTCTGTATATAAGCTTGAGGGCACTAGCTTCTCTCTCCTCTATTTTGCTTTTTCCATTTTGTGCTTCCATTTTGTGCTGTGTTTGCACTTGCTATTTTTGTTCTCTACAACATGGAAGAACCTACAAGGATATATTGTCTGCCTTATGTGTTGTTATGTATATAAAGACATTTTGAATCCTGCTTAATAGTCTGCTTGTGTGTGCTGCAACAAACTCTGACAGACATCCCCTCAAGTACTGGAAGACAGTTATCATGTCCCCCATAATAATCTTTCTTTTCAATAGGCTAGTCATATCTAACTCCCTCAACTGTCCATGATATGTCCAGATCCTTTTGCTGCCCTTTAAAGAAAATGATTAAAACATGATGCCAATTTGGGTAAATTGGAATGATGACTTATTGGATGTTCAAATTGATAAAAGAGCACACTAGGATAGAACTAATTATGTATTTCTATAACATCTTCACGGGGCTAAGTAACAGGTCACATTAGTCTCTAGACTTCCAGAATTGATGAAGGTGACTGATATAATCTAATACAGCATATTTAGTTCTCTGCTAAGCTCTTGATAGGGAAATAAAATTTTGAGGGACAAGCATTTTTTTAAAAAAAATAAACCTTTTGTTGTCTTTTTTGTGTTAATTTTTGTAAATTTCCATAAAGGGATGAAACTTTCAAATATTCATTAAAGTACTTGCAAAACCTCCCTTCTTGGGCTCAAAGGTGGTGGGTAATTTTTTGCTGACCTTTGAAATGCCCAGAGAGCAAAGTCCCATGTTAAATAAATAGCTCGTTAAATCTATAATCAAGTGTGCTTAAGTACATACCAATGTAAGAACAAATAAATGATATGCCACATTAAAATTATTCTGTTAGATCGGGCGATAGAAGAGACAGGACACAGCTACCACAGTAACAAAGGCTCTTTATTAGAAGAACAGTAACCCAGCAGCCGGCTCGTCAGGCAGCTTCCCTTTTTATAGAGAGCTGTCAGACTGCTCGGCCAATGAGCTTTAAGTATTTTCCCACTGGTTTGGCAGACCTGAGTGGAGCCTATGCTCCACTCCTATTTAATATACAATATTAATATACTCCTCCCCTCCTTTAATATACTCCTCCCCTCCTGGATAAGACACTGTCCAATCAAGTAACTTATTTACAAATGTAGTCACGTAGACAGGCGGATGTTGTCGAGCTCTAGTTGACCTGTGCAGCTCAGTTGGTTCCTAGGCTTGGCCCCAGACCCAGGAAGCCTTTTTTCCCAACAGCCTATGTAATGGTTCTGCCATAGTTGCCTTCTGTGCCAGGAACATGCTGTAAAAATTGAACAAACCCAGGAATGCTTGCAATTCTGTTTTATTTTGGGGGGTGGGGGCATCTTTAATCGCTGTGATTTTATTTTTTGTTGGGTGAATCCCTGATCCATCGATCAAGTAGCCCAGGAATTCCACCTGCGGCATGGCTATCTGGCACTTTTCGCGCTTCACTTTAAGCTCTGACTCTCAGAATCTTGTCAGCACAACTCTCAAATGGTCGAGTAAAACCATTTTGCTGGTGGCAGACACCAGGACAAGGGTACTACCCGAGGAATACCGTGCAACACCCATACCATAATGCTTTGGAACAGCCCTGGTGCCATGCTGACACCGAATTGCAAGTGGTGGCACTGAAAGGCACCCCTATGGGTGACGATAGTTTGCGCTGTACTGTCATCGACTGGCAATTGTTGATACGCTTGAGCCAGGTCGAGTTTCACAAATATGTCCTTTCCCCAACAAGTGTAGTAGATCAGGGGTGGATTCTACTTACCTTTACTACCGGTTTGCAACGGGATCACGTGCGGGATTGTGCAATGGGTTTGCATGCGCAGATCGCTTCTGATGATGTCAAGGTCAGTGGGCAGAGCCTCCTGCCGGTTTTACTACCAGTTCTATAGAACCGGTCTGAGGGCAACTCATCACTGCAGTAGGTACTGAATGATGGGGACAGGATAGGCACTCTGTTGTAGGGCCTTATTGAGTGTACACTTATAGTCCACTCAGATGCAGACAGAGCCGACAGACTTGGCAGGCATACGATAGGGGTCTCCCAACAAGCATCATCGACTTGTTCAAGGATTCCCTGGCCAATTAGTTTATCCAATTCTTTGTCGATTTTAGATTTAAGGGCCAGAGGAACTCTTTGCAGTTTTAATCTAATTGGGGCAATTTTGGGGTCTAGGCTGAAAGAAATAGGCATTCCTTTATACTTGCCTAGGCCGTTGCTGAAGACGTTCTCAAAACTCCCAGATCAGGTCGTCCGTGCTGTCATCGGCGATGGTGTTGATTCCTGTGACTCCCATGCCCAGGGCCTTGAACCAATCCAATCCAAGCAGGCTTGGCAATGCCCGCCAACCATACTTACTTTCAGGAACCTGGAGAACTTCCTAAACTGGACCTGAAAGATTCTGCTTCCTAAACAGGGATGCGGTTTCCTTGGTAGTCTTTGAGCTGTACTCTCTGGGGCCTTAGGTCTCTTTTCTTGATGCCGGGTACAGTCTTTTTTATCATTTTCCATGAAATGATTGTTAGGGATGACCCTCGTATCTATTTCCATCTCACAGTTCGAGCCCTCTATCTGCACGGTTACGTGTATCTTTCCTGCCGTTGATCTTGTTTACCTAATGTTGGTCTGGTATGCCTCCTTTTCCTCAGTTGGGGGCTTCCCTCTGTGCCTAGGGTTCCAGGATGTTGCTTTTGTCTCTCAGGTGTGGCGGCAGCAGCGGGAGGTTGTTTGGCATGAAAGACTGCAAATTGGTTAGTGTGGCAAACTATCGCCAGATGCCCCTTATGGTTGCATCTCTGGCATATAATTTCCTTTCTGTTTGCACACTGCCCTGGGTTGTTGTCCCCCAGACCCTGTGCATAAGGGCTGGCTTTCTTCCACGGCAGGATAGGCTTTCTTTTTTTCCTCACCAAAAACTAATATGCATCTTATACTCCGAAGACTCTTATACTCTGAAAAATACGGTATATACTGCTTCATAGTACTTTACTACTTATGTGCTTCTATATAGCACTTAGATTTATATATTGCTTAGTGCTTTATTACTATGCAGTACTATAGCATATTGCCCCCCAGCAATCTGGGTCCTCATTTTACCAACCTCAAAAGGATGGAAGGCTGAGTCAACCTTGAGCAAGTCAGGATTGAACTCCTGGCAGTGGGCAGAGTTAACCTGCAGTACTTCATTCTAATACTGTGCCAACCGAGGCCCATTTTATTATTTGGTCACATATTAATTGAAAGTCTCTTTAACTGAACGGTCCGTGGTCATATTCTGACAGAGCTTTTCTGCTTTTGGACCACAGGGGCACTGTAATGCCCAGAACTTCAAGGACTGGTTGTAAGTATCAGTCATTCAGCACCATCATAAATTAAACCTTTGCTGAACAAGTTATTGTAAGTGAGGACCACCTGTAATTATATTCAGATTTTTAGCCTGAAATCAATAGATAAAATTCGACCACACAGATAGTTCCAGGGAATCATTCTCATAAGAATTCTATGAATAGTAATTCTTAGCAGTACTAAGTCTGTGCTTAGGCTATGACTGAGAGTTGGCTCAAAGTGAGTTTTGATGGTTAAAGCTGGAATGGGGCCTGGATCTCTCTGGTCATAGTATTATAATTACTTCACTTTCCTGATTCTCTTGGGGGGAAATGGGAACATCTGGAATGTGGAGGTTATGTTGCACAATAAGCGCAATATTAGGTACAGTTCTGGTTACTACAGATCCCTGTATTTTTTATATAAACTATTCAAACCCAAAAACCTTGATACAAATAAAGAATTTCAGAAAATAAATAGATGGGGAGGATGTGTACAATTCCTATGCATATGGGAAGGATGGGGTTGTTGTTTTTTTCCCCCCAGTCTGAAATGGAGGCCAGGCTTTTATCAATTAGTTTGATTAAATTTTGGAAAAGTCATTAAGAGCTCTTTCAAATCTGCTTGGAGGAACCAAACCAAATTGCTATTTCAAGCCAGTCTATCTCTTTGCCAGGTTAAACTGCATTGTGTAGTTTGTCCTGGCAGTCACTGAATATGCTCTATGCAGATGTTCCAAGTAAGCAATTAAAGTGCATTTATGTCCTTGTACGAAATCTACAGGAATGGTTTATGTCTCCTTTTCCTTTTGCTCTGGGATTACATCTGATTTTGAGGGGGGAAAAACATGCAGTTGTAAATGAAAAAAAACATTTCATAATTGCAATATTTTTCCTTTAACAAAAAAGAAAAGGATAAAGTGTAAAGAACGCATTTAAAATATATACTTTATTTACTAAGCATGCCAATCGGTTGTTACTATAGCTACTGAGGCTATGATTCACCAAGAATAAAGTATATATCAGCAGCTACCTGCTGATTTTGTTGGGCATTATGTTTTGACTAGAATTGTTCATTTTAGTGATACTTTCAAACATGGAAGCCCTTTGAGCATTTATGTGGGAAGCAGAAAGAAAGATATAGGATAATATTTACATATATACATTTTAACATTAATAACATTATTTAGATTAGAATATGGGCATTTCCACTTCATCTTTATTTCTATTCCTGAATTCCTTAAAAAGGGTTGACAGAATCCATCTCTCTCTCTCTCTCTCTCTCTCCCTCTCCTTCTCCCTCTCCTTTCTCTCTCACTCTCACTCTCACTCTCACCTTTCCTCTCTCTCTTCTTTTTATCTCTCTTCTTTTAAGATATGTGGACTTCATCTTCCAGAATTCTCCAGCTGCCAGTCTTGCTGGATGGGGAATTTTGGGAGATGAAGTCCACACATCTTCAAGTTGCCAAGACTGAGAAACTCAGCTATAGATGCTCCTGAATTATTAGTGCTCACATTTACAAGGCCTTTGGAGAGTGTAACCCACCCTTTGAACTTGTTGGAAGAAAAATCCAGTCCAGTCCCAAACCGGGAGAAAGACGCTGGAAATAAAATGGAGGCTGACTGGCTGCAAGGAAAGAAGGTTTATTTATGAGCAGAAACAACAACAGCATGTAGTTCTGGAACAGCTGGCAAATTGGTTTGATGAGTACATGGATTTTTATAGGGTTCTGAGATGCTTCGGGGGGTTGTGTAATGTAGTGAGCCTTGTGTCTTTTGCTATTCTAATGGTGGTGGGTTAATCCTATTATGTCCTAAAAGTCATGCCCTGTCCTTCTTAATCCCATCAGATGGAGCTGAAGGTCTTTTGTTTGTGAATAGATTGGCCCAGTCTTTCTTAGTGGGCACAAAATGTCCCCTCTATGAAGTCTCTAAAGACTTCAGGCATCTGCTGGAGGGTGTTGGGGCTGCTTTCTGCCTTTGTTAAGCATTTTTTTCCATTTCTCCTTTGGAGAAATATAATATCCTGCCTCTTTTAATATTCTCCAAAATATTTCATTCTTGGAAGGGGGAGGGATATCCTACAAACTAAAACAGATCATTCAACCCACAAGTTGCTCTTTCACTGTAAGCTACAAATGAGTTTGCAATTGACATGGAATCGACTTGGAACTGACTGTTCACAATAGAGAATATAGCCATTTTTGGTTTCATATGTATTTTGTTATGAGTTGTCTCAGCCTGAGGTAGCTGTTATGAATCCAGAAGATTGAGCCAATGCTCTTTCCGCTATGCTTAAAAGTTGTTAAAAAGCGGCACTAAGAACACACTTATAGAATTAGAAATGGCCCATGCTTCTAAAGTTGTTTGCAGCATTTGGAAAATGTTTTATGGCAAGTAAGCGTAGTAATACAGACGTTGATATGATAGCAACTGAAAATATGGCGAGGGAGTATTTATGTTTGGAATATTTGAAATCTCTCTTGGAAATAAAGCTGATGATAGAGATGAACGGTTTGCGACATGCAAGCTTCCTTTCCTTCTTAATTTTAAGTCTGGTGGGGCGGAAAACTATTATTATTATTATTATTTTGCAGGTGCTTTCCACCTCATATGGCTTACAGCTGACCAGATGAAAGGGTTTGTTTCTGCTGTATTCTGACTATTTTTCCTTTAAAAAAAACAATCACTTAAAGGAAGACAATGCTTTCTCCGGGGTAAAACTGTAATATTAGAGGCATCATTAAGAAATCAGATCCTTGATTAAAAGAAGAGATGACCTCACTAATCACCGTCGTGAAAGAACACACCGAAGCCTTTAGAAGAACAAGAGTTTTTATAAACCCCAAAGATTGTAGAATTAATTATATCTTTCGAGATCCGGTAACAATCTACAGTCCCTTTAAAGAAAGAAAAAAAAAACCCAATCAGCAAAGAAGCAAAATGAGCTAGATTCCTAACACCTTGGATTAGAGAGAATGTTTAAAAGAGATCTATTTTCTTTTAGTCTAACCTCCTCCGAAAGATATAGGAAAACTAATTTGCCTTATTTACATATGGCACAGTCTATCCAGTATTCATGGGCCTGTCGGAAACATTGTGCATTTCCATGGCAACAGATGGCATGCTGACAGTATCTGGCTCATTGTAGGTTTGTCTAGGCAGGCCAACAATTAATCAGCCATCTACTTGGACAAAATTCTTTGTGAGTGAATGGCATTACTTCTCTGTAGCCCAGCCTAAGCTTCTACAATTTTTGTATTCCTGCAGTGCTAAGTACTTTTTGTCTCCTGCATTTGTGTTTCTCTTAGCTTTTAAATAATAGTGATTTTTTTTTTTAAAAAATGGAACAGCATAAAAGGGGAGTCTGCATATTAATGTTAATATTATTTTGGGGGGAAAGTGTAAAACAAGATTCTGGGCTTATTCTCTCCAAGAGCTTGGAGTCCTTTGCCTCTTCACTCAGCAGTATTTCATTTTTCAGTTTCTTTGCTCAGCGCATTCAAGGATATGAGAAATGCACATGGCTACGAAGCATAGAATTAACATCACTGTAAGCAAACATCCTGTAACCAAATTCTCATTCAAAGGAGGAGTTCTTGGTGTTCATCTTTGTGGGAGAAAAATTAAATAATATAGAAACATAGAATAATAGAGTTGAAAGGACCTTGGAGATCATCTAGTCCAACCCCCTGTTCAAGCAGGATACCCTATACTAGTGATGGCTAACCTTTTTTTCCATGCTGAAAGCGTGGTTGTGCGTGCGATAGTGCTCATGCATGTGCCCACTCCCATAATGCAATGCCCCCCGGACACCCCGTACTCACTGTGCATGCACTCATGACCCCCCCCTCACTGCCCCGCCCCCTGCATATGCATATTTTCATTAGTTTGAGGTTTCTTCTCTACTTGGTTAGTTTCCACCCATTGTTTCTTGGTTCTTTGGAAAATAGTTTGACCCCACTGTCTTTGTAGGAGCCCCTCAAATATTGGAACAATGTTAGCATATCCCTCCTAGTCCTTATTTTCATTAGCCTAGACATACCCAATTCCAGCAGCTGTTCTTTATTCCAGCGATTGGCATTTGTTCAGAGATGAAATGCTTTAAAAAGAGGAAAAAGCACAATTCAAGACAAAACAGCTTTTAAAAGTTCCCAACATAGCAATTATAATATTTGACCTATAAACTACAATAGGATAAAATACATTAAAATCTTATATAAATTGTTTAACACAAAGTCAGGCATTTACATATGGAATATAAACCATTCTTTGCCACTCTGACATCCTTCCAATTTGTTGGAATATTGATTGACTCTTTTACAGAAGATTTTGGCTAGAAATTATGAAAATTAAATATATCTGGAAAGCTTTAATAAGCTATATGGCAGCAAACTTAACTCTGAATGGAGCTGCACAGCATTAATTGAAGATGGTATCCTATTCAGACATTGACCTCAAGCAGGAAGCATGATTAATTCCTATTCAATAATTGGATGAGGGACCATCAGGAGATCCAAGATTGAAAATTTAAGTGAAAAGATGATAGCAAACAGACTGACATGGAGTTAGTTCAATTCAAAGTAATCTAACTCTGTATACATTTATGTGTAAATAATCTACATACAATTTATAAGGACTTCTGATTACATCTGATTATATGTTAAAAATGTCACATTTGTTTAAAAATCCTTCATTCAGAATTCAGAAGATAAATTCCTTTGTATTCTATATAAAGCATTATTGTAAACACTCTCATTTAAATAATAGTAAACTTGAATTAGATTTCCTGCTAAACTTTTTGTATCAGATGACATCCTGTGCTTAAATATTGAACTCTCTCAGACTATTATATTTCATAATTCTTCAGAATTGTTTTACTATTTTGGAATGTTGTTTGAAAATTGAATAATTTGGTTGCTAGTTATTTTGCAAAGAGAAAGTGGAATAATGTAATATTATAAAAAGCAAGTGTATTATCATAAAGTACCTTCCTTTGTTTTACATAAAAAATTCTTTTGAAAGAACACTTACAATATTTTTCTTCCAGTTAAATCCTCCTGTCTCAACAATTTGTATTCACTGTCAATGGGTAAAAATGTTTTATGGTCATTTTTTACTGATTAACTACCCCAAAACAGTTCTTGCTTCAATTCTCTTCACTTTATTACATCAATAATAAACCAAAACAATGTAGATGCGTATGGATATTTTCTTCTCTCTTCCTGTGGAGAATGTGGTGCTTGCATGCTTTTACTTGCTATTTTAAACAAACCACGATACCAAGCCAAAACCTGAAGAAATGTCTGCTTTAAAATGATGGTAGAGACAAATCTGAGAATAAATCAGGGTTTCAGTTATAATTTGTTAGTCAGTTTGTTGTAGTGGTTAAGGCACTAGCTAGAAAACAAGAGAACATGAGTTCAAGTCTTCGCCATGAAAGCCAGATGGGTATTTTTGGGCTAGTAACTCTCTTTCAGCCAAGCCCCCTCACAGGGTTGTTGTTGTGGGGGGAAATAGGAGGAGGAAGAGATATGTTCACTTAGAGTTATTTGAAAAATAAGAAAGGCAAAATACAAATAAATAACAAAAGACTAAACCAGAGTTCTGAAAACTGTACTTTCCTTTATATGGTTCATTAGAGATTTGATTAGTTTAAAATCAGAAGCAAAATATCAACTTCTCTGCTAAACTGAAAAGTAGAATAAGGATCGGTAAACTATGATACAAATAAAAATGATTTATAGTGAAGGAACTAAGCGTCTTCATAGGTATAAGAAGAGTTCTGAGACACTAAATCGCTATTCTTATCAATAAAGAAATAACGCTATGGTCTTTGCCTCAAAAGTATTCATCCTTGTTTGTCAAGAAACAACCAAACGAAACCGCAAAATCTTATGAAATATACAGTATAACCAGATAATTTCTGAGCCTCCTCAAAAGAATCAGCTCTGTAATAGCTAAACAACATGGGACATTTGAAAATACATGCATGGTCTTACATCCTTATATAGCCAGTGATCTTTTAGATGCTGAATTACATCTGATACTATTTTCCCCACATCAGATAGGTACAATATGGACCACGTAAATCCAGGACAAGCTGTACTTGCTGAAATTAATATGGTTAAAGCAAAACATCCCTCTCCTGCATGCAAACAGTATATTTCTTCATTGTTAAGACAAAAGAGATTAGAAGTAATTGAATCGAGAAGGAAGTAAAACTAGCAAATTCTTTTATTCTTGTATTTCAATGATCCTAGCAGGAAGTTGGCAGAGAGCAGACAACAGTAGCAAAGCTATTTCTATCCAGTTAAGGCCAAAAGCTGTAAGCAGAGACCAGTTAATGCATTCCCTGTTGGCAACCAATTAAGATGGTTTGGAAAAACAACGAATGCATGTCCAAGTCAGTGATATTTTAAGCCATCGATGCTCAACAAGAGAATTAAACCGTGCGACTATCATCATAATGCATATGAAGAAGATTGAAGATCGTGCCACCCATTTTTTTTTCTTTGTCTGGTTTCCAAAATGATGGAGCAGTTTATATGAACCACATAGGTCAAAAGAAAAAGAAAATGTGGAGTTAAAAAAGACCAACAGCCTGGAAAGACCAACAGTCTTTTTAACCTTGGCAGAGTAAGTTGGCTTTTGCACACTTAAATTCGGATCAGGTGTAACTTCCCCATTAAAAAAGGATAAATAACTGGCAGGATTTATGGGGATTCTCAGTTATCCAGGTCATGGTTGTCCCAAAGGTGCTTTTTTCAAAAGGCAACTGGACTTTGTTTTCCCTTGAAGACGTTTCGTTTGTCATCTAAGAAGCTTCTTCAGTTCTTCTTCAGAAGCTTCTTGGATGAGAAGCGAAACATCTTCAAGAGAAAACGAAGTCCAGTTGCCTTTTGAAAAACAAGCACCTTTGGGACAACCGGCAGAGTTACAAAAAGCCGGGAGTCTTCAGATCTGCAAAAAGCTCAACAAATTTTTCCCACATTTATATTTAATAAAGAAAAACCCTGACGTCTTCATTAAAGAGGTCCTGCTTGTGTTACCGCCCTATTTTCAAACAAGCCAACATGCTCATAAATAAGTTACGGTCATTTAATAGCACCGTTGAATGTAATCCTGAACGAGCATCTGATTTGTTAATTAAACAAATGCTGTCTAGTAAATAATGTATAAAACCTGGTGCTTTTTACTGAAGCTCAGCTCGGGTGAATTCTTTCCTGAAAAAAATAGGACAATACCAGCCCTCCTTTTCTCTCTCTCTCTCCCTCTCTCTCTCTTCTCCTCCACCTACCAATCCACACGATCGATCAACGGGATCCTCGCGAAGGAAGTGGGTGGTGGATTGCAGTCCCAGCAAACTCAGCTGGCTGCAAGGCATCTCAAGGGCAAATTTGATGGTACCTTCCCGAGTTCCTTAATTTTGCATCTAATATTTCGATACCCCCTATTTCTTGAACTGCAGAGCACCACTTAGCCCTGTAGGAAAACAGTGCTTCTCCTGGGGCCAAGTTGCAGACAGGAGAGGCTGGGGGCTGATTCTGCTCAAGGTGGCCAATTATGTTGACCTTTGTGATATAGCCAGCTCAGCCAGACCTCTCATCTTGAGCTTCCCACCTATTTATGTCTCCCTCTTAGCCACACAATGCTCTGCTGTCATGTCAGTTTGCAGCCTCATATTTTTACTACTCAGCAATGCACAAATTGAGATTGTGATTAGCATCTTTAATTTTTTTTTTTAAAGGCTTGTTAGAATTAGAAATCTGAAGCCTAAAATAGTCTACCTGCTGTTCTGTAAAGAGTATTATTTTAGTACCCTGGGGGACATTCAAAGTTGTAACTTGCTGGTGTCAGGGTTGATTTAAATTCACGTACACGGGAGAGGAAAAAAAGAAGAAGAAAGAAGCCATAAATATGCAAAAATACATGTACATGAGCTGGTCGGAGTATTTTTTTTTCATGAGCCTACCGAAGCTGGTTTGTTTCCTTTTTTAAAGTATTATTTTGCGCACTCCGACAGTCCGAAATTTATCGAAATTATATCAGGCAATGGCTGTATTTGGTTCACTGGAAGATATTGACCCTTTTTCTTGATAAAAAGGATTCAGTTGATTACTGTCTAATCACAGAAGAAAACTGCCTCTTATGATTACAGTTTCAGACTGAATTACTCGTTTAATAGCTGTGCACAGGCTGAACCTGGCACGATAGATTCTCATCCCTTCAGAGTCATTGTTCTTATCTAGGTTAATGTTGAGCAAGGAGGTAGAAGCTATTAAGTTCTAGGTTTTGCTGATACTTCTTTACAAGGTTTACAATATTTATTTCCCCACATCTCCTGGGGTTTTGAAACAACAATAAAACATAAAATACAATTTTAAAAATAGCTACTTAGATTTTCTAGAGTTGGAAGGGAACATGAAATCTTCTGATCTATTCCCCTGCCCTGGACAGGAATCCTCAGATCATCTCAGGGAAATGGCAGTCTTCATTTAGAAACAACTTTTATTGCTTAATGATTTGAAAATAACATTTTCCCCCCAACTACTATGTTCTTCCAACTAGTAACTGTGAAATCAGTAAGAGAAAAACATTGATGAATCCCTAAACTGGCCACATCAAAACCTTTGGATTCTCACTAAAGAAGCTTTGTTTATAACCTCTGTAGACACTCTCTCTCTCTTTAAAACTAAAGGTTCCCCTCACACATATGTGCTAGTCGTTCCTGACTCTAGGGGACAATGCTCATCTCCATTTCAAAGCCGAAGAGCCAGCATTGTCCAAAGACATCTCCATGGTCATGTCGCCGGCATGACTAAAAGCCAAAGGTGCACAGAACACTGTTACCTTCCCACCAAAGGTGGTCCCTAATTTTCTACTTGCATTTTTTACGTGCTTTCAAACTGCTAGGTTGGCAGAAGCTGGAAGAAGTAATGGGAGCTCACCTCATTACGCGGCACTAGGGATTCGAACCGCTGAACTGCCAACCTTTTTTTAAAAAAATTTAATTTATATGCCACCCTTCTCCAGAGACTCAGGGCGGCTTACAATGCATTAAGCAATAGCCCTCATACTTTTGTATATAACTGCTTAGTAGGGCTTTTGCCCCCACCCCCACCCCCAAGCTATGTTCTTTTTTATACAAAATCAGCTTATGGCCCCCACAATCTTGGTCCTCATTTTACCTACCTCGAAAGAATGGAAGGCTGAGTCAACCTTGAGCCTGGTGAGATTCGAACTTGCAGTAATCGCAGGCAGCTGTTGTCACTTTAGCACCACTTAAGCTGCTGCTTAAGCTGCTGCGCCACCAAGGCTCTTATTGATGAAAAAGCTCAGCATCTTAGCCACTGAGCCACGTAAGTGTAATCTTACTAAGGTTTTATAAAGCTAATACTTCAGGTAATTTGATTCTATGCCTCTGTTTACACAACCAAAGATTTTATTAGCTTTTTTGGCTGCTGATGCACACTGCTGGCTCATATATAAGTGATTGTCCACTAGGATTCCAAGGTCCCTCTCACAGTTATTCTTTTTGAGCCAGGTTTCTGTACTTGCACCTCAACAGATACCTTAACAGTATCTTAACAGATATCTTCATCTTGTGGACCATGGGAACTCCAAATTACTGTGGCCAAAAGAAAAATCTACTCTCTAAGCGTTCTGTCTTCAGGCAAGTAATTATCATGTGTGTGCAAGACAAATTACCAATTTTTCCTCTGGGAAAATTAACTCTATTACCGCATCATTTTTTCAGATGCTGATTGACAAATGGCTCAAACATTTCACAATGAAGTGTTGAGGTTATTCATCAGCAACTTGTTTCTGAGATGAATCAAACAACTTGCATGGCCAAGATTATGGTTGGTACATCTATGATGACTTACTTAATTGTGTTCCTTCAAGAACAGATGTGATGATCTGCCTTTGATGGGGAAAATCTCTTTCACTTCCCAACAGATGGATGTTCAAAACCAAGAAGAAAGATATTCAGTTATTGAACAAAGATCTTCAATGCCAAGTAAGAAACAAGAAAAGATATCTCACTGAAGGATGTCAGTCAGTGGAGAAAAATCACAAGAAAAGGAAACAGAGAAGTGCAGAAATTACAGGAAAAGCTAAGATAGGATTACTCCATCATGGATAGAGGCAAATAAGTTTAAAGGAAAATGGAACACTTTTATGAACAGGTGTTCTAAAGTGACAGGAACATTTGTAGAGAGGACGTGTCAAAGCCAGATTCTCTGAAAAAATGGTATACATTAGACACAGATGAATTCACACTAAACTTTTTAAAACTATTAAAGAAGACACAAAACTGTTAAAGGTACAAAGAGAAGATTATTCTATTAAGGAAAGCAATAACAAACTTTATCATGAAGAATAAAGACATTTTTATGACATTACAAGAGTTTTGGATTTACTGGATCTCAACTCACCAGGCCAAATTCTGCTGCACCTTTGATAGAATAATTTCCTGATTTATACGTGGCAGATTACAGGATGTCATTTTTATTCATTTACACTACATCATTTGCATAATGACATACATGACATCAAACTGCTGCATTTGTTTCTTCAACTTACCAAGTTCATTAGTAAGAGACACCCCACTCTTCCCCATTAATCTTTTAAAACTAGGTTTTAAAAATGCAACAGCTTTTTTTCTCTGGAAATAATGTACATCTATGATAGCTGGAGAAGGACAGATAGAAGAACAAATATACTTCAAATTATGAATTTGTAGACAGTTACTATGGCTATTTCCTCATTAGTAATTTATAGGCTTCCATAACATTCTCCAATCATTGCTATGGCTGCATGCTTTATATTACCATA
Source organism: Masticophis lateralis (assembly GCA_030761175.1). Lineage (NCBI taxonomy): Eukaryota > Metazoa > Chordata > Lepidosauria > Squamata > Colubridae > Masticophis > Masticophis lateralis. Next base: position 11,340,974 of record JAUDYJ010000005.1, on the reverse strand, counting down.
GTGATGGCTAGATGACACTTGAAATCACTAAGAATTACTAAATGATGAAATGGCCTAAGAATACCACGGACGGCAAGTGGAATCAGTGAGTAGATCTTGGCAAAATAAATACAGATTACTCCCTTGAAATGAAACTCAATTTGGAGCATGCAATATGGGCAGGTGATAGATTAGAGCAGGGGTGTCAAACTCAAAGTCCGGGGGCCGGATCCAGCCTATGGGGTGATTAGATCTGGCTCACGGGACCACCTTGGAAACAGCAAAGGACTGGCCCGCAGTGCCTCTGCCAGGGAAAATGGAGCTTGGGAGGCCGTGTGCAGCTGTCCTGAGTTCCGTTTTCCCTAGCAGAGGGTTGCAGGAGGCCGTCGCAGCTGAAAACTGAACTTGGGAGACTATTTTCGCTGGCAGAGCACTTGAGCCTCCATAGGCGCCCCCTACACGACGTTGAGCTGGCCATGCCCACCCTGGTCCCCCAAGGTCAAACACAATGATGTGGCCCTCAATGAAATCGAGTTTTACAACCCTGGATTAGAGGAAATTATGATGCGGCCCTCAATGAAATCGAGTTTTACAACCCTGGATTAGAGGAAATTATGATGCGGCCCTCAATGAAATCGAGTTTTACAACCCTGGATTAGAGGAAATTATGATGCTTCACAAAGTTCAGAGAAGGAGAAGGAGGAGAGATTGGATGAAATGGAGGGACAGATCCAAGGAAATCACAGGAATGTCCTTGGAAGTGGTCTAGATTATTACTGTGGACAAGTCAATATGGCAGACCTCTATGGAAATTCTCAATCATGCAGGTCATGCTTGTCCGAAAAGTACTTTTCAAAGGCAACTGGACTTTGTTTTTTCTTTGAAAATGTTTCGCTTCTCATCCAAGAAACTTTTTCAGGAGAACCTTTGGGACAATATGGCAGACATTTCTCCATATCCATGCATTCACCAGAAATTAGCCCCAACTTCATGGTACCTAACAAACTAATTGCTTACCAGGGAATTAGGTTTGATGGCTTAGGAGCCCCACCTAACTCTACACCTTGTCTTAATATAGCGGGTATGATTGAAGTAATCTTTTTATACTTGGTCAACATCCCTAACTTAGCTGTTATGTCTGATCTAACTAAGTTTCATCAAGGTTTCTTAGAATAGCAGAATACCAAGGATTCTGCACATTCTAAAAATTCTGTTATTATCTTTTGTTCTGTGGGGATCTCCTCACCCTTCCAATGTTGTGCAAACACGATACTGGCCGCTGTTAACACATGTATTCTTAAATATGCATTCCTTTTACTATATATGTCTGGTATGATGCCCAACAGAAATATTTCCAGTCTATATCTATATGTTCCTTTATCATTTTTTCTAGCCAGGTGTGTATTTTAGTCCAGTATTTATTTATTTTTTGCTTTCGGACATGTCCACCATATGTGGTGATATGAGCCCAGGGTTTGGTTGCACTTTCAACACTTGGCAGACATATTCTTAAACATTCCAGCTAATCTTGCTGGGGGAAAAGTGCCATCTATAAAACATTTTGTATAAGTTTTCTTTATATGCAGTGGACGTTGTCAATTTATAGTTTCTGTCCCACAACTTTTGCCATTTGTCCAATTCTATAGAATACCCAAAAATTTTAGCCCATGCTATCATGGTTTCTTTTACTTGCCCCTTTTCCATTCTAATAGTATAAATAATTATAATTATTATAGATAACAATAAATAATTATAGAATTTTTAAAATCAGTTTAAAAATTCTGGTCCTATTGAGATTTGATCCACATTTTGTTTTGTTTTCTGTCTCATGCACAAAGTCCAGAAGTGGTTTCCTAGTAGTTCGATTTTTTTTTTCTTTGAACGTCAATTTAGCCATTGTTGCTAGTTCCATCGGTTTTTTTTCCAGCCATTCATCCACTGTGAGAATTGAAGTATCTTGCCAATTTTGTTGTAAAGCATTCTTGCTGCTGTCAATGTACATAACAGCAAACTTCCTTTTTCCCCCCAAGTTCTTTGTGCATGAAGCCTAAAAGAAAAATCTCTGGTTTTATTTTTATATTTTCTTTAAGAATCTTCTGCATTAAAAATTACTTACTTGCAACTGTGCTTCTTTGAGGTAATCATCTGTTTATTCATCCAGTCAACCAACTCAGCTTCTAACTGCACCTACATACTCTGTATTTCTTCTTCCTTTGTTAACTGAAGAAATGATTCGGTCATCTTATATACAGAGAAGATACTTTCCGCTGAAAAGGAAGAAAGCACCTATATCTAGCCCATTAATTTGCCTCATTGAAATAGCACCAAAATTCAAAGCAGTATCAACAAATCAGTAGACCCAGGTGTTTGAGTGCCTCCTAGACCTCATGAGTTCAGGATTCTTCTTTATTTCAGATGCAAGATCAGAATGAATTAGCGGTGTAAGCATTGGCTCCCAAGGCCGATCAAGATTCAAGAGACTGTTAGGTAAATAGTCTGCTACAGGCTTCCTTTTTATCAGCCAAGAAACGCATGTCCTTGCTGATCTAATAGAACATAGTCAGAAAGAAAACCAAAATGTTTCTCCTTCAATGTACAGGGAGATACATTTAGAATATAATTGAATAACAAGAGTTGGAAGGAACCTTGGAGATCTTCTAGTCCAACCCCTACTTAGGCAGGAAACCCTACAACCCCTTCAGACAAATGGTTATCCAATCTCTTCTTAAACACTTCCAGTGTTGGAGCATTCACAACTTCTGCAGTAGTCCCATCTGGACTACTGTAATGCTCTCTACATGGAGCTCCCCTTGAAGAGCACTCGGAGGCTCCAACTGGTCCAGAATGCGGCCGCGCAGGTGATTATGGGAGCGACACAGCGCACCCATGTAACACCTCTCCTACGCAAGCTGCGCTGGCTCCCGGTGGTCTTCTGGGTGCAATTCAAGGTGTTGGTTACCATCTTTAAAGCGCTCCATGGCTTAGGACCTGGATACTTACGAGATCGCCTTCTGCCGCCGATGGCCTTCCACCGGCCAATTCACTCCCACAGAGAGGCACTCCTCAGGGTGCCGTTGATCAAACAATGTTAACTAGCGACCCCCAGGGGCAGAGCCTTCTCTCTGGGGGCACCTGCCCTCTGGAAGGAATTGCCCCCGGAGATACGTATGATTCCCGACCTACGAACCTTTCACCGTACCCTTAAGACCTTACTGTTCCAACAGGCTGGGCTGGCTAAATAACGAATTTTAATGGGTGTTTTAGTTTTTGAGTTTTTAATATAAGGCCAAATTATTTAATATGTTTTAATCTGTTTATAAATTTTGTGATATATATTGTTTTACTGTGGCTGTGCACTGCCCTGAGTCCCTCGGGAGAAGGGTGGTATAAAAATTTAAATAATAAAATAATAAATAATAAAATAAGTTGTTCCACTTATTAATTGTTCTAACTGTCAGGAAATTTTTCCTTAGTTCTAGGTTGCTTCTCTCCTTGACTAGCTTCCACCCATTGCTTCTTGTCCTACCCTCAGGTGCTCTGGAGAATAGCTTGACTCCCTCTTCTTTGTGGCAACACCTAAGATATTGGAACATTGCTATCATGTCTTCCCTACTCCTTCTTTTCATTAAACTAGACATACCCATTTCCTGCAACCGTTCTTCATATGTTTTAGCCTCCAGTCCCCTAATCATCTTTGTTGCTTTTCTCTGCACTCTTTCTAGAGTCTCTACATCTTTTTTTTTATTTCTCATAAATGGAACATTATTCATTTGCTGGAATTCTAGTAATCCCAAACAGCCAATTCTGATTCTAAAGAGCACCCAATTCAACCAATGCAAAGTTTCTGAGCTTTCCTGCTGGGATTTTTCTTCTGATTTCTTTACTAGAAATATAGGATGGAATGCTCTTAAATTCTGGCAATATGAGAAATGAATTATTGAGGCACACCAAGAATAAAGAAAATGTAAAGTGAGAATAGAATGGGATGGGATGGGAGAGGACAGGAGAGAATATTTTATTTGGCCAAGTGTGGTTAGACACACAAGGAATTTGTCTCCTTGTGGGTCTAAACAAATTGGTCAAATTTATCACTCAATCCAGCCTCTATCTGGACTGACGTAGAATGAATAAATGCCCTAGCAGCTTGATTAGATTGAAAAAGACCTGAAGGTTATACCTAAGGAACAAGAAATAAATGTTAATAAAAACGGGAACACTGAACAACCCATTAAGGTCCTTGATATCCCTAACAGGAGATCTACAAGAAATAAGTTCTTTAAGACAGTATAGTCAAGTGTTTTCAGCTTATCAGTCATAGCTGACATTTGTGATTGAGTGAGAAAAGGTGCTTTTTCAAAAGGCAACTAGACTTTGTTTTTCTTTGAAGAGATTTCGCTTCTCATCCAAGAAGCTTCTTCAGTTCTGACTGAATGGCGGAGGACAGAAAGATTTATATTCCTTGCAGTCATTTGGTTGTTAGCACTCTTTCGGAGATTCGTTGAGGCCACTTGAAGTTCAGGCAACCCTGAGGGCACAGATGAACCTTCAAGTGGCCTCAGCGACTCAGAAAGAGTGCTAATGACCAAATACAGATACAGATTAACAGAATTGGAAGGGACCCTCTAGGTCATCTAGTCCAACCCTCCCACTCCCAGTAGACTCTCCACCATTTTTGACAGAAATCCTTCCATCCTCTATCGTTCAGTCAGTACTGAAGAAGCTTCATGGATGAGAAATTAATGTCTTCAAGGAAAAACAAAGTCCCGTTACTTTTTGAAAAAATCACCCTGGGACAACCATGACCTGGATGACTGAGAAACTTCAAAGACAGTGAGAATTATATGCATAGGATAATTTTGCAGAATCAGTGGTGCCATATTGCATACATAGGTAAGGCCAGCATTTCTTTTTTTGGGGTGGGGGTGGGGGAAGGAAATCTAGATTTGCCTTTGGTTTTTTTGAATAAAATTAAACTTGTTAAAAGCTGGCCGTACAGTTTGCTTGTCATCCTATCTCAAAATGAAGAAACGGTATACTTCTGCATTTAAAAAAAAAAAAAAAAAAACAAGCCCAGATTGTAAACTCTGAGTTTGTAAACTCTTATTCCAAGGGCCAGATTCAAACTTCCTCATAGCAGGGCCATAAACCTTGTCAACTAATCCTCAGAACTCAAGGTTATGAAAATCAGGCTAGGATTAGGAGAATCTAGATGGAACACCCTTTTCCTATGAGCATTTTCTCTTCTCTTTGGCAAAAAGCATGCAAAATTTTACTTCTTGAGAAGGAGGGAGAAGAGAAGGGAGCAAACACAGAGGAATTTGTTCCTGAATAGGAGTCAAGTAAATCTTTCTCCTTCCCTTTGTCCTTCACAGAACCCTGGAAAGCACAATGAGCTACCCTATGCAAAATTAAATCTTCTCAGAGCATGGACTAGCAATGACTATTCAGTTCCTCGGGGAAATTATGTCTCTCCTTAATGCTGCCTTTATAGAGGTTCCTACCTGTTGTACTTATATATTTTGTTGGTATTACATTCGTTCAAGAGATCTGTGAGGCTAACTGTTGGGAAGTGATGTTTCTTTGGAGGGGTTGACGCATTAGCCTTATCTTCTAAGTTCCAGTTATTAACATTTTTTTTCTTTTTTCTTTTTTTGCTGAGCACAAGAATTGGCTAATAAGGAATAAGTACCTAGCACATCAAGGGGAAAGGAAAGAATAGATCTCTGTCCATGGCTTTGCTCTCTGATTCATCTTGAAATGTTATTTCGGCTTGGAACTATAGCAGTGAATCGTCAGGAGAGGGGCCAATTATAGCATTTTCTTTATTATTTATTTGTCTATTGAATTTAGAAAGTGTCAATCTCCCTCATAGGGTGACTCTAGGCCCGGGTTGTCAAACTCGATTTCACTGAGGGCCGCGTCAGAGATGTGTTTGACCTCGGAGGGGTGGGGCTGGGGGGGCATGGCCAGGGGGTGTGGCCAGCTCAACATCACTCGTGTCAGGCACCTGTGGTGGCCTGAGCGCTCTGCCAGCAAAAATGGAGCTCTGGAGGGCCGCATGTGGCTTTCCCAAGCTCCATTTATGCTGACAGTGGGCTGCAGGAGGCTGTTGCAGCTGAAAACAGAACTCAGGAGGGGCATGTTTTCACTGGTAGAAGCACCACGGGCCGGTCCTTCACTGTTTCTGGGGCAGCCCTGCGGGCCAGATCTAAACACCCCGCAGGCTGGATCTGGCCCATGGGCCTCGAGTTTGACACCTCTGCTCTAGGCAATGTGCAAGTAAAATTTTATTTACAGGCAGTCCTTGATTTACAACCTTTAATTTAATGTCCATTCAAAGTAACAATGGCACTGAAAAGAGTGACTTACCATCATTTTTCACCCTTACAATCATTGCAGCATCCCCATGGTCAGCTGATCAAAATTGAGATCCTTGGCAACCAACTATTTATGACGTTTGCAGTAATAATGAGGACCCGGATTGTGGGGGAAATAAGCTGACTTTGTATAAAAAAGAACACCGCTTTGGGGGGGGGGCGAAAACCCTACTAAGCAGGTATATACAAAAGTAGGAAGGCAATTGCTTAACGCATTGTAAGCTGCCCTGAGTCTCCGGAGAAGGGCGGCATATCAATCGAACCAATAAATAAATAATAAATAAATCCCGGGACCATGATGTGATCCTCTTTTGCAACTGTCTGACGAGTAAAGCCAATGGGGAAGCCAGATTCACTTTGCAACCTGTGTTACTAACTGAACAACTGCAGTGATTCACTTAACAACTGAGCCAAGAAAGATCATAAAATGGGGCAATTTAGCAATTGTCTCGCTTAGCAACAGAAATGTTGGGCTCAGCTGTGGTCGTAAGTCGAGGACTACTTGTATTAAGTTTATTTTATTAATTTTATTTTACGGCGTAAATGGCTCCAACTTTACCAACTTGGAGCAGCCTGTAGCCTAAAAAACATACAAACATTAACTCAATCAGTTAAAAAAAGGTAACAATGAGCTGGGATTTTGAGTCAGTTTATACCAAATTAGCTATAATTTCATTTCCAAGGCCAAATTCTTCAAAGAGCATCTGGACTCAGTTCTAATCGAAACCAAGAAATAAGGAAAAAAGTTTTCTCCAAAAGAAAGTTTACCAGTTCTTGGAGAGCAACCAAGGCTCCTGGTTACTGCTGTTCTTTGTGGAGTTGCAACGTGCAAATAAAGAGACACAGATATTAGAGGCATTTCAGATCGAAATTCATGAATCATTTCTTCAGAGACCTACTTCAAAATAAATCCTTTTATAACAACCATAAAAGTAGCCACAACAAAGTTTTTCTGGCCTCATCAGAGCTCTATTCAGTCTGGGCAGGATCTGTAACTCATTTATGGTCAAAATTAGCATCTCTAGAGTTGATACCTGGAGATCCTATTTCTATCTATTCTATGTCTAGTCTAGTCTAGTCTAGTTTAGCACTGATGGTCTGGTAATAAAACAGAGCTGAGGTGGCGCTCCTGGTTCGGACTGGATCACCTGATCCGGTAGCAATGGTGGTGGGTGGTTTGGAGAACCAGTAGCAAAAATCCCTGCAACCCCCCCCCCCCCATCACCACCACCACTATGCCCAGCTGAGTCGCACGATCATCAGAGGCTGTTTTTTTTTTACTTTTAAAAGTATGTATTTATTTATTTATTTATTTATTTATTTATTTATTTATTTATTTATTTATTTATTTCAATTTATATACCGCCCTTCTCCCCGGGAGGGGGACTCAGGGCGGTGAACAGCCAAATTAAAACACATATAATACAAATATTAAAAAATTTAAAATTAGATTAAATTGTCGGCATTCCAATATAAAAGTCTCAAACCCAGTTAAAATACCCAATTTAAAACCCCAGAAATTAATAATACCAAAAATTTAAAAACCCCATTAAAATCAATCAAGCAAGGCCGGCTTGTTGGAATAAATAAGTCTTAAGGGCCTTTCGGAAAGCGCGGAGGTCCGGGATCAAATGAATTTCAGGAGGCAGCTCGTTCCATAGGGCGGGTGCCCCCACAGAGAAGGCTCTCCCCCTGGGGGCCGCCAGCCGACATTGCTTGGCTGATGGCACCCTGAGGACAAACTCTTCCGATGAAAAAATGCTTTTAAAAGTAAAAAGAAAGCCTCTGATGATCGTATGGCTCAGCTGGGATTGTCAGAGGCTTTTCAAAGCATTTTTTTCTGCAACCTCTTGGCCAAAGAGGTGGTAAAAAAAATGCTTTGAAAAGTTTCTGAGGATCCCAGCTGAGTTGCCTGATTGACAGAGAGGCATTTTTTAAAAAGCCTCTCTGACAATCACAGCTGAGTTGCCTGATTGGCAGAGAGGCTTTTCAAAGTATTAGAAAAAATGCTTTGAAAAGTTTTTTTTAAAAAAAAGTTGGCCACACCCACTCAGTCACATTATCCCCCCACCAAGCCATGCCCACAGAACCGGTAGTAACAAATTTTACGTTTCACCCCCGCGATACACATTTAAACAAATATTATATAGTGAATATATATACATATACATCACATACATGCATTACACACACACACACACACACACACACGACAATTACATTCATCCAATAGTTTCTTTATGGGCCTGTATTGAATGCTGGACTAAATTTCTGGTCATTTTCTCTGATGTATAATGTATTTATAAGAATATTTTAAAACGTATGTTCAAGTGTGTTGGGCAGAAGGAGGAGGGTTCTGTAAAAGGCAACTATTATCAAGGTGCTGAAATTAATTGGGCACTTTAATTGAGGTAGATTACTAGCTAATGCTTTCTTGAATACAGTAATTCTCCTATTAAATTATCTTTGAATAATTACCTGAAATTTCTCAGCTGCAGGGACTGATGGCTATTTAATTGTGCAGTGATGTTGCTAGATAATTACTTAACAAGGTGTCCTTTAATAGTTTAATTCCCCTTTCAGAGAAAGAAAAATAACTACGACTACTACTAATCCTCCTCCTCCTCTTTCTATGTCATTAAAAGAGAATTTATTTTTTTTTTACTTTCCTTCATGGATGATGCATCAGTGGGAAACTATTTGTCATCCTGTTTTTCACCCCACCCCCAACCCCTGAATCCAATGGATTTTTAAATAATAGTTTTGTGGCTTTTTCATTAATTGCATATCGTCCACATAAGTTCTCCTAGGCTACTGAATCACCTATCCTAACTTGTTTTCCATAAAATATTTTTAATATGATTCCACCTAATATTTAATTTCTGAATAGATGGGCATAAGAATATGTTCATTATATGGGAAGCAAAATAGAGAAGCAGAAATCTCTCACACAAATGAAGGGAAATATGTGTGTCCCAGAATCACCCCAAAGGTGCTTTTTTGGGAGGCAACTGGACTTTTCTTTTAAAGACGTTTCACTTCTAATCTAATCTAGAATAGAATATCTAATCTAATTCAGCTCTTACAGGACAGTGGGGAATGGAAGGATTTATATAAACATATAATAAATAAATTTATATATAAATTTATATAAAGGATTTTCAAAAGAAAAAACAAAGTCCGTTGCCTCCTGATAAAGCACCTGTCAGGGTTCCAATTAACACCCCCAACGAAAGAAAACTCCGAGCCTTGAGTTTCCTCATAGTTCCATTTTATTAGAGATGTCATATTGGCACATCTGGGAAAACCCAAATCTGAAAGCTTCCAGGTTTTCCCCACCCAAAAGAAAGTTCAAGTCTCTGCCCAGTACCCACAAGTCCATCACATGATCCAATCAAGGACCATCCAAAACTGGAGATGCTTCCCAATCACTTCATGCAGCTGCAGGGCAGCTTGGCCTTGACTCTCTGAGAAAAGAATGTTACTTTGACTACATATCACCCATACGCCGTACAATCTCCCCTCCTATTTTCCCACAGTAGAAAATGTGGCAGGCCTGAAGGCCTAACTGTAAAGTTGTCCCAAAGGTGCTCCAGGCCTGACAGCACCTTTGGAACAACTATGATCTGGATGACTGAGAATCTCTATAGAGCCCCTGAATAATGTTGCAGGATCTAACCCTAACCCTAACCCTAACCCTAATCCTAACCCTAACCCTAACCCTAACTATGATCTGGATGACTGAGAATCTCTACAGAGCCCCCGAATAATGTTGCAGGATCTAATCTGGGTCAGTCACCGGGACCAGAGGTTTAGTCTTCCAAGCTTTTGGACTCAGAATGTGTCTTCTGGAAAGAAGTTCCCTGAGGATGGACTCCAGCAAAAGTCCAAAAGCTCAGAAGACTAAACTGACTGGTCTCGGTGACTGACCCGGATTGAATCCTGCAGAAATATTTCATTTTTACAAACAGAGCTATTAAAAAGATATTTTAGGATTCCTTGTGGGAGACAGAGAACTGAGGTAGAGCAGCAGTAGCAGAATAAAGGCATTCACTGGGAATCAAAACTAAGATCTAAATCCTGTTGTTTCAACTGGGCAGACCTTGCTTTCTTCTGGCAACCTTTTTCATCAACTGCCATGATCTTTCTGCCTGATTATTAAATCAGAAGTGTCAAAAATGTCTGATTACTGCCTCCTCGTCTCATCTCCAACAATGTCCCCTCCAAGTAGATACAAGTTGTCAGACCTGGAAGCCATCTTTTACATTTGGGCCTTCAGGCCTGCCACATTTTCTACTATGGGAAAATGGGAGGGAGGATTGTATAGAGCCGTGATGGTGAACCTATGGCACATGTGCTGGAAGTGGCATGCAGAGCCATCTCTCCAGGCACACCAGCCATTGCCTGTTGCTCTTTCAGGTTCTGGTGTGCCAGCTGATCTTCGTGGGCACAGTGCACACCAGAAACTGGAAGACTAGGTGACCGGAAGCTGGGGAGCTGCTCTTCCGGTTTCTGGCGCTCCCCTGCATGCATGCGCACACTCCCGTTTTGGCACTCGGTTCCAAAAAGGTTTGCCAACACTGGTATAAAGTATGGGTGATATATAGTCAAAATAACATTCTTTTGTCAGAGAGTCAAGGCCACCTTGCCTGCAGTTGCGATGAGATGACTGGGAGGCATTTCCAGTTTTGGATGGTGCCTGATTGGACCATGTGATGGACATGTGGGTGCTGGGCAGGGACTTGACCTTTCTTTTGGGTAAGGAAAACCTGGAAACTTTCAGACTTGGGTTTTCCCAGATGCGCCAATATAACATCTCTAATAAAATGGAACTTTGAGGAAACTCCAGCCTCAGAGTCTTCTTTCATTGGGGGTGTTAGTTCGACCTTGACATTAACCTGAATCCTCTTTAACAACTCTGTCAGCTCCCCCAAATTTTGGGATGCTGTCCAGGGTCCTGAGCCCCAGTGTCGACCCAATCCCAGGCAGCGCAAAGACTCAGGGAGGATTTGGGGAGGGGGGGGAGGAGAGAGACAAGTCTTGTTCCAGAATTCTCAACAATGCCCATGTTGACTTGAAGTCTGTGGAGGACATCTAGCTTGGTGAATGATGTATCATTGCTCCTCTTATTGAAATAGTTTGCAGTTCTGATCTAATAACGTAGCTAAGCTGGCCATTTAGGTAGAATGGCATTTTCCTAAGTAGAACATGCTTCTACCTAGATGGAATATATATATGAGCTTCAACATGTTTCTGGTTTCCCTTCAGCCCTATTAACTAACCCTGTCATTTGGTAGGACTACCACAATTGGACTAGATGACCACTAGATGGTAGTAAAGAAATACAGAAAACTGTCGTTCACATCTAGAGGTTGTCCAGATTTTTGCAGCCCAATTATAGTAGTACCACACATTAAGACCTGTTTCTTGATTGAGGACAACAGCTGTTGTGAAATCACCCAATAAGTATCTGCGATTGAAAGAAGACTTGATTACAGTTCTTCCCAGTCCTCTCATGTATCTATTTACGTATTTCTTCAAGAGTATGTTACAGATCCCATCAATTAAACAAAAAATTGACTGGCAGGGTCTAGGGGAAAAAAACTTCTCTGCCATTGCCCCTACCTTATGGACCCAGAGGTGAGGTTGATTCCTACTTTTTCAGCCTTCGGTATGAAGACCTGGCTCTTCCATCTGGTGTATGGGTTAAAATTGTTGCATTTAATTGCATGCTTCCCTTGTTCTTCTCCTGTGTTTGGCTAGTTTTATTTATCAGATTTAGACCTTGCCCATCTCAGTATCCAAGGGACATTGGGAGGTTTATAGAGACAAAAAATAAAACCACATAAAGAAATATAGTAATAACACTTAGACTTATCTGTAAAGCACTATGAAGCACTTAGGCTTCACAGTGCTTTACAGCTCTCTCTAAGCAGTTTACAGAGTCAGCATATTTGCCCCCAACAATCTGGGTCCTCATTTTACCGAGCTTGGAAGGATGGAAGGCTGAGTCAACCTTGAGCCGGTCAGAATCGATCTGCTGAACTGCAGCTAGCAGTCAGCAGATTGATAGTAGCCTGCAGTACTGCATTCTAACCACTGCGCCACCTCAGCTCTGTTTTATTACCAGACCATCAATGCTAAACTAAACTAGACTAGACTAGACGTAGAATAGAATCTCCAAGTACCAACTCTAGAGACGCTACTTTTGACCATAAATGAGTTATGGCTGTGGGCAGAGTTAGCCTGCAATACTGTATTCTAACCATTGGGAGGGAGGGAGGGAAGGAGGGAGGGAGGGAGGAGGGAGGGAGGAAGGAAGGAAGGAAGGAAGGAAGGAAGGAAGGAAGGTAGCAATAGCCCTTAGATTTATATACCGCTTCACAGTGCTTTACAGCCCTCTCTAAGAGGTTTACAGAATCAGCATATTTTCCCCCAAGAATCTGGGTCCTCTTTTTACCAACCTCGGAAGGATGGAAGGCTGAGTCAGCCTTGAGCCTGGTGAGATTTAAACTGCCAGATTGCAGCCTGCAGTCTGCAGAAGTAGCCTGCAGAACTGACTACAGCCTGCAGTCTGCAGAAATAGCTTGCAAGACTGCACTCTAATCACTGTGCCACCGTGGCTCATATAATTAAAAAGACAATTAAAACAGAGTTAAAAAGAAAAGTTAACCTTTTAGAAAGGTGGAGGGAGCACTCTCAACCAATCCCAGAGTTGTGTGTGTGACTCTTCGACCGCACACTAAGTGGCAGAGCCAGGTCTTCGTACCCTTCATAAAGGCTGGAAAAGTAGGAGCTTGGCGGGGAAGGCTTTTTTTCTAGACTCTGCCAGTCAAATTGTTTTAATCGATAGGGCCTGTAACATTCTGCCTAACCAAGTGGGACATCATTGGAACAAGATAGTTCCTTGGGTAACCTGATCCCATGCCGTGAAGGGCTTTAAAGATCATAACGAACACCTTGCACTGGATCTAGAAATAAAACTGGCACCAAATGCAGCTCAAGCAGCAGAAGTGTTACATGCACAGACCTTGAGCACCCTGCTTTGGGACCTACTGCAGCATCCGGATACTCTTCAAGGATAGCCCCATGTAGAACACATTGCCATAGGCCATTCAGGAGATGACCAGGATGTGAGTGATTGAGAGAAGTGCTTCGCAATACATCAGTGCGATGAGGGATTTTGCTTTTTAGCTGATTTGTCACAGAGCCTGATTCTGATTAGCGCTGACGGGACGTGGCCCAAGATGATCTAGGTGATGTCTGTGGAAGGCTTCCAAGGAAGGGCTACAACCCTTCCTTGCCAAGGGTGTCAAACTCGATTTCATTGAGGGCCACATCAGGGTTGTGTTTGACTTTGGGGGCCCAGCTTGGGTGGGGCCACGGTGAGCATGGTCACTCATGTCAGGGGTGCCTGTGGTGGGCTGAGCACTCTGCCAGTGAAAATGGGCTCTCAAGGTCCATTTTTGGCTGCAATGGCTTCCTGCAACCCTCTGCCAGGAAAAATGGAGTTCGGGAGGGTTGTCCGCGACCCTTGCGAGGTCTGCTTTCAGCTGCGATAGCCTCCTGCAACCCTCTGCAAGTGAAAACGGAGCTCTCCCTCCCAAGCTCCATTTTTGCTGGCAGAGGCACCACAGGCTGGTCCTTTGCTGTTTCCAGGGTAACCCCATAGGCCAGATCTAAGTACCCCGTCGGCCGAACCCTCCCCCCAGGCCTTGAGTTTGACACCCCTGATCTACAGTATCTATCTATCTATCTATCTATCTATCTATCTATCTATCCATCCATCCATCCATCCATCCATCCATCCATCCATCCATCATCTATTGCCATGGTGGTGGGTGGTTAGAATGCAGTATTCCAGTGCTGACACTAATTCAGCTCGATTGCCAGGAGTTCGATCCTCACCAGCACAAGGTTGATGCAGCCTGAGTAAAATGAAGATTCAGATTATTGGAGACAATATGCTGACTCTGTAAACCACTTAAAAAGGTCTGTATAGCACTATGAAGTGGTATATACAAATTGAATAAAAAATAATATATAAATCTAAGTGCTATTGCTATCTATATCTGCTGTGTTTTCCTGAAAATAAGACCTATCAAAAAATAAGCCCTAGCATGATTTTTACATGTGTGCCTAATATAAGTCCTACCCCAAAGTAAGCCCTACTTAAGAGCCTATGCAGCCGCCTGCCCGTCCATTCCATCTGGTTGCTCATGGTGCCATCGACATAAGGTGAGGTGAGGTAAGGCGAGGCAGAAGGGGTGGATCTGCCCCCTGTGCCCCGCACTGGTTTACTTCAGGTCCCCCACAGCCAGACCATCAATGCCCCGACAACTGCCTCGCGGTGGCAGCACCATTAGCCATGCAGCCCACGTGGCCACCGGTCTACTTCTTCTGCTTGCAGCCACGAGGCAAGGCAGGTGTTGCTTTGTGGATGGTTTGGCTGCAGGGACCCTGAGGTAAGCCGATGCTGGGCATGGGGGGAAGCTCTACCTCCCATCTCACAGTGGTGGCACTGGCGTGCCATATGTTATGGCTGTGAGCAAGCAGATGATGTGGGCCTCCCATACACAGAAAAAAATAAGACATCCTTGAAAATAAGCCCTTGTGCTTACTTTGAAGGCCCCCAAAATATAAGACCGGATTTTATTTTCAGGGAAACACAGTCTCTGTCGGTCTGTCTGTCTGTCTGTCTGTCTACCGATCTAGCTAGCTATCTTTAAAATAAGGTTAATTAGTGATTCCAACAATTATAAACATGAAATGGAAAAATAAATACAACACCAAGATGGGCTAGATTTTGACTCATTTATGCACCCCTGTGTTCTATGAACATTAATTAGCTGAATATTGATTGCAGAAAGTGGACGTGTCCAAAATCCATTGCAACAACTTTACCAAATTGAAAAGGAACAAGAATAAAACTTTGTCTTATTTATTGTCCAATTGTTACTGCTCATGCTAATATTATTCTCTCATCCTAAATGTGGATGAAAAGAGAATTGAAACCCAGAAGCAATTCTTCGCCATTGGTACTTTGACCCTCTGAAATAACCTCTTTTTGTAAGATCTGGATGGTCTCTAGTTTAATCATCTTCTGGAAAGCTGTCAAAACATGGCTGTTCCAACAAGCCTTCAGTAATTAATATCTGCACTTTGCCTGCCATCTGTTTGACAGTGTGCTATTTTAATTTCGTATTGTTTTAATGAATATTATTATGTCTTTTTTTTTTTTTTAGATTTACTCTTTTAGACTTGTGGAGTACCTAGAGATCAGACATGGTGCCATATCCAAATAATATTAAATTATATTTATTTTGTATATGTAAATAGTAATACCAATATTAGTAATCATTAACTTCTTATCATAGTCTTATCTTTCTTCATTTCTCCCACTCTGTTTCAAAGAAGTGTAAACTCTTTGTAAGCTGATTTACTTACTTATTGATTCCCCCCCTCCCCCCGGCTGTTTAAATTTATTTATCTTAAAGAGAAGAGAGAAGAGAGAGAGAGAGAGAGAGAGAGAGAGAAAGAGAAAAATACATTAAAAAATAAAAATATTGTACAGAAAGGTTGGCTGAGTATTAGGTGATGAAATGAGAATACAATTCATACATTAGAAATGTGGTCTCACTTTTATCCTTATGTATCAAGTTGAATTAAACCGAGAAAGTTTTATGAGAATAACATTTTATCATTTTTTAAATTAACTGTTATTTAAAATTAAAGCTGACTGGTATTTCATATGACTTTTCAACATCTTCAAACTTCAATTTTTAATCAGTTTGCAGCAAGTTTCAATCAAATCAACCTAGTCTTCAGAGACCTTTTAACATTAATTTAGGACTGGGAGGAATCTTAAAACTTAAGATTTTACTAAAGTTTTATAATCATTTGAGTAATTAATACATTCGACTTTTGTAATATTTACAAATATTGATAAATATTGTAAGCTTATAAATAATATTTATTCATAACACAGCTCTGGTCTTTACAGTTTAGGTAACATTACGGAAAATGTTGTGCAATTTAGTTTGAAAAAGACCTGTTTTTGAAAAGGAAAACGAGTTAGCAGACTGAACCGGAATTCTTACGTTTCTGGGTTTCCAAGAATGAAAAGATGAGCTTTTTTTTTAAAAAAAAAATAAATTTCTGTGCCATACATGATGTGACTTCTTTCTTCTTTTGTGATGTCTTTGGTGCTCTCTGACTTTGTAGTTTTCTTGCAGATATGGTCAAATGACCTAATCAGCAGAGTTTCTATTCTGTTTTTGTGTTGTGATTATCCTCTACTACTTGCAATTATAGTTTCAAATTTATCTATTGCCTCAATGCTGGATTCATACAATACGTTAAAGCCCAAACAACATCGTGGTTTAGCATGGCCTATGTAAACCAAAAAAGCTGAGATGTTATCATCTGCAGGAGCTCTCAATAGTAGTGGCCAAAATTGTGGGAACCTTTTGGGAAAAGTGTATTTTCTAAAACTAGCTAATAACACCACTTTTTTTTTTTTTTGGAGTCGTACCATAAAATTATATATCAATGGAAAGATAATTTAATCAAGAATGTAATGCAATAATGTTTATGAAGCATTTGCTATTAGAATAGCAGTTACAGCATAAAGAAGAAAAGTGAAACACGTAGAAAAAACGAGCTATACAAAAAATATCCCCATGTCAGTTAACACTTTGTTGGGTAACCTTTAGCATGAATTACGGCCTTACACCATCTTCCCATGGCGTGAACCAAGTCTTTTAGTTCTGCAGCTGTTATAATGTGAAACCAAGATTGAATGATTGCTTCTATTAACTGAGTTTTATTGCTGGGTTGCTTTTAACTAATACGTTTCTTTAGTCGGCTCCATAGATTTTCAATAGGGTTAAGGCAGGGATCGGCAACCTTTAACACTCAAAGAAACACAAAGGTCCTAACCGGAAGCCCCCTGTTCAATTCTGGAGCTGACCGGAAGTCGAGTTCCCCCACCATAGAGTCTCCTCCTAGCACGGCATCCTTTTTCCTCTATCTATCCTAACTGAAAGCCCTATTAATTGTGGAGCCGACCAGCGGCAGGGAGCCACAGCAGAGGGATGAAAAGAGCCACATGTGGCTCCAGAGCCACGGATTGCCGACCCCTGGGTTAAGGTCTGGGCTATTCCCAGGTCATTCCAGCAATAGAATAAGATGACTTTGAAACAAACAAAAAAAAAAAGGTGGTGTTATTAGCCATCAAATCTCAAAAATACACTTTTCCCAAAAGGTTTCCACAATTTTGGCCACTACTGTAAATATTAAAAATGAATTTGATGATTTCTACAAAAGGAATTCTGTACAATGAATTCTTAGCCAGTCATAAAGCCTTAATAAGCACATTTGATGAAAGTTTGTAATTAGAAAGACCTGTTTAGGCAAGTATAAATGTCTGGCAAATATCCTGATATTTTTGTCATACACTATAGGTTCCATAAATGTATTTCTCTTGCTGTTTCTGTTTTCCCTCATCTCATTTTATTTATTTATTTTTTGCCTTCCCAATCCTCAACCCCATTCTTTAAGGTTCTGTGTTTCTTAATTTCCATGTTTCTCTTCTTCTGCGCTGACCTTCATCTGTTCTCTCCTTCTTCGCCCTCTTTCCCTCCTCCCCTTCTGTTCCCCTCAGTCTTCATAGCTCTGTCACCCACTCAGTCATTCTGACTTTGGCAGCACCAAGAAAGGCGTGGGCTCATCCATCACTAAGTGGGTGGTGTTGATGAGAAATTAAAAAGAGGCAGTAATTGACCATAATGAAAGAATCAAACAATAACCTGACCCTCCCTGCAATTAACATGAATATCACTGGATTGTAGGAATTTAAAACACTAGAGCAGTGACATGACTGAATTGAAGGTAGTTTTGGTCTGCGACGGAACCAAACTGATCAAACTTAGGACAGTTTTATACTGAATAGGTTTGCTTTTGAAGAATTTCAGGTCTACAATCCGGACTCCAAATGTTCTACAAAGAATAGGCCAAGCCACATGAATACAAATATTGGGCTCTTTATATAAATTTAAATGGCTGATGTAGGAGATAAGCCAGCTGAGTTGGAAGGCAGCGTTAAACATGTCATGAGTTTGGAATCATTGCGCAGCCACAAAAGACCCAAGTCCAGTCACCTATGAATTCCATTCATCCTTATCTAGCGTCAATTTAGCTTTGACTGTTAGTTGACCAGATTCTTGTGTACAGGTAGCAATAATAAAGTCTTCAGTGCTTTGAACTCAGTGAGTGTTCCTGGTTCTTTGCACCTGATAGAATGGGATAGGGATAGGGATGGGGATGGGGATGGGGATGGGGATGGGGATAGGGATAGGGATAGGGATAGGGATAGGGATAGGGATAGGGATAGGGATAGGGATAGGGATAGGGATAGGGATGGGATAGAACAGAACAGAACAGAACAGAACAGAACAGAACTGAACTGAACTGAACTGAACTGAACTGAACTGAACTGAACTGAACTGAACTGAACTGAACTGAATTGAATTCTTTTTTGGCCAAGTGTGATTGGACACACAAGGAATTTGTCTCCAGTGCATAAGTTCTCAATGTACATACAAGCAACAAGTGGTAATCATAATCTTTCAAAACAAGCCTGGACAACTTTTATCTGAAATGGTATAGGGTCTCCTGCTCAAGCAGGGGCTGGACTAGAAGACCCCCATAGTCTCTTCCAACTCTATTATTTTATGTTCCAATATTATAACATTCGATAGATCCTAGAATGCTCTAAAAAAATATCCGGAGGCATTTTCCAAAGACTTTTCCAAAGTCCTTGTTTATCTTTGGAATGAGGAAACTGAATGGTTAATTGACCCACTTGTCCCTGAGACACTCTTTTTTTAGGACTGGGAAGCCCAGGTTTTCTAAGAAGTTCTAGGCAATGAGCTGGTCAGGAGATAGCTACAGCACAAATTGTATCTGACTTGCAATGGGCACTACTGAATCTCTGTTAAAAGCATAGTATTTGTATTTATTAGTTTGTCAAACATGTACAAGATAGCAGGTATAAATGTGAACATGGACATGAACGAGGGAAATGAATACAAATAAATGGGGACAGTAGGACAGGGACAGTAGGCACACTGCTGCATTTATGCATGCCCCCTTTACAGACCTCTTAGGAATGGGGTGAGGTCCACGGTAGACAATGGGAGGTTGAAGTTGTAAGGGTTAGAGGATGTAACAATGGACTCAGGTAGAGCATTCCAGGCATTGACGACTCTGTTGCTGAAGTCGTATTTTCTGCAATTGAGTTTGAAGCGGTTTACCTTGAGTTTGTATCTATTGTTTGCCCATGTATTATTGAGGTTGAAACTGAAGTAGTCATTGACAGGTAGGCTGTTGTAGCAGATAATTTTGTGTACTGTGCTTAGATCATACAGCAGGCGGCGCAGTTCCAGATTGTCCAAGCCCAAAATTTCAACTCTGGTGGCATAGGGAATTCTACTGTGAGTAGTCTCTTATTTTGTAGCATGCAGTGCAACTTCAGGTCAACATCTGGCCTGTGGTATTAAAAAACGTTTTACAAGCATCAATGCAAAAACTACAGAATCCAAGATTCACAAACACACACACACATACACACACCCCAGTCTGATGCAATATTCCTGGAATCTAATAAGAGACGAATTATTGACACACCAGTAATATATGCTAAAGATTAAGTATTATTAAATTTATATTATTTAACCAACAAATGTAGAAATTTTGTTTCCCATTGGCATTCTGAGGTAGGGCGTCGTTATCTGTACTACAGGAATACCTAGTTTGTGGCTTCCCTACTTCTATGTTCTTCTATTTTATTTCCTCGCTGACCCTTTTCAATTTCAGAATGTTCTAATTAAGACCGTAATGATTGGTGGGGGATGATAAGTGGAGGGGTTTCCCCCCCCCCTCAATTTATATAGGAATAATATGGTTGTGTTAATGCTAGCTTTAGAATACCATAAAGAACTCCCAGTATTCTGAGTCAAAATATTTTCAGTGGATTGATGTCACAGGTACATTTGAAATACCAGATCAAAGTAATCCTGCTGTTTCCCAACACGAATCAGGTTTCCTTCCACCCACCACTGGCTTTGATAATACTTTCTTTAGCCAGTCCATAGTACAAGCAAACTCTTTTCTCTTACATGAGTGGGATTTTCATGGACCATACTTCTTTATGTCTGGAATTCCCAAGTTTACATATGCACCTACCTTGTTTCCCCGAAAGTAAGATCCAACCGGAAAATAAGGTCTAGCATGATTTTTCAGGATGCTCATAATATAAGCCCTACCCCACAAATAAACTCTATTTAAGATTCTCAGCCAGACGGATGCATTTAGTACCGTATTGCCCTGAAAATAAGACCTAACCAGAAAAATAAGCCCTAATGCGTCTTTTGGAGCAAAAATTATTATAAGACCCAGTCTTATTTCCAGGGAAACACAGTAATATTCAATCAAAAGCCAGTGTTTAATTATAATAATTAGAAAAAAAAATAATTTCTTTGGAAAGTAAACTTAGAGGCAACTATGAATTTTTGCGAATTTTAGGCAGAAACTCAATCATCTTCTCAAAATACGGTGATAGATTGCTTGGCCGAGGCCAAAGAATACTGTTTTTGCAATTCCTTCAATTGCTAGGCAACTTGTGCTGTGCCCAACCTGAGGCTAAGACAAATCTGTTTACTTCCTTTCATCTCCACTAATCACACAGCTCCTTGAGGAATCAATGGTCTTCTGCTTGCTACTGGGCACCAACAATTGTCTTCTCTCCATGGAATCTCTGATTACAGAAGAACTGATGACCTTCTGCCAAATGAAATTCTGTCTTTCAACTCAGAGCAGAAACTGGACACCCAGATCAAAAGAATCCTCAATGACCTAACCAATAAGAGTCAGATCACGAAAGAAAGAACAGTGGTGGATGAAAAGCAGTAGACCCATCCACTTATGAACTGGTGGATACCCAAAAATACACATGCTCAACATTCCTCTTTAATCAGCTGCATCATGTTGTGACCCAGGCCCAAGTAGATAGTATTAGATGCAAACAGTTCCAAACAAAAAAGACTTTATTAGAACAGCTGAGAATTAACTCATTCTCAGTGTAGTCCAAACTAAATTAAAACAAACTCTTCATAACACAAATTCTTCAGTCTAATCAATAACCTTGGTATAATTAGGCAAACTGCTAAAGTCTTCTCTTGGCAAAAGTTCAGAAGCAGAAGACGCCGACCAGAGATAAGGGCAGCAAGACAAGAAGAAATCTATCAACGTTGTTTTCTGACAAAGAGTCCAAGAGCCGTTGCTGGTCTTTTAAGCCTTATGGGAGGGGCCAATCATCTCTTGGCCTTACTCCTGAGTCATCCTTTTTGCTTCAGCTGCTCTTGCCTTCTGGCGGCTCTTCTCATACATGCATTAGGAACAGGCTCCTCCTGTTCCTCTGCCTCTCTACTGTCAGCCTCTGGAGGCTCCGGAGTCTGTGCATCACTCCCCAATGGCCCTGGCCCCATCTCTGCCTCTGACGCAGAGCCCTCATCCAGGCTTTCCCCAGCCTCTAGGACTGGCCCCTGTTCTTCCTCAGCCTCATCACTGCCCAACTCCACTGCCAGCTCCGCAGGCTGCTGGCGGACCACAACACATCATTACTAGGGATCCCAATTTACACACAGTCAAGGACACAGAGAAATTCTTGCACATCTCATAAAGAGGAAGGAATATTCTCTCAATTCCCCATTACAGTGCTTCCAGAGAATCAAAGATCTAATAGAGGAAGAGAATGAAGGTATGGGTTCATGACATCAGAGGTGGTATTCAGCCGATTCGGACCGGTTTGGGCGAACCAGTAGTCGCAATCTGTAGGTGGGCCCACTCCCCACCCCAGCGCTATGCCGCCCTATTTAGCCACGTTTTCAAGCTATGTGCATCGTGGAAGCTACGTGTGCGAGCAGAGCTCATGTGCGGAAGGTGGTGCATATATGAGCCGCAGACGCTCACATTTTCAGTGCTGGGTGAACCAGTAGGTAAATTATGTGAATCCCATCTCTGAATGACATGTCAAAGCACTCTTCATGCCCATAGATCCAGAATTTGTGAAATAATCTATGGTAGAAGTATTACACAATGTATTCAACCTAGTCATACACTGAGATCAAAACAGCCGGAATTATGGCCGTCATCAACCTCTGTCTCAATACCTACTATAAAATATAACCACAAATCAAAGGAACACCCATGGGTCACCACTCCCAGGACTCATATCAGAGACTGTAATGCGGCATCTAGAAACTGTAGAATTCCCATGCATACAACCAAAACTATGGCTTCAATATGTAGAGGATAATGTCAGTGTCACAAGAAGAACTACAGAAGTCACAGGAAATAATAACCTTTTCAAAGGAATGAAATTCCCAAGGGGAAAAACAACAGAACAGAACAGAACAGAACAGAATAGAATTTTTTATTGGCCAAGGAATTGGCCATACAAGGAATTTGTCTTGGTGTGTATGCTCTAAGTGTACATAAAAGAAAAGATACGTTCATCAAGAATCATAAGGTACAACACTTAATGATAGTCATAGGGAAACAGTCAACATAAATTGTAAGGATACCAGCAACAAAGTTACAGTCATACTGTTATAAGTGGAAGGAGATGGTTGGTGGGAACGATGAAAAGATTAATAGTAGTACAGACTTAGTAACTAGTTTGACAATGTTGAGGGAATTATTTGTTTAGCAGAGTGATGGCATTCGGGAAAAAACTTTTCTTGTTCTGGTGTGCAGTGCTCTGTAGCATCGTTTTGAGAGTAGGAGTTGAAACAGTTTATGTCCAGGATGTGAGGGGTCTGTAAATATTTTCATAGCCCTCTTTTGGACTCATGCACTATACAGGTCCTCAATAGAAGGCAGGTTGGTAGCCATTGTTTTTTCTGCAGTTCTAATTATCCTCTGAAGTCTGTGTCTCTCTTGTTGGGTTGCAGTACCAAACCAAACAGTTATAGAGGTGCAGATGACAGACTCAATAATTCCTCTGTAGAACTGGATCAGCAGCTCCTTGGGCAGTTTGAGCTTTCTAAGTTGGCGCAGAAAGAACATTCTTTGTTGTGTCTTTTTGATGACGTTTTTGATGTTAGCTGTCCATTTTAGATCTTGCGATATGGTAGAACCTAGAAACATGCTACCCTTTCTAAACCTCCTTATTCAGCTGAGGAAATGGCAGCTAATTAGGAATATAAGTCTATCCAAAAATAAACCACGCTAACCAAAAGCTCCATTACAAAGGGACAACTCGACAACTCCTACAAGAGGAACTGTGTAAGAACATAATGTGCACAAGCACAAACGTCTTCCAGCAACCAGAAAAAGGAAAAAGACCACCTATGCAACATCTTCCAACAAAATGGAAAATAAGTTCCAGACTAATCAACTTACTATAGCACAACCAACACAAGTTATGAAAACGAGAACATTAGCATGCATCCAAACCATCTCAGAAATCAATCAACACACGATTAGAACTACATGACGGTGCACTAATATACAAACCAAGTAACTGTGAGCATCCTAGACTTCGCTAAATCCAAAAATGGTAGGGAATTCCCGGAAGCTTGGCATTTAGCCAAATCAGCCGTTAATAGACACATGGAAATAAACCTGATTTAAACACCATTCAAAAGAGACAGCAAAAAGCTAAGAAGGAAACAAAGAAGGGAGGGAGAGAGCCAAAAATATCGGTGGCTTGCTTTAGCCAACTTGCATTGTTCTTTGTGACAGAGTTTGGTGGGACTGTCTTGATTCATTAGGGCAAGTATTAGCAACTGCTCATCTGCTACATTGGTTTCTTCATGCCTGATTTCATCCTTGGCCCTTCCTTAGTGATTATGCTGACTGGAGTGGGGCTGTCCCTATTAAGGGACTTGATTAATGCTCTCATGCTGGATGAATGGGTTTCCTCTTGTCTAAAGGAGTCAGCAGCAAAACTTCTATTGCTAGTCTTACAATTCCAGATGCTGGATCTATTGTAAAGGTTTTCAGCAGTGGTAAAATCCTGCGCAGATCACCACCATTTTACTGGCCGTGCATGCACAGCGCGAGCCAAAAGCACAACGCGTGCGCATACACAATGTGCACCAAACACACTTCGCATGGAAAAATAAGAATTCACTAGGTAAGTAAAACAGCAAGTGGGGGGAGAACATTGCCGCGTGATTTAGCTTCACTAGAAAGTGGGATTTCCTGCTTTCTAGCAAATATAAACCACACGGTACAGCTGATCATTGGAAATTCTGGTTCGGATGAACCGGTAGCTTTTTAAAACTACCAGTTTGCCCAAACTGGTAGCATTTCACCCCTGGTTTTCAGGTAGATTTTGTATTGGAACTGAGAAAGATCTTGGAATCCTAGTGGACAATCACTTAAATTTGAGCCCAGCAGTGTGCTGCAGCTGCCCAAAAAAGCCAACTCAGTCCTAGGTTGCATTAACAGAGGGATAGCATCAAGATCACATGAAGTGTTAATATCACTTTATAATGCCTTGGTAAGACTGGAATAGTACATTCAGTTTTGGTCACCAACTAATCGTATTGGCTTTACTGTTCCACTGGACTATTTCAGCGATGTGGAGAGGGGGGATCTTCTGCTTGGGTAACAGTCTATCAGCCATATTAATCTACCAGGCCTCGTGCTCTAGAGAGGAAACTCCAGCTTTGCATACAGCATTGAAACAACACGGGATGTGGCAGTTACCGGTTATAAGTCTTTGCTTGATTGGCATAGAGCATGACTCCAGGGGCTACTTTCGTCAGTGGGAGAGGTCATTGTACCTCATTGGACAGCTACTGCCCGCCTTAAGTCCCCAGCCAGTAAGGTGCTGTCCCACCATGGTCTGTTAACCTTACAGGGTGCATGGGGTTTAGGGTCAAAGCCGACAAGCAGATCAATAACTTTGCACCATGCAACAAACATCCCTTTATCCCTAAAGTTGGGCACCTGGAATGTTTGGATGGCTGATGGTCAGATTCCAAAAGATCTCCTTTATGGAGAATTAGTGCAGGGAAAGCGCCTCAGAGGGAAACCACATCTGCGATATAAGGATATCTGCAAGAGGGACCTAAAGGCCCTGGGAATGGACACTAACAACTGGGAAACCTTGACCTCTGATTGTTCATCTTGGAGGCTAAAGACGCAGCATGGCCTTCTCCAATTTGAAGAGACATTTGTTCAGCAGGCTGAGGCAAAGAGGCAGTCCCGGAAGAACCAGCAAAATCTGGGGGCTGGGCAGGGGACAGAATGTTTCTGCCCTCCGTGTGGAAGGGATTGCCACTCTCGAATTGGCCTTTTTAGTCACACCAGATGCTGTTTTAGAACCTCTTTCCAGAGCACGATACCATCGTCTCTTGAGACTGAAGGATGCCAATGCATGCAATGTTTGGTCACCACGATATTAAAAAAAAATTGTTGAGACATTAGAAAGAGTGCAGAGGACAGCAACAAAGATGATTAGGGGACCGGAGGCTAAAACATACGAAGAACGGTTGTGTCAGGGTTCTAAGTACCAACCCCAATGAAAGAAAACTCTGAGGCTTTGATTCCCTCAAAGTTACTTTTTATTAGAGAATGTCATCATGGCACACCTGGGAAAACCCAAATCTGAGAACTTCCGGGTTTTCCTCACCCAAAAGAAAGTTCAAGTCCTTGCCCATCATCCACATGTCTATCACACAAACCAATCAAGTACCCTCTGGAACAGAAGATACCTCCCCATTCTTCTCAGCACAGTTGCAGGGCAAAGGAGACTTGACTTTCTGGAAAGAATGTTATTTTGACTACATATCATCTTCACTCCATACAATCCCCCCTCCCATTTTCCCACAGTAGAATTTGTGGCAGGTCTGAAGGGTCAAAAGTAAAAGATGGCTTCCAGGTCTGACAGGTTGCAGGAATTGGGTATTTCTAGTTTAATGAAAAGAAGTAGGGGTAGCAGTCAGTGATGAAATCCAATTTTTTTTACTACTGGTTCTGTGGCTTGGTGGGCATGGCTTGGTGGGCGTAGCAGGGGAAGGATACTACAAAATCTCCATTCCCACCCCACTCCAGGGGAAGGATATTGCAAAATCTCCATTCCCACCCCACTCTGGGGCCAGCCAGAGCTGGCATTTGCTGGTTCTCCGAACTACTCAAAATTTCCACTACCAGTTCTCCACAACCTGTCAGAACCTGCTGGATTTTAGCCCTGGTAGCAGTATTCCAATATTTGAGGGACCTCCACGAAGAAGAAGGAGTCAAGCTATTCTCCAAAGCACCTGAGGACAGGACAAGAAACTAATGGATGGAAACTACTCAAGGAGAGAAGCAACCTAGAACTAAGGAGAAATTTCCTGACAATGAGAACAGTGGAACAACTTGCCTCAAGAAGTTGTGGCTGTTCCAACACTGGAGGTTTTTAACAAGAGATTGGAGAACTATTTGTCTGGAATGATATAGGATCCTCCTATCTGAGCAGGGAGGTCGGACTAGAAGACCTCCAAGGTCCCTTCCAACCTTGTTATTCTATTTTTTTTTAAATTTTCAAAACAAACTTTATTTAAGTTTCGAATGTATACAAAAACAGATAAAAACCATATTAAAAAATCCATGTCCATAAATCGTAGTCAATGGTGAAATTCATTTCTACTTTCTTAAGTATCTATATGTGATTACTATACATATACACATACACATACATATATATACATACATTATACCATTCATTGCTTTCATCCACATGCCTTTTGTCGGTGAAGTCATCAGGGGTACTTATATAAGACTATCATACAAATACCTTTCCAATTTTCATTCTTAATTTACAATTCACTAAGAGTATAATAACATATATTGCTCGTTCAAATTAACTTTCATATTCAATTAAAAGTATCATTATCCATTTTGTCTTTGTTTGATCCAATCGTACCATCTATCCCATATCCTAGAATATTTTGAGCTTTCCTCATTTTTTAATTTCTGCGTTAATTGATCCGATTCCGCACACAAATATATCTTTTGTATTACTTGCTGATCGTTTGGCAAATATTCCTTTTTCCATACTTGTGCATTTGCTATTCTCGCCGCTGTAATTATGTGGTGTATTAAGTATATCTTTTCTTTTCTAATGTTTTGTTTGTAAATTCCTAATAAAAATATCTTGGGGTCTAGTTCAATTTCTTCTCCTACTATTTGTATTATCCACATTCTAATTTTCTCCCAGTATGCCTTAGTTTTGGGGCATAGCCACCACATATGGTAAAAAGTTCCTCTAGCCTGTTTGCACTTCCAGCATTTTGAGTCTAAGTTGGGATACATTTGTGCTAGCCTCGACGGGGGTAACTGCCATCTATACCATATCTTATATTGGTTTTCTTTATAACTTACCGATTTTGTCATTTTAATATTATTTTCCCAAATTCTTTCCCACTCTTCTAATTGGATATTTCCGCCTATGTTTTTGTTCCAGGCAATCATCTGCCCTTTAATTAAATTCTTACTCAATTCCAATTCTAGTAAATATTTATATATTTTAGATATCGTCTTCCCTTCTTTCGTTTCCAGAATTTTGTCTAATCTATTTGGGTTTAACTCAACTCCAAGCCTTTGCAAATGACCTTGTATTCTTTCTGGAAGATCCTTTAGCAACTGAACCCTACTTAATGAAAGAAATTGAAAAATTTGGAAAAGTAGCCGGTCTGAAAATTAATAAGCATAAGACAAAAATAATAACAAAAAACCTAACAATAAAACAGACAGAGGAATTAGAGAAACAATCCGGACTAAAAGTAGTTAAGAAAATAAAATATTTAGGAATAAATTTGACAAATAAAAATATAGATATAAAGAAAAACAATTATGATAAATTGGTTTACCAAATTAAAAATGATCTAGAAAGGTGGGGAGGACTAAATATTTCATTTTTGGGAAGGATAGCTGCACTAAAGATGAACATCCTGCCGAGGCTCCTCTATCTATTCCAAACCATTCCAGTGAAATTAGAAAAAAGTTTTTTTATTAATTTGAATAAAATCACGACACAATTTGTATGGGAAGGTAAAAAGCCTAGAATAAGCCTGAGCACACAACCTTGTTATTCTAGTTTAACTAGTTTGGACACTGTGGGGGATAACCAATGCTAGAAACCGATTAAGGAAAGCGTGCAGCTCTGCTATTTCTTTTGGACCTTTGGACTTCAACCACCATTGACCATCTTTCTAGATCTAGATCGTTGGGTGGAATTGGGCCATTGGACTCTGTTTCATAATGGTTCTATGTCTTCCTAACCATATTCAAGGTGTAAAGTGGCATTCTACCTGCTGCTTAACATCTATATGAAATTATCGGGATGTGCATTCATAGCTTTGGAGGAGGTTTTCAGCTGTATTTCTCCTTATTACCTTTCTGGTTTGGTTTTTCAATTTTTTGTGACCTACCGTAAATATTCACCAGGGTGTTTGTTTGTTAGTTAATAGGCAGGGGTGAAATCCAACAGGTTCTGACAGGTTCTGGAGAACCGGTAGCGGAAATTTTGCGCAGTTCAGAGAACCGGTAACAGAAATTTTGAGTAGTTCAGAGAACCAGCAAATATCACCTCTGGGTGGTATTGGGGTGGGAATGGAGATTTTGCAATATCCTTTCCCCAGGAGTAGGGAGGGAATGGGGATTTTGCAGTATCCTTCCCCTGCCACGCCCACCAAGCCATGCCCACCAAGCCACACCATGCCCACCAACCCACATCCACAGAACCAGTAGTAAAAAAATTTGGATTTCACCACTGCTTAATAGGAAATAAATAAATAAATAAATAAATAACTCTTCAAACTGTTTCTACCTATTTGGCCTTTCATCAAATCGTGACGCTGGCAAATCTTTGGGAACTGAATTGAGCTCTTTTTTTAAAAAAAATAACATGCTGAATCAGTATTGAAAACCTGTGCTTGGATGTTCGTGCA
Source organism: Masticophis lateralis (assembly GCA_030761175.1). Lineage (NCBI taxonomy): Eukaryota > Metazoa > Chordata > Lepidosauria > Squamata > Colubridae > Masticophis > Masticophis lateralis. Next base: position 11,311,609 of record JAUDYJ010000005.1, on the reverse strand, counting down.
GCTGTTAATGGACAGTAGATTAGCTGTTGACGGTATGTCATTAATGATCACTCGATGGCATTTTTACCCTCTTTTTATAACTGATTTTGTTTCTTTTATGGATAATCCACGCAAAGGTCAGGTGTGCAAGCAATGCTGGCTTGAAAACATTGGAAGACTTATATGTATACTCGTCATCATTTGAGGAAGCCAAAAGACCATCGGTGATCATGTGTGAGATCTGAGGATCAAGTATTGCTTAAACATGTGTGAAGTTCTATGGTTTTCTGCAGACTGTCATATTAGGAAGCCATATTAGGCCATAAGCTTCCATGCTGCCACCTTCTCGTGTGTGGGAAAGTAGGAGGGGGGATTTAGTAGAGGGGTTAGCATTCTTCCTGTCAGTCAAGGTCAGGGAGATCCTGCATCTGGAGAAGGAGTGTTCGGAGTGCTGTCTAGATATGGGCGGACATTGATTGCAGCATTGACCGACTGAGGAGTGAGGGGATGGTTTTGGGGGTTTTGATTTACTGAGAGAAAACCCAGACCTCTCAGATCCAAGTTTTCCCAGATGTGCCAGTTTACCTATTCTAGTAAATAGAACTTTGAAAAATACTTGCTTCAGAGTCTTTACTTGGTTTTTTTTCTGGAACGTTGACACAGTGGTGGGTTGCCCCGGTTCGCACCAGTTCTATAGAACCAGGAGTAAAACCGGCGGGAGGCTCCGCCCACCAACCCCGACATCATCAAAACGCTTCTGCGCATGTGCAGAAGAGCGTGAGCGCAAGTGAAGCGAGCGTACACGCATGGCCTCGCTGCGAACCGGTAGTAAAGATAAGTAGAACCCATCCCTGCACAGACGCAAGTAATGTCTTAAGAAATAACAGTGCCTACAGGTAGTCCTTGACTTAAAACAATTCATTTAGTGACCCTTCAAAGTTATAATGGCATTGAAAAAACGTATGACTGTTTTTCACACATAACAATCATAGCAGTGATTAAAATTCAGCTTGGCAACTAATTCATATTTATGGCGATTGTAGTATCCCGGGGTCATGTGATCACTTTTTGCAATCTTCTGACAAACTAAGGGAAGCCAGATTCACTTAACAACTGTGTTACTAATTCAACAAACGTAGTGATTCACTTAACGAATGTTTGGTTTTAATTTATCTTAATGTACATGTATAGATACATTTTTATGACTGTAAGCCACCCAGGGTTACCTTGTGGTAAGGTGGGCAGCGATAAATTTTAATAATTAATCAATTAATCAATTAATCAATGAACTGGGGCAGGAAAGGTCATAAAATGGGGCAAAACTCACTTAACAACTGTCTTGCTTAGTAATAGAAATTTTGGGCTCAGTTATGGGGAGGATGTAGTGCAGCTAATCAGAAATGTCAGAGCTATTTGTGAATGACTTACTTCAGGATTATAAAAGAGACTTACTTTGGAATGGATCAAAACAATGGCGGATACATTCTAAGGAAGGCACTACTACCTTTTGAGATAATACTCAGTGTACACTTGCAGTTTCTCCAACTGTAAAGATATTTATTTAGAGATACGCTGGATCTAGCTTCTTCAATCTGACCTAAGTTCAGGGGTGCTATTCAGCAGGTTCTGACAGGTTCTGGAGAACTGGCAGCAGAAATTTTGAGTAGTTTGGAGAACCGGCAAATACCACCTCTGGCTGGCCCCAGAGTGGGGTTGGAATGGATATTTTGCAATATCTTTCCCCTTGTTGTGATCTAGGCTTCCTGAGTCATTAAAACACATGAGTAGTCCCAAGAACCTCTTTTATTGCAACAGCTGTGAATTACGTTCATTCACAGCTGAGTCCCAATTAGTTGCAAAAAGTCCTTCAGGAGAAGTCCTTCGGGATAATCATCAACCTTTATCTCCCTTGACACACTGCCAAAGATCTACTTGGCAAAGTCACACGGAGTCCAGAATCAAATAGAGATGCTGACTGGGAACAGAATTAACAACGTTGCTTTCCTGCAAAGGGCCCACATGCCTGTGCTCCTCTTTTAAGCCTTATGGGAGGGGCCAATCATCTCCAGGTCTTACTCCCGAGTCATCCCTTTTGTTTTAACTTTTCGTGCCTTCTGGCAGCTCTGCACATGCGCGCATTAGGAATAGGCTCCTCCTGTTCCTCTGCCTCTTTGATGTCCGACTCTGGAGGCTCCGGAGTCCATGCATAACTCCCAGATGGCCCTGGCCCCATCTCTGTCTCCAACACAGAGCCTTCGTCTGAGCCTTCCCCAGACTCCAGACTCCAGGACTCTACATCCCTCGCCAGCCTCCTTACTGTCCGACTTCCCTGCCAGCTCCTCAGGCTGCTGGCAGACCACAACACCCCTGGAGTGGGATGGGAATGGAGATTTTGCAGTATCCTTCCCTTGCCACACCCACCAAGCCACACTGCGCCCACCAAGCCATGCTCACAGAACCAGTAGTAAAAGTTTTTGAATTCCACCACTGCCTAAATTGGTTAGGGGACTCCATATATGTCCAGCTAGTTCAGACTGAAGAAGCTACTTGGATAAGCTCCCAAAAATTTTGAACCAACAAGAATCTCCAACTCTGACAACTGTACCTGTATCACTGAAAATCTTCACTGACCTATTACCATATTTGAGTCTTTATCATACAAAAGCTTGCATGTCATAAGGTATGAATGCAACAGGAAAAAAAAGCTTAAATTCCCAGATAATTTTCAGAAACGAAATCTGAATTTTAGAGAGTTTTCAAAACACACCTATCTTAATCATCTTTTGCTAACTTTCTGGGTCCCACCCCACACTTCATCTTTTCTGTTTCTTTGTCATTTGCTTTTAAATGTCTAACACACTTTTGAGGATCCTCAAACAATGTACACCAAAGGCATTGGTGTACATTGAGGCATGAAACCTTCAGGGATATTTTATTCAGTGATATTTTCAGTGGAGTATCAAAGCATATCGCTGAAGTATTCCCTGCTGGTTTTTCTGCCAGTTATTCTTGGTCTATACAAGAACTGAACTGGATTAGTTTTCAAGTAAAAAAATGCAGGAATTCTATCTGATACCAAGAAAAAAAATCTGAGAATTACACTTCATATATTTATGTTGCAGATTGACACATTCCTGATGGTAGTGGGATCAGAACTGTTCTCTGGTTGTGCATGTTCATAGAAGAGGTATAACTGGGGGGAAACAGTGGTTAGCCGGAAAGGCAGGAAAAAAAATGTGCCCAAAATTGTAAATCGAATTTGTACTTCATTCTTCATCTAGAAGAGAACCTAGAACAGGGGTCAGTAACCTGCGACTCTGGAGCAGCATGTGACCCTTTCATTCCTCTGATGCGGCTCCCTATTGCCAGTCGGCTCCACAATTGATAGGGCTTTCGGTTAGGATAGGTAGAGGAAAAAGGATGCTGTGCTAGGAGGGGACTCTATGGTGGGAGAACCAGACTTCCAGTTGGCAGAGGAAAAAGGACATTGTGCTAGGAGGAGACTCTATGGTGGGGGAACCGGACTTCCGGTCAGCAGAGGAAAAAGGACACTGCGCTAGAAGGAGACTATGATGGGGGAACCGGACTTCCAGTCGGCTCCATAATTGAATGGGGACTTCCATTTAGGACCTTTATGGCTCTTTGAGTATTTAAGGTTGCTGACCCCTGACCTAGAACTAAGGAGAAATTTCCTGACAGTGAGAACAATTAATCAGTGGAACAACTTGCCTCCAGAAGTTGTGGGTGGTCCAACACTGGGAGTTTTTAAGAAGACATTGGACAAAGATTTGTCTGAAATGGTACAGGCAGGGTTTCCTGCCTGAGCAGGGGGTTGGACTAGAAGACCTCCAAGGTCCCTTCCAACTCTGTTATTCTAGTCTAGTCTAGTCTAGTCTAGTCTAGTCTAGTCTAGTCTAGTCTAGTCTAGTCTAGACTCTCACTGTTATGAAGCTGTTTGAATGCCAGCAAAAAGGATAACTAAATGTAAATACAGTGGTACCTCAGTACTCATTGTTAATTGGCTGCGGGGTTGTGATGAGTACCAAAAACGATGAGTCCTAAACAATTTTTTCCCCATAAGGAATTTATTTATTTTATTTATTTATTTAACGAGATTTATATGCCGCCCTATCTCCAGCCGGACTCAGGGTGGCTCACAACAGTAAAAAACATCTAATGAAAAAGTTAAAAGGAAATTAAATCCAAATCTCATAATTTAACAATTAAAAGTGCAATTAAGACTAACAAGTCCAGGCCAGCCAAGCAAAACAGCCACGTTTTCAGGTCGCAATGGAAAGAGCATTGGGGGCCACCCAGAGCTCCAGGGGCAGTTGATTCCAAAGGGTAGGTGCACCCACAGAGAAAGCTCTCCCCCTTGGGGTCGCCAGCCGACACTGTCTGACCGATGGCACCCTGAGGAGGCCCTCTCTGTGGGAACGCACCAGGCAATGGGTAGCTGTTGCTGGCTGCAGATGGCCCCTCAAATATCCCAGCCCTAAGCCATATAGGGCCTTATAGGTAATCACCAGCACCTTGAACCTCACCTGGAGGGCAATCGGTAACCAATGCAAGTCGCGTAGGAGAGGTGTAACGTGAGTATCGAGATACTTCCATCACAACCCGCGCAGCCGCATTCTGCACCAGCTGAAGCCTCCGAATGGTCTTCAAGGGCAACCTCATGTAGAAGGCATTGCAGTAGTCAATGTGAGAGGTGACAAGCGCATGAGTAACCGTGCATAGGGAATCTAGGTCCAAACAGGGGCACAACTGACACACCAGGCGAACCTGGGCAAATGACCCCCTGGTTACGGCCGTTACATGATCTTCCAAGTTTAGCGGCGAGTCCAGGAGGACACCCAAGTTGCGCACCCTGTCTACAGGGGGCACCATCTCATCCCCTGTGACCAAAGATGGAATCCCTTGATCGGACCGAGACGCCAGTACCCACAGCCAGTCGGTCTTAACAGGGTTGAGCCGAAGCCTGTTCCTCCCCATCCAGATCCACACCGCTTCCAGGCACCAGGACATCATGTCGAGAGCATCGCTGGGTTGGTTTGGGGTGGATATAAAAAGCTGGGTATCATCAGCATACTGATGATACCTCACCCCAAAACCCCAGATGATCTCACCCAGCGGTTTCATGTAGATGTTGAACAAGTGAGGGGCCTCAGGGCCGACCTCTGTCCCCCAGCCAAGACTACCTGCGAACATTCCGAGAGGTAGGAGGAGAACCACCGTAAAACAGTGCCTCCCACTCCCACAGCAAGGCGCCACAGCAAGATACCATGGTCGATGGTATCGAAAGCCGCCGAGAGATCTAATAGGACCAGGACAGAGGAGTAATCTCTGTCTCGGGCCCTCCAGAGATCATCCACCAGGACAACCAATGCCATCTCCGTACTGTACCTGGGCCTGAAACTTGATTGGTACGGATCCAGGTACTCCGCTTCATCCAGGGCCAACGGGAGTTGACGTGCCACCACACTCTCAATAACTTTCGCTACAAAGCGAAGGTTGGAGACAGGACAAAAATTGTTTAAAATAGCTGGGTCCAAAGCAGGTTTCTTGAGGAGGGGCCTCACCACTGCCTCTTTCAAGGTGGTAGGGAAGCTTCCCTCACCCAAGGATGCATTAATTACTGCCTGGATCCAGCCTATTGTAACCTCCCAAGCCGAATAAATGAGCCAGGAGGGACACGGGTCCAATACACATGTGGCAGCACTCAGTTTACCCATGATCCTGTCCACTTCTTCCAGAGTAACAAGATCAAACTCCTCCCAAATAACACAACCGGTCATCTCCCCCCCATCCGACCCTGCCAGTCAGAGTCCATGCCGGCCCAGATCTAGGCGATCTTGTCCAGCAGATGTTGACTAAACTCCTCGGCCCGGCCCCATAGAGGGTCATCCCCTGCTCTCTGAATCAAGAGGGAGCGGGACACCCTAAACAGGGCAGCTGGACAATTATCTGTGGATCTGATGAGGGCAGAGAAGTAAGAACACTTTGCTGCCTCCATCGTCACAAGATAAAACCTCATAAAAGATCTTAGCTGTGCATGGCTTGAATCGGAACAACTGAATCTCCAACAGCTCTCTAGGCCCCTCCTCTGGCGCTTCAACTCCTGGAGCTCCTCAGTAAACCAAGGAGACAACCAGGATCTGCACCGGGTCAGAGGCCGCAAAGTCACGACACGGTCGAGAGCCCCGGTGGCCGCCATTTCCCAGGCCTCCACCAGGGTCTCGACCGGAGCGTGGGAAAGGGAGGCAGGCATTGTCCCAAGCTCCATCTGCAACCTATCAGGGTCCATCAGGCGCTTGGGGTGGAACCAATTGGTTGGTCCCACATTCCAGCAGCGAGGAGTGACATAGTGGAAGCCCAACCGGAGGAGATAATGATTGGTCCATGAAAGGGGATGAATGACTGGTATTCCCCCACCGAACTCATCATGCCACTGTCCCAAGATAAAAAATAAATTGGGCGCATGTCCTCCCCCCATGAGTTGGGCCCTGAATTGTCTGAGTCAGGTCCATGGCTGCCATGGAGGCCATGAACTCCCGGGCGTCCCCGACGCCCCACCCAGGGAAGGCAAATTAAAATCCCCCAGAACAATAAGTCTGGGAAACTCAACCACCAACCCCGATAAAACATCGAGCAGCCTGGCCAGGGCCGCTGATATGCAGCTAGGAGAAAGGTACGCAATCAGCAGGCCCAACTGCCCTCGAGGACCCCATCTCATGAGGAGGGTCTTGCACCTGTCTATCTGGGAGACAGTGACCACCCGCGGACACAGAGTCTCCCTAATAACAACTGCCACTCCCCCGCCCCTACCCTGGGCCCGCGGCTGGTGTAGCACCCGGAAATCTGGTGGGCAAAGTTCAGTCAGAGGGACACCTCCCTCTGAGCCCAACCAGGTCTCTGTAATGAATAATATAATGAGGCAAAAGGCAGCCAACACCAACAAGTTCTAGCTTGTGTGTTGAGTACCAAACAAACTAGTTTCAAAACAGTTGAGTACCCAGGTACCTCTGTATGTCAAGTTCATTGATGGAAGAACTAAATCTACAGAAATAGCTAGTGCAGAGGCATATTATCAATGATTTGAGAACATTTTCTAGGGATATTAGATTTTAACTGATATTTGTACAGCCTATGAGACATCCAGCAGGTTGGCCATTGAAGTATGGATGAAAGCATGCAAGGTTTCCCAAATTTATAATTCAGATTAGAACATATATGAGTTTGAGTGAGAGTCAGAATGCTGTATTGTTCCTCCACAGTCTCAGGCCTCAAAGCAGAACTTACTCTCCCAAAGAGTATGTATGTACAGATCAATGAACTGCAAATCCCATAAGCTAATTACATGTATTTGTAAGGGCAATTACTTAATTGTGCACATCATGGCTTAAATTGTAGGCACTTTTTGTCCACACAATTAGAGAATAAAATCACCTAAAACCAGCCCCTGATTTCTTGAACAAAGGCCATAAAGTAGATCTATGCCAAAAGTCATCGGGGTGGATCCTTTCTTGCATGACATTTATTGACCCAATTGATTATCCTGCACTCTCTTGTTTGTGGTGTATTAGATCATTTATTCTTTTGCCTGTTACCATAATTGGACCAACTCTAGTTCTCTTTGCCTATAATTGTATGGTTCCTTTGAGTTAGTGATTGTGGACTAAAGGCATGATAGCCATCTAAAAGAACCATTTGTTTTTCATTCTTGCTACAGTCAAGTTTATTTAATGCATTAAATTTCTAAACCACCCATCTCATCTAAGTGACCCCATCTCATCTAAGTGACTCTGTTTACAACAGGGGTGTCAAACACAATTTCATTGAGGGCCACATCAGGGTTGTGTTTGACCTTGGGGGTGTGTGGCCATAGCGGGCGTGGCCAGCTCGACATCACTCGTGTCAGGGGGCACCTGTGGTGGCTAAGTGCTAAGACAGGACTTCTCTCAGATCCTCCCTCCCTCTAATTATAATCAATTCTTCCTTCCTTCCTTTCTTCTTTTTCCTTCCCTCTTCATTCTCCTTTCTTCTTCCTTCCCCTCTTTCCTTATTTTCCTTCCTTGCTCTCTTCCCACCTTTCTTACTTTTTCTTTTCTCTTTCCCTTTCTTCTTTTCTGTCACTTCTTGGATGCTCAAATGCAAAAGGGGAAACATTTTTTTCCTTTTGTTTTGTCTTGCTTTTAGTTTGTTTTGCTAGTCCTCTGCCAAATGGAGCTGGGGGGAGCTGCATGGTCCCCTGGGCCCCATTTTTGACCATGACAGCCTCCTGCAGCCCTCTGCACTGACCTCCAAGCTCCATGTTCACTGACAGAGGTACCCTGGGCTGGTCCTTTGCTGTTTCCAGGGCAGCCCCACGGGCCAGATCTAAGCACCCTGTGGGCCGAATCTGGCCTGCAGGCCTTGAGTTTGACCCCCCTGGTTTACAACATCATAAGTTGGGCAGTTAAAAATTTGATCTGTACAATTTGGCAGTGTTTTTTTCTCCAGCCTTTTCTGTCTTCCCCACCAGGTGTCTTGCTCAGTGACATCAATGGGCAAATGGTCTCATTTTGATTGGCCTGAGAAAAACCATCCACGTTTTTCTTGGTAAAATATTTCATATGGATGAAGTGTCTACGCACATACTCCAAATCATTGATTTTTTGCTTCTTTTTCCCGAAATTTACATAAGAGTGAGGGAACTCTTAACATCCTTAACTGAGAAGTATACAATGGGTGGATTGAGCGAGAGTACATGATCCTTAAACAAAAGATATGAAGCAATGTTTGCAGGATTTTGGTTTGGCTAGACTAGAGAAAAGTAGGACGGGAGGGTGGGGGGACACGATAGCAGTATTCCAGAATTTGAGGGGCTCCTACAAAGAAGAGAGGTTTGACTTACTTTCCAAAGCACCAGAAGGCAAGACAAGAAACAGTGGATAGAAACTAATCAAAGAGAGGAGCAACCTGGAATTAAGAAGAAACTTGTTAACAGTGAGAACAATTAACCAGTGGAACAGCTTGCCTTCAGATGTTGTGGGTCACTGGAAGTTTTTAAGAAGAGACTGGACAGCCACCTGTCTGAAATGGTATAGGATCTCCTGCTTGAACAGGGGTTGGACTAGAAGACCTCCAAGGTCCCTTCCAGCTCTTGTCTGATTCTAATTCTGATTCTAATCCTACAGTATAACAACCAATATATTGATTTGTATTCAGAAACCTGTGCACAGCTAATACAGTAACTACAGTACTGTATAATATTAACCCAGTGATTTTTACCTGTCATTGCATTCTGTACCAATTTTTAGCTGTTGCGTGTTCTCCAAAAGTTCAGGCATTTAAATTTTCTAAGGAGTTTTCCTTATCTTTCTAAATAGCACACTTGACTTTTAAAAATCCCAAACATGGTCACAGAGTTATTTACAAAATTATCATAATTATCATTCATTATTTTTGCTTTCCAATATCTTCCTCTCTTTAGCGCTGATTACTGGTAACTTCCACGGAGCCCATTTATTCGATCCTAAAAGAAAGATATCAATGACTGACATATTAAATTGATACAAACTCTTCTGGAAATAGGAGTGTCTCTTAATGTGTATGCTTGAGTATTGTATCACCATGATACAAAAAAGTTGCTGTGATCCTTTAAAGTGTGCAGAGAAGTGCAGCAAAGATGATGAAAGGTTTGGAAGCTAAGCCATATGACGAACAGTTGAAGGATTAGGTATGTCTAGCCTAACGAAGAGAAGGATTGGAGGGACCTGATAATGACTTCCAGTACTTGAGGGGCTGTCCCCAAGTAGAGGGGATTGACTTATTCTCCTGTTGTGGACTGTCAGCGGCCAGTGGAGCTGGCAGCAGATTCAGACAGTAAGGAGGTTGGGGAGGAACCTGGGCCAGTCCTGGAATCTGGGGAAGGCTCTTATGAGGGCTCTGCATCAGAAGCTGAGATGAGAGCAGGGCCGTATGACAGGTATCAGCTGCCTTCAGAGTCAGACATCAGTGAGGCAGATGAACAGCTGGAGCCTGTTCCCAGTGTGTGCATGCACAGAGTTGCCAGACGAAGAAAAGCTAAGGAACAAGGGTCGACTTGGAAGTAAGGCCACAGGTGGACAATGAAGGGCTCCTCCCATAGGGAATAAAGGAGGAGAGAAAGGGGAGGGGGAGTCTGCAGGAGACAATTAGTTCACTTAATTGTCTGACATTCATGATTCTCAGACACTTCTTGCCAAGTTTTGAAGATATCGGCCTGGCAGCTCTCCAAGCCAGATAAGGTCTGTGACTGTAAATTCCCCCTTGAAAGACTTTGCTGGATGTGAATGAGAGGAATTCACAGTAACTTAATAAAAAGGGTTTTTTTGTCGGGTCAAGGAGTCCGCTTCATGCTCTTGGGAAGCCTAGATCAGAACATCTCCAAAGCATCTGAGGTCAGGACAAGAAGTAATGGTGGAAGTTTGTTAAAGAGAGCTCCAACCTGCAAATAAGGAGAAATGTTCTGACAGTGAGAACAATTAATCAATGGAATAGTTTGCTTCTGATAGTTGTGGGTGATCCATCACTGGAGGTTTTCAAAAACAGACCATTCAAACATTGTACCAGGATGGTATAAAGTCCCTGTCTTGAGCAGGAGATTGGACTAGAAGACCTCTGAGGTCCCTTTCTGCCCTACAATTGTGTATTTTATGGGGGAGGAAATTAATTGCTGTGAAGACAATAGGTTCTATGCTAGATTTAGAAGCCCCAGTTCAAATTTTTATTCAACCAAATGGGGTCCCATTCCTTTTAGATTACTAACTTCTTCTCTTTTTCCAGTAGGCACCCAAGCACTCCCTTATAGTGGCTAGGAGAGAGGCATCAATTTGTCTGGCTTAATTTAGTAAACAGAATCATAATTTCATTACATGTCTGTGCTGCCTGACTCCCGCTGACTTCAGACAGTTTACCAATTGTTTAAAACATTAAAAAGAAGAAACACAAAATTAAAGCAGCCATAGCAGCAACAGAAATAAAATAGTCAGTGTGAAGAATATGTTTAGAAAATTATCCAGAGTTAACGCACCCATGACAAAGCATTCACAAAAAAATCTAGTATTAAATTATCCATAGGAAAGGAATAGACATCCACAATGACACATCGTTGTTATCCTCATCCTCACCATCATCTCAGCCCAGAGGTGAAATCTAAAATTTGTTATTACCGGTTCTATGAGCGTGGCTTGAGGGGGTAATGTGACTGGGTGGGCGTGGCCTTTTTTTTTTACTTTTAAAACCATTTTTTCTACAACCTCTTCTGCGAAGAGGTTGTAAAAAAATGCTTTCAAAAGACGCTGACGATCCCAGCTGAGTTGCCTGATCGGCAGAGACTTTTTTTCTTTTAAATGCCTCTGCCAATCAGGCAACTCAGCTTGGATCGTCAGAGGCATTTAAAAGAAAAAAAAGGTTTTTTTCTTTTAAAAGCCTTTGACGATCCCAGCTGAACCACACGATCATCAGAGGCTTTTTTTTAACTTTTAAAAAAAGAGTACTTTTTTAAAAAGAGGTTGTAGAAAAAATGCTTTTAAAAGTAAAAAAAAAAAGCCTCTGATGATTGTGCGGCTCAGCTGGGCATGGGGGGGTGGGGGGGGGTGAGGAATTTTTGCTACCGGTTCTCCGAACCATCCGCCTCCATCGCTACCAGATCGGGAGATCCAGTCCGAACCGGGAGCATTTCACCCCTATCTCAGCCTCTGCCAAAATCCATACCATTATTTCTATCCAACATGACCATCAATCACACAAAGGTCTACGGAACATCCGTCTTCTCTTCTTTCCAAACAGTTTTCATTGCAGGAGCTATTCTCTTGTCTAAAGGAAAACTTTAGATGATAAATTTGGGGGCCTTCACAGGGAAACACTGTAGTGTGTCTTTCTGTGCCAAAGCGGTTGTATCTGATTATGTTCAAATTTTCCCATACAATTTAGGTTCTCTACAGAGTGATCCATCAACATCTGGCATAATATTCAGAGGACACAGTAACGTATGTTATTATGGTTGGTAATACAGCCAACCAGGTGTTTAGACAGGATTTGATAGACTTGTCCACGGATTGAGTCCTTCTCATGGTTTTGTGTAAGCCTAGATTTCCACATGTGTCGCCTCTTCTGCAGGATGTCACGGTTCCAAGAAACAAATCCATAGCAAGCAAAACTCTGAGACAAGTAGATTCCTCAAATAGTAGCTTTATTGGAATTATCATATTGGCACGTATCTGGTGAAAACCATCTCTGAAGTCTCCCACAGTTTTCACCTATTTAAAAGTTTTTCTACTGTCTCCAAACAATCAGTCACATGGTCCAATCATGGTGCGGACTGGTATCTGGGTAGCATCACTTCACCTTCCTTCCTTACCAGGTTCCCAAGAGAAAATACGTTGTTTTGACTACAGATTCCCCTCTATCTTAATTCCCCCCTCCCTATCCTTGTTATTTTCTTATTCCTTGCTCCAGTGTGGCAACACTGAAGCGGTCAAAAATGGACTCAGTCTGGTCAGTTTCAAGGTTGACACAGGAGCTGTCTTGGCTGCTGATTTTCTTCTGGGTTGAATTTAAGATGCCAGTTGTCATCTTCAAAGCCTTAATGGCTTGGGACCAGGTTATCTTTTCCCAGTCATATCTCCCCAACTGCCCAAACTTGGGGGCGGGGGGGCAGGGAATGCCTTGAGTCCTCTTTCCTAAGGAGGTCTATTTAACAGGACTAAGAAGAAGGGACTTCTTCATGGTGACTTCCACCCAGTGGAACTTCATCCCTGCAGAGATAAAATTAGTCCCCATTTTGACATTTCTTTCACAATGACAAGAACCAGAGTGACCTGGAGCCCTTCAAGTGACTCCTCTGTTTGTTGTCATTAGGAAAGTGGGAGATTATTGGTTTTTGTATCTGGGTTTTATCCTTGTAAATTGCCTGGAGTCACCGAAACTTAATTGGGAGGCCATATCCATTTTCTTAAGTAAAGAAATAGGCAGATGTTTTATTTATTTCTTTTCTTTTCTTTTTATTTCATTTGTCAATAACGTATTAGGTAATAAGTATAACCATGAATTGAATACATAAAATAGATACAAATTGAGGAAACGTTAGGAGAGGGACGATAGGCACGCTGGTGTGCTTATGCACGCCCCTTACAGACCTCTTAGGAATGGGGTGAGGTCAAGAGTAGCCAGTCTTAGGTTAAAATTTTGGGGGTTTGGGATGAAACCACAGAGTCAGGTAGTGCATTCCAGGCATTGACCGCTCTGTTGCTAAAGTCGTATTTTCTGCAATCGAGTCTGGAGCGGTTCACTTCAAGTTTGTATCTATTGTGTGCTGGTGTATTGTTTTGGTTGAAGCTGAAGTATTCATTGACAGGTAGGACATTGTAGCAGATAATTTTATGAGCTACATTGAGGTCACACCGAAGGCGGTATTTATGTTTCATATTTCTTAACCGTCCATCTCTCTCAGAGAGGGGCTCTGGGCAGGATATAATGTATTTTATTATTATTGGTTGGCACAGTTAGCCAGATGTTAAGACTGAATTTGGCATTTTTTATCCATCTATCAAATCCCTCCCAAGTTCATGGGATAGGCAGATGTTATTGCTTTATGGTGTTAGAAGTATTATTGCAGGTGGTAAACTATTCCAGGTAAACTATTCCAGGACCCAGTTTGTGGGGGCAATAAACTGACTTTGTATAAATATACAAAAGTATGAAGGCTATTGCTTAACGCATTGTAAGCCGCCCTGAGTCTCCGGAGAAGGGCGGCATATAAATCAAATTTAAAAAAATAAATAAATAAAGCTGAATGTTGCAATTGACTGATAGTGATTTTGACTATGCCAATGATGTTCAAGTGGTGCTCCAGATGTTTTGGGTTTGTTTCTAAGGTGCCTCTTACTATTGGTACTATCTCTGCTTTTTTTTAACACAGTCGTTCTATTTGCAGGTCCTTTCATTTTCTGATTTTCTCCAGTTCTTTCTCTTTTCTTCTGCTGTCTTCAGGTACTGCAATGTACAGAGAGTCCTCACCTCATGACTACCAATGAGGCCAACATTTCTGTTGCTAAGTGAGGCAGTTAGGTGAATGTTACGACCTTTCCTGCCACAGTTGATCAGGGAATTTACTGCAGTTGTTAATCAGCGTAACACAGCTGTTAAGGGAAAGCTGACTTCCCCATTGACTTTGCTTATCGGAAAGTCACAAAGGGAGATCACATGACCTCGTCGTAACTTTGGACAGTCACTAAGTAAATGGTTGTAAATTGAGGACTACTTGTACACTATCCAGACTTTCTTCTTTCTTAGCAACGGTTAAGTTATTCTTATTGTTTTCTTCATAACATTTGAGATAAAGCCACAGATGGATGTACTATGTATGTATTTCTTAGTATTTTTCCTCTGCATTGAAGGAATTTCATTGGAAAGCAACGTGTCTGAATTTGTATTAGTGACTCCCCCCCTCCCCCCGTAAATGATCTATTATTTGAAATTAGGTAAATATGGATTTCCATCTCATTTCTCTTACATATTTTTGAATTTCTGGATCTTATGAGTGCATAAAGATTGCTTATTTTAAACAAAACAAACAGCTAAACTATATATTTAATGGAGAAATGATAATAGCTCTAAATTTTCTCTCTTCTGGGCTCTCTAGTTTTTTGATTTCAAAAGAAAGGAGATAATGGATCTTTTGTTAAAAGACGAAGGAGCAATTGCTATCTTCTGTGATTCTTAACCTTGCTAGCAAAAACTAACAAAATCTAACGTATTTCAGGATAGCAAACATATACTTAAAACTTATGCTAATCGGGAAACTCAATAATGCATCTCTGGATCTATACAGGTTTTTTTTCCTGACTTAGTCATATGTAAATATCTCAGATGCACATGGTGAAAAAACACATTTTCTTAAATGTGTTTATTTTTTGCTCAGCAGCCTATGCTCCTTAAAACAATGGAAATCTTGGATATCTTGATTTTAAAAAAGCAGAATACCTTCACTTATTCTAACGCTTTATTTGCGTGATCAGGAATTTGTTAATTTATTTCAATTTTTGGACATACTCTGCATGCAGAATAATCTACAGCCACTCCCTTTGTGCTGTGTTCCATGTACATTTTCTATCCCAGCAAAGTTTTTCATTACAGGTTTACTCTGAGAGATAATTACACCATTATCTATCAGTTTTATGTTTTAGAATTGGGATCATACAAACCTCTCTTTATTACTCTTCACCTAGAACTGTTTTAGGATATGCCTCGGTTGTTGAAGTTTATCATTTGAATTAAAGTAGGAGATATATTTCCCCTATGACTTTCTGACAAAAGGCAAAACAGACAATTTTTTTTTCTCCCAGTATAAAAGATTGATCTTTTTAGTCATGCTCGGCTGCTTTTTCAGGAATGTTTCCATTTATAATGAGATATTCTCACCCTCATTTGTGCTACAAAGTTTTATTATTAAAATTGCTCCCTTTTTAACCTGAAGTAACTAATGTAACAAGTCAAATTTAGGTAGTTTAAGATATAATTTTACAAACAGGTCCTTGTTTATTTTTTTTTAAGTGTGGATTAGGACACTCAAAGTTGCATTTACCATTTTATTGGTTTATTTATTTATCCAATATAGAGATAATTGCCTACTTTCACACATTAGTTTGCCGCAACAAGATTTCATGTCAAAAGCTTTTGCTGTAATACGTCCTTTGTGATTAGTTCCATATGAGTTGTTAAAATTAGCAGACCCTTAAAATGAAAAGGCACTCAGCCTATCCTGAAGATACCCTTACTGACAACTTTGATACTTGTTAATGTGTCATGTTAATTTAAGTGCTATCTGTTGCTTAGAAGCTGCAGGGTAAAGGATATGCTTGTTATAAATCCTGGGTAACACCTGAATTTCAAAAAGGAAGAGTAACTAAATTGTGGTAGTGAAAAAATAAATTCAAACTCTGAGAATTCCTTCTGAGAAGTCTTCTTTTAATCATTCAAAATAGGTTTGCTAGAAGATCGGCAAGAAAGACCATGGATTTTGCTACCGTTTTCATAACTGCAATCTGCCTGAAATAATTTTAGAAAAGTAGGAAAAGAAATTTAAAAATAAAAACTAACAGAAGAAAAACTTATCCAATCCATATTGTTTGAAAATGTCTTGTAACCATATTTACAGATAGCATTTGCGGATGCTTTGCCTCGATCAAATTAACAGCATTTATAATCTGTTTTATGAGTAATATTTTTTATTAAGAAGAGCTTTATTTTTATTTTGTCCTTTTGATTTTACATATGCCGTATGAAGCACCCATAAGAAATATCCTAGAGTTTTTTTATTGTTTCCACATTGAAACAATTTAGCTTTTAATTCTTTGTGACAAATAGGCAGACATGTTAATGTCTTCTAAAACCGCAGTCTAAAATTATCTAAAAGTCTAATGAAAAAAATAATAATAATAATTCAATCTGAAAGACAATCCCTAATATACATGCATATAGTCTCTGATTAATTGATGCCAAACTTCAAGCAACAGAATTATTTGTGATAAATTCATAAATTCTTGGTGCCTTATGTCATTAGATTAGAGACCAACTGATACTTATTTGGCTTCCAAAACTATTGCTCAACAACTGCCCCAAACTTACCTTTTCTTTCAGGATATATATTCTTACTTTTCGTAGGTTTAATGTGTGTTTTTCCTTTAAGCCAGGTTATGTAGGAAAAACCTGGCTTAAAGGAAACACACACACACACACACACACACACACACACACAGAGACATATATTTATATATATATATATGATTTTGCTCTATTGTGGTTCCAGAAAAATCTTAACTACGTAGGAAAAAACCTGGCTTAAAGGAAAAACATATATATATACATTCAGGGTTTATTTTTGGCCAACAGAATCATCTGAGGGGAAAGAAAAGTTGTGCTTGCTAAAAGGGAATTATACTTTTCTTCCCCAAGAACCAAACCTCCAAGCAGCAAAATAGAAATTAAAAGAAAAGAAAAAAGCAATAGTGTTTTCATGCCCTGTGCTTATTATTATTCTGTGAATGTACTAATTTGTTACATCCAAGATGATGGTTACTTTGGTTTTTGAAAGGGGCAATATGCCAACCGCTACAGCTAAAGAAAGGAGCTCTTTTTTTATTAAAAGTGGTGTAACAGAAAATAGCCTGCTGTCTATGTGGGTATGAAATGGCATATTGCCAGTTGGGTTATCCGAATGTCAGGATTTCTTTTAGGGGGTTCGGAGTGAATTTAAAGCTCTACATTTACAAGATTTTTTATATTTCTTGTCTTGGGCGTGCAGTTTGGAAAAATGCCTCCTGCGCTTAAATGGAATCCAGACACCCCAAAATAACAAATACGGAAAATGTTCTGCAAGGGAAAAACGAGGGAGCCGTTTTTTTTAGCAATATTACAAATGATTTGGTTTATGCTTTCTCCAGGCCCCCCCAAAATTTGAATGAGAATGGAAGTATGATTCTATACCTCAAGTCTGTTCAAATCAGGGTGGTCTGGTCACTTTGTTTTACACCCATGGCACAACTGCTTAAGGTCATTCGTTGTAAATCTTAATATAAAAAGGCTGAAAATATATTCAGCACTTTGTACCTACCAAATACATATTTAAAAGCCTCTGTGAAAAGTTGGGACCTACATGGCAGATTTTGAGGCCCTGAATGGTCAATTTATTCATGTAGATTAGCTATGTCTAAATAGTACATGAGGAGGATGGATTGTTACAAGCCTTTGATGAAATCTCTCTCTTGATATAATCCCAGCTGATCAATTTTCTAATTTTAAAGCTTAGCCTTCTGTCTTTCAGCAATAATAGTGTAACTAGCTGTATCATTCACCGACAGCATATTAAAATAAAGAATAATTTTGTCCTGCTGTTTTGCTTCCCTTTGTTTTCTGGGACGGGGTGGGGTCTGGTAAATAAGAATCAAATTGGAAAGAATCTTTTGTCTTGTCTTCATGCTTTATTATTTACCTTCTAAAATGTTTTCTGCTTCCTAGCATCATTTCCCTTTATACGCATGCATAACAAGAACTTACTTGGGGTAAAATCCCATATTAAGAGTTAAATGCATTACATAAGACACCCACCCACCCCACTAATTTAGTCAAACCATATCCATTCTGAAATTGTATTTACAAATGTAATCAATTTTAATCATACAGGTTTTTATTATCTCTCTGTGTCATTGCAGTGTGTGTTACATATCACGTGCAAAATAAGCATTCATTTTAAAATTTATTATATTTAGGCAGAACTGTATTTTCTCATGGCGAGATACTATTGTTGTTGTTGTTATTTTTGCCTATATCCATTTTTGCCAAAAGGTTAGTATATTTTCCTCTCTCTCTAAAAAGCTCTACAAGTATTTGTGGTATGGCAAATAATAAAAATCCATTTTAGAAAACCTCAGGCAGCTATCCAACTGAATTTTAGGCTATTCATTTCACCTTTAAAACAAAAAAAATTGAAACCTCAATACAAAATTCTTTTGCACGTGGAACTATTCAGGGTTTTTAAAGAAAGCAGCTAGGCAAAGTGTAGCATTCGGCAAAACCTCGCCTGAGCTGCTTTCTGTTCAGTCCATTGATGGGGGAACAAACATTTCTTTAATAAGACTACAGCACATTCTAATTTTGTCGCAAGAGCTCAGATAAGGATCAGGCCTCCCCCTTTGCACCATTGTGGTGCCCTTTGACCTTGGAAGTGTTGAAGCTTTTTGGCAAAAAAAAAAAAAAAAAGGAGCTGGAGATTCATTATTATGCAATGGACTTTCCAGTTTCTAAAGGGGAGGGGGGGAATCTGTGCTTTCTCTGTGATAGACTTTGTTGCTGGAAATGAGAACTGTATTTTGGCAGCAAAAGACAAGAATTGAGGCTACTCGGCAGGAAGACTCATTATGACATAATCCTTCATTAATCCTTATTCTCTATTAATAGATCAAGACTCAAGGTTTTTGCTTTAGTGGACCATCCTTGCCGACCAACCATTATTACCCAATGTCCTCTGCAAATCTTGGACTGTTAAACGATAGGCATTTAAAATTCAGCAGAACCTTTTCAAATCAAACGTTACTCTGTCTCTTCCCCCCCCCCCAACCCCCTTGCAAAGGATGTTTGGCTATCTGATAGCTAAATGCATTTAAAAGACATTAAGAATAACAGTCACCCTCTTCACTGGAAATTGACCAGCTCTGGCCCTTTCCTTCCCCCCCCCCACTATATTACAAAATAATAATCTCAGATTAAAAGACAGGGATCCTATGCCAATCCTGATTGTGGAGGCTTTTGGTGCCATAAACATCACACCCAGCGAGGTGTTTGGCCTGTCCCTTCTTCATTCGAATCCATTTTATTCTGCCTTGTTTTCCAAGACTGTCTGCGATTCAGAGAACGATGCGTTCTGAATGCAGACTGGACAGCCAGCATTTTAATCTTGAAACCTTAAAAGAAAGAAAGAAAGAAAGAAAAATAGGCAATGCTTCCTTGTCTTAAGTGTTACTTGCTAGGTACTGGGCCCACACAGCATGAGTTAAGCATTAGGAGAGAATCTCTAAACTGCATCCAGTTCAGAGTCTCGCTTTTTGTAGGGCCTAGGTTGTTTGCCCCTTTTTCATCGCTGCCCAGATAATCGCCCTGCAATTTGGGCCGTGGTGCACAAATTGTTTGTCTCTCATTCGCTTTCCCTGCAGAAAACCAGCTCTTTTGAACAAGATCTCTTGGAGAGAGGAGAAGCACCAAGAGTTCTAATTCCTGTTTTACAGTGGTTGTGTTTTCTTCCCGACTTCCTAGCTCAGCAGTGTCCCAAAGGTGCTTTTTTTCCAAAATGCAACTGGACTTTCTTGTTTGTTTGTTTGTTTGTTTCTCTGAAAATGTTTTGCTTCCCATCCAAGAAGCTTCTTCCGTTCGTTTGAAAGCTTCTTGGGTGAGAAGCAAAACATTTTCAAAGGGGGAAAAAAGTCATTTTGCCTTTTGGGAAAAGCCTCTTTGGAATAACCATGACCTGGTTGAGAATCTTCATAGACATTTAGCTCAGTGATGGTGAGCCTTTTGGCCCGGCGTGTCAAACATTCAGAAAATTCCCACCTTGATTCAGATAAGTAAATAAATAAATTTAAATATCTCACAGCCTCCAAAAAGACCTGGAAAGAATGCTCTGTTCTCGTGTGTTTTTGGGTGGCTTCAAAGACCACACAGTAGCAAAGAACTCTTGAGGTCCAGAGGCCTGGCATGCCACCAAAAATGACACAGTGTGTTACCTGTGACATGTGTGTCATTGGTGCATAATCACCAGACTGGTCACTTTGAGGAGGTTGCTGGAGGGAAGGTGATGCTGTTCCCTGAACATCCCTGTCCAAAATCTCTTGAGTCTCTGTTACATCTGAAGTGATCTCGAGCAATATTGGGGATGGAATAACAAAAGTATCATTTTCCTTATGGTCTTATTTGTGATTTTCTTCTACGAATGAAGTTAGGGCAGCAGCTACCTTTAGCAAGAGCACTTAAGGAAGTGAGGTGGTTTTTCCATCCTAGCTACCATAACAGCTGAGCATACAGTACTGGCCAAAATTGTGGAAACCTTTTGGGAAAAGTATATTTTTGAGGCTTGATGGCTAATAACACCACTTTTTTTTGGAGTTTCAAGATCATCCTATTCCACTGCTGGAATGGCCTGGGAATAGCCCAGACCTTAGCCCAATTTAGGAGCCGACTAAAGAAACGTAGTCAGAAGCGATCGAGCAAAAAAACCCAGTTAATAGAAGCCATCATTCAATCTTGGTTTCACATTATAATAGCTGCAGAACTAAAAGACTTGATTCACTCCATGGGAAGATGGTGTAAAGCCGTAATTCATGCTAAAGGTTACCCAACGAAGTATTTACTGACATGGTGATAATTTTTGTATAGCTCGTTTTTTCTACGTCTTTCACTTTTCTTCTTTATGCTGTAACTGCTATTCTAATAGCAAATCCTTCATAAAAGTTATTGCATTACATTCTTGATTCCATTATCTTTCCATTGATATATAATTTTATGGTACTATTCCAAAAAAAAAAAAAGTGATGTTATTAGCTAGTTTTAGAAAATACACTTTTCCCAAAAGGTTTCCACAATTTTGGGCACTACCGTAGCTTGTTTCTATGCAGGATTTGTGTATCTTCACATATGCAGCTCTAACCATTGTCCAGCACTCTTCATTACCTAATTATTTATAGTCTGCTCTAAATAATTTTTTTGGGGGGGGGCATCATCTTTCCTTACATTCCTTCTGTTGAGAGTCCCAGAGGTGCTTTTCCAAAAGGCAACTGGACTTTCCTGGGTGTTTTTTTCCTTGAAAACATTTTACTTCTCATCCGAAAAGCTTCTGCACTTCTGGAAAGGCAATTTTGGGACATTCATGACCTGGATGTTTGAGAATCTCCATAGATATTCTGTTGGGAGAATAATCCTTCCCTAATCCTTGAACCCTTCACCATTTATCTCAATATTTCATAATAAATAATCAATTGCATTTAGACATCCAATACGGATAGCTCTCAACTTACGACCACAACTGGACCAAAATTTTCCATTGCTAAGCAAAACAGTTGGCCAGTGAGTTTTGTCCCATTTCATGACCTTTCTTGGCACAAAGGTTCAGTGACTCACTGCAGTTAGTACCATAACACAATTGGAAAGCGAATCTGGCTTCCCCATTGACTTTGCTTGTCAGAAGTTTACGAAAGATGTTGAGTTAGTTGTCACCCTGGCCAATTTTGATCACATGAACCATAAGGGTTGCTGCAATGGTCCTAAGTCACCTTTTCAGTGCCGTGGTAACTTCAAAACAGTCAGAACAAGAGAATTGGAAGGGACCTTGGAGATCTTCTAGTCCAGTGATGGCTAACCATTTTGCTATCGCGTGCCGAAAGTGGGGATCATGCGGGGGGGTCATGCATGCATGTGCCCATACCCATAATTCAATGTGCTCCACCCCCTGCACATGCATGTGTGACACACACACCCGGACTACCTCCACTTTTGGCATGCGATGGCACGGGGGGCCTGATAGGCCTTTTTTCCGCCCACCCCAGGCTCCAGAGGTTTTCTTGGAGCCTGGGAAGGGTGAAAACAGCCTTCCCTCCCCCAACTGGGAGGCCCCCCAGAGGCTGGAAACAGCCCATTTCCTGACTTCAGGTGGGCCCGGAAGGCCTGAAAAATAGCTGGTCGGCACGCATATGCGCACTGGAGCTGATTAGGGCAACGCTCGCGTGCCTATAGATATGGCTCCGTGTGCCACCTGTGGCACTCGTGCCATAGGTTCGCCATCACGGTTGTAGTCCAACCGCCTGCTCAAGCAGGAGACTGGTTTTAAGTCAAGGACTACCTGGAATTCATTTCTGAGGTTTATGTATATGAATTGACTTTAGCTTAAAACAAACTCTTTCTAAGCAGCTAACTCACCATTCTTATTCATTCATGAGTCTCCAAAGAGCCCAATCACCTCATCCCACCCATCTATTCAAGTCATCCAAGACAATGACTTTTTTCTGTCAATCACGTTCATTGAGAGCATCGCACAGTTCCCCCAAAACTCATCCTCAGTTCTTTCATTGTCAGGTTTCTCTGGAGTGTAACGTTCTGCTGTCATCAGTCTATTCCTACTTTTATACACACCCCCAGCAAGCTTGATGGTACCCATTCATACTTGCTGACAAATATTTTAGCTCTTTCTTTCTTAATTAAACCTGCATCTTCAGTCTTCTGCATGTATTCATTAATTATCCTTCGGAAAAATCATTCAGGACTTTTAGTTTTACAAATACACCACATAGGATACCTATTTTTTCTTTTTCTTTTCATCCGCTAATTAATGCTATTTATTATTTAGACCTTTTACATTCAAAAATAACAGTGCTCTGTATGTAGTGATCATCACTGATGGGCCCATAGATTTTGTACTGGTTTCCATCCCTCAATTATGATTAATTATAAAATCTTTGCGTATCTAGCCTGAGGGTTCAAGGTGGTGTTGTTTATTTTCCCTACCGGAAGCCTTAATGGATAAATAATGAAGAATGTGAGCTTTATAAACCATTTTTTAAAAAAATAAGTAAACAAAGTGGTTTAATAATCTGTATTGCAGCGTCTAAATATTAACGGAGATTCCACTTTGCATAATTCAGTTTAAGGCATTGTGATCAAGCTCTCAAGGTTTTAACCAAGCATATCCAAATAATTTAATTTATAATTTGAGAAACCAAATCACTCCCATTGTTTTTTAGGAAGGGATTGGACAATCATTTGTCTGGAATGGTATAGAGCAGGGATGTCAAACTCAATTTCATTGAGGGCTGCATCAGGGCTGTGGTTGACCTTGGGGGGCCAGGCGGGTGTGGCCGACTGGGTGGGTGTGGCCAACTGAGTGGGCATGGCCAGCTTGACGCCACTCCCCAAACTGCTGGCATGTTTCCTCTTTGCATTGGGTAGACCAGACTGAAGCCACGCGGGGCCGATTTTTTCTCTTTGCATTGGATAGACTGGGCCAAAGCAACACGGGCCGGCCCCTTACATTTTCCAGGATAGCCCCATGGGCTGGATCTGACCACATCACAGGCCAGATGCAGTCCGTGGGCCTTGAGTTTGATGCCCCTTCTGCTTGAGAGGGGAATTGGTTTAGAAGTCCTCCAAGTTCCCTTCCAACACTATTATTCTGTTACAGGTAGTCCTCAAATTATAACCATTCACTTAATGGCTGTTCAATCTTACCCTCAGGGTCAGCCTGGTCACGTCCTACAGGAAGTTTGCTATTGTTCAAAAGTTATTTAGTATGATGGGATCCAGTGATGGCTTATTGAGTAGAGGATGGGCACCTCTCCTTTAAGTGGCAAAGAGACAAGCCCCCTCTCTCAAGCATGAATGGGTTGTTGAAACCCTAAATGGCTCAGAGATTTCATATTTTTAAGACTATACCCATAAATTGCTTGGATGGATGGATGGATGGATGGATGGATGGATGGATGGATGGATGGAGATAGATAGATAGATAGATAGATGATAGACAGATAATAGATATGATTGATGATAATAGACAGAAAGATGATAGATAATAGATGATGAAAGAGAGATTTGTGAAATGGATTAGCTAGAGATATAGAAAGATAGATAGATAGATAGATAATTGATGATGACAGAAAGATAGATGATAGATAATAGATGAGATAGAGATGATAGATTTGTGAAAGATTAGATGATAAATAGATACTGTAGAGAGATTAGACAGACAGACAAGACAAACAAATAATAGATAGATAGATAGATAGATAGATAGATAGATAGATAGATGATAGACAGATAATAGATATGATTGATGATAATAGACAGAAAGATGATAGATAATAGATGATGAAAGAGAGATTTGTGAAATGGATTAGCTAGAGATATAGAAAGATAGATAGATAGATAATTGATGATGACAGAAAGATAGATGATAGATAATAGATGAGATAGAGATGATAGATTTGTGAAAGATTAGATGATAAATAGATACTGTAGAGAGATTAGACAGACAGACAAGACAAACAAATAATAGATAGATAGATAGATAGATAGATAGATAGATAGATAGATAGATAGATAGATAGATAGAGGCAGATAGACAGACAGATAGATAAGACAGACAGATGATAGATAGATAGATAGATAGATAGATAGATAGATAGATAGATAGATAGATAGATAGATAGACAGACAGACAGATAAATAGAGGCAGACAGACAGACAGATAGATAAGACAGACAGATGATAGATAGATAGATAGATAGATAGATAGATAGATAGATAGATAGATAAAGGCAGACAGACAGACAAATGCATACACACCCACAAAAACTAGCAATTCACCAGACAAGAGTTGCATACTCAATTCAAAGAAAGCTTGAAATAAGGTGGGCCAGCCTGCCATGAGTGACCCACTGCCAAATGTACGCTTACCCCTATTCCTAAGGCAGAGGTTGATATCTGCCAAACTAAGGACTCTTCTCATAATACTCAATTTCTTTCTGAAACAGAAACTCCTATTCCTCACCTCACCCCAAAAAATCAGTTTAAGTTCACAAGGAATCAAAGAGTGATGGCCTAGCTATAGGAAAACCAATCCTTAGCTGGAGCAAAAGGAAAAAATGGGAAATACAAATCTTTGTGACTGAGTTTCTTTGCATCCTTTTTTACTTTAATTAGTCCCCCTCCCCACACCTCACCTTCACACCTCTGGCAAAAAACAGCCCAGAGGATTATTGGTACATGGATTCCACTGTCACAAAATTTGTTACAGTTTGTCACTCTCTATGTGACTTCTCTGAAACTAAGCTATTTATGTTAATTGGTGCTTAGTGGTCTTAATACAATGTGTTTATCTGGTATATACTTATTCTCCAGCAACAAGACTGCTTAGTGATGATACTACAGCGCTGCTCATTGCAACCCCTTCTATGCTAAACGTGTTTACTGGAAACTCCACCAATTAAAGGATTTGTTTAAATTCATTTAGGATCAAAGTGTAAATATCAAATGATGTATCCCCATCGATTGCAGAGGGGGCTAATTCTTTTAGTTACATAGAGATTTATTTATTTTCAAGAATGGAAATAAATGCGAGCGGCATAATCTTTCAAGAACTAGATTCTACTTTTTCGCGTGAATAAAATTTTATCCTTTATCTTAACTGCTACATTAAAAAAAAAAATGTGCCATAGCTATTGACTGGTTCCACACATCAAACTAAATCCTGATTTAACTGCAGATCACTAAATAAACCACAATTGATTGCTTTTGTATGTTCTGCTAATACACAAATTACGGTTTAAATACCAATGGTTGGATTCATGGAATAAACTAAGCCAAAATCAAACTGTATGCAGTACATCGATATAGCTTGTTAAAGAGAATTCCAACTTAGAAGAAAAGAGAAATTTTCTGACAGTGAGAACTATTGATCAACAGAATAGTTGTGTTGGAGTAATACCGTGTTTTCCCGAAAATAAGACTCTGTGTTATATTTTTTTGAACCCCGAAATAAGCACTTGGCCTTATTTTCGGGGAGGTCTTATTATTTTGGGGTGTATGGAGCAAGATGGGACTCCTCTTGGCATCCTACCTGATTTCCAGCTCTGTCTCCCTAATCCTAACCTCTGGTTAGAGGAAATGGCGAGGACCGGCTGTGCATGGATTTAAATATTTTCGGGGAGGGCTTGTTTTTGAGGAGGGCTTATTTTCGGGAGAGGGGTATTTTAGTGCATGCGCTTAAAAGTCCGATTGGGCTTCTTATCCAGGGAGATCTTATTTTCGGGGAAACAGGGTAGTAATAGTTGGAGTCGTGGGTGCTCCGTCACTGGAGGTTTTCAAGGATAGACTGGACAGCCATTTGGATGGTATAAATTCTCCAATCGGGGTTGGACTAGAAGATCTCTGATGTCCCCTCCAGCCCTATGCTTTTAGCCTCTATGTTCTATGACTCAAGAAAGTGCATGAACCCAGTCACACTCTTTTATAGTTCTTGAGGAAAGTGGCTTACTGTTTGAAAAATATTTTCTGTTCTTGTTCTATACATCCTTACTAATTAATCTTCATACTTCATGTGCCTTAAAACAATTTCTGATCTTTAGGAACATAATCAGAAGAGTAAAGTAGTAGAAGTAGTAAGTAAGGTAAAGATAAAGGCTCCCCTGCACATGCGTGCTAGTCGTTCCTGACTCTAGAGGGCAGTGCTCCTCTCTGTTTCAAAGCCGAAGAGCCAGCGCTGTCCGAAGATGTCTCCGTGGTCATGTGGCCGGCATGACTAAATGCTGAAGGTGCACGGAATGCTGTTCCCTTCCCACCAAAGGTGGTCCCTGTTTTTCTACTTGCATTTTTTACATGCTTTCAAACTGCTAGGTTGGCAGAAGCTTGGGGCAAGTAACGGGAGCTCACCCCATTACGCGGCGCTAGGGATTCAAACCACTGAACTGCCAACCTTTCAATCGACAAGCCCAGCATCTTAGCCATTGAGCCACCACGTCCCTAGTAGTAAGTAGTAAAAGCTAAAGTACTGGAGCAGTGCAGTCAAATGATTCGGGAAAGATCCTAACTGGAATTGGAATATGATCTTAGCAGCTGGCATTCACAGATGTACTAATATTGATGCTGGAAATAATATACAGGTAGTCCTTGACTTATGACCACAATAGAGCCCAAAATTTTTGTTGCTAAGCGAGGCAGTTTTTAACTGAATTTTGCCCCATTTTACAACCTTTCTTGCCAGAGTGGTTAAAGGAATCACTGCAGTGGTTAAATTAGTAACATGGTTATAACATGAATCTGGTTTCCCCCTTGACTTTGCTTATCAGAAGGTCACAAAAAGGGATCACTAGATCCTGGGACACTGCAGCCATCACTGTAAGGGGAGAATAATGTGGACCTCCTTCCAGCAGAGTAAAGTTGGGGGGAGGGAGGCTGAGATGGGTTTGATATTGATGTTAATTGCCCAATGCAAATATAAAGGAAAATTTGTAATTTAATTTAATTGTCTTTATTATCATTGAACCTTGTACAACAAATTATATGCCATCTTCAGTGCACATTATACATACAGAAACTATAAACACACACCCTTCACATTCTATACAATTGAATTAACCCCCCCTGATATTGCATTAATATTGCACTATACAGTAGAATTCAATATAGTTACTGCTCTGAAGCTGTTTTTCAACCTACTGTATTTTCCTGCGTATAAGACTACTTTCTAACACACAAAAATCTTCTCAAAAGTCGGGGGTCGTCTTGTACGCCGGGTCTCATTCTCCTGTAACCAGGCAGACCAGCCCATAAGGCTCTGACGAGCCTTAAATGGCTCTGAGGAGGGTCGTCTTATACGCCCAGTCGTCTTATACGCCGGAAAATACGGTATTTGTCCTTGTTTTTATTATCCTGTACCGTCTGCCAGATAATAGTTCAAAAACAGGGTGCCCAGGATGAGATGGATCTTTAAGAATGTTTTGAACTTTCTTAAGGCAGCGGGAGCTATAAAGCCCTTCCAAAGAGGGGAGAGGGCAACCAGTGATCCTCTGGGCAATGACATTGACCCTCTGGAGTGCTGCCCTATCTGCCCCTGAGCAATTGTCAATTATAAGAGCTGAAGTGGCGCAATGGTTAGAGTGCAGCACTGCAGGCTATTTCAGCTGACTGCTAGCTGCAGTTCGGCAGTTCAAATCTCACCGGCTCAAGGTTGTCTCAACCTTCCATCCTTCCGAGGTGAGTAAAATGAGGACCCAGATTGTTGAGGGCAAATCTGCTGACTCTGCATAGAGAGGACTGTAAAAGCACTATGAAGAGGTATATAAGTCTAAGTGCTATTGCTATTGCTAATCCGTACACAGGTGCAGAAGGTTAAAATACTCTCTATGGTGCAGCAGTAGAAGGTCACCAGCAGTTTTTCATTCAGTTGTTGTTTCCTAAGAAGTCTCAAGTAGTATAATCTCTGCTGGGGCATTTTGACCAGTGCTGCAATGTGAGCGCCCCAGGTCAGGTCCTCTTAATCAGCATGTGCATCTGATGAAATGGTGGCTGACATGGACACTGTAGTTCCCTATATGATGAAATGAAGGGGGCTACGGATGAGGGGAAAGAGGAAATGTATGCTTAAAGTACATGTAGAAATAACCATGTTGTAACATTGAGGTTAAAGGAATGGAAAACTGTCCCTGTTGCTATGACATTATGGACAGATCTCGAAAGTCACATGGTTTGTGGGGTTTTTTAAAAAATTTGATTTATATGCTGCCCTTCTCCGGAGACTCAGGGCGGCTTACAATGCATTAAGCAATAGCCTTCATACTTTTGTATATTTATACAAAGTCAGCTTATTGGCCCCACAAACTGGGTCCTCAATTTACCTACCTTAGAAAGGATGGAAGGCTGAGTCAACCTTGAGCCTGGTGAGATTCGAACTTACAGTAATTGCAGATAGCTGGTGTTAATCACAATGCTCTTAGTCTACCGAGTTATCCAGGCTCATGGATAGGTATAAAAGACAAAGGTATAAAAGACAAAGCTGAATAATGGGGGGGGGGGGGGGGGTAGCCAATCGGCCTCAAGCCATCCCTTTTGACTGCTTGTCCGACTGACCCTCATTGCAATGTGATTAAATGTAAGTGCTTTATGTTTACTATGCTTTAAATTCTAATAAACCTCTGGATCCTAAAGTGAGATTTTTTGTGGTGTGCTGCCTGTTCAATTGTTATTAAGTGCAGCTATGGTCATAATCAAGTTTTTCCCCTGACATCATAAATATGAGCCAGTTGCCCAAATTTTGATAATGTGATTATAGGGATACTGCAATGGTCGTAAATGTGAAAAACAATCATGTCAGTCTTTTCAGTGCTGTTGTAAATTCAGACGGTCACCAATTGAACTGTTGTTGTAAGCCAAGGACAGTGGTGGGTTCCTCCTGGTTCGGCCTGGTTCCATCGAGCCGGTAGCAGTGACAATATGACGTCACTGAACCGGTTCTTCAAATGGTCGCCCTACAGCTGATCAGTGTTAAAAGAAAAAAAAAAGTAGATCGGTGCCTGCAAAAATAAATGGGTAGACCAGTGCCTGCAAAAATACATGAATAGATCAGTGCCTGAAAAAATAAATGGGTAGATCAGTGCCTGCAAAAATACATGAGTAGATCAGTGCCTGCAAAAATAAATTGGTAGACCGGTACAGCTCTGCAAGCAGTTAAAAGCCTGGTAGACCAGTACCTCTGCTAAATCCTAAAGAATTGTCACATGATCATCAAGCCACGCCCACAAAATAAGCCACACCCACAGAACCGGTAGTAAAAAAATTTAGAACCGACCCCTGGCTGAGGACTACCTGTATAGCTATCCTGTTAGGAGCCATCGAAAGCATCCTCAAGTCTGAGGCTGCCAGAGTCTCCTGCCTCTTCAGCTGAACAACATCTCACAAGGAAGAGAAGATCAGAATCCTAAAGGGAAAGACTTCACACAAAATCAATCCTTTTGTAAAGCACATTTCACATTTCTTTGTGACTTGTGGGTCTGGGTGGTTCCCCCAAGGGTTGGAAGAGATGAGGATGAGGAAGGGAAAAGAAAAACCCAAGGCGTTGTTTTGCTGTATCCTCCCAAATTTGAATAATTTTGGAAAGAAAGGGGAGAAGAAGGCAAATTCCTCCAATGAATGCAATAAGGCAGTGAGAGCAACCCTTTTCAGCACCGAGTGCCCAAACCGGAGCACGCCTTACAACCCTGGAAACTCGAACACCAGCAGGCCAGCATGCGAATGCACCAGCCACCTGGCCTTGGGATTTCTGAGACTCCGGCACACGCAAAGACCAGCTGCCCGGGGCGCATGCATGTGCTGGGAACCAGAAGACCATGCGCTCCTGTCAGCTGGTCTTTGGGTTTCCGGGGCTCCGGCATGTGCTAAGATTAACTACGTGCCGGAAACCCAAAGAACAGCTGGCAACGGCGTGTGTGCCCACAGAGAGGGCTCTGTGCGCCACCTTTGGCACGCATATCATAGGTTCGCCATCCTGGCAATAAGGCAATGTTCATACATTGTTGTCCTTTAATTCTCTCCAAATATGTATATATATTTTAAAGAAAAGGAGACTTATAACCTCTAGCATCACCGCATTGCTGTTTCTGAACAAAGACAACTCACATGAAAAAGAAGAGAATTGTGTCACACTCCGAGGAAACAGTCCATCACCGGAATCAGAAGTTGATTGAGAGGATCAAAATGGCGTCTCAGAGGAAAACAGAAACTGCTGATGGGTATGATAACTCAGAAAATGAACCCGAAGATATGACTAAAAGAAACATTTCTCTGCAAGAAATTACCTCCTTTTTTTTTTTTTACTAAAAATTTGTTGTTTTCCTTAACTATTTTTGGAAAGAAAAAAAAATCCTGACAGGGTAGAGCATTATAAGTCCAGAATGAATATCTTTGCTTTATTATCACATTAATGAATTTTTTCTAGCCACCTTCCTTTTTTTACCAGGTTTTTGTGATAAAATTAAGAGAGGGTTAGGTTTCTTTTACTTCCATTGTTAATAGTTCTATTTATAACAACATTTAAAGACAGTTAACAGGAAATATATTCAATTTAATTCAATATATAATTTAAAATTAATTACACATTTCCAATTAATATAGTAAACATGATAATTATGAGTAAGTCAGGCCTATATTACGTATGATCGTAAATTAACAAAATGATCTGTAATAAATTGCATACATTTAATTTTTGTCCATAAATTTCCATTCCCCTCCAAGGGAGGGGAGGAACTCCTTGAGAATTTGACATTTTTAATGATTAGTATGTTTTTGATTTAAACAGAAGAATTCCAGAAACCTTGGCGTTATAAAATAGCCTTTTGAATGCAGCTCAGAAATCCATCAGCAGATAAACAGTGGTACAGTAGCCCTTGACTTACAACGGTTCTGAAAATGTGACTTATGGCCACTTTTCACACTTATGACCATTGCAGCATCCTCATGGTCACATGATCAAAATTCGGATGCTTGACAACTGGCTTGTCTTTTATGATGATTTCAAGGTCCTGGGATCATATGACCCCCTTTTGTGAACTTCTGATAAGCCAAATCAATCGGGGAGCCAGATTCATTTATGAACCGTGTTACTAACTTAACAGCTGCAGTGATTCACTTGTGGCAAGAAAGGTCAAAAAATGGGGCAAAACTCCCTTAAAAACTATCTTGCTTAGCAACAGACATTTTTGGGCTTAATTGTGGTCATAAGTCAAGGACTACCTATATGGCTATATATGTGATTACTAAACTCAGAGAGTGGGACACAGCGTTTGTAGACTTTCTAGATGGCATTTGTCCAACATTCATTTGCGTGTGGAGTTTTAGTGGATTTATTTGAGCAGAGTTTTAGTGGACTTTTGGACTGATTCAGTAGGCCTCTTCTTATGAGCCAAGCCACAAGGTCGTGATCAATCAAAAAAGCCCAGTGTTCTGAAAATTATGGCTCGTGGTGGCATCACAAGTCTCTGGAAATAGACCAAGTGATCCAGGGGTGGGTTCTACTTACCTTTATTAATGGTTCGCAACGGGGCCGCGTGCGCGCTCTTCTGCGCATGCACAGAAGCTTCTGCACATGCGCAGGAGTGTTCTGATGACATTGGGGTCGGTGGGTGGAGCCTCCCACCCGTTTTACTACCAGTTCTATAGAACCGGTACGAACCGGGAGCAACCTACCACTGAAGTGATGCCTGACTAACGCACATAAGGACTGCAAAATCTCCTCAGGGTAATCACCCCTCCAAGAGAACTAGGCCTAATCAGAGGAAAAATAAACTGCTGTAAAAATTGTGAGACCTGCGACATGGCACGTGAGCTTGTACAAGCCAGTTGTGTCAGATTTTAACCAGATGAGAAACTAATCAAGGACAGAAACAACCTGGAATTAAGGAGAAACTTCCTAACAGTGAAGAAGTTGTCGGTGCTCCATCACTGGAGGCTTTTAAGAAGAGACTGGACAACCATTTGTCTGATGGTATAAGGTCTCCTGCTTGAGCAATGGGTTGGATTAGAAGACCACCAAGGTCCTTTCCAACTCTATTATTCTATGTTTTGTGTTCCAATATTATAACATCTGATAGATCCTGGAATGCTCTAAAAATGTCCAGAGGCACCAGCTAGTGGTTTTTCCAAAGTCGTTGCCTGAAGTTTTGCTGCCACAGAGAGGAGAAGGTCAAGCTATTTCCAAAGGCACCTGAAGGCCAGAAAAAGGAATAATGGATGGAAACTAACCAAGGAGAGATTCAACCTAGAAATGAGAAGAAATTTTCTGACAGAGAGAGCAATCAACCAATGGAACAGAAGTTGCCTTCGGAAGTTGTGGGAGCTGCATCACTGGAGGCTTTCAAGAAGAGATTATTGGACTGCCATTTGTCAGAAATGGTGTAGGGTCTCCTGCTTGGGTGGGGGGTTGGACTACAAGACCTCCAAGATCCCTTCCCCTCCCTATTCTGAATTGCATTATACAGAGAAAACAAGCCATGGCTTGCAAAACAGAAGATGCTTTTTCTGCTTTCTTGAACCAGTTTTCTCGTGGAGTCTCTCCTGCTGTTGTATCTCCTTTGGCTGCCCAAATACCTTGAACAGGCATCTCTCCCTTTCTGTCTATGTTCAGGGGGTGAAAGAAGGGCTCCAGCACCACATCAGTATTCAAAATTCCTCTTTCAGAGTGTAGCGCATCAGTATTCAGTATTCCCCTTTCAGGGTGTCACACATGCAAGCCATTCCTTTAAAAAACAGAGTCCTTAAAAAGCCTCTGAGTGTGTTTCTGTGTACAGCGCACAAATGTCCACTAATTGCACAAAGGGAAAGCCGAGATTCCAACCGCAAGCCCCGTTAAAAAAAAGTAGATCGGCAAAGAAGAGTGGAAGCATCTGTTTAATATAGACGACATTAGAATTTAATTTTACCTCTGTGATGCTTTTGTGTAGCTGCAGTGTTACAGAGACGCCAGTAAGCATGGCAGTGCGGTGTCAGCAGGTGCATGCCACCAAATTACTGCTTTTCATTTGCATATTCATCTGCTAAGAAGCATGTCATTATCATATCAAAGGGATACTAAGCAACATCTAGCTTCAAGAGATGTGGCATAGTTTCAATGCTAGCAATTAATGCGAGATGAGGACTCTCTTTCTGTCATGTCTCCCAGGGCTAACTGTAATCGGGCTTATTATTGGATCGTTACCAATAAGCCTGCGTTGGCAGGGGAAAAGGGGTTGCGTGGAAGAAGTGAGCAGTCCACAATGCCTTTCTAGTGTGCATCCCAGAGCTGGGATCCATTCACCTTGGCAGAACTAAATAAGCGAGCCACAAATGTGCTATTTTCAAAATGGCGACTGGGCTTTGTTTTTCCTTGAAGACGTTTCGCTTCTCATCCCAGAAGCTTCTTCAGTTTCTGAATGAAGAAGCTCGATGGACGTCAGAATTGAAGAAGCTTCTGGGATGAGAAGCAAAACGTCTTCAAGGAGAAGCAAGGAAGTCTGGTTGCCTTTTGAAAAAGCACCTTTGGGACAACCATGACCTGGATGACTGAGAATCTCTACAGACATTTACATGGCTCAGGGCCAGGTTATCTTCGAGACCGCCTTCTACCAGTGACCGCTAAGATCCCACAGAGTTGGTCTCCTCCGGGTCCCATCAGCTAAACAATGTCGGCTGGTGGGCCCACGGGGGAGGGCCTTCTCTGTGGCTGCCCCACCTCTCTGGAACCAGTTACCTCCTGAGGTCCGGACCACTCCCACCCTATTGGCCTTCTGAAAAGTGGTGAAGACCTGGCTTTTCCGGCAGGCTTGGGGCCGTTGATTTCGCTGTTGCGATCTTGTGAGATCTGGCCATGAATGGTGTGAATGGGTTTTAATGTTTTAATTTTTAAATGTTTTTATAATGGTTTTTTAAATGCGTTGTAAGCCGCCCTGAGTCTTCAGAGAAAGGAGGCATATAAATTGAAATAATAATAATAATAATAATAATATATGGATTTTGAGCTGTCCAACAAGGAGATGATGATGATGATGATGATGATGATGATGATGATGATGATGTCCATTCAATCATGTCTGACTCTTAGTGATTCTACGGGCCAGGTTTCTCCACAT
This sequence comes from Masticophis lateralis, assembly GCA_030761175.1. Taxonomy (NCBI): domain Eukaryota; kingdom Metazoa; phylum Chordata; class Lepidosauria; order Squamata; family Colubridae; genus Masticophis; species Masticophis lateralis. Next base: position 11,276,918 of record JAUDYJ010000005.1, on the reverse strand, counting down.
CTTCTGATTTTGCACTACTTTGAGTTGTTCTGTGCTCTGGCTGTTTTTGTTAGCTCTGATAGTGACAACTGGCTTGTATTTATGATGGTTGCAGAGATCATGTGAGCATCTTTTGTGACCTTCTGACAAGCCAAGTCAATGGGGAAGCCAGAATCACGTAACAACTGTGTAACAACAAGTTGGAAGGGACCTTGGAAGTCTTCTAGTCCAACCCTTGCCCAAACAGAAGACTCTATACCATTCTGCCCAATCTCTTCTTAAAACCTCCAGTGTTGGAGCACCTAGAACTTCTGAAGAAAAGCCGTTCCACTGATTAATTGTTCCCACTGTCAGGAAATTTCTACTTGGTTCTAGGTTGCTTCTCTCCTTGGTAAGTTTCAATCTGTTACTTGTTGTCTTGCCCTCAGGTTGTTTGGAGAATAGCTTATCCCCCTCTTCTCTGTGACAGACCCTCAAATATTGGAAGACATCTATCATGTTACCCCTAATCCTTTTCTTTGTTAGGCTAAACTTATCTAATTATCATAGAATAGAATAGAATAGAATAGAATAGAATAGAATAGAATAGAATAGAATAGAATAGAATAGAATAGAATAGAATAGAATAGAATAGAATAGAATAGAATAGAATAGAATAGAATAGAATAGAATAGCAAAGTTGGAAGGGACCTTGGAGGTCTTCTAGGCCAACCCCCTGCTTGGGCAGGAAACCCTACACCACTTCAGACAAATGGTTATCCAACATCTTCTTAAAAACTTCCGGTGTTGGAGCCTTCACAACTTCTGGAGGCAAGTTGTTCCACTGATGAATTGTTCTAACTGTCAGGAAATTTCTCCTTAGTTCTAAGTTGCTTCTCTCCTTGATTAGTTTCCACCCATTGCTTCTTGTCCTGCCCTCAGATGCTTTGGAGAATAGTTTGACTCCCTCATCTTTGTGGCAGCCCCTGAGGTATTGGAACATTGCTATCATGTCAACCCTAGTCATTTTCATCAAACTAGACATACCCAATTCCAGCAACCGTTCTTTGTATGTTTTAGCCTCCAGTCCCCTAATCATCTTTGTTGCTCTTCTCGGCGCTCTTTCTAGAGTCTCAACATCTTTTTTACATCATAGCAACCAAAACTGGATGCAGTATTCCAAGTGTGGCCTTACCAAAGCATTATATAATTCCTGCAACTGTTCATCATACTGTACATGTACGTACAATTCATCATCAAGTGTATTATTTATTTTTTATTTATTAAATTTTTATACTGCCCTTCTCTGGAAGGACTCAGGGCGGTGTACAGCCACAATAAAACAACATGAAATACAAAATTTAGAAGCAATTTAAAAACAAGTTAAATATTTTGCCCCCCCCCCCCAGTTAAAAACCCCAAAATTAAAACACCCAATCCAAATTCTTATTAAGCCAGTCCAGCCTGTTCGAATAGTAGAGTCTTAAGGGCATGGCAAAAGGTACGCAGGTCGGGAATCATACGTATCCCCGGGGGCAGTTCATTCCAGAGGGTGGGTGCCCCCACAGAGAAGGCTCTCCCCCTGGGGGTCTCCAGTCAACATTGTTTGACCGACGGCACCCTGAGGAGTCCCTCTCTGTGGGAGCGTGTTGGTTGGTGGGAGGCCATCGGTGGCAGAAGGCGATCCCGTAAGTATCTGGGTCCTAAGCCATGGAGCGCTTTGAAGATGGTAAACAGCACCTTGAATCGCACCCAGAAGACCACCAGGAGCCAGTGCAGCTCGTGCAGGAGAGGTGTCACATGGGTGCGTCGTGTCGCTCCCATAATGTTTTAGTCTCCATCCCCCTTATCATCTTTGCTGCTCATCTCTGCACTTTTTCCAGAGTTTCAATATCTTTTTTGTATCATGGTGACCAGAACTGGATGCAGAATTCCAAGGGTGATCTTATCAAGTTATCCAGTTTTAAGCCGCGTCAAATGAAACCACTTTCCAAAACCAAAAGCAAAATGGATCAGTTTATGATGACCAGATTGGTTGCCCTCAGCCCAAGAAGGTGTAACGTATGCCAGTCCTTTGTGAGCAATTGGAAATATAAAATATAGCTAAAAGTAAAAAAAAGAGTAAAAATGCTCTATTAACTAGCTGTGAAAGATGTGTATGTCTGCAAGTATAGGGCAAATTGCAGAACAAAGTTTTGATAGAATCATAAGAATCTCGGCATGGATGCAAGGAAAAAAAAGAAGTTTAAACCCTCGTGTTTGTGGAGGAAATATTTGAAAGTACCCTGCAGTTTCCGCTAATGGCTCAGAAACCAGAGGAGATCTTAGTGTGCTTTCCATACATTTTTTTTTTTTGTTCCACGCACTGTGCCATGATCAATAACAGAAGGACTCGTTCTTTCATTCGACAACTATTACATCTCAGCATTATTCAGAACTTGCCCCTTAATTTCCTGGTGTTAACTTCAAACGATTCTTTCAGGTAACTCGCCTTTCTCCCTAGAAGGGATAATTCACAAGGTTTCCATATGGTACGAGGCACCACAAAAATGCATGCTTCAAATGGGACTTCCAATAGACTAGAATTTGGTGTTTACAGAGTCTTTGGTTCTCAGCAAGTCAGATACAAACTAAGCTCTGAGTTTCAAACATGTTCTCTGAGCTTCGTGGCCAGCCAGAATAATCATGAATCCAGACTCACTGGCTCTGATAAAGCTCCGCTATCCAGATGCGAACCTGATCGTGTCATGTTTTGTCCCTCTCTCTATTTGCCATGGAATCTGACCACTAGTCAGTTTTAGTTTATTGCGTTTTCCTCAGGTTTTTGGGATGCTTAGCTGCCTGCTTCAGGATCTCTAGTCAGAAAAATGCTAGATTTCTGTAAGGATTCCATCAAAAACTAGAATGGTCCCCTACTAAACAGTGTAGATTAAACTCTTCAGAGGGAAGTTTTGGGGGATTGATTGAGTGCTACCCAGAACTAGATTCAATTTGCTAATTAATTAATTAATTTAGTTTGTTTATGTGATCTGCTGATTTTGTAGTGGTTTTTATTACTTCTATTTTATTGTAAGCCTCTATGAGTCAATTACGGTTCAGTAGCATCTAAGTTTGATCAATCAATATATAATTATCCGAGGAAGGAGAATTCTGCCCATTTATTACTATAATAGAATGAAATAGCATTAGACAGTATGGAAAATCTGTTGGATTTCATTTAACTTAATGTATATTTCCTCATGCCGCAGGGCAAAATATACCTATGCTGCTTTAAACAACCTTTCTTTCTTTTCCTCTCACTAAGTTACATTATTTATAATTCAGTGTAAATAATTACATCTTAATAAAGAAGCCGGCTGGGTGACTTGCTACTTACTCTCTCTCAGCCCTGGGAAGGAGGCAATGACAAACCACTTCAGAAAAAAAATTGCCAAGAAAACAGCAGGAACGTCAAAAGAAGTTGCATACCGATTTAGAGGCATCAAAAATAAACAGATAAATGAGTTTAAAAATTAAAAGTTGAAGTAAAACCTCCGGGGTATATTTTGAAGTCTTCACAGAATGCTTTAGAAGATTGCTTTTCCTTCTTGCGTAACGTTTTTAGTGGGTATTTATTTTACATATTTGGATTTTTTTACTGGATTGTTGTTTTTAAAAATTGCAAGCTGTCCTGGTCCATTTAGGCAGGATGGGTGGCCATACAAATCAATCAATCAAACAAACAAACAAACAAACAAACAAACAAATTTAAGGGGGAAAAGCAAGCTTACACATATTTTTAAAAATGTAAGCCAAATTATTTCAGAATAAATCACTGCCTGGGGCCCCTCTCTGAGGGAGATGGGCAGTTAAGAAATATGAAATATAAATAAGTAAGCAAACAAACAAATAAGTAAAAGGATATAATTATGTGTGTGGTGGGGGGGGGGGAGCTTCCAAAACTGTGTGATAGATAAACTTGGGCAATAAATTTTCAGCATTAAAAGAGCTGTTGTAGACAGACCCTGTTCTTCTGTCACTGAAATATTCTTGGTTTCAAGCCAAAAGGGAATAATATCTCCAATATCTTTGCATAAGATAAATATGGTTTAAGTTTGGCTACATGGTACCCTGGAATTAGTTCAAATATCCTGTTTGTGATGTTGACTGTTTCTTGGGGAAATATCTTCTATAGCAGTGATGCTAACCTTTTCGTCATCATGTGCCGAAAACATGTGTGTGTGTGCGACACTCCCCCTGCCCCTGTGCATGTGCGAGTAAATGGGCCATGGAAGGGGGGGCGTGGCCCGTTTTTAGTCCCAGGAGCTGCAGTGAGGCCTGCTAGGCCCAAAACAAGGCCACAGGGGGTGGGCGCACCATACTCCCTCCACCCGACGCATATGTACGTGACCCCTTACCCCCCCATGTATGCATGCATTTCCCGCATGCGCCCCACCCCCTGCGCATGTACGGCAGAGACCTGAAAGTGGGAAAGTGGCTAGTGGGAAGAGCACATGCATGCGGGGTAGAGCTGAGTTGGGCGACAGCTTGCGTGCCCACAGAGAGGACTCTGCATGCCACCTGTGGCACGTGTGCCATATGTTCACCATCATGGTTCTATAGGAATGGGACTGGGAGAATATCTTACAGTAGTCCTTGACTTACATCCATTTATTTACTAAGTATTCCAAGTTACAATGGCATTCAAAAAAAGTGACTTATGACTAGTCGTTACACTTACAACTGTCACAGCTTCCCCATGATCACAAGTCCAAATTTGGGTGCTTGGTAAATGTATTTTGAGAGTTACAGCATCCTAGGGTCACAGCAGCTTCCAACAAACAAAATCAATGGGGGAAGCCAGATTCACTTAACAGGAATAGCACATGGCGCTCCCATGTGGCTCCCCTCTTGCGCGAGCTGCACTGGCTCCCAGTGGTCTTCCGGGTGCGCTTCAAGATTCTGATTACCACCTTTAGAGCGCTCCATGGCATAGGACCAGAGTATTTATGAGACCATCTTCTGCCACCAGTAACCTCTCACCGACCAGTATGCTCCCATACAGAGAGGCTTCTCGAGGTGCCATCGGTCAAACAATGTCGACTGGTGGCCCCCAGGGGGAGAGTCTTCTCTGTGGGGGCACCTACCATCTTAAACGAGCTCCCAACGGAATTACGGAGGATCCTGGATCTGCGCACTTTCCGCCGTGCCCTTAAAACATTCTTATTTAAACAGGCGGGCCTAGCCTAATCTCCCCTTTTTAAACTTTTTCAAATCTATCCTAAGTTGGATGTTTTAAATTATTGGGCCAAAATATTTATTATATTCTAAATTTTTTTTAAACATTGCACTTCATATGCACTTCATCTGACTGTTCACCGCCCTGAGTCCTTCGGGAGTAGGGCGGTATATAAATTTAATAAAATAAAATAAAAAAAATAAATAAATATCACTTCACAGTGCTTTTACAGCTCTGTCTAAGCGGTTTACAGGGTCAGCATATTGCCCCCAACAATCTTGGTCTCCATTTTACAGATTTCGGAAGAATGGAAGGCTGAGTCAACCTTGAGCAGGTCAGGATCAAACTCTTGGCAGTGGGCAGAGTTAGCCTGCAGTACTGCATTCTAACCACTGCGCCACCATGACTCTTAACGACATGTGTTTCACTTAACTGTGGCCAAAAAAAAATCCTAAAATCAGAAATGACTCACTTAACAACTGTCCTGGTTAGCAATGGAAATTCTGTTTTCAATTGTGGTTGTAAGACAAGGATTATCTGTATAGTAGCTGGCTATAGGTATGCAATCTGCTCAACAGGTTGAGAACACACATTTGCACAGAAAACTTAGTTTTGTTAGTATTAAACCTGCTTGGTTTTTTGTTTATTTGTTTGTTTGTGGTTTAGCATTAAAAACTCAGACCTCTTTGTTACTTTTTCAGTCAGTATATTGTATGATGGATTCATTCAGTGGCTTATTGTGTGATGCCATCCCAGGCTGTTCTGTTAATTTATGGTTCAATGTGGAGTTCAGAAAATGGGTAAATGACAAAACCTGATGAAGTGTGTTGTGAAATCCGCCTATCTTGATTTATATCATTTTGCTGCTTCTCTTGAAATTCTTAGACTTTGGGTCATTCCAAATGTATTAGGGCTGCAATTTACAAAATACTCAATCTGCATGGCCCTCATGGCTCCCTAGGAATTCTGGGAAATGTAGGCAAAAAGAGGGTGGAAGGCACTAATTGTGCTGCTTAATATGCAAATATTGCCTGTAACAATAAGGTAAAAAGCTTCAGCCCCAGGATGGTTCTAGATACATTGCAAATTCAGCTACTCCATATATTGGAAAGTAAATAAACTGGGCACATAGAAGAAATCTTTGCTAAGGTCCTTTCCCAGGACAAAATAACCTCTTTGAAAGTCTGGAGCAATCAGACTATAAACTTCTGTCATTTAGTTAAAGCTTTTGATGTGACCATTCATGGCATAAAAGAAGCTGTAGTGAATTGTTTACCGTGAGCAACGAAGCAGAAGTAAGGGGAAACACATGATTTTTTAAAAAAGCAAAAAATAAAAATGACTTCCTCTTCTTGTCTAATCTTTCCCCCTTTCTTTAAATATATTTAGATACATTGTCTTGCTTTGTATTATTTTTTAGCAACTCAACGTATGGATATTGGATTAATTTATCGAAATGGTTATATATTTATCCATTTTTCATTCCCAAGCTTAATAAACAGAATGAGGTTCAATCGATTCGAATTACTTTTGTACTATGTTGATGATGCAGTTTGCATGAAATCCATACAGAGCAGAGAAGTTGAGTTTATTTTATTGGATCAGAAATTCTGGACCACAGAGCCCGTGTCTTTGATAAAACTAAAACTAATGTCAGACAAAGAACATTTGCTGGATAAAATCTAGCAGCTTTGTCATACGGAGAATAATGCTTGGAATGTATTTTCTGGACTTTCATTCCTTCCACCCACTATTGGGATCTTAGAATAAGAGAAAGTTGGACAAGTTGACCGTTTTAATGGAAACCTGACCATTACTCTCTTCTTCTCTACGAGATCTCTTGCTTCCAAAATACTGGGGGGAAAAACATTATGGCAATTCTCTGCAAGACTTCATTTATATTTTATTTATATGGCCACCCATGATGGGAGGTGGCCATATAGGTTTAAAGCCACATTTAACCATCTCAACCATGATGCTTGAGGTCAAAACCATAAACCCAACTCATAAAAGCTCTGTCTAACTTCCTGGCCAAAACACCTGGGGGAACAACCAGTTTTTTAATGATTTACAAAAGACTAACAGACCATTTGGATCACCAATGGGATGCTATTTTCACAGAGCAAGCACTGCCAAAGAGAAGAGAATAACTCCTGGGTCCATCAAAATGGCGCCTTTTGATAGAAGGGACCTTGTTAGATTTGGTAGTCCAAGCAGAAACAATGGGAGAGATACAGTCCTACTAAATGCTGTATCTTTTAAAAGCCATAAGCCTGAAAAATAATGCCAAGCTGGTATTTGTTTTTTAAGAAGCTTATTCTTCAGATAACCCTGAAAGAATATCAAGAAATGAAAAGAAAAAAAAAATTTGCCCAGCCCTAAAGATTCAAATGATACAGAATGGCAAAGATGTTCGAATGCATTTTTTAACATTTTAACTTGTTATAATGCTTCTTAAAAAATTGAAACTGCAAGCAGTTTTGGTAAAATTGAAGGGAGTTGGTAAAAATGCCACAGTCAATATTTAGGCAATGATATAAATATCATTTCGTCCTGTGTTGCTTTTTTTTCTTATAAAAATCTCTAAATCTATCATCATATATTACTGGGATTTCATTTCAAAATTCAAATCTGTGGAATAGAAGTGTGATTTTTTTTCCCTTTAAGAACGAGCAGTGTAAAATATGTGTTCAATTAAATATTCCTCTCGCCTGTGTTGCCAATGAATCATTTATCCTATTGGTGAATCTTAAGAATCTTTAAAATACTTTAGAATACAGATATAAATACCATTTCCTCCGATGTGGGTTTTTTCCCCTTATAAAATCTCTAAATCTATCGTTGTTTATTTCAATTTCATTTCATTTCAAAATTCCAATCTGTAGAACAGAAGTGTGATTTTATTTCTTTTTTAAAAAAGCAGTGATATATATATATATAAATTAAATACTCCTCTCCCCTGTGCTTTCAATACATTATTTATCCTATTGGTGAGCCCTAAAAATCTTTAAAATGTACAATGCAATTAGGTTAAGTGTAACAATTGTACAGAACTTTCCGCATCTAAATAAATATACTTTGTGTTGTTGTCTTTGGGATGTTGGGCAAGAAACCCATGAGCAAATTTCAGACTTAAGAAAAAAGGAAGACGGGAGGGGGAAGAAGAGAAAAAGAGATTATCTGTCAAGGGTATATACATAGATGCCTGCACACACCACCACAATGTTATTCTGTATAAGTTATTTGATTGCTCTTCATAGTCTTTTGATTACAATTGGCATTTAGAGAGTCAACCACACACCTTTTACTATGATGCCGTGTCTTCCTGTTCGCCTTATCTGTGGCTGTGATGCTGCACAGCACTCCTATTTCTTTTCTTGTGGGTTTGTGAGGTTTCCTTGATGTTTGTGACAGGCCACGATGGGAGAAGCTTTTATCACGGTGGGGTTTGGAGGCCTCCGTAAATTGAAAATTGCAAATGAAATCCACTGGGCTTGAATTCATCAGCTATTATGTCAGATGACCTTTGGCAGCTGCTGATAAAAATGAGAGAATGTTAGCTCTGATCCAATTTTCACCACTAACCATTCCTTTTCAAATCCATTCACCGCCAGGCAGCCCGACGCATGGGAAGTGAAAATGATAGGGTTTCAAGAGAGCTGTATTGTATTGCAGATTAAGATTTTTTTTCTCCCCTTATTTCTAGAGGTCGCCCCCCAGGCCTCTGTCTGGTGTCTACCTATTGTCCAATCAGTTTCAATATCTGCTTCAGAGGACATGCTAGCCATCCTTACAGATAAGTGCTTACAGGAGAAAATAGTTGGACTTAATAGTTTTGCTTCGGAAGCGCCAAGGGTCACAGTGTACCAATATTGACTGGCACATGTTAGTTTAATCTGACATCCTCAAGAATGTGACACTAGATTCTTTCAGGGTTGTTGATCTCTGGAAGATTCCTCTTTATTGTACAGCTGTTGTTCCCAGCTCCAGGGTTCCAGAAATGTTATTAGACTGTGGTAACTATTTTATATTCATGAGTTACAGATAGTCTCAAACATCTATCCAAGCAAAACAGGTACAACCTTAAGCTCATGGAAATTGATAAATATACCAACTTATAGTAAGAGTGAGAGGAATTCTGCTCCCGCAACAGCCCTTTGCCCTCCAAGAAGTCTATATCCTACTGAAGTAGAATGGATTAATCATAGGATGATAGAAAACATATATTTACTTCACTCCCAGTGAGGGTTAGAAAAATAAATAGATATTATCCGTCAAATATTCTCGTTTAAAAAGTGAACAAATTATCACAGCTGTATACATTTTGCAGAATTTAACCTTCATGTATCCCTCAATCCAGATTATGATCTTTAAAATTTTACCCATCCAAATATCAACAAGAAAGAAAGAAAGAAAGAAAGAAAGAAAGAAAGAAAGAAAGAAAGAAAGAAAGAAAGAAAGAAAGAAAGAAAGAAAGAAAGAAAGAAAGAAAGAAATGTAGTGGAATATAAAACATTAGACAAGCTATACAGGAGATCAGCATCTATAAAACTCACTGCTAACCCTTGACTCATGAATTCTCAATTAATCCCCCAAACAAGGTTGTTATGTGGAGAGAATAGAATGAAGCCACTCCATAAAGTAAAGCTTTAGATTAATTAAATTGATTAATATAAATACCACATACCACTCCTACCGAAAGGTCCTTTGGGATTTCTCTGTTGATAATGTAAATAAGTCTATTTTCATAAAACCCCATCCATTCCTATCCAGTCTCCTCCAACATCATCATGGGGAATACAAGGGCCAACTTAATTTAAGCGTCTTCATAAGGCCTATGCACTGGGAAGACATGACTTGTCCTGAGACTGATGCACAGAAAAGTTGCTTCAACAACCCTCTAAAAAGGATGCAAAGGACCAGCTGTCTACCAGGAATATAAATCCTTCCATTCCCCACTATCCTGTCAGAGCTGAAAAAGCTTCTTGGATGAGAAGCGAGATGTCTTCAAAGAAAAAAAAACAAAAAAGTCCAGCTGCCTTCTGAAAAAGCACCTTTGGGATATAGCAAAAGAGGGAGCAGTCCCAAAATATAAACCAGGCATGATATTTGGTATTTCTTGCAGATCTTCCAATGCTACGTTACCAATTCTGATTGGCCTTCCAGATTTGGCCCTCCCACCATGGTATTGTTTCCTGAACCAATTTAAAACTTATTAATGTACAATGTACTTGGGAAAAACTTAGTGTCTCTTGCTTTCCCTTAAAATCTTTCTACAACCTGCATTTTGAGTAATGTCTGGCAGTTTGGACTAACCACTGCATGTGTTGTTCCTTGCATATATGAAAAACATAGATTAATCACCCCTTCTTGTAGTTCATATCAAATCTGTTACCTTTTCATAAGTGTATGATAGAGGCACAATGTTATGTCAGCTTAGATACACTGTAATTCCTAATATGGGCAAGAATTGTAGCATATTGTGCATTTGTATCAGTGGTGCGTTGCCCCCAGTTCTGACTGATTCTATAGAACCGGAAGTAATACCGGTGGGAGGCTCCGCCCACTGACTCTGATGTCATCAGGAAGCTTCTGCGCATGTGCAGAAGTGCGCCCGTGCGTCTGTATGGCCCCATTACAAACCGGTAGTAAGGGTAAGTAGAAGCAACCCCTGACTTATATGCACAAACTATCGGTCTTTTCTTCACATATCCATTGTGTGTGTGTGTGTGTGTGTATGTATTGGTTTGTTGTAAGAAAAGTTAATGAATTTGATTTATTACACTTTATGCTATCTTCAGATTGAATATTACTCAGAGCTGAGTTCCAGTACCATCACAAAAGTATAAAATTATAAAAATTATAGACATAAACATTCACACGTCCTTCCCATCCATATACTCATTAAGAAATGCAAGGCATAATATGAGGATACATGGCTTTGTAATTGTGTACGTGACAAGCGTACTGGAATCCAAGTGCATCACAATCCGCTATGATGCTATTGTGTGATATGAGTGCAGAAAATGCACATAGGGTTTCAATAGAAACAGTTTGCAAATCATAGGAACTCATAGTTCCACTTTATGCATTAGTCAGACTTCTCTCCCAGTCTGAGTGCCAATTGGATGCAGTGCAGTTAAAGCATCAGGCTAGAAACTGGAAGGTTGTGAGTTCTAGTCCTATTTTATGCACAAAGTCACCTGGGTGACCTTGAGTCAGTTCCTCTCTCTCAGCCCTAGGAAGGAGGCAATGACAAACCAATTCCAAAATTTTGCTGAGAAAACTATAGGAACTTCTCCAGGCAGTCGTCAAGAATCAGGACTGATTCAAAGGTAGCCCCTTAAAAAAAATTCCTTAACTTTTATATCATTTCATGGACTATCCCATAGGAAATTCAGACACTTCAGTAGAAGAAGTGCAAATATGGGCGCTGAGAATAGTTAATGGACTGTGAAATTAGAAAGATGGAGGAACATAGTAATAGCACTTAGACTTATATATCACTTCATAGTGCTTTACCGCCCTCTCTAAGTGGTTTACAGAGTCAGCATATTTGCCCCCAACAATCTGGGTCCTCTTTTTACTCACCTCGGAAGGATGAAAGGCTAAGTCAAACTTGAGTCTGGTGAGATTTGATCTGCCAAACTGCTGGCAGCCGGTGATCAGCAGAAATAGGCTACAGTACTGTATTCTAACCAGTGGTGGGTTGTACTACCGGTTCTGTGGGTGTGGCTTGGTGGGTGTGGCAGGAAAGGATACTGTAAAATCTCCATTCCCACTCCACTCCAGGGGAAAAATACTGTAAAATCTCCATTCCCTCCCCAATCCAGGGGAAGGTTACTGAAAAATCCCCATTTCCTCCCAATCAGCTGGGACTTGGAAGGCAGAGAATAGATGGGGGTGGGGCCTGTCAGAATTTTTACTACCGGTTCTCCGACCTACTCAAAATTTCCGCTACCAGTTCTCCAGAACTGATCAGAACCTGTTGAAATCCACCTCTGACTCTAACCACTGCACCACCATGGCTCATTTTATCCCATGGATACATTTATCCATGGGAGAAGACAATTGGTGGAGGTTATGATAGAACAGTTCAACAATCTGAAGGGTTGTCCCAAAGAAAGAGCCATAATTTGTTTATTATTGTTCTGTAGTACAGGACAAAAAGAAAGAGACAGTCATAAAATACAGAAAGAGAGATTCTCTTGGAATTTTAGGACATACTTCCTCATCTACAAGTTGTTTGGTAATGGAGCTATCAAGTCTAGAAGAGGGAAGTTGATTGTAGATGGCTTCAAGTAGTCTTTGATTAAATATACCTCAAGGTGGATTCCTAGAAGGAGCAAGAGTTTGGACTCAATAGTATGTATGTCTCCTTCCAACTCTATGACTTTAACCCTTTAAAAACATGAAAAATGGAGAAGGAGAAGGAAGAAGAAGAAGAAGAAGAAGAAGAAGAAGAAGAAGAAGAAGAAGAAGAAGAAGAAGAAGAAGAAGAAGAAGAAGAAGAAGAAGAAGAAGAAGAAGAAGAAGAAGAAGAAAAAAGATTGGTGTTCCCAGATGACCTCAAGATTCGAGTGTCAAGAAAACCACCTTATGTCTCTGACTTGAGTGTTTTTTTCTGTTTCTTATTCTTTCTACCATTTTATAAATTGTTGATGATAGCCTCATCAGACATTGTCATTAAAGTGTTCAGTATCAAACCAAAATTAATTCTGAAGAGCTGAGGTGCATTTTTAATACACCTTTGTCCATGTAACTTTTTTTTTTAATGTTAAGGGGTATGAAACACTTTTCAAAACCAGGTTTTCCAAACAACGTACAATTGGAAATATGTACTAAAGAATGCCAATATAAAAACTCAAGATCTAGTTATATTGGCTTTATTTATTCAGGACAAGTATAGGCTGCCTTTTAATCTAAACGTATCCATCAGATTGCTTATATGCTTCCAGTTTGTGAAAGATAGCAAGTCAAATTCTCCAAAACAGGATATTTTTCTAAGGTGTGTATTTAAAAAAAAACAACAACCTTCATTGCAAATTCATTATAATGCGCGTTGTGAGATGTGCTCACAATGGCAAACTTCAAAGGGAGTTACAAACACTTAGAGGAAGGTGCCCTTCCTCCTGGTTTTAAACTTGTGAGAGACTGCCCTTCAAACAAACAAATAAACAAACAAACAAAAAGAACAGTCATAGGAAGCTGAGCAGCTGGAAGCCAAGATGGTTCACAGTATGTCTCTATCAAGGGCATCTGGATGTGAGGTTGGCCTCTTTCCTAAACTCGTGGTTAGCTGCACTCTTGCCTTTTCAGATGGTTATGCATCCGTTTCTACAGCATGGCATATTTACATGTATTTTGCATAAAGCTTTCAATCCATTACTTTAATGTCTAAAGTTCCGGATCATTACATTGAAGATTAGCCACAATTCTCTTTCTTGTTCTCCCTCCCTCTCTCTCCCTCTCTCTCTCTCTCTCTCTCTCTCACACACACACACACACACACACACACTTCATCTCTCTCTCTCTTCTTCTCTCTCTCTCTCTCTCTTCTCTCTCTCTCTCTCTCTCTCTCTCTCACACACACACACACACACACACACACACACACATTCATAGATATACACACAGAGAGAAAAACACATAAATAAGAGTTCTAGATGTGTTTTGCTTGTTGGGATTCAGATAAATTTAGACACCTCTTACTTCGAGCACAATGGAAAAAATACCGTATTCTCTTAATATTGGGGAAATAATAGGGGGAAAACTGTGGTTCAAGAAGAGCAAAGGAGCAGAGTGGAGAAATCACTGGGAAATTATACCTTAAATACCTTGCTGGTGTCCCTACGTGTATCTATTCAGCTTTAATAGCAGAGATGTGGGATGGCAGAGGTGAACAGAGAGGGTCAAAAAATGCAATATGGTGACTGGAATGGAATTCTTTATTGTTTACCTGAGTGGCAATGCACATAAAATGAGGGTGGGGTTTCCATTGTGTAGTTGTGGCCATTATTTTCACTGTTTTGATGCCCAGCGTGGAAGCATCTGAGCAGGATGTTGTTCATATAGCTTCAAACCTAAGTGTGTGAGATTGTGTGTTTTCATGCCATTTTGTATAATAAATTGTACAGAAAATACATTGTGGTCATATAGGTTTAATAGCCGAGAGTGTGGACTTCAAACTCTCTCTTTCCTCCTAGTATATTTATGGGCTAAAAAGATTGTTTTGGAGATTTACTTTTTTAAAAAGTTGTATTGTGAGATTGGGCTAGCCATCAAGTTTTTCCAGGTGATGCGGATAAGTACAGGTGATATTTTTTATCACCTCATAGAAAATTGATGCCATTTGTCTTTACCCTTAGACATATGGCCATACAAAGCGCATAAATTAATTGGATGCAATTTTGAGAATTTCTGAAATTCCAACCTCTGTGCATGATATGGAGAAATTATATGCTGTATGATCTGTGCAAAAGAAATTAAAAAGGTCAGACAAAATTTTTCAGAGAGATTTCAATTAATATGGTGGCTTTTGGAAAATGCATATTTCTCTAGCAAGCAGCCCTGCATTTTAGTACAAGCAATGGATCTTTCTGCAGGACTCACTTAGTGACTGTTTCACTTAGCAACAGGAGTTTCTGGTTCTAATTGTGGTTGTACGCTATCTATCTGCAAAGCTGGAATTCTCAAACATCTAAACCCCTAGAGCAGTGATGGCTAACTGCTAAGGAGTGGAGAAAGAGCGGGGGGGGGGTGCACACGCATGTGCCCACACCCATAATTCTATGCGCCCCGTGCATGCGTGTGCGACCCCCCCCACTCCCTCCACTCCTGGCACACAATAGCCCAGTGGGCCTGTTTTTCTCTCTCCCCAAGCTCCAGAGCCTTTCTAGGAGTCAGGGGAGCGCAAAAACGGCCTTCCCGGCCTCCGGAGGCCCTCTGGTGGCCAGAAACGGCCCGTTGGTCAACTTCTGGTGGGACGCGCTGACTGAGGAATTCTGGGAGTTGAAGTCCATAAGTGATATAGTTGCCATGGTTGGAGACCCCTGGACCAGAAGACCTCCAAGATTCCTTCCAAGGAATTATTCTGTGATTCTGTGTTCTATTAAGGTCTATCTATGTGTAAGAGATGGAAAGAATATGTTGCCCATATCCATACAGATGGCAAACAGAATGCCTTATTTGACAGTGAATGGCTATCAATATTACCAGTTTTAATAATTGGTAATGTTAATTTTGTTCTAGCAGTTTCTTTTTCTTTTTCTTTCTTTTTCTTTTTCTTTTTTTTGAGGTGTGGCTTCTGGTTAGAGAAAGCATATATACACATACATGTAGGTGGACCAGGATGGGAAGCTGGACACATAAAAAAAACTTTTAGGTATGTTTATCATTTTTTTTTTTTGTCATGGGCTTTCCTTTCACTTTTCCTATAGATAATAGCAATAGCACTTAGACTTACGTATATACTGCTTCATAGTACTTTACAGGCCTCTCTAAGGGGTTTGCAGAGTCAGTATCTTGCCCCTAACAATCTAGGTTCCCATTTTACTGTCCTCGGAAGGATGGAAGGCTGAGTCAACCTTGAGCTGGTCCAGGATCAAACTCTTGGTAGTGGGCAGAGCTAGCCTGCAATACTGCAATCTAAGCACTGTGCCACCATGTCTCTTAAATGTGGTAATTTATATAGCATATGTTGCAACTGGATGTTTCAAAGAACCATAGATGTAAACCAGGGTCAATTCAGACAGCAATGAAGAATGCAAAGTGAGATTATTATTAATATATTATAGAGCAGAGGATTTTCAGAAAAGAAATTCCTTTTAACTCCTCTTGCATTCAGTAAAAGCACAAAGCCTGTGGCGAACCATGCACTTTTCCAGAAATCCTGTTTATCGATAATTTTGGAGGAGCAATCCCATTCTTTGAAGATGTCTATTCAGAGAAGGATGCAGAATCAAATGTAAAAGTTTTTACTAGCTCTTCACATTTCATTTAGCCATCATAGCAAATTTTCCAAAGTAGGTTGTGTAAAGATACATTAGAGAGCTACAGTTGACAATTTAGTCAAGGTCATGCTGATTGATTCCTAGTCTACAACTGAGCGGGGGGGGGGGGGGGGGAGTTTTTGTAAATGCTTCAGTAAACCAGGTTCCTATGGGGATTTATAAGGACAAATAAATTAATCTATAATTTTTTTTTCTTTTCTGTATGATGAATGTAGAACTTGAGTATTTGCACAGTACATTTTATAGATCTCTAATTCCTAAATCCTAATTCCAGATAGGTATAATACGAAAAAGCTTGTTATGTTCTATATATAAATTTTATAAAATGTATATATAGTTTATATATTTGTTTTATATATTTATAAATATATAAACCTATCAGCAAGATTTATAGACACTTTGGAGGAGGAAGAGGAAGGGGAGGGGAGGAGAGGAAGGAAGGAAGGAGTATGGAAGGAAAGAAGGAGGGAGGGAAGAGAGCAAATACTAGAAATAACTCTGAAAATATCAGAAAGAAAAAGCGAGAAAGAAAGAAAATAAAAGAAAGGAGGGAGGGAGGAAGGAAGGAGGGAAGGAAAGCGTTTGAAAGGAAGGAAGGAAAGAAAGAGTCGAAGGAAAAAAGGAAGGAAGGAAAGTGTGGAAGGAAGGAAGGAAGGAAGGAAGGAGCAAATACTAGAAATGGCTCTGAAAATATCAGTAACTTTAATGTGTGAGGTTTGTTAACACAGAAAGCAAACAACCAAACTTGCTCTCCAATGACTGTCACTAATATTTATTCGTCCAGTGACTGTTAATCAAACCAAGTTTACAGTCCCGTATAGCACCTGTCACAGGTGCTGATCATTAATCAGCGATTACGGCAGTTTATTCCATTGCTGACAACTTGCAATTTTCTACTGAATCAGCTAGTTTGTCAGGTGGGAATTATGGCAAAGCACATGTGACAAAACACATCACACTTTTTTCTCCTCCCCCCCTCTCCCCCCTTTTTTTCTTTTTTGCATTTTTGCATTTTCAGGCTCCTCTGCCCCCCCACCCCACCCCCAGCTTCTCCCCCCCCTTCTCCCCGTTTCTCGAGACAAACAATATCTGGGAACTCAGAAGTAATAAGGCGGAATGTATAATTAATTACCCAGCTTGCTTTAATTAGGGATGAATAAGTTGTGTCCCTCTCATCATCACAAATGTGGTGATGGGTAATACCAGTTTATGCTGTATTAACTGCAAATATGCAATCCTTCTGAGAGCACTTTTGTTGATGAATTTGATGAATGTGACAATAATTAGCAGAGACAGATGAGATCTAAATTACTACTGACAATGTAATGCTATCCTGCTTGAGGGTCTGAGAACGTAGTAGGCTAACATGGCAGGGACTGGGGCCTCATTTCTAATTAATAGTCTTTTTTTCCCCCTTTCTCTCTCTCTCTCTCTCTTTTTTTCTTCTCCTTTTTGCCAGTGGGGGGAAAAAAATCGAGCAACGGTAATTGTTTTCGTCAAAGGCTGCAGGGAGTTATCAGGGTAATAAAGTTAATTAGCAGAACAAACATCCTTTCCCTGCCTTACCAGATTGAGGAAGAGAGGGTAATTCAAACTGCAGAAAGATATGACTAGATGAGATGATAAGAGGGGGAGGGGGGAAGAAAATTTACACAGGAGGCTGAGGAAAAATATAATCCAATTTCTCTCCTCTTCGTTTCCTTTTCTTGTTCTTCCCCATTTGGGGTTCGGCTTGTGAACAACGAATAAAACATTCCCTGCGTTCAGCAGCTGACGCCGTATCTTCTGTAGAGAACTTTTTTTGGTGTTCACCCTAAAGGAGCCATGTTTCATGATTACCTTGGATCTAGTTCTTGCAGAGCATAGGTGAACAAACACCCAGGCGCAACAAATCTAGAACATTAAAATATTCGAAGGATAGATGTTCACGTTAAAATGAACAAATAAACAAAATAAATGCCATTGGTTTGCTGAGGCATCCACTTGACGTTCAGCAGCCATAATCTTTCAGCCCTAAAACTAAAAGTTTTCTTTTAGGCACTATTTTAGAATTATTTGCAAAACATTTCTCGGTTATTCGGCAGGATTTGATTTTTTTTTTACAGGTAACAATTTAGCTTTACAGATGTTCCAGTGACTGATTCACTCTCTCTTGCTTTCTCTTATGATCTACTTCATCTATAATCTCTCTCTCTTTCTCTCTCTCATTCTCTCTCTCTGTTTTCATTCTCTCTATCTCTCATTCTCTCTCTCTCTCTTTTCATTCTCTCTCATTCTCTCTCTCATTCTCTTTCTCTCTCTCTCTTTTCATTCTCTCTCTCTCTCATTTTCTCTCTCTCTGTCTCTCTCATTATGGCAACTGGCTTTTTGTTGTTCTTGTTGTTGTTGCTTTGGTGTTATTTGTTTTTGCACGTAACACCAGACGTAAGAACATCTAGAAGAATAAAACGGAAAGAAGAGAAGGAAATGTCAAAAATATGCAACACCTCAGAAACAGAATGGTCCTCCCTCAACTCAGGACTAACCTTTAATTTACAAATGGCTTCACAATAGAGGAAAGGAAATTATAAATTAGGATATGATTGGGACTGGGCATCTTTGTTCTCATTTTCGGAAGTTGTGTGTCACCATTAAACAACAAGGCACACTGGCTTCTGTATTACTAATTCTACCAAGTTTGCTTTCTCTTGTGATCTACTTCCTCTATAATCTCTCTCTCTCTCTCTCTCTCTCTCTCTCTCTCTCTCTCTCTCTCTCTCTCTCTCTTATATTTTCATTCTCTCTCTCATTCTCTCTCTCTGACTGTCTCTCTGTTTCTCTCAATATGGCAACTGGTCCTAAGGTATTAAGTCAAAATAGCTACTAGAAAAAGCAGAAATCTTCTGTTCACTTCTTCATCAAGTGAGAATTTTAATTTGTTTGGATTAATCAGTTGGGCCCAGGCCCATGTATAAGCCCCACTGCCTACGCCTGGATCAAACCCAGCATTATTACACATAGGCTCTAATAATGAGCTCAAAGAAAAAGATTTGGTTTGGTTTTGCTCATGGTTCAAAGTTTCTCATTATGTTTGAATTCTGTAACAAAACATAATGTTCCTTCTTACCTCTCAGAGGGAGGATTATGACCAGTGCAGCACTGAAAACTAGACTTTGCATAATTGAAAGCCATTCATGGCCATTTATCTCTATTAAAATTCCATTTATTGATTTGCTTCTTCCGTGGCTTCCAGGTTTCCCTGTAGAATAGGGCTTGCTTCGCTAGCTTTTAACCTTTGGGGTTGCGTCTCTGTACTTCTGAGTTCGGAAGCTGGATTTGAGTCTCTGCTTATTTTATCAACGCCTCTCAACTTGCAGCGCATCGCAGTTATGTAAATTAATCTGTAGTCATTTGATAAACCTTGCCTTGGAGAGAATTGCTAGACTATTTATTTTTATTTTTATTTGCTTCTTCTACCTACATGATTTCACAGCCCAAGTTGTGAAGAGCACTGCACTACACATCTATGACGCAAACTATGCAGACGTATTTGAATGCATCGATACAGGTGAGCCTTGAATTATGACCCCTCATTCAGCAACTGTTCAAACTCACAACCGTGCTAAATGAGGGAGATTTAGGTCAGAATAACTTTATTGTCACTTCGAATGTACACTAATCGGCATACATTAAAAAATGAAATTTCGTTGCATACAGCTCTCAAAGGGTCACCACCCCCCAATAAACACTACAAAAAGATAAAGGTAAAGGTTCCCCTTGCACATATGTGCTAGTCGTTCCCGATTCTAGGGGGTGGTGCTCATCTCCATTTCAAAGCCGAAGAGCAAGCACTGTCTGAAGACATCTCCGTGGTCATGTGGCTGGTATGACTAAACGCCAAAGGCGCCCGGAACAGTGTTACTTTCCCACCAAAGGTGGTCCCTGTTTTTCTACTTGCATTTGTTACATGCTTTCGAACTGCTAGGTTGGCAGAAGCTGGGACAAGTAACGGGAGCTCATCCCGCTACGCTGCACTAGGGATTCTAACAGTTGAACTGTCGACCTTTCAATCAACAAGCTCAGCGTCTTAGCCCCTGAGCCACTGCGTCCCCCAGACACTACATAAACATGACTAAATAAATAAATGTAGTATTGTGTAGTGTAGTGTAGTGTAGTGTAGTGTAGTGTAGTGTAATGTAGTGTAGTGTAGTGTAGTGTAATGTATATACCTACCCTGTTTCCCCTAAAATAAAACATCCCCTGATAATAAGCCCAACCGAGCTTTTGAGTGCATGCACTATAATAAGCCCCCCCCCCGAAAATAAGACCTCCTCGAAAATATTTAAATGCATGCACAGCCAGTCCCCGCCATTTCCTCTGGTTTCCTCCATGTGCTCCAAAATAATAAGACCTCCACAAAAATAAAATCATGTGCTTATTTCAGTGACCAAAAAAATATAAGACAGGGTCTTATTTTCAGGGAAACACAGTACATAATATTATATGGCACAGAGAAATAACACAGTCTAGTTTGGATGTATACATGTACATGGTGAGAAAAACTGAATCTTCCGAGTTTGCAAGACAGGTGACATAGGGAACAAAGCTGTTGCAGAATCAGGTAGTCATGCTAGAAATACTTTGAAACCTCCTCCCAGAGGGGAGCATCAGAAACAGACCGTTAAGTGGGTTTGGGGAGGTCTCTAACTATGCTTTGAGCTCTAAGCACATAGTGCTTTTAAGCAGTTTCCTGCTTTTGAAAGGAAAGTTCAGAAATTCCTAGCAGAAAAAAAGTACATAAATTCATCATCAAATATAACATATGATTATTATGGCTTTGAAGACTTATGGCCCAATGCCATCTGGATAGCTTGGAATTCAGATGTCATTGTTTGAATGTAGTCCTTGTGGAAATACCCTATTTCCCCTAAAATAAGACATCCCCTGATAATAAGCCCATTTGGGCTTTTGAGTGCATATGCTAAAATAAGCCCTCCCCAAAAATATTTAAAAGCATGTGCAGCCAATCCCCGCCATTTCCGTTGGTTTCCTCCATGTGCCCACAAAAAATAAGACCTCCGCAAAAATAAGGCCAAGTGCTTATTTCAGGGTTCAAAAAAATATAAGACAGGGTCTTATTTTTGGGGAAACACGGTAGCAATTACTGTATGTGTTGCAATTCAGTTAAGAAGTAGCAGAACCTCTAGCTGACCTGAAACACTTGTCCTAGATGACAAAATGGATGTACAATATGTGAACTATCTGATTTTTGCATTACATTTCAGCAGCTTTTCTTTCTGAACTTACATCTTTCTGGAGCACTTTGCCAGATTGCCAGCGAACATGAAGATATCCATTACAGTCCTTGACTAGAATTCTGCAGGCTAACAAAATAATTAAATAACTTCTGTTTCAGATCAAATTAAATACCTTGTTGGGAACAATGATTTGATTTAAATAGTCTACTGGGCTGAAAAAGAGAGGGTGTATGTGAGATTCCTGGAAAGCATATTCCTGGATACAGCAGATTGGACCTTCCAAGTCTCTAATAATGTTGCCTGTTATCAATACAATCTCTTTTGAGAACAAATTGTCAAGAGCAAGGGAAATCAGAAGATCCAGGCAGTTCAAACGGGTATAAAGATTTATGTCAAGCTTAAACTCTCTACAAGAATCTGAACTACTGACAATCAAAGCAAATTGGCAGTAGATAAGAGTCCACAGAATTCTGGTGGGCTGGACTTAGATGTCTTGTGAGCATGAAGAGACTCATGTCTAATGCCAAGTTTGACTCCTCCCTCGGGCTCATCCTTGCTTCCCTCGGGCCTTACCTGGCTTCTACAGGAAAGCAAGTCTGGTGAACAACTTTGGAAGGCTATTTCAGAGTTTGCTTATTTACTACATGCTCTGTACTGGCAAGACTGGCACCTTAGAGGTGGACATCCACAGTTTGTCTTAGTGTCCACTCCTGTCGAGACAAAAGGGGATCTTTAAGTTACTTGACTCCAAGAAATTCAGGACTGTAAAAGCAAAACTCAAAAAGTAAATGCTGATTTCGGCTCAGAAATAGACAAGATGTTGAAAAGCAGGCAGATTTAGAGGGCAGAGTTAAACAGGTCCATCAGTTTAGAGTCCTTACATTGCTACAAATGATCCTTCTTGATTTCTTTTGACCTTTATTTAGTCCCAATTTAGTGCTCACTGCTAGTTGACTGATTCTCGCATATAGACTTGAGTAAATCTTCTGTGCTGGAACTTAATATACGGTCCTGATCTTTTGCACTTGACAGAACCAGACTGAATACTCCTTAAAATGGCAAAATAATACATACCCAAGATCACCCTCTAAATGTCATGTTTGAGTAGGGATTAAACCCATGCCCCTCAAGTTCTACTTTATCAGTAATCTAATCATTTGAGTATACCAGGAAAGAATAATGCTATGTCCCTATTTTGGAGCAATGAGCCTGTTAAATAATGGGAAATGTTCTTTGAATTATGGTGATATAATAATCCAGGTTTCTCTAGCCAATTTCCAAGATGTTATGAAAATTTTAACACTGATGTTCTCTATATATAATCATACTATACCATAATGTAACTGCTTTGATTTTTGCCTAAGATTTTTGATGAACCTACCGTGTTTCCCCCAAAATAAGACAGGGTCTTATATTAATTTTTGCTCCAAAAGATGCATTAGGCTTTATTTTCTGGTTGGGTCTTATTTTTGGGGAAATACAGGACTAAATGCATCCACCTGGCTGACAATCTTAAGTGGGGCTTATTTGGGGTAGGGCTTATATTACGAGCATCCTGAAAAATCATGCTAGGATTTATTATCCGGTTAGGTCCTATTTTCGGGGAAACAGGATAGCTATTTGTTGTGCCTTCATGGTTAAGCAAACCAGATTAACACAAACCCCATCAATCCCTTAATTTTAAAATCAGGCAGTAGTCAGGACGAGGGAGTTTGGTATAGTGTTTAACCCAATACAAAGTGATTCATAACATCCCCAT
Source organism: Masticophis lateralis (assembly GCA_030761175.1). Classification (NCBI taxonomy): domain Eukaryota; kingdom Metazoa; phylum Chordata; class Lepidosauria; order Squamata; family Colubridae; genus Masticophis; species Masticophis lateralis. The sequence goes on along the minus strand of JAUDYJ010000005.1, from coordinate 11,253,734 downwards.
GTGGCATTTATTCATAAGTATAAAATTTATATACCTGCTGTACTAACCAGAACATTCTACCGAGTAGAAATGGTTCAAAAATTATCCTTTATTAATCCACTTTCAATTAAAATGCAAATTATTCTCCATTGAAAAATATAGAGTTTGGGATTGATGCAAAGTATAGAAAAACTCGGTGAGTTATCATTTAATGGCCCAGTCACAAAATGAATCCAATCTCCCTTTGCTCTCTGCTCTTAAATTGCACTATTCTGCACTGAACCATGCGCAGTTCTGGGTGATGACTATTCTTATTCTTTCTCCCTCACCTTCTCTTTTCTTCTTTTTCTAAATAACGCAACAAGTTCACCAAAGAAGCAACACCAACCAATATCGAAAACATTATGATTACCACCCTACCTCTTCTATGACATTACAAAACCTCATGCAAGAAAGAATTTGCACACAAGGTGGGGATGTTAGCAACCAACTATGTTTTACCATTGTCGCAACCTCACCGTAATTAACAAACACATTGTTTTCAACTGGAGCTGCAAAGATAAATTTGGGAGCTCGGGCTACAGAGAGAGCTACGGATGAGGAAAGGTTGGGCAAGTAAGCCTGTAATAGAAACCCGAGTCTTAGCGTTAATTACAGAGCCTACAGGCCCGGAAAGGAAATAATAGCAATCTTTCTATCTTTTTTTTTAGGTTTTCTGGTGTCTGCAAAAAAACAAAAAAACGTGCGGCGCAATCTTGCAAGATAAATCCACCATGTGACTCCTTAGATTCTTAGCAGCATGCGCTGTTCCAAATAAGGTAAGATGATTCACAGAGATGGCTGTGCTATCATTCTATTCCCCCCCTTTTTTTCTTTCCCCCAGCAAAAATAGCATCCTCTCTGCCTTGTTAATGGGAAACAGAGTGTCTGCTTTTAAAGAAGCCTAGCCCAGCGTTAGAAAATAAAAGCTGGGAGAAAGGGTAATAAATAATGACAACAGATGTTTGTAAACTAAGCGGCTGCTATGTTCAGTGTTGCCATGTGTTGTCTTGTCTTGATGTGCTGTCAGCTTGCTCTCACCTGGGACTACTGATATCTTATCAAAACTCAAGCAGTTCCTTTTCACCCCCCTGGCAGATAATAGCGCCTTTCAATTTGTCATAGGAAGAGTCGAAAAGAACCGTGGCAGTGATTGGTCAGGTGACAACTTGATGGACAGCTTGACAGCCCTTAAAGCATCACGGGAAATGGCTGTCACCTGAATTTACCCCCCCACTTTCCCCTCCCCTGTCGCTACCAAGGAGATAACCTTCAGTGTGACAGCAGGGAGAAAAATCTGAATATTTACAATCGGTTTGGTAAAAGTGTCAGATTTGTACAAGGTGGATCGCGGATGAATTGAGCTTATTTCAAAGCAGAGTAAAGGTGGTTTCGACTTGCAAATAATACCAACTTTTCCAAGGGATGTATATAGTAAGCATTAGCCATGAGTCTGGAAATATAGTTGGGTGCGTAGGTTTATTTTTGTGTGCGCGTAATGTTCTCCCCTGACTTCTACTTTCAACGCAACCATCGATACTACCCATGAAATATCTCGCACATTTATATAGCACCACTAACAAGTTTAACAACTACTTTAACACCGACCAAACTATTGTCTCTGTAAAAGGACTCAAAAACAACAGGAAGAATTGTAAACTTTTATTTATAATTTATTTATAAATAAATAAATTTATAATGAAGTACAAGTGAGTATAAATAGGTTTGATGTGTCCTCGTGACCCATTTCTCCTTCCCATATTGAGGATTTATTCGCTTTATCTTGTATTGGAGGTATTTTTAAGCCATTCACCAGCACATTTTTTAAAAATGTACTTTTCAATCATATGGAATAGAATAAATTCTTGTGTTTTTCTTCTCTTCATCCCTTCTCCATTCTGCATTCCTTTTGGTTGATTAGTAATTATTATTTTAGAGACTTGTATGGCTACTGTAAATAATAAGGAATATACTTGAGATGCTACAATGAAAATACTAGCCATTTTAAGAAACACCACTTTTCCCTTTTCTGACATAGGAAATATTGGTTGACACATTTAAGAAAATTTCAGATCAAGATAAGGTTGTTCGTGATATTGGTATACTTTTGATATATGTATTTTTACTATTACTCCATTCAGATTAATATTTCAATAGGCCTCCACCTATTATCACAGTCAACTTCTATATTCCCTAAAATATTTTAATAGGGAAAATATACTTTCCCACAGTGTCGAAACAGAGTTCACTTTCTGGAAATAGACTGTAAAAATCTATAAGCCTTGTCCCCAAACTTGTTTAGTCAAAATGCTTGATTAAAAACATAAATTGATTGAACCACCTTATGCCCTGCATTTAACATCGTCTCTCGAAGTCAGATATAATCGCTTTTATTTTGTCACACGTATATGCCTAAATTTCCTTTTTTCTCCCAACCAGCTTTTGATGTATTGCAAGTGATGTACAGTCACAAACCTTACAAGAAATTTCATAAATCAAATAAAAATGGTCATTAACTAGAACGGACAACTCTAAACTGAAAAAGGAATAACACAGGACCAAAAAAAAAGGTGATTGCAGGATTGTTGAGAAATATAGAGATACGCACAGTTTGAAATATAGTGATAACTATGTTCCTACAGATGGAACTTTGCATGCTTTTATTCCTGAATAATTATTCTCAGTCCAAAATAACTATTCCTGTACACAAATGAAGGTGAATATATATATACGTTGCAGGGTCCAATCTGGTTCGATTATGTATTCTTGTACAGTTGTAAGCAATACTGATTATAATCAACAACTGCAGCCTAGGTATAAAATAATGGAACATCTTCCATTGTACCGATTTTACTACCCGATCTCTGTGCTTATAGGGGAGTGAACCTATTATTAACAAACCTTGTTTTCCCACACCCTCCCCTGGACATTCCGTGTTACCAAAATTTTGCCACTGAAAAACGTGTATGATGAAGAGACAGTTTGGTGCCTTGCCACTCTCCACCCCACCCCACGCTCAAAATTCCCCACGATATCTCGGCTCTGTGGAGGGGCTAGCAGATGGTGAATCTAGATGCCGATTTATTTATTTATTTTTATAAAAAAAAGATGAGCACAGGGAGGCCTCTGCTTTGCTTTTCACAGCTTGTTGTGGATTGGACTATTGTTGTGGTCAGCTGTGAGTGTCAGAGACTATGGGGGTGAGATACAAAAAAAAATCTGCCGCTTCTCTTCGAAGAACCTCTTTGTTAAATTTTCTTCAACAAAGTAGTTGAAAGGCTTATTTACAATATGATCATGCTTACTTTCCAGGCTAAGTAAATTTGCTCTATATTTCTAAGCGTTCCCCTTTCAAGCAAGGAAACGGTTGCAACAAGAGATTCCCAAAAGGGATATAATTCTTGAGCCCCAAAATACACGAGAAAATATAATTTAAAAAAGGACTACAGGTTTCCTAATGGCTGGATTGGAAAATATTGAGTAATCTTACCAAGAAAGAACTGTCATGTTGGTATGAAAGATTGGGGATTTTGTCTTTAAAATTGTAGACTTTTTTTTTTTTTGCAAAATAAAATATATATTTGAAAGGCAACTGAACTATCTTATTGGGCAACCTTTAGAGTGCATTGATACAGTGGACAAGTTACTGAATGAAACAAATGTTAGGCTTCTCATAATATACTGAAACATAAACTAACCAAAGTGGCTGTTCTCAAGTAGTGTGCAAAATGATTTTTTAAAGAAACCTTACTATGTTGTATAAATGCCAACACTAGAATGTTGACTAACCTGATTGAGCATGTCGTGAGAGCAGGGCATAATAATAATAATAATAATAATAATAATAATAATAATAATAATAATAATAACAACAACAACAACAACAACAACAACAACTTTATTGTCATTGTACGTGTATACACAGTATACCCATACAATGAAATTCACTTAACACCCAAAGACCAGGTCCAATATATATAACAATCCCCAAACACCCCCCACCCATCCACCACAAATTCCCTACCCCTAAACCACCCAAACATTCACACAACAGACCAAGTAATGCTGTCCAACAGCTCACTGATGGTGGCCCTTTAGTTCATTGTTGAGTGCAATTATAGGTCTGGGATAAAAACTATTCAGAAGACGTGTGGTCTGAGTTTTCATTGTTCTGTATCTTCTGCCGGAAGGCAACAGTCCAAAAAGATTGTAAGCAGGATGGGAAGAGTCTCTGAGAATGTTGTGCAACTTCTTCAAACAGTGAGATTCAAAGATGCTGTCCAGGGCTGGTAGCTGGAGCCCAATGTTATTCTGGGCAGTTTAAATGATTCTCTGTAGAGCTTTTTTGTCTGTTACAGAGCTGCTCCCATACCATGCAAGAATGCCATATGTCAGGACACTCTCAAGGGTGCTGTGATAATAGGACAAACGTAGATGTTGAGATAGATTTATCTTCCTGAGCATTCTCAGGAAATACAGCCTCTTCTATGCCTCTTGAATTAATTTAATTAATTAATATGTTAACTAAATGAATTCTACTTGACCTGATTTATTTGCACATTGTTTGCATATAACTTATTTGGAGCTTCCTGGGTTCACACATTGCTATAACGTAGCTTGCTTTTGAACCATGGCATTGCTTTCTAAGTTTATAACTTAATGAGTCTAGTCACCTGGGATTTATTCAATAAAATGTGATTAAACATGGTTTAGCACTATGTATTAACTCTAAACCATATTCACACAACCTTGTAATCAAGAATTAACCATACTTAAAGCAATGACTCAGAAATGTGCACCAAAAGACATAATGAAACATAGAATGTCATGGTTCCTCGTGCCGTAGTGTTTTCTATTATTATCCCAAATATTTGTCTGTATTTTTTTTAAGATTTTTTAAATCCCACTTTTATTTTATTATTTTTATAAATAACTCAAGGTGATGAATATATTCTTTCTTCCCATTTTCCCTGCAACAACAACCCTGTGAGGTGAGTTGGGCAGAGAAAGAGAGGGATTAAACCAAAGTCACCCACCAGCTTTCGTGTCTAAAGCGGGATTAGAGCTCACAGTCTCCTGTTGATTGGCCTAAAGTCACCCAGTTAGCTTTCGTGTCTAAGGCGGGATTAGAGCTCACAGTCTCCTGCTGATTGGCCCAAAGTCATCCAGTTAGCTTTCGCGTTTAAGGCAGGACTAGAGCTCACAGTCTCCTGTTGATTGGCCCAAAGTCACCCAGTTAGCTTTCATGCCTAAAATGAAACTAGAACTAGTCTCCTAGTTTCCTAGAGCTAGTCTCCTAGTCTCCTAGTTTCTAGCCTGTTGAGTTAAAAAACACAGTCTAAAGTCAAAGGCACCATATACAGGGAAATGGGAAACTAATCTCTCCTAAATCTGGTGATGTCAAAACTAACTGCCCGTGTACCTAGGTCCTGTAAAATAAGATTCAACTTTAACCATGGAGGAATGGATGGTAAAGATGATGGAATTTGTTGAGGTGCCCAAGTTGAATCTTTTAATTGGAGATAGGACACTGTCTACATTTATGAATGATTGGAAGGCCCTTACAAGTAGTTCTTGACTTACGACTACAATTGAGCCCAAACTTTGTGTTGCTAAGTGAACTTTGCCCCATTTTACGACCTTTTTGCCACAGTTATTAGGTGAATCACTGCAGTTTTTAAGTTAGTAACACAGTTGTTAAGTGAATCTGTCTCCCCCGTTGATTTTGCTTGTCAGAAGGTCGCAAAAAGTGATCACATGATCCCAGGACACTGCAACTGTCATAAATATGAACCAGTTGCCAAGCGTTCAAATTTTGATCGCATGACACAGGGATGCTGCAATGGTCATAGGTGTGAAAAACAGTCGTAAGTTGCTTTTTCAGTTATGTAATTTCAAAAGGTCACTAAATGAACTGTTGTATGTCGAGAACTATCTATATTGAACTTGTGTAGCAACAGAAAAAAATGTTATGATATATTGTTGAGAGGATTAGAATAGAAATAATATATTATAAAGAAATTGCAAACAATGCTGCAACAACAGAGTAAGTGGTTATTTTATATTTATACTTATACGTATGACTACTACAAAAAAAATTCAAAAGTCACTTTATTCTTTTATTTTTTATTTCTGCACCTTTCTATTTGCTCTTTTCTTCTTTCATTCCTTTTCCTTCTAAATATTAGCTCGTGTTAGTTATCGTTCTGTATAAAAATGATTAAAAAAAACATTGTTTTTTAAAAAAAGAAACTTAAATGCCAATATAATGTACATCCCCTGAATTTTGAAGAGATTCTCGGTCATCCAGGTCATGGTTGTCCCAAAGCTGCTTTTTCAGGAGGCAACTGGTCTTCCTTGTTTTTTTTCTTAGAAGACTTTTTTTTTAAATTAGATTTATATGCCGCCCTTCTCCGGAGTCTCAGGGCGGCTTACAATGTGTTAAGCAATAGCCTTCATACTTTTGTATATTTATACAAAATCAGTTTATTGCCCCCACAAACTGGGTCCTCAATTTACCTCAGTTTCGCTCTTCATCCGAGAAGCTTCTTCAGCTCTGACAGGCTAGTGGGGGGATGGAAGGATTTATATTCCTTTCAGTGGTCATTTACATCCTTTTAGAGGGTCGTGGAAGCACTTGGAGGTTTATCTGTGTCCTCAGGGTCACCTGAGTAGGTACTCCTGGTTCCTGTAGTCTGCAATTTTTCTCTGGAAATCCATTCCTACTCCCACACCATTCAAAATGTCTTCAAAGTCCAGTTGCCTCCTTAAAAGGCACCTTTGGGACATGCCTGAATTTTGATTTCAAAACCATTGGTCATAACTAATTCCCAAAACTCAAAAATGGGATTTTTAAATTTTTATTATTATTATTATTTAATCTGTAATGAGATTCACAGCCTTTGAGGCTGGTTAATAGCTCAGCAGCTCAAGTCCTAACCAAGGACCTAGGAACTGTTAAGGTATCGTCGGAGGATGTAAGCTGTTCCGAGTAAGGTGGTTTTTTGTAGAGTCAAAATATTCAAGTCCGGTAAATTTAGAATTTCTAAATAGTGGGGTAGTCCTTTGGGTATTGCTCCAAGGGCTCCAGTTACAATCGGGACAACACACGATTCCTTTTTCCACAGTCGCTCAACTTCAATTTGCAAGTCCCGGTACTTTGTGATTTTTTCTTGCTGCTTATCTTCAATCCGTGCGTCACCAGATATTGCAATGTCAATGAACCATACTTTTTCTTTTCAACTATTGTTGTTGTTGTTGTTATATTATTATTATTATTATTATTATTATTATTATTATTATTATTATTATTATTATTATCATTATTATTACCTTGAGTCGGTGAGATTTGATCTGCTGATCTGCTGAACTAGCAATCAGCTGAAGTAGCTGCAGTACAGCACTCTAACCACTGCGCCACCTCAGCTCTTTGAGATTTCAGTTGGAGACTTTTTCAAAAGGTGGAGCTACTATGGAAGACAACAACAACAACAACAACATTGCCTGGCCTCAGTCTACTATGAGTGGAAGATTGCCAGTAGATCTTCCTGAAGGAACATGTTGTATGGGACAATTCTACGTGGAGAAGGCAGTCTTGCAGATAGTGAGGGACCAAACAATAAAAAACGTTACAGGTTCAAATGAACGCTTTAAATTGCACCTGGAAACCTATTGGCACGAGGGCAGGCCCTGCAATTCAGGGTAATATGTTTGTGGTAAATAGGTCTTTATTGTGTGATTAACCAACTGAAGATCAGCCACATGCTGAAAAAGCGCTGAAGGAGCAGCTCTATTTGACACTCTTGTCATTTTAACAGAATAACGACAGTGTTAGAAAGGATCTTGGAAGTCTTCTAATCCAACCCCGTGCTCAAGCAAGAGACTTTACACAGAGGTGGGATTCACTTACCTTCGTACCGGTTCACAAATGTGAGCGTGCGCATTACTTCTGGGCGGGTGGGCGGAGCCTCCCGTAGTCAACACTACCGATTCACATGAATCAGACAGAACTGGCTGAATCCCACCTTTGACCTTACCATTTCAGACAAATGATTGTCTGATCTCTTCTTAAAAACCTCCAGTGTTGGAGCACCCACAATTTCTGAAGGCAACCCGTTCCACTGATTAATTGTTCTAACTATCAGGACATTTCTTCTTCTTTTTCTAGGTTGCTTCTCTCCTTGATTAGTTTCCATCCATTGCTTCTTTTTCTGCCTTCAGGTACTTTGGAGAATAGGTTGGCCCAGTGGTGGGTTGCTACCAGTTCTCCCTGGTTCTTCCGAACCGGTAGTGGAAATTTTGAGTAGTTCGGAGAACCGGTAAATACCACCTCTGCCTGGCCCCGCCCCCAATCTATTCGCTGCCTCCCGAGTCCCAGGAGGCAGAAGGAAAAAAAATCAGGGCTCACTTGACAAAGAAGAGAGAGAGAGAAAAAAAAGTCACCTTAGCTTTAAATTGAGAAGCCAAGAAGCCTCCCAACTGATCGGCTAGAACCGATCTGCTCCTTGTAAACCGCTCAGTGGTAGTAGATTGGCAATTGAGGCCAAGCTGCCTGAAAGTGGTTTCCAATGCTCTCTTTGCAGAGCGGCAAAAAGTGTTTAAACTCTTGCTGCAGCTCTTCAAAGGGCCACCCTTCAACTGATCAGCAGTAAAAGGCAGTGTGGTGGTAGACCAGTGCACTCCAAAAACAGATGGGTAGACCGGTGTGCTCCAAAAACAAATAGGCAGACCGGAACACTCCAAAAACAAATGGGTAGACTGGTACAGCTCTGCAAGCAGTTAAAAGCCTGGAAGACCATGCCTCTGCTAAATCCTAAAGAATTGTTTGTCACGTGACCATCAAACCACGCCCACAAAATAAGCCACCCCCACAGAACTGGTAGTAAAAATTTTAGAACGCCCCCTCTTCTTCATGAAAGCCCCTCAGATATAGGAACATTACTATCCTGTCACTCCAAGTTCTTCTTTGCATTAAACTAGACTTACGCAGTTCCTGCAAGTGTTCTTCATATGTTTTAGCCTCCAGTCTCCTAATCATCTTGGCTATGACTTCCTCTGTAATCATGATTTGGCCAGTATAGCAAACTTAACCAGACTATGGTTTCTTATATGATCCATTTATACTTCTGTTGCCATTCCTGTCCTTGCCGATATTTTGCCTAAGAAAACTACCATGTTTTCTAGCCTAGGAAATATTTTCTATTCCATTGCTAAAGCTGCCAAAAACAGATCATACATGAATGTCCACAGTAGCATAGCTTGGACAAAATTTGTCCAAATATTTATTACCTTGTACCATGAATCTATCAATCTTTTACCATTATGTGTCTAACTATCTAGTAGTTGCTAGAAATAAAAAAAAAACAAACCACTTGATGTCACATCAAGTCAATCAGCCATTAATATATGGGTTTGGGAATGGCCTTCATTGTATCTTGCCAACTTTATCTGATTATCTGGGTGTAGAGTTTGTGCTGTACTGTAGTTGATTTGTTTCTTTTTGGCTTAGAATGATGTGCGAACTTGCCCATTGTGATTTAGCATTTTGTACAAATCAAGCAATTAGGGTTTGACAAACTGTGGTTTAGAGGAGCTTAGTATTATATGTGAATAGAGCTACTGACTCAGAAAGAATTGAGTTCCTTCAAACATTCAAAACAAGTAACTTTGACAGGAACATTTTTCTGACGCTTTTTTGGAAAAGAAAATAATACTTTTCTGGTATAAAAGCTGGATTGTAATAATGGACAGTCAGCTGGAGAGATGATTGTTAACTTTCCCATTTTGATGTAATATCTGCTTAGTTACTTGTAGTGAGGCTCAGCACTTTTTAATGAGTTGTTTAAGGAGATGTGTCACAGTGTGAAAAGCTATGGAGTATATCGGTCTCCCTATTATTGATTTTTGCATTTTGTATCACTATGAATGAGTTCTGCAGAAGATCTGCTTTAAATGCCTCTCCTCTCTGGCTAAATTGAAAACGTTTAAACCCACAATGATGTAAAATCTCATAAAATCTCATATTAGGATCAAATAGTGTACGCGTTTTCCAGTACAATTGAAAGTCATTTTAGAATAAGATGTTTCAGAACCATTTATTATTTTCATATAAGCAACCACGTTTGGCTATTTTTATTGTTTCTTTTTACCATTTTCAATTGATTGAGTGAATGACTGCTTAATGACTCCCTTGGGCACTTCCCCAAATACCTCTTCAGATGTCAGTTCGGAGGAGGATGACCCAGTCCCAGTCACATCTGGAGGGGAGTTGGTCAATGGCTCCAAGCAGCCATCTGAGAGGGATTTGGCTGAAGCACAGCTGCAGTAGGACAGCCCTGAGGCTTCAGATGGGGAAAGCACACAAGTGCAGCCAGTCTGTGAGGAGGAAGAGGAACTGCCTTCTGTAACTGATCCAAGAATACGTAGGGCAGAGAAAAGGCAGGAGCAGAGAAGGTCAGCCAAATTACTCATGAGGAGGCAGCCTCTCCCTTGATGGGGTGCACCAGAAGCTGGCTATTTAGTGCAGCAGACAGATGGAAACAATGCTGGGAATAATGTGTTCATTTCCTAGCTGTGTGTTTTCTGGTGGTTGTGATTCTTGCTTTGCTTTGGATCGACACAGCACCTTGACTTGAATCATGCCTTGTGAATTCTGGATTTTTCTTGGCTCATGAGCCCTCTTGTATGGTGGATTTAATTTTGCCTGGTGAGTTTATTTTGACTGAGAAACTTTCAAGTGCCTTGTGGACTCATAGGTGAGTGCTCTGTGGACTACTAGCATTGGTCTGCTTGTGGCTGGATTTAATTGGGACAGTTCCAGAGCCGCGGTGGTGCAGTGGTTAGAGCAGTGGTGAAATGTAAAATTTGTTACTACTTGTTCTGTGGGCGTGGCTTGGTGGTGGTGGGGTAATGTGACTGAGTGGGCGTGGCCAACTTTAAAAAAAAAACTTTTAAAAGCATTTTTTCTACAACCAGATTGCAGAAAAAAAAATGGTTTTAAATTTTTTTTTAAAAGCCTCTGATGATCGCGCGGCTCAGCTGGGCATGGGGTAGAGGCAGGGATTTTTGCTACTGGTTCTCTGAACCACCCCCTGCCATCACTACTGGACTGGGCAATCCGGTCTGAACGGGGAGCATTTCACCCCTGGGTTAGAGTGAAATACTGCAGGCTACTTCTACTGATCACCGGCTGCCAGCAGTTCGGCAGATCGAATCTCACCAAGCTCAGGGTTGACTCAGCCTTCCACACTTCTGAGGTGGGTAAAATGAGGACCCAGATTGTTGGGGGCAAATATGCTGACTCTGTAAACCACTTAGAGAGGGCTGTAAAGCACTGTGAAGCGGTATATAAGTCTAAGTGCTATTGCTATTGCTATAATATTAATAAACCCACTAAACCACAGTTGGTGTGTGTGAGAGAGAGCGGGACAACGCTGACTGATTGGTGGAAAATTGTGGTAAAGCAGGACAATTTTATTTCCCAGTTTTAGGTTGCTGGAGGAGATTAGGATTAGATGAAGATTCTCCTCTGATGTCAGAATTTTCTACCTCTGTGGTTGTTCTTTTCATCATGTTCAAGTCAGCATTCCCACACCAACTGAGAAATCAGCTGTTTGGGTAGGGGCTTGGTTGTGCTTGGCTTAGTCTGAGTTGCAGGGGGATTTGAGCTGGTGAGTTGCCTTGTTGTTGTTTGGCTTCGTGTTTGTGGTCATGAGAGCTTTTCATGGTGGGTGTCGGTCTGATTCATGTATGGATTGGAGGGGTTAAAAGTGGCTAATGATGCAGCTGCGGTCTGGCTTCTGGTCCTTGGTCGTGCCTCATTATCAGTGTAGGTTTGAGTCTGCTTTCTGCATGGATGTGTGGTGGTAACATCCTGTGTGGCTCTTGTGAGTGTGGGTCTGGTGTCATTCATCGTGTTAGGGACTCGTTTGTCAATAAGGGCGGGTTTCCAAATGGTTGGTAGGCGGGAGGTATCGTCTCGTTTGTTCATGCTGTGTGGGCGTTTTTCTATCTCGATGGCTTCTCTGATTATTCTATTATTAAAGTGTTCAGTTTTGGCGATAGTTCTGGTCTTTTTAAAGTCAATTTCATGTCCTGTGGCTTTAAAGCATGGCCGAGCACAACCAAGCCCCCACCCAAACAGAACACGCCCCCAGCCAATCAGAGCACAACCAACCCCCCATCCAATCAGAGCACAGCCAAGCCCCTAACCAATCAGAACACACCTCCACCCAATCAGAACACAGCCAAGCTCCCACCCAATCAGCTCCCACCCCCACTAGCCGTTAAAAGGAAGGGACAGTTGCAATCTCACATTGCTCCTGGAAGCACGAAGCCGAGAACATCAGCCTGAAGATGACGAATGAGACTTTACAGACATATATATCTGTTTTCTGAGGTTTTCGCGGGTGTTTGTATGTAGGTCTTTGGTTATTTGGGTCTTCTCCCGCGTAAAATTGGAAGTGTCTTGGCAACATTTCGACGAAGTCTCATTCGTCATCTTCAGGCTGGTGTTCTCGGCTTCGTGCTTCCAGGAGCAAATTTTATAATACTGTATATGTATTATATTCGTGTATATAAAGAAGTTTCTTATTTAAATCAATCCTGCTGAATCAGTTTAACTGTGTGAGTTTTCTCGATTTAATTTCTACTGCAAACTCTGATAGATCCTGGCTTCCCCATTGACTTTGCTTGCCAGAAAGTCACAAAAGGTGATCACATGACCACCACCACCACCACCACCACCACCCCGGGACACTGCAACTATCACTAGTATGAATTACTTGCCATCGCGTGACCATGGGGATGCTGTAAGGGTCAGGGGAAAAATGGACATAATTCACTTTTTTCAGTGCCGCCGTGACTTTGAACTAAACCGTTGTAAGTCAAGGACTACCTGTAATAAGTTTTATGAACATGGAAGTATGGGAAGGAACAAATCGAGAGAGTACAGAAAATGGGATTGGTCCATTTGGAGACCCAGAAATGAATGAGAATGGTGAGTTTTGGCGAAGGGTTGCTTAGAAAAAGTTTTGATTCAAACCTGCGGGTAAAAAATATCTCTATGCATGCATCCACCTGCAAAAGGAATATGGAAAAGGAAGCATACTTATGGAAAAAAAGAACAAAGAATACAAGGATGATGAGAAGTTCTGAAAAAAAATTTCAAGGGTCAAGAATGAATAATGGGATGTGGACATGGAAGAAAAAGGAAGTGAAAGAAACAATAGTAAAACTGGAATGACAGCAAAAAGAAAAAAGAAAGGGTGATTCGCAGATTTATCTCATAAATGAAAGAGAATGTAATGGTATGTTTGCACCTGCTTTGATATAGGGAAGTGAGAACTAACCAGGTCAGGAGACATATAAAAATGAGTTGATTGCCATGGTATTGGAGTTCTTAAGAAGTGTGCATGGTAAAAAAAGAGATAGGGCAAGAGTGAATGGGTGCTGGAATGAATGAATGAATGAATGAATGAATGAATGAATGAATGAATGAATGAATGAATACGTAGGTGATATAAAAGTGGAATGGTGTGGGAGTAGGAATGGATTTCCAGAGAAAAAAAATTGCAGACTACAGGAACCAGGAGCACTACTCAGGTGACCCTGAAACCTCCAAGTGCTTCAATGACCCTCTAAAAGGATGCAAATGATCAGCTGTCTGCAAGGAATATAAATCCTTCCATTTCCCACTATCCTGTCAGAGCTGAAGAAGCTTCTTGGATGAGAAGCAAAATGTCTTCAAAGGAAAAACAAGAAAGTCCGGTTACCTCCTGAAAAAGCACCTTTGGGACAACCATGACCTGGATGACTGAGAATCTCAACAGCCTAGTATAAAAGAAATGTTTTGATTCTATAAAATAGGGTTGGGCAACTATGGCTGGTTTACAACCTGTGGACTTCAACTCCCACAATTCCTGAGCCAGCCAGGAATGCTGGGAGTTGAATTCCTGAGCCAGAATGCTGAATGCTGGCTCAGGAATTCTGGGAGTTGAAGTCCACTGGTTGTAAAAAGCCCATCACTGCCCACCGCTGTTATAGACAGAATGAGTGAACATCGAATCACAAAGCAAATAGATGAAAAAAGATTAAATGTGCTAAGAGGAAGGAGAACATTGAGAAAACTCTCAATGTGGTTGGATGTTGTGAATGAGATCCTCAAAAGATAGTGATAAGGAAGGTAAGCAGTGGTGGGATTCAAATAATTTAACAACCGGTTCTCTGCCCTAATGACTGACTGGATAACGTGGCTTGGTGGTCATGTGACCATGTGGGTGTGGCCAACTCAACGTCACTCATGTTGATGGGCGCTTCACCTTAGCTGTTACAATGTAATAAGGGTTAACCGTAAAGGCAGTTTCTGTAAACAGGGCAATAAAGATAAAGCTAGAAACAACCCCAGAATGTTTCCTCCCTGCCATCCTTACAAGATTAAGTGGGAAAAAGTGGGAAAAAACAAAATAAGATTTCTTCCAACAATTGGTTCTCGAACTGCTTAGAAAGTTAACAACCGGTTCTCCTGAATAGGTGCGAAATGTCTGAATCCCACCATTGAAGGTAAGGTATAATGCAGTGTGTAGGTGTGGCAGATACATTGAGATGAAGGCATGGAGAATATAGTGAGTTATGTTGGTGTAAAATAGTTTCACCTACATTTCTCTTTCTTTTTCTTATCTCAGGCCTTGAGCTTCATTTTTCCCTTTCTCTAACCTTTGCTTATTTTGAAAAAAATAATATGGTCAATATATATGTATATGAATGCTAGTTTGGTTTAGCAGTTAAGGAGCCAGATTAGTTCTGCCTCCGGTACATAAGCCAACTGGATAACCATGGGCTGGTCCCTCTCTTTCAGCCCTAAGAAAAAGAAAGCAAGGGGAAGCAATTTTTGAATTATGGCTTGGAAAACCTCATGGATCTGTCTACGTGGTTGTCATAAGTCACATCTTTGGAGATTGTGTCTTTGTGAGGAGAGGAGTGGAGTGGACTGAAGTGGAGTGGATGAGAGGAGACGGAGAAAGAAAAATAAAGGAAGGAAGGAAGGGAAGGAAGGAAGGAAGGAAGGAAGGAAGGAAGGAAGGAAGGAAGGAGCATGGATAGCTCTGCAGACTAAGCACCCTAATTAACATCCAGCTGTCTGCAATTACTGTAAGTTTGAATCAGGCTCAAGGTTGACTCAGCCTTCCATCCTTTCTAAGGTAGGTAAATTGAGGACCCAGTTTGTGGGGGCAATAAGCTGACTTTGTATAAATATACAAAAGTATGAAGGCTATTGCTTAACACATTGTAAGCCACCCTGAGTCTTCGGAGAAGGGCAGCATATAAATCAAATTTTTAAAAAAAGGAAGGAAGGAAGGAAGGAAGGAAGGAAGGAAGGAAGGAAGGAAGGAAGGAAATGTAGAGGCAGAGGTAGATCTTTGAGATTTCATGGTTTCCTTTGTCCTTATGGTTACTTTAGAGCAGTGATGGAGAACCTTTCTGACACTGAGTGCCGAAAAGGAAGCACGCACACATGCTTGTCTGGGTTGCAACCCGGAAGAGTTGCCCAGGATGCATGCGCCAGTACTGGGTTTCAATTTAGTTTGCTACCGGTTCACTCATGCAGTTAAAAGCATGTGCAGAAGCATCCGGGCGGGTGGGTGGCACCTCATGCCACCGTGGCTACCAGCTTGCCCGATCAAGGGAGAACTGGTAATAACCCATCACTGGTGTGCACCCGAAAATGAACTTCCGGTTCATTTAGTCTTCTGGGTTTCTGGCGCACATGTGTGCGCAATGATCAACTTGCCAGCGCGCATGATCACGCAGGAAAACAGAAGACCAGCTCTTCCAGTTTCCAATACTGCCACACGCACGAAGGCCAAAAAACCAGAAGAGGAACAGGTGACGCTGCGCATGCCAGGCAACATAGCTCTGTGTGCCACTCCAGGCACGCATGCCATAGGTTCGCCATAACGGCTTTAGAGGCCTTGAAAACTAGATAGATAGATGAGAGTAGAAAGAGGGAGAGAAGGAGGGAGGGAGGGAGGGAGGTGGAGAGATGAGAGGTGAAGTAGATCACAAGAGAAAGCAAACTTGATAGAATTAGTGATGCAGAAGCCAGGATGCCTTGTTGTATAATGGAGACACACAGCTTTCGAAAATGAGAACAAAGATGCCCAGTCCCAATCATATCCTAATTTATAATTTCTTTTCCTCTATTGTGAAGCCATTTGTAGATTAAAGGTTAGTCCTGAGTTGAGGGCAGAACACTCTGTTTCTGAGGTGTTGCATGTTTTTGACACTTCCTTCTCTTTGTGTTTTATTTTTCTAGCAGTTCTTATGTCTGGAATTACGTGCAAAAACAAATAACAACAAAGCAAGAAAAACAACAAAAAGCTGCTCCATGCTGTTTAATAAGCAAATTTATGCCATGCATTTTAATGATAGTTCATGGGAGGGAAGAGAGAAAGGAAATGTAAGTTGCCATAGCTTGCGAAAAGAAAGGCCTCCAAGATTTCATGTCTTATTTGAACATACATTTTTTGGTATGGTCTCTCTCTCTCTCTTTTTTTAATCTTGTTTTGATGCAAAGGATGTCTGAAATTTATTTTTGGCAAACATGGCTGCCATGATAACCAAAACAACGCCAATAAACACATCCTATGACATTCAAAATTGAAAATTTTTACATTGCTTATATTTGACGTATACAAGGACAAAGAAGATCTTCCCAAAAGTCCATCCAAATGGACTGGCAATAAAATGCTAGCCGCTACCTTCCACCCACCAACCAGAAGTACTGTTTTAATACCTCTGGCACGTTGTCTTCACCTTCCCTCCTCCAAGTGGTTAATAGGAAAAAAATTAAAGATGGCTGTGTCCATTCTCCACGCTTTCACTGTTGGTATGGTTTCTCTCCACAATGAAGAAGAAAAAATAAATAAATAATGTATACACAATGATGATGATAATGCACACCATTTCTGGAAAAGCCACTACTTTCCAGTATCATATTTGTCATAAAACTTTATTTTTATTTTCACCCGTGTGACTTCCACAATAGAATTAAGTAATACGCACCTATTATTCTACAGGCAGAATCATGTATTCTTAGATATAACTACACTCTGTAAAGAAAAGACTACGCCGAATGTGGAAAGCTCTTCATCCAATATTCTCTTAGCACTTCAGTTCCTAGTCCTATTTAACGTTTACTCCAAAAATCAAAGGTCTTTTAACAAATAACTATAGTCTGGCTTAGTATACTATACTGTCTATCCCTGTATGTAACTATACCTTTGTACAAAATAAAAATAAAAGCAATGCTATCTCTTTTCAATTTTCATATTTCAGTAGAAATAGTTTTGAGACAAGGAAAAAGTAGCTATTTTGAGGATTTTTTGCCTCAGAAGAAATGACTTCCTTACATAAGTCCCTCATCCTGTACAGCATCACCTGAGAAAGTGGTGGGTGACAGATCTTCCTGTTCTTTCCTTTGTTGTTTCTCACAGTTCATGTTCAACTTCAGTTCTTCCTTGTCCTTCTGCTCTTCATGAGGTATAGACACTCCCTCTGGAATATGCTTTGATCCTAGTGTTTGTTGATCTTCTTGGTCACCTTCTGACAGCAAGGGCACTGTGAGCCATTCCTCTTCTGGTCCTAGCGTTGTTCCTTTCTCATCTGAGGAGGCACCTGTATTGTGCATTGTGCATTGTCCATCTTGTTCTTCTGGGCTTTCATCCACACAATGAATGTCCCGATTTCTGACCACCGTGCTGTCCTTCTTTTCACACGGTTCCTCAGAGCTATTCAAAAGCAAAGAGGTGAGTTTTGAAACTATGAGAGGCTGTTGTATTTCAATGCAAGGGTTGTCCTGGCAACCTTGCTCCTCCTTGTCATAAATGCCCTCAGACCCAGAATCTCCACAGTCTAGCTTTCTTTGCTGTTCGTTCTCAACCCTGATATTGCCAAGGAATTTGCTTAAGTCTTCCGAAACAACCGGTTCTTGATTCTCCTCTTCTTCAGTGGCCTTAGATGCAAAATGTGTGTCTTCCACCTCACGATGCTGTTCTTTTCCTTTACTTTGATCATGCATGTTAATTTGTTCCAGTAAAATACGTACCTGAGTCTCTGGGTGCTTTTGCTCTATAATGTGGATAGCAGCATCCTCAGGCGAAGAATTTATATTATCTAACATTGGAAGATTTGCTGTAACGATTGCATTCAGGGGCAATATGGTGCTTTCTGGTGCTGTGGTTTGTTGGTAAAGGTTGTAGGGTATATACTGATGGTCGTCTACCTTGATGAAAGCAATATTCGATGCAGAGCTTCTGGCGACTTGTACGTCTTTCTGGTTGTTTCCAGAGGATGTACCCTGACAGGGAATAGTAATGTCCTGTGGTATAACAGGAGACTGGTCTTCCCAATCAAACAAGTTTATGTAACTGTGATCTAGGTTGTTGAGGGAAACTTCTGTCATGGGGTGTAGGTATTGCTGTTCTCCTGCCTCTTCCTCCTCATAGCTTTCAGACACAGTAGATAAAATACTTGAATATTCTAGTCCTATGGGTTTCTGTGCCTCATTTTGACAGATC
Source organism: Masticophis lateralis (assembly GCA_030761175.1). Lineage (NCBI taxonomy): Eukaryota > Metazoa > Chordata > Lepidosauria > Squamata > Colubridae > Masticophis > Masticophis lateralis. The sequence continues at coordinate 11,235,141 of JAUDYJ010000005.1, read as the reverse complement.
TGGTCCTCACTGTATGCCTCTCCCTCAGATGAAGGATTCCATTGGCTCGCGGTAATCTGTTTCTCCCTATTATGAGCTGCACCCACAATAGGTTCTTGTTGCTCTAAAAGATTTTCTTCCTCACTGAACAATAGAGAGGATTGATTGAGCAATTCCTGTAAAGAAGTGACACCTTCAGAATCCATGCTGATGCTTTGGTCTAGCAGGATCTTTTCCTCGACCATCAATATGCTGTCAAGTTCTAATTCTCTAGATTTCTGCAGCTCCTCGGGTGGCATATCTTGGTGGCCCTGGTCCATCTCCTTCTTACAGGGGGGGCCTTGCAGTGCTAGATTCATGTGGTCGCCGCCTTCGTTGTATTCTGTTTTGTAGGCTGCTCCCTTCATCAACAAGTTCAGATCAAGTTTCCCAGGCTGCCTGTTTTCTTTGACTGACACGACCGGGTGGCTTTTCGCCTCCGATACCCTCTCCACTGAATGTGTATGTCCCGTTTCCAGAGGGGGTATTTTCAAATAATCTAACGCCTCTTTCCGTTCACCCTCTCTGGTCTGTACCTTTGCACTCGCTTTGCCCTCGTGTCCTTTCTTCTCTTCCAAGAAGATGCCGCTTAAAAGGACAGGTCTGTGGGGTTCTTGAGAATTATCATCACAGGGCTGGATTGGAGCCGGTTTGAGGTTGGCTATTTGTAGGCCACCCAGGTCTCCTACGGACGCCATGCTCCAACTGTCTCGATCTCTGTTTTGCTGTCGTTCTCGAAACATGATATCATCAAGAGATGGGAGGTCGGTGTTCTTTTTAGCATTTTTTCCCTTTCTCTCCTTGGGTCGCCTCCCTCCCATCCGCCTGCAGAGATAAAAAGCAGGAATTAAGGATTTGAAAGTAGCAGTGATGACAGCTGTTAATATTTTTTTTTGTACTTCTTCCCTCAACCTTCTCTCCTATAATGTTCCCACAGTTTAGCAAATGACCTCAGTCAGTATGCCTAATTACACGTTGGTAACTGCTTAACGGTAATAGATTGCTACATTCATATCTCTCCTTTCTTAAGCTTGGCTTCTTCGGGAAGGGCCCTCTCTAAGTTTTGAATGCTTCTAGATGAGATTTGTATTTCTTAGTATTGAGCCTTTTATTCAGGGCTTCCTCGAATGGGAACAGATGATCTCATCTCCATTTCTACCTTACTTATTTCTCCCGCCATATTTCCTGCTAACGAAACATCTGTTAAGCAGCTCAAGACAAAATAGTTGTCGAAGGCCTGTTATTGGATAACTGTCAGGTTTCGAGGTCGTCTCAAATAAAATTGCATTTCCAACAAAGTCTTTGATGAAAAAAACCCTCTTATTTATTAAGCTCTGACAATCCGACTCATTGTAGACAGCACTGACTTCTGACCCAAAAACCCTACCCTCCCTTTCCTTCCCCCACTCCTCTGCACTCATTGGCCATCTTCCAAGTCACTCTACTTCTAATCTACTGCTTCAGTTCAAAGAAATTTCCCCCTTCCCATCCCATCTCCTAGGGGACATTATCTCCAGGGAAAATAAGTAGGTGAAAAGTCAGAACGTTTCTTTTCAGATGCCTTTCTCCTCCTTCTTATGTCAGCACTAGAGTGAATGCGGCTTGGAGTGCTGACAATAACATTAGTAACCTTCAGGGGTGGGCTTCAAAAATTTTAGCGAGGGATTCTCTGCCTGGTTTCTGGGTGGGCGTGGCCATAGTGGGTGTGGCCTAGTCAACCTTCTGCACCACGGGGAGGGGGCATTTTTGCCCTCCCCGGGCTCCGGAGGTTTCCTTGAGCCTCAGGGAGGGCGAAAATGGCCTCCCCAGACTCCGGAGGCCCTCTGGAGGCCAGAAATAGGCCCATTTCTGGCCTTCCCAAACTTCCAGTAGGCCCATTTTTCACCCTCCCCGAGCCTCCACATGCGCCCTGTACTTACCTACATCCAAAACGGGACTTGTGAGGACTCCTGGGAGGGGCAAGGTGGGCAGGGCCAGCCAGGATTGGGATTTGGGGGTTCTCCAAACTGCACCGAATCTTAGCTAGAGGTTCTCCCGTACCCCTGCAAACCCCCAGCAGCCGTCCCCTGGTAACCTTCCATCTGGAATCATTTAATCAACTGGTGCGTGAAAGAGCAATCATGTTTGGTTTTGTTTACCTTGTAGGAATACAACAACACAAGCCTGGGCCCTGGAAACACCCAGCGGACTGCTGTTCTCCAACCCCATCTGGATCTTCTTCCAGCCCACTTGCACTGCGTACAACCCTCTCTTCAGTCATGCCCCAAGATCAAAGAGTCAAAAAAAAAAAATCAAAACAACCCAATGGTGAGTCAAAGAAATATCCTGATTTTTGGTCAGGACTACAGTCCTAGAAAAAAAACCCCCCAACAGATGTTTTAGCCCACTGACAGCGTAATGGCATTTACAAGGTACTCTAGTCTTTATAATAACAGTAAACGGAGGTCTCCAAGGGACATCTCTATGACATCATCAGTTCTGGAAAGTTGTGGTGTCACCATGGCAGCATGGCAGAGATTAAATATGTGTGCCAGGGAATGGATAATAAGAATTTGCTTGCTTGGAAGGTTCCTAATGTTGCATTGTGGTCGCGTGATCTTGTCGCTATTTGTAAGGGTGGACATTCTCTGCCAAAACTGCTTTTCAGGACTTCTCCTGCTGTGAGATTGGATGTTGTTCCTGGGTGCTCAGTGTGTTTTGTTTGGTTCTGCTGTTGTTTATGATTTTTTAAATTTATTTTAATGCTGAATATTTATGATTTTGATAAGCCTCCTTGAGCCCGGTTAAATAGATGAAGTAGCCTTCACTTCTTCTGAAAACTGGCAGATAAGAACAAACTTTCAAAGCAATGTATTCAACATCTAAATGATGGGATTGTTTTATCCAGTGTGGGAGAAGCAGTGTGGTGTAGTATCCTCGATTTACAACAGTTCATTTAGTGACTGGTCAAAGAGTGACGCGGTGCCCTAGTGGTGGAGCTCTTGCCTCACAATCAGGAGGCTGGGAGTTCGATCCTAGGTAGAGGCAGATATTTCTCTCTTTGAGCACATTGTGAATATATCTGCAGAATGTAACTCTGCATTGGCGATAGGAAGGGCATCCAGCCAGTAAACACTCAGCTCCATTCAGTTGCCCAGACTCCACCCCACAAGGGATTATGGGGTCGTTAAAAGAAGATGATGATTTAGTGATTGTTCAAATGGCATCGATAAAATGACTTATGACCATTTTTCACATTTATGACCATGATCATGTGATCAAAATTTAGATGTTTGGCAACTGACCCATATTTATGACACTTGCAATGTCCCAGAGTCATTTGTGGTCCCCTTGGCAAGCAAATTCAATGGGGAAGCCAAATTCACTCAAGAACTATGCTACTAACTTAACAACTGCAGTGATTCACTTAACAAATGTGGCAAGAAAGGTTGTAAAATGGGGCTAAACTCACTTAACAAATGTCTCACTTAACAACATAAATTTTGGGCTCATAAATCAAGGACTACCTGTAGTTGAGGTATCAGGTTTCGTTCAGAAAGACTCCTGCTTAAGTCCATCATCATCCAAAGAAAAATTAACCTATTACCTGTGTGTGAGTTGAATGGCTATATAATTTGTTTAATAAATAAAAGAAATAAATCAAGAAGGGGAAACTTAAGAGACAGTTGTTTTGAAGATAGATGGGATATAACCCTAATTAACAAGTAACAGTTTGAGGACAGATGTTTCACCCATAATATGCTTTTTGAATTATCTCTTTTGAATGGTTTCCACAGCCACTGACTTAAGAACCTGTTGCGTTAGCATGTCCGATTTTCCATTTAGAATCTGAAAGAGAAATACTGCAGAACTACTTAAATTTCGTCCTTAATCTGAAGAAGTTATATGACTTGTATTAAACCTTAAACCATTGTGCAGCTTGTCCTTGCTGGCACATTTCATTAACAAAATTAACCATTTCTATGTGATTTGTTCTGCTGAAAATTGTAAAGGGATAAAACCTCAAACCTCACTTTAGTATTTGATCAGTCTTTGGCTGTAAATGCAAGAACAATCTTTCTCTGAGAAAATTGGTCTGTTGGATTTTTTATTATTATTATTTTTGGGACTTTCAGAAAGAAATATCTTATAGTTTTATAGCTGCTTTCTTAGACGATACAGCACATACAGTAAATGAAATCCCAAATGTGTTGAACTGGCTCTAAGCTGGGTTTATTCTCCCACGACATAATCTTCTGGGGTTTAATAAAGTTTAAAATACAAGCCTGCACAAATTATATAATCTGCCCCCTTTCTTTTAGTAAACTTTTCATAAACTGGCTTTCACAAGCAAAACAGAAAATTGAGATTTTACGTGAGAATTTCCATGCCAAGGGCTCAGAAATCAACTTTAATTGATTTCTTCTTTTCTTATCTTATCTTCTGTTCATGTAATATTCTTATGGAAATGCTCTCTCTAGGAAATATGTCAAAATGAAATTCACTATCAAATCAATCTATTGGGGATTTCGCTGGGGTTAAATTGAGAATGACAATATAATGAGATTTAGTTGAGTTTTAATCTATATCCATGGGGAATGAGCTTTTAAAAGACCTACATGGTTGATAAACACATGGAACAAAATAATAACTCTCCTCCAGTGGTGGGTTTCAAAAATTTTTACTACCGGTTCTGTGGGTGTGGCTTGGTGGGCATGGCATGGCTTGGTGGGCGTGACTTGATGGGCATGGCAGGGGAAGGATACTGTAAAATCTCCATTCCCACCCCACTCCAGGGGAAGGATACTGCAAAATCTCCACTCCCTCCCCACTCCAGGGGAAAGTTACTGCAAAATCCCCATTTCCTCCCGATCAACTGGGATTCGGGAGGCAGAGAATAGATGGGGGTGGGGTCAGTTATTCAGAAGTTCCTTAGAGGTTTGGACGACCGATGCAAAATATTTATATTTAATAGCTGTACCATTGGATCATGGTGGAATCTATTTATTGACACTGTTAGTGTTGGATGTCTCTGGAGATTCTCAATCATTCAGGTCATGGCTGTCCCAAAAGGTGCTTTTCTCCAAAAGGCAACCGGACTTTCTTGATTTCTTTTTTCTTCAAAAATGCTTCTCTTATCAAAGAAAAAAAAAAAAACCAAGAAAATTTGGAGAAAAGCACCTTTGGGACAACCATGACCTGGATGATTGAGACTCTCCAGAGACATTCACTGCTCAGTGGCTAAGACACTGAGCTTGTCGATCAAAAGTTCGGCAGTTCAGTGGTTCGAATCCCTAGTGCTGCGTCCCAGCTTCTGCCAACCAACCAGTTCGAAAGCACGTAAAAAATGCAAGTAGAAAAATAGGGACCACCTTTGGTGGGAAGGTAACAGCGTTCTGTGCGCCTTTGGCATTTAGTCATGCTGGCCACATGGCCACGGAGACTCTTCGGACAGCACTGGCTCTTCAGCTTTGAAATGGAGAGGAGCACTGCCCCCTAGAGTCGGGAACGACTAGCAACATATGTATGAGGGGAACCTTTTCCTTTATGTTAAGTCAATGGAGAGTTTGGCAAAGGATGGCAGAGTTTAGCAAAGAATCTAGATGGATGGGTTGATGGGATTCTGGGATAACGAATCAGCATAGATTTTCTCCTGAATTCTTTGTTTTATTTTTAATCCAAAGACTGACAATAAGAAGGTTACTCTATTGCTCATTAGATAACTGGGACATTTGTTTTCAAGTCGTCATTAAAGTGTAGAGCAGTTCCTCCTGTGGCTTTCTCCCTTAAGTGATGGGAGAAGGGTTGGGTAGTTAAATGGAAGATTGGAGGGAAGAGGAATGAAAGAATACGGAATTTCAAAAAGAGCAGAATAAAATAAACAACTGTCAACACTGAGTACTAACGGAAAAGAGCAATATAGAGAGCAATAAAAGTTTTGAGTAGGTAGACTCTACTCAAGCAGGAAGTAGCTGGCTCAGTGTTTCTCAAACTTGGCAGTTTGGGGGAATTCTGGGAGTTGAAGTCCACACATTTTAAAGGTGCCAGGGTTGAGAAGTACTGAGTTAGATCAACACTATGGTGTGTATACATATAGTGTCAGCAGTGTTAATAAGAGACCAGTGATGCTGCAATCGGTACCCTTCTGCATACGACGCTGATGGCTGCCTTAATTAATCAATCAGAATAGAGCTGGAAGGGACCTTAGAGGTCTGCTAGTCCAACCCCCCTGCTCAAACAGGAGACTCTATACCATTTCAGACAGGTGCCTGTCCAGTTTTTTCTTAAATGATATTAACTTAGCTTTAATGTTATTAAGTTAGCTATCCTTTTGCCCCTGTATCATCTGGAGAGACACAATGGTTACACCACTCTTTAGCATCCATGGAACAAGCTATGGTCTCTTCCAGTTGATGAATAGGGCTGTTCAGGGCAGTCTGCCTGGTGATGTTGACTGGGGAGGGGGGGCGTTCCCATTGATACTGTTTCAATTGAACATATGAATGGAACAAATCATTGCTGGACTAATAAATAAATAAGTAGTCTTGGCGTACCCGTTGGGTGCTTGCTTGGTGTTTTGAAGGGGGAATTGAGTTTTCAGTTACATTAACTCAAAGCTAAAATTTAAACACATGTGTTTGGTGGTTGGCATACATTCGTCCAGAAAATAAGCAAACTAAAACCAGCGTTCTCCATCTGTATGTTTTAAGTATTATGTATATAAATATTGATAAATGTTTATAAATGATTTTGTTGATAAATGTTGACCTGTATGGGCTATTCATTTTAAACCTACAAAAGAGAAAAACAAAATGCATCTCTCATATATATCTCTCTATCTCTATCTCTATCTCTATCTCTATCTCTATCTCTATCTCTATCTCTATCTCTATCTCTCTCTCTCTCTCTCTCTCTAGCTCTAGCTCTAGCTCTAGCTCTAGCTCTAGCTCTATATATCTCTAGCTCTAGCTCTAGCTCTATATATCTCTATCTCTATCTCTGTGTGTGTGTGTGTGTATGTGTATGTTTATGTATACATACATACACATATGTGTTTGTGTGTATGTATCAGTGGTGGGTTTCGACCAGTTTGCCCTGCTTCGGGTGAATCGATAGTGGCAGTGGCAGGAGGCTCCACCCACCCATCCAGACGTCATCATGGACACTCTGAGCATTCGCAGAAGTGCCGCGCGCACTCACAGTTCCAAACCAGTAGCAAAGGTAAGTGAAAACCACTACTGGTATGTATGTATGTATGTATGTATGTATGTATGTATGTATGTATATGTATACACATACACACACATCCACACACTGTATATATCCCCACTGCTGTTCCAAGAAATGAATCAGGTAAATAAATACTCTAGTCGAAGAGTAATTGTTGGGAGAATAAAATAAATCAGGATGGAAATTGTGATAGCATAAAGAAAGGTCTGTCCTTTATTATGTGTATTGCACATAAAAGGGGCATTTATTATTTTATTTATTAAATTTATAGGCCGCTTAGCTAGCGCTCAAGTGACTCTTGATCAAGGGCAGGGCTAGCATGGTAAGCGTTTTGACTGAGGCTCGCTCCGTTCCAAAGATTCAGTTTGAATTATGCAATAAACATTGAGCAACGCTTCTTCCTATTATCTAATTTATTGTCCAATAGAACGAGAAGGATACTTAAACTGAACATGGTGTATTAGAGAGAAAGCAGACTTGTGAAATGTTATAAGTTTGGTTATTATGCATATAAATTAAAGGAAAGCTTCAAAGTTCCTGTGAATATTCTTGGGATATTTTGACATCGTTTATCTTTCCACACATACTTATTTTTTATTACTATTTTTTCCTTGCAAATAATAGCCTCTTGCAGAGAATGAAGTCTTAGGCAAGCCTTATGCCATCTCTTATTCAAGTTCTTTTCTATCCTTCCTTTTAAAGAAGCTGTCAGTCTCTTTTCTGGCACTGACAAGGAAGGCCAGATCTGCAATATAAGGAAGAGAGTGAGAAAGAGAGGAGGGGGTGGGCAAAAAACAGAAAAGAAAAAGAAAAAAAAAGAAAAAAAACTTTCAATGTTGATGTTTTACTAAGTGAGCTAAGAAGAATTTTAGAATCATGTAATTTACTTTGGAGGCATTTACTGTACATAGCCATAGTGATGGTAATTTCTTGCATTGTTGAAGTGAAAAGATAACCATCAATCAGTTGTCAATTGGTCAATTGCAGCAGTGATGAAAAGAAACTGGAAGGAACAATCACTTTCAGTGGCTACCTAGACAATTGGAGGTTTGGAAGAAAATATGGGAACCGGATTAAGTGAAAATGGAAGGAGCTTCAGAGTTGGTGGCATTATGAAATAAAGGATTCAAATTCCAGACAGAAAAAAAAATTGATTAAAGTTCCAAGAGCCATCGGGATTATTTAAAGCATGGTTAAGAGGGAGCAATCTTCTCACTGGTATCTTCCATAAATAAATGAAATCCTAATTGTGAGCTGAGTGTCTGGAAAATTAATCTCCACACAGAAGGTAATAATTCACTCCAGAAGCTTAGCTGGACATCCCATTGATCCTAAAGTTAATGCAAAATTTGCTCAACAGTGAGTTGAATGGCCATTTCTTCCCTCAAGTAGAAATCACAGCTAGTCTGACAATATGGGTAGGCCATTTTTGAATTTTAGAATCACCGATAAAAACGAATTAGAGTTAACATCTTTAACGTTGAAAAAGCTATTTGCTGCTCGTGTTTTTCCGGAGCGTATTTCAAAGGAAAACAATTTTTTTTTTCGATATGAAGCAATAAAAATGACATGACGACAAGAAAGCATTCAGTTATCTGTAAGGATGGGGTTTTTTTAAAAAAATTTGTATGTATGTTTCATGGGCTAAATGCATCGTTTATTTTAACCTTTCTTGGTTGCTTTCCCTCCCTTTTTTGTTATTTTTAAAAAACAGAAGGAGGGTCTCTCCTGATTTTTAGGGGTTTTGATGTTCTTGTGTTTCATACTACTTTGCTGTGGTAGGTTGGTGGGGGGGGGGGGGAAGAAAAATTACAGGGCCCAGCAGAAGGAAAAGATAGCATCACTGTATAATCCAGCCCATGGTTTCCTAGATACCGTATTGTCTCTTCTATTCCGCTATGTGAAAAATGTTGAATATCAACAATGGGTTTCAGTGGTGTATTGTTGAGTTTTGTATGAACTAATCTAGCTTCACTAAAAGAGACAGAGAGAGGGAAAAAGAAAAGAAAGAAGTAAGGGGGGGGGGACTACAGCTTTGGCAAAAGTCTATAGCCAGAGCATTCGTAATTCCCCATGTTTAAGAGCTGACTGTGTATCTGGAAAGTCATTTTATGGTTTCTCTTATTTCCTTGACTTTTCCAGCCCTGTTCTCAGGTATTTGCTAGCTCTCCAGTTTTTACCTGCTCTGGGGCTCGGTATTAGAGGAAAAACTCTGCAACCTGTCAGCTGGTATAGGTCTCATAAGGGGTACAGAGAAGCTCTTTTCAGTGTTGGCAAGGTAAGCTTTTGCTTAACTCTGCTGCCCTTGTTTATTTGATGTCAACTGGTTTGGCCTAGCCATGCAACTTTGCAAACTCTCTCTCTTTCTCTCTCTCTCTCTTTCTCTCTCTTAGCTGTATCAGGGTTTTCCGAAATCTTGCAATCAAACCGACATACAAAATGGGGGAAGAGAATGGAAAGGATTGGGGTTGCAATGTGATAGACCAAAACAGAAGGAGAAGAAGAATCTTGAAATAAATGGCTGAATCAATGTGATGTAGGGCATTGGTAGAACAGAGTGGCAAACTTGTATCCTGAAGATAGAAAGACTGAGGTTAGAACCAATTTAAGGGTAGGTTTGTACAAGGATGCTCTGGACTAAGGTCCAAACTATTTGGACAACTGTCCAACTATTTTTCCATATGTTGACCGGGAAAGTGGGAATCTCAGTTTTGCTATGAGGACAGCTGTTATTCGGTGTGTGTCCCTGTGTGGGTGTGTGTTTCCGTGTATGCACATGTCTATGTATACCTATGTGTGTGAAGCCTTTGAAGTGAAGTGGGAAACGGGATATTTGCTCAAAGTTTTCAAAGCTTTGAAGAAATCCCTGGGGTTCCATCTGTCTAATGATATTCTTTTCACATTCTTCTCAGCTGACAGCGTAACATTAGGCTTGATGACACGAGCTTTAAGTCCCATGGCATTCAGTGCCAGATACTTCTGATAGAGGGTTGAGGATTGCAAACTAAGAATTGACCATCAGGAATGAGTTAATGAAAGCCACATCCTGGGCGTTTGTACATTGTGTTAGCAGCAGGACAATATCGTTTGTACAACATTCTGGTGCTGAACGAATTGGACCCCCCCCCAAAAATATAACCTCATCAATTCAAGTCAGCTAAAAGGCAAATAATGCACAATATGCCTGCCTTTTCTATCGGAAATAATATTATGCTTAACTATATATTTGAGGCATGCCTAGAGATTGTGTCAAGGAAATTTCCGTACCAGCAGATATTTAATCTCTACTCAAGACAATGCCAGCTTTCAAATTTTGTAATTTTAGAATGGCAAACAGGAATGGGAGGTCAGCGTGAGTATCCACAGTTACAGGAAACATGTAATTAACAAAATCATCACCATAGCTGCACACTGGCAGCCTGCAAGCATTCCTTGTTGTCACAAAGGGCTGTTTTTTTCTGTTTGTTGTTTTGTCTTTTTTTTTTTTTTTTTTGAAGAGGGCATACATACATACTATGGATTTGTAAGATCTTGTTCTCATCCTACTCAGACTTGTTGTCTCAGCCTACCTCCCAGGAATTAAGAGACAAGAGCAGATGATTCTTTCTTAACCTCTGCATTTAGTGCCAAGCAGTGATGGGCTCTCTGTGAAACCATTTCTAACCCTTCCTGGTTGGAGTGGTGAGTTTGAAATTTTTTTTTCCCCCTTCCGTGCTCATCATTGTCACTCAATTATAGGATGGAACTGAACCAGAAAATCTGGTACAGTCTAGCAATTAGTACAAAGGGTTTCCAGTCTAGTGTAAAGGCAGAATTGCAAGAGCCCAGCAGCTACAGAAATAATTTTGATTGGCTATGGACATTGCCTTTTAGTGCTGCTTGGATACATCCTAAAGATTATGCCTTCTACCCTACTTGTCTTCTCCTTAAAGGACTACATTATAGGCCTTCTTTTGAGATGTCTTTAGGAGGGGCAGCTTTCTTCTTCCTCCTTTTTTTTTTTTTTTTAGTTTATGCATCTCCCATTTTCAAACTGTCATTTTAGCCCATCAAATAGACACATTTTGACTTGAAGAACAAAGCACCAAGTTATCAACCCTCACAGGAACTGACATTTTTAATTCAGACTTCATTATGACTTTAATTCATGACAGGGCACTACAAAGATGTTTTAAATCCACCTCCCTTCCCCCTTCTTTTAAATGCAGCATTTTGGATGTTTGTCTTTTTTAAAGCACTTGTATTTTCTTTCCCACCTTCATCCTGTCATAATATATAATTAGCATTATCAAAACCATCAGCTCTCATCCACGTTCACTTCTGACCTTCGTTTTTAATCTCCCGTAGCAATCTGCCCATTGAGTCCACTTAAATTTTAATTAGCTATTTTAAAGTTTTAGAACATGAAAATGCAATGGAATAGATTGGGAATATGCTGAAATTCCATATCATAACTTGAGGAATATTAAACAAGAAATCATATTTCTTACGGTTAGCAGAAACACAAATGAAAAATAATAGAAAAGTTCTCAGAAGAAAAGGATAGAGCATTTTTATCAGCTGTAAATAATTTGAACAAAGCAGGAAAGAAAGACTTCAGTTTTCGTGTCAGTGAATTCTTTGTTATACCTTACTAGTGAATGAAATTTTCAGGCAGGTATATTGAAATGTACTGGAGCATGGCTGGGAAAAATCGATATAAATAAAGATTGAAAGCAATAAACAAAATATCTAATAAGATTTTGGAACTATCACATTCATGCACACCATCAAGCCATTAACTTCATAAAGTAATATAAACCAGTTCAAAAGTATATCATTTTCTGGTGTTAATTTACCAATGTTGTGCATTTCTGAGAAGTTAAGTGCCAATTGTTTAAATTTGGTTAAGTATGGTTTTGAAAATGGAACACTGAATGAAATTGCTAAAATAAAGAAATCGGTAACATTTAAAATACACAATGTGCTGATTAAAAAAAATTATGGAATTAGTTTTGTTTTTCTTCACTATTTTTATATATTGCTCCTGTTGGGGATCATTCAAGAATGTTTCAGAAACCTAATAATCCATTAATAATTTGCTGGTTTTGTTTTACTCACTTTACTTAGGAATCTAATGGTAGAACGCCACTGATGAATATAAAGTGCTGTCTAATTCCATTGGTACTGTGTTTTTCTGCATTCTGAATTAGCAAGAATTCTTAAAGAATGCCATACTTAAGTGACATCTATTCCAACTGTGGTTTCGCCAGAATTGTTAGGATTATTGTAATATAGGCAATTTGAAATAAATTAGGCTAGTGTTTTAGAACAGTATACTCAACAACAACACTGCATATTGTACATCTCGGGAACGACTGAAGTGTTATCTCGCTGGGCAATGAGTTAATGAGGTTAAAAGTCATCATTGGCACAATCACCGTTCTGATTCTTTTTATGCAAGAATAATCTAATTGCACTTTAAACATAACTGGTTGTCATAGGTTTTAGCTCTTGAGAAGGGATATGTTCATAATAATTTCTCTGATGATTAGAGGTGCTGATGATACAACAAGATTGGAGCAGTGAAATTCTGTGTCTATTGTCCCAGAAATGGCCGATAGTCCACACAGTGGAAGCTGTCGGTAGATAAATCAAAAGAACATGCAGTGATGGGTTAACATTTGTAGTGCCTGAAGTGTACGTTGGAAATACGTGGATGACATAATATTTTGGGTAAGTGTCCACATTGTATTTTTGTAAAACCTTGGAAGTTCTCTGTTGAGAAGAGACAAATCAAATGCAACCTTGTTGATTCTCCTTGATCTGTCAAAACTCTTCGGAAACAGGTGCCCAAATTGGGTTTGTGTAAGACGCTTTCCTCATACTGAATGTTCCACTCCTACCTGAATGGACATTTCAAGGAGTTAATGCTGGGAAATATTTCCTCAACTTAATGGTATTCTTGTTCGGCTTTCCCAAAGGGCTCCATGCTGTTCAACATCTACTGTACATGAAAACCCAGCAGTGTCACTGAGGATTAGAGTGGATTGTCATAAATACACGGATGATGTACCATTTCATTTTTCTTTCTCTCCAGAGCCAGATGGGTACATGGGCATGGTAGATGGTCAAACTATAATAATAAACTAAAGATAGGCTAATAAATTATTTTATTTATTTATTTATTTTATTTGTCAATAACATATTAGGTAATATATATAAGTATAAGCATGAATTGAATACATAAAATAGATACAAATAGAGGAAACATTAGGACAGGAGCGGTAGGCACGCTGGTGCTCTTATGCACGCCCCTTACAGACCTCTTAGGAATGGTGTGAGGTCAACAGTAGACAGTCTTAGGTTAAAATTTGGGGGGGGGGGGGTTGGGATGAGACCCCAGAGTCTGGTGATGCATTCCAGGCATCGACCACTCTGTTACTGAAGTCGTATTTTCTACAATCAAGTTTGCAATCGGTTCGCTTTAAGTTTGTATCTGTTGTGTGCTTGTGTATTGTTGTGGTTGAAGCTGAAATAGTCATTGACAGGTAGGATATTATAGCAGATAATTTAATAGCTACACTTAGGTCAGACCAAAGACGGCGTAGTTCTACGTTTTCTAGGTCCAGAATTTCAAGTCTGATGGCATACGGTATTTTGTTGCGAGCAGAGGAATGGAGGACTCTTCTTGTGAAATATTTCTGGACATGTTCACTTGTATTAATGTCCGATATGCAGTACGGGTTCCAGACAGATGAGCTGTATTCGAGAATTGGTCTAGCAAATGTTTTGTATGCTCTGATTAGTAGTGTGCTATTACAAGAGAAGAAGCTACGCAATATTAGGTTTACAACTCTTAATGCCATTTTGGTGATGTTTTTACAGTGGGCTTTGGCACTTAGATCATTAGATATGATTCACTCCAAAGACAGAGATATTATTCATCAGAAGTTTCTGGATCTTTAAGAGTAGTTTAGTTTAGTTTATTAAATTTGTATACCGCCCTTCTCCTGATGGACTCAGGGCGGTGAACAGCCAAACATTAAAATACAAGCAATATAAAAGTTAAAATAATCTAAAACATAATTAAATCAAATTTTGGCTTTCCCAAATTTAAAACCCATCATAAAATTCACCCATTAAAATCTACGTTAAGCCAGCCCGGCTTGCTGGAATAGAAAAGTCTTTAATGCCTTGCGGAAAGTGCAGAGGTCTGGGATTAATCGAATCCCCGGGGGTAACTCGTTCCAGAGGGCCGGGGCCCCCACAGAGAAGGCTCTCCCCCTGGGGGTCGCCAATCGACATTACCTGACCAACAGCACCCTGAGGAGACCCTCTCTATGAGAGCGTATTGGCCGGTGGGAGGTTATTGGTGGCAGAAGGTGGTCTCGTAAGTACCCAGGTCCTAAGCCATGGAGCGCTTTAGAGATGAGAACCAAGACCTTGAAGTGCACCTGGAAGACCACTGGGAGCCAGTGCAGCTTGCTCAGGAGAGGTGTCACGTGGGAGCGCCAAGTCGCACCCATAATCACCCGCGTGACCGCATTCTGGACCAGTTGGAGCCTCCGGTGGTCCTCAAGGGGAGCCCCATGTAGAGAGCATTACAGTAGTCCAGGCGAGAAGTGACCAGGGCATGAGTGACTGTGCATAAGGAGTCCCGATCCAGAAAGGGACGCAACTGGCGTATCAGGCGAACTTGATAAAAAGCCCCCCTGGCCACGGCCGTCATATGCTCTTCTAAAGACAGCCATGGATCCAGGAGGACACCCAAGTTACGAACCCTCTCCGTGGGGGCCAAAGACTCACCCCCAATAGCCAGCGAAGGCACCAGCTGGCTATATCGGGACGCCGGAATCCACAGCCACTCGGTCTTGGAAGGATTGAGTCGAGCCTGTTGCTCCCCATCCAGACCTGTACGGCCTCCAGACACTGGGACATCACTTCGAGGGCATCTTTGGGGTGATCTGGGGTGGAGATGTACAGCTGCGTATCGTCAGCGTACAGGTGACACTACACCCCGAAACCACAGATGATCTCACCCAGTGGCTTCACATAAATGTTGAACAGGAGCGGCGAGAGGACTGACCCTTGCAGCACCCCGCAAGCAAGGCGCCTCGAGGTCGACCTCTGCCCCCCTGCCAACACGGACTGTGACCGGTCGGAGAGATAGGAGGAGAACCACCGCAACACGGTGCCTCCCACCCCCAATCCCTCCAGCCGGTGCAGCATGATACCATGGTCGATGGTATCAAAAGCCGCTGAGAGGTCTAATAGGACCAGAGCAGAGGAGCAACCCCTGTCCCGAGCCCTCCAGAGATCATCAACCAACACGACCAATGCCGTTTCCATGCTGTACCCAGGCCTGAACCAGACTGGAACGGATCTAAATAGACAGTGTCATCCAGGTCCTGCGGGAGCTCTCGCACAACCACACTCTCTACAACCTTCGCCAAGAAGCGAAGGTTGGAGACCGGACGATAATTTCCCAAAACAGCCAGGTCCAGAGAAGGCTTCTTGAGGAGGAGTCTCACCATCGCCTCTTTCAAGGCAGGAGGCAAGAAACACTCGCTCAAAGAAGGATTTATAATCCTCTGGAGCCAGCCTCATGTAACCTCCCAGGTAGCCAGCACTAGCCAGGAGGGACATGGGTCCAATAAACATGTGGTTGCGTTCAACCTCCCCAGGATCCTGTCCACGTCCTCAGGAGTCACAGGGTCAAACTCATCCCATATAACAGTCTCAAGACCTGCCCCAGACACCTCGCCGGAACCTACCCAGTCAGAGTCCAAGCCTTCCCGAATCTGAGCGATTTTATTGTGTAGATACTGTACAAATCCTCAGCCTGTCCCTGCAAGAGTAAGAGTAGGATTCACCCTGCAAAGAACTTGGACCCACAGGACCCAGATTGTTTTTATGGATTGGATCAATTTTTCATTCCAGCTATAAACCTATTTGAAATTGATAACTTGACTCCAGTTATCCGTTTTCTGGTAACCTTCAGTCTGGACAACTGTCATACCTGAGGTTATTTTTGAAGGCAGTTTGCGGGGGGGGGGGGGACAGGTGGAGAAAAAGTTATAACTAGGATCAGGCAGCTAGAATATATTATACCAGCCATTCTGGTTTGCACTGACTCCCAATTCATTTCTTATCTATAACCAAAGTAGATATTTTGACTATAAGACTTTCCATGGTTTTGAACCTCAGGTCCTGGTAGAATGCCTTCACAACCCCATGTGTCTAGCAGTTGGTTCGGTGTCATCTTTGAAGGCCTTTTCAAAGAGCCTTCTAACTCTGAAGCTCAGAGCAATGGAGGAAGGTCAAAGAATGAATGTTCTGTCCCCCTTCCTCACACAGGCAAATGTAATACCAAGCACGCCTGCCAATATTTTATTAGGTAAACAGATTAGAATTCTTGGCAGACCAAGGTTTTGGCAGCAAACTGCTGAATGCCTGCCAAGACCATTTTCAGTCCCATAAAGCAGAAGAGGACTTATCTTCAGTCCGTTCCAGGAGCAACAAATTATCCACGAGACAAGAGTTTAGTCAATGTTCAGTCCAAAATATATCCAAGCCGAATTTCAGAGATCACAATGTGACTTTCAGTGTTTAACTTTGTCCGTCACAAAGCCTGAAGAGCAACCCCACCCACTTTTATTCCTGGTGGGGCGTGGCTCCATGACTCAGCTCAATCTCTCGCCCTCCCACACCTCTTCCGTTGCTGCGCACCCTTCTCCCTCCGACACTGCCTGGGATCAAGCCAGGATTCATCATCTTCACTCCCTATCAATTGGTGCTCTAATATGCCTTCCTCCTGGCACATCCCAGGCTGTTCCTCTTGGTTTCCGGATGGAACCTGAGGCATTGCCAGAAAGGAGGGTCCTGGAGAGGGAGGCCTTGTCAGTTCCTCCCCATTACCTTCTGAGTCCTCTTCCTCTGTTAGGACAGGGTCGGGAGTCGGGGTCACAACAATGAACAAAGTTGTGGTTGTGAAGCAACGTTCATCATTTTACCCCTTTTGATTTCCCTCCCTACCCCTCTACAGATAATGCAGGTCCTAGAGACAATGGCTTTTCAGTTTTTTGTTTTGTTTTGTTTTGTTTTTAATTTGATTTATATGCTGCCCTTCTCTGGAAACTCAGGGCGGCTTACAATGTGTTAAGCAATAGCCTTCATACTTTTGTATATTTATACAGTCAGCTTATTGCCCCCATAAACTGGGTCCTCATTTTACCTATCTTAGAAAGGATGGAAGGCTGAGTCAACCTTGAGCCTGGTGAGATTTGAACTTACAGTAATTGCAGACAGCTGGTATTAATCACAATGCTTTAGTCTGCTGAGCCACCGGGCCCTTGAGCAGTTGTTCCTCTTTTGTTGCAGGAGATTCTGTTTATAAAATTCATCTGACTTCTTGTTCTCTTTCCAATGCAGCATTAACAGAGGTGGGTTTCAGCAGGTTCTGACCAGTTCTGGAGAACCGGTAGTGGAAATTTTGAGTAGTTCGGAGAACCGGTAGTAAAAATTCTGACTGGCCCCACCCCCATCTATTCTCTGCCTCCCAAGTCCCAGCTGATCGGGAGGAAATGGGGATTTTGCAGTAATCTTCCCCTGGATTGGGGAGGGAATGGAGATTTTTACAGTTCTACTGCCACACCCACCAAGCCACGCCCACCAAGCCATGCCACACCCACAGAACCGGTAGTAAAAAAAATTGAAACCCACCATTGAGCATTAAGTTTCCTCTGCTCATTTCAATTTTAAATTTTTTCTTTCCTTTCAAGCAACTATTTCAGTAATTTTATTTATGTTTGTAAGGACACTTCTTAAAAACAAATCCTCAAGCAGCTTAAATAGCTTACGAGTGCTGAATATATTGTGGTGCTTTGAAGGCAACTTTTTGAAGGGTGCCTTCAAGTCGGTTTTTCACTCCTGGCAACTTTGAATAGAAGTTGGAAAGGACCTTGGAGGTCTTCTAGTCCAACCTCCTGCTCAGACAGGAAACCCTACATCACTTCAGACAAATGGTTGTCCAATCTCTTCTTAAAAACTTCCAGTGTTGGAGCATTCACAAGTTCTGGAGGCAAGTGGTCCCACTGATTAATTCTTTTAACTGTCGGGAAATTTCTCCTTAGTTCTAAGTTGCTTCTCTCCTAGATTACTTTCCATCCAGGGACTGGATGGAAAACTGCAGGGACTTCTTGGAGCATTCCCTGCAATTTTCCTGGCAAGATTTTTCCAGAAGTCATTTGCCCTTGTTTCTTTCCTAGGTCTGAAAAGACTGACTGGCTCAAGGTCACCCAGGTGACTTTGTATGCAACAGCAATAGCACTTAGATTTATAGACTGCTTCACAGTGCTTTACAGCCCCTCTCTAAGTGGTTTACAGAGTCAGCATATTGCCCCCAACAATCTGGGTCCTCATTTTATCAATCTTGAAAAGATGGAAGGCTGAGCAACGTTAAAACTCATGGTCTCCTCGTTTCTCGACTAGCACCTTTAAAGCACTCCATGGCCTAGGGCCCGGATAGTTATGGGACCGCCTTCTGCCACCAATAGTCTCCCACTCACCAAGGTGCTTCCACAGAGAGGGGCTCCTCAGGGTGCCGTCGGCTAAACAATATGGGCTGGCAACCCCCAGGGGGAGAGCCTTCTCTGTGGGGGCACCCACCCTCTGGAATGAACTACCCCCTGGGATATGTACGATTACTGACCTCCGTACCTTCCGCCAGGCCCTAAAGACCCTGCTATTTCAACAGGCTGGCCTGACTGAATAAGAGTTTGGATGGGATATTCTTAAATTATGGGTTTTTAAATGGACAAGGCCAAAATTGTTTAATTCTTTTTAACTGGTTTTAATTTTTATATGATTATGTGTTTTATTATGGCTGTGTACTTCCCTGAGTCCTTCGGGAGAAAGGCGGTATAAAAATTCAATAAACTCGAAACTCGAAAACTGATGCTTTAACCATTATACCAAACTGACTCTCTTAACTTCTGACTACAAATGATAGGTTCAAGCCTTTGATAAATGCTACTCATCTTTCAGTGGCTACTTCTTTGAAAGAGGGGGTGAGGTTACAAAAAAATTGAAGTTCTGAGTGTACAAGAAACGTTTAAGCAAGAAATGTAAAGGCTTAGTGGCTGTATTTGTCATGCTTGATTTGTTTAAACCTTGGTTTGTGTGTGTGTGTAGTATTTTGTCAATACTACACACACACATTGAATTAGCCAATCACAGTTCATGTGATTGGCTAATTCACGGTATTGTGCTGTTTCGGAAAAAAGATTAAATCAGTAGCCAGACTAAATGTATCATGTAAACAAGTCAGTGAGACAAATGAGAAATTATCAGAGAAAAATGATATCTCAGAAGGGGGGAAAAATAGACAGTTCTGGTTACTTTTGGGGGCAATATTACCCATTACTTGATTGTTTCAAGTCCATTCATGATTGATTATTGGGTCTAACTGATGACCCTTGAAGGAATTTGGCCCTCCTCCTACAGTAAGTGAGCAGCAAATGGAAAAAAATATTTTCTTGAATATATGGTACACTCCGATAGTGAAGTCTTCAAAATCTTATTAGAAAAAGCACAGGAAATAAGCATATTTGCTGATAGATTTTACATTTAGTTTAGCCTTCTTACCTACTGCACAGGTAATAGCAGATTTAAAGTCCCGGAGAAGATAATTCAGATAAAATTTGTCTGATCTCCCTGGGAATTTATCTATTAGAGGAAAAATATAAATAGACCTTATGTCCCTATAAAATTTACAACATAATAATACATGTAAAATGGTTTTCAACTTCCTTATCGCCACATGGACAAATGCACTCCGCTATGGGGATTTTATTAAAGCTGTCTAAGAGTAGTGCTGATGGAAGAACATATTAGATCTGGTTTTAAAAATTGCTGTTCTCACAGATAGTTAGGTTTTTCAGATAAAGCGCTGGTTCCCATGTACTCCTATTTATCCACATAATTTATATTAAGTTTGATTTCTGTCCGGGGAGAGGATACTTATCCTCCAATAAGGTTTCAATATTTTTCTATCTTTTTTCTTTCTAATCTTGTGTAGTAAGAGCCAAGTGCCAGAGTTTGGATATAATCTGTTCAATAATCTTTGTAGTTTGTAGTTTTCTTGCCATCCCTATTCAGATCCTCTTGGTTTTGATGACCAGGGCTATAGCAAATGAGTTGACTCATTAAAATAGTAGCGTGTTTAATGTGACTTATTAAAGCAGGCACATCTTAGGGGAGGCTCAGACACAGAAGATGCGCTCATGCTTCAAAGTATCTTTTCAAAGCAGAGACAGGCATGGTCTCTTAATAAATACTTCTTTAGCACTGCAGTGCAGAAGGAAACAAGTTCCATGTTCCTTCATCCCAAAGGTCAGTAACCAGAAGAAATGCGAAAGAAAAACATGCATCTTAACTTTTTTCAGTTCAGGCAGACATTTGAGTCTTAGCCTTAGTAAATTACACTGCTACTTCATTCAAGTTCCAACCCGACTCCTCACTACATTTTCCTAAAAATAAAAATAAAAAAACCCACTAATAATCCAGGAGTTTGGATTAGTGAACTATTTGATGCAGAGGTGATATTCAGCAGGTTCTGACCAGTTCTGGAGAACCGGTAGTCGAAATTTTGAGTAGTTCGGAGAACCGGTAAATACCACCTCTGACTGGCCTCGCCCCATCTATTCTCTCCCTCCCGAATCGCAGCTGATTGGGAGGAAATGGGGATTTTGCAGTAACCTTTCCCTGGAGTGGGGTGGGAATGGAGATTTTACAGTATCCTTCCCCTGCCATACCAACCAAGCCATACCTACACCCACCAAGCCACGCCCACCAAGCCACACCCACAGAACCAGTAGTAAAAAATTTTGAAACCCACCACTGCTTTGATGCTCTCTGAGCATGGTTGTTTTCTTGCAGAGGTTGCATTATCCTACTAGGTTACAAACATCAGTGCTAGTTGGGTAACAGTAGCACTGATGATGTTACCGAGTTGGGTAATGAAACATCTACAAGAAAATAAGCAAGCTCACAGAGCACCAAGAACAGTTCAACTCTGAGCTACAAAGGTGTTCTTCTATTACATTGGATAAGACAGTTGGAATACTTTGTAGGCTTATTGTACCCCATTTCAGAGACAGGCCTGGAAATGATCATAACAATATTGCATTAACTTGCAAAACATGTCTAACTCATACTTCCTTGGCTGTGTTTCACTTTTTTACAACATTTGTCTATACCGATGAACTTTCTGTGTGCATTGATAGAATAATTGAAATTGAAAAATTAAATCACTTACAAAATGGACCGATGAGCAGCTGAATGCTTTGCCTTGTAGCTTTGGTTTCTAGAAGTGGTAGAAACCCATCTGTACTCATTCTTTTCACCTGCAACATTTTTGAAATGTTTTGAAATATTATTTTAAATGCAAATAAAAACAAGAAGCAGAAGGAAAAGAAGAAAAAGGCAGCCAAATATATTCAGGGAAAAAAAAAAACCCAGATAGGTTCCCTTAATTGTGGCCAGATGTGGTGATCATGTTTAATGGATCTCTTTTGGCCAAATAATCTCACGTATTACCATAGTTTTATTCTGGAAGACTCATTTTTCTTTATGCTCATGTTCTTTTGAATTATGTATCAATGGACTGGCAATTGGACAGCAGAAAAAAATATTTTATACATTCAGGATGGCAGAAACAAAGTATTGATATAAGGCATGGAGGAACCCTATTCACCAAATTGTGCCTTTAAAAAAATAAAGTTTTCTCTTTCTATATTTGAAAAAGCAATTTGCTCAGTGAAGAGATAACAGAATCTATAAATTGCAAGATTTGAATATCAAAAAGACAAAGATAAAATCTTTGAAACTTTCTTTTTGAAATCACTAAATTCACTATCAAGATATAGTTTTAATGGTCTTCAAATAAGAGGTACAGCAATACTGCAGAAACAAGAAACACTTAGAAACCTGACTGAATTTAGACATATTTCAAGACAAAAAAATAAGGAAACAAAGGGCTTCTCTTAATATAAACACTACATGTTCTAGCTTTAGAGGACCTTTACAATCAAAATAGTAGCTTGAATAGAATCTATTGTAACTTCTAATCTTATATAACAATATAATATATTCAGCTCCTTAAAACTACTCAGTAAATTATTGAAAACTTTAATTCTAGGATGCATGTAAATACCATATTTCGCCACCTTGTATTTTATTTTATTCCTTTCCACCTTTTTTCTTTAATTGTCTGCCCCTTCCTTCCACCCTCCAAGAAAGAAAGAAAGAAAGAAAGAAAGAAAGAAAGAAAGAAAGAAAGAAAGAAAGAAAGAAAGAAAGAAAGAAAGTCCGTGTTCATAAGACCCTCCTAAAAATTGTTTTAAAAGTTGCACTGTGGACATTTTACATGTATTTTTAATTTCTCTTTTTATTATTTTTACGAAACTGAAAAATGCTAATAATTTAATTTTATAACATGACTTCAGTATGTCCATCAGACTTACATTCATTTGCATTTTATTTGTGTGTTTAGCGAGCTTTAAATTACCTCTGCTGATAATTTCCCCCCGCTAATTTCCTCCGAAGAAACGTGGAATAGTTTGATTAATGCATGCTGTATGTATAGGCTAAATATATCTGGATTTCTTGCTTCTGACACTCTTATTGATCTTACTGGGAAAACCTTTCAAGACTTGCCAATGCGAGGTCAGGGAGCTATTACAAGTTTAGTGATACATCTGGAACAGATTTCATAAAGTTGACACTAGAGACCCGAACGAATTAACCTGCTCGTCCATGGAGATAATTTTTGAAGGCTCTTTTGCAGACACCCCTGCCGTCTAAATGCTTGGCTACCAGGCTTTTTCTGATATATAATAATATCACATTTATGGAGTCCCCTTGCATCTCTGACAATATTTTCAATGCAATTAATATTCCCACATTCTTTCTATCCTATTTTTTATTGAATTATATGCTGTATTAATGATCATTTAACAACCTATGACTATCATTAAGTGTTGTACCTTATGATTCTTGATGAACGTATTTTTTCTTTTATGAACATCGAGAGCCTATGCACCAAGACAAATTCCTTGTGTGTCCAATCACACTTGGCCAATAAAGAATTCTATTCTATTCTATTCTATTCTATTCTATTCTATTCTATTCTATTCTATTCTATTCTATTCTATTCTATTCTATGCTTGGCAACCGGCTAACATATATGAGTTATCTCACAGCCTCTATGCATTGCAGCATCTTTGCCTATAATTCCCAAATGTAGTCCTCGACTTATGATTATTCGCTTAGCAACCATTCAAAGTTACCCCAAAGGTGCTTTTTTTTGGTTTCTTTTTCAAGAGGCAACTGGATTTTCTGAGTTTTTTTCTTTGAAGATGTTTCGCTTCTCATCCAAGAAGCTTCTTCAGCTCAGAGGTTTTGAAAGAGAGAGTGGAACACACAGAGTTGAAGAAGCTTCCTCGATGAGAAGAGAAATGTCTTCAAGGAAAAAACAGTTGCGTGTTGGAAAAAAAAGGCCCTTTGGGACAACCAAAATGACTGGATGATTGAGAATCTCCATAGATGTTCAAAGTTACAACAAACTTTAAAAAGTTCCGATGGCTGCCCTCGTCACTATCATGTGATCACTCTCAGCAACCAGCCTGCATTTAAGGCCCGTTGCGGTGTCCTGTGGCCATGTGATCATGTATTTAGGACATCTCTTGCCAGAAATCAGTGTTTATTCCCAGTTTCTGGCAAAAAATCACCCATTGTAGACTTGCTTAACAATCACTGAGTTTGTTTAATGACCATGATGTTCATCTACCAATGGCAGAGTCGCTTACGACCAATTATTTTTTATTTCTTATTATATTTATGTGCCGCTCATCTTGTCTAGACCTGGCCATGGTGATTTGCTTAATGTGTCAACGTTTGTTGTGGCCCGTCAGCGGCCTGTGTGGATTGTAGCTGATTCTGACAGCGAGGAGGCTGGTGTAGTGTTGCACCAGCAGCTTCTGCAGCTGGTACCCGACTCAGACAATGAGGAGGCTGGAGAAGATGTGGTGCCAGAGGCAGGGATTTAACCAGGCCTTCAGAACCTCCAGAAGCTCCTTTAAGTGAAGAGGACGAAAAGGAGGAGCCTTTTCTCGATGCACGGGTGCGCAGAGCTGCCAAAAGGCAGGAGTGGCTCCTCAGGAGGAGGTCTCCTCGAGAGAAGGCTTGGGGCTAATTAGCCACTCCCTTAGCCTATTTAAGGAGGAACACTGACTGAAGCAAGTTGTGGGGAACAACTTTAGTTCACTCTACTTCGCATCTGGAGTCTCTGCACATTGCTTCTGGGCTTTCTGCCAACCTTCGTAAGATTGTGATTACTTTATCTTTGGTTTCTTGTGGCTGTTAAGAAAGCTTATTAACAGCCTTTGTTTTGAAAAAGATTGAGTTATTTTAGTAAATTAAGTTTTGTACAAACTTTGTGTGTGCTGTGTTCTTTGGGATCCGTAACTGGGGCAGAACAACATTCCAAGTAACACACCCATTGAAAGCAGAACTCTGAGATGGGTAGATTCCTCAAAGAACACATTTATTGGATACATCATATCGGCACAGCTGAAAACCAACTCTAAAGGTTCCCGCAGTTTTCTTCTAATTAAAATAGTAAACCTCCCCCCCTCCCAGGTGTCACCAGTCACATTGTCCAATGAATACATCAGGCAGGTGTCAGGGTTCCAAGCAACACCCCCAACAAAAGAAAACTCCAAGGCTTGAGTTTCCTCAAAGTTCCGTTTTATTAGAGATGTCATATTGGCACATCTGGGAAAACCCGAATCTGAAAGCTTCCAGGTTTTCCCCACCCAAAGGAAACTTTAACACCCTGCCCAACACCCACATGTCCATCACATGGTCCAA
This sequence comes from Masticophis lateralis, assembly GCA_030761175.1. Lineage (NCBI taxonomy): Eukaryota > Metazoa > Chordata > Lepidosauria > Squamata > Colubridae > Masticophis > Masticophis lateralis. The sequence continues at coordinate 11,210,001 of JAUDYJ010000005.1, read as the reverse complement.
TCAAAGCACCGTCCCAACTGGAGATGCGTCCCAGTTCCAGCCATCCAGGTGCAGGGCAAGATGTTTTTGACTTTCTGAGAAAGGAATTGTTATTATGACTATATATCACCCTAGCTCAGGAGTTAGCAACCTGCGGCTCTGGAGCCGCATGTGGCTCTTTCATCCCTCTGCTGCATCTCCCTGTCACCTGTCGGCTCCACAATTGATAGGGCTTTCGGTTAGGAATGGTAGAGGAAAAAGGACGCCGTGCTAGGAGGAGACTCTATGGTGGGGGAACCGGACATCTGGTCGGCTCCAGAATTGAATGAGGGGCTTCCGTTTGTGACTTTTTGAGTGTTTAAGCTTGCCAACCCCTGCCTAGCTCCATACAATCCCCCCTCCCAGTTTCTCCCAGTAATAAATGTGGCAGGCCTGAAGATCCAATGAAAAAGATGGCTTCCAGGCCTGAAAGCAGGCTTCCCTTCTCCTTCACCAGCCACCTGTTAAGATGACGTTGGTTCTGACAGGAAAACTTTTTTTTATTTTGACTGTTAGCTGGGCTATCTACTTCCACCCTCTCTTCTCCCTCTTAGGCTTCGTGGCAACTATGAGGCAGCACATGATGGCTTCAGCCAGGTTCACTTCAGAGTTGACATATTGGCTACCACAAAAAATGTTGTGATATCAGGTCTCTTATTGTCATGGCCCAACTGGATCTTGGTTCGGAGGAGGAGAAGGAGGTATTGGAAGCGGGACCTTCCAATAGGGATGGCACAGCTCTCTTGGAATCCAGGGGCTGAGGATGATGTTTTGTTTTGGACTACAGACTTATTCCTTGCCCTTGTGAATAGACTTTGGGGACCATTGGCCTTAGTTTGTGGGCTTGGGTTGCATTGACAGTCGGTGGCTGCCTTCGAGAAAGTATGGGGTGCAACTTTACTGGCCATTTCCTGTGGATCAGCAATAAAGAACTTTGCCTAGCCTTTGCCTAGCCAACCTGGATCCTAATACGTATGTAATGGCAGGCTCAGTTATGGTCGTAAGTTGAGGACTACCTATACTGGGCTATCTGATAAGATAGTAGGCATAGAATGATGGATGGACAAATAGGAAAACTATGTTAGGCTATTGAAGCTACAGCTGTTACAGCAATAGCACTTAGACTTATATACCACTTTACAGTGTTTTACAGCCCTCTCTAAGCTGTTTACAGAGTCAGCATACTTGCCCTCAACAATCTGACTCCTCATTTTACTCACCTCGGAAGGATGTAAGGCTGAGTCAACCTTGAGCCTGGTGAGATTTGAACTGCCAAATTGCAGGCAGCCAGCGGTCAGCAGAAATAGACTGCAATACTGCATTCTAACCATTGTGCTACCACAGATCATATAATATCTTGCTAACCACCTATTGGTAAACCCAGAACGAAGTTATTATTGCAACCTTTAGATTATTGTGACATTTTATCTTCTTAAAACGCTTTATATTTCTGAATCTGTAACATCTGTAATTTTAATGTAAATTAGGTTTTTTTTAAAAAAACCCACAATTGTTCTGTTTTCAATGGAGCTTAATGCCATGTATTCGTGAGAAGGAGTGGAAATGATCCAACCGCCCTTGCTGGAGAGTATCTACCTAGAAGAAACCACATTTAAAATTTCAGTTAGAGGTTGAGTGAGAATCGGGGTTAAGAGGCTTGATGAGTTGAGTGAGTAATGTAAGCAAAATAGAAGAATGAATAGTCTGAACAATGTTGAATTCAGAAGGTCCAAAGAATGAACTTCTCACAGTGTTGTGAATTGAAGTTCTGTGTCGGAAAGAGACTTAAGGAAATTGAATAATATTTCATTGTTAATAAAAAGAAAAAATGAATTAACAAGTGGGAGTCAGTTAAAAGTATAACATGCAAATTATATTATCCAGAAAACACTATTATATAAGCATACAATGGACCTTGAAAAAACAAGACTTGAAGGAAATCAACTCATTTGAGCTATGATGCTGGAGAAGGTTCTTGTGTATTCCCTGAACAGCAAAGGTAAGCACATGTTTCCCTGAAAATAAGACCCTGTCTTATTTTAATTTTTTTGCCACCAAAAAAGGCACCAGGTCTTATTTTTGGAGGGTGATGTCATCCACTGACTCACCTCATTTGTGTGCATTGCCCCTGGCCTCCTTTTCACTGTCCGAGGCCTTCAGGAACTTCTGTGGTGTAGAGTTTCCTGCCTAAGCAGAGGGTTGGACTAGAAGACCTCTAAGGTCCATTCCAACTCTGTTATTTTATATATTCTGTGGCAGCAAGGCCAGCAAGGCTTTCCTGAAGGCCTTTGCACCCGCTAACAGAGCTCTGAATCGATCTGTAGAAGAAATGGGCTGGCAAGACAGGTGTCGGGGTGTTTGAGACCTGCCTGCAACTGTCCGAAGGTAAGTAATAGGGCAGCTCTATCACTCCCATCCCCACCCTAGTTTAATTTTTACCCATGCACCCTGGAGTGGGTGGGGTCTTAATTATGGCTTATTTTGGGGGGGGGGTAGGGCTTATATTGGGTGTACGTGTAAAAATCAAGCTAGGACTTACTTTTGAGGTAGGTTGTATTTTCAGGGAAACATGGTAACAAGCAAGTATGGAGCACAAAACACCAGACATGTCATTAGAAGGCAAAATCATGAAACAGCATCTCACTTACTTTGGCTGTCATGTAGGGGAATTCACTGGAGAAAGCAATTATGTTGGGGATAGTCAATGGTAGAAGGAAAGCAGGCCATCAAAGAACACTGGTACAGGTGTTTTTTTAAAAAAAAAATCAGTACTTTGAAGGGAAAAAAAGGGTGAAAAAAAAAGCAAGGAAGGTAAAGCGGGAATGGTTAAATTGATTATTTTATTTCAAAGAGGAAAATATGTTCTTGTCTGGATATCACTTCCGGAATTTGTACTTGTGAAGACAAAAAAATGAAATTTGGACCTTGGTTTAGTTGATTAGAAAGATCTGATGTTATAGGAATGGCTAGTTATATATTAATGTGTAAAAGCAAAAAGTTGAGGTTGGAGTATGTTCATCTTGTACTGTGCTAAGGCCAGTTGGATGTTAATGCACCTTTTCTTTATTGTTTCTCTTTCCCTTTGTATCTCACATCCCCTTTTCCCAGTTCCCTTTCCCTCCCTTAATTTCCCATTTTTTTTCTTTTCTTCTTTGTATTTTATATAATAAAATAAACATGATAAATGGGGATGGGGGGGAGAACCCGGTGGCTGGACACCATCAAAATTGACACCAGGCAGCGCATACAACAACTCAAAGGAGTAGTGCAAAATAGAAAGATATGGAGAGTCCTGGCCCATAGAATCGCCAAGAGTCAGACATGACTGAATCAGTGGTGGGTTGCTCCCGGTTCTATAGAACCGTTAGTAAAAGTGGTGGGAGGCTCCGCCCACCCACCAGGACATCATAATTGACAATCTGCATGTTCCTGTTGCAAACCGGGAGTAAAGGTAAGTAGAACCCACCCCTGGACTGAATGGATAACATTATCATCAATAGAGTAGAGTAGAGTAGAGTAGAGTAGAGTAGAGTAGAGTAGAGTAGAATAGAATAGAATAGAATAGAATAGAATAGAATAGAATAGAATAGAATAGAATAGAATAGAATAGAATAGAATAGAATAGAATAGAATAGAATAGAATAGAATAGAATAGAATTTTTTATTGGCCAAGTGTGATTGGACACACAAGGAATTTGTCTTGGTGCGTATGCTATCAGTATACATAAAGGAAAAGATACGTTCATCAAGAATCATAAAGTACAACACTTTATGATAGTCATAGGGTACAAATAAGCAATCAGAAAACAATACCAATCTAATCTAATCAACTTTGTTGCTCTCCTCTGCACTCTTTCTAGAGTCTTAACATCTTTTTTACATCACGGCGACCAAAACTGAATGCAGTATTCCAAGTATGGCCTTACCAAGGCATTATAAAGTCGTATTAACACTTCACGTGATCTTGATTCTATCCCTCTGTTTATGCAGCCTAGAACTGTGTTGGCTTTTTTTTGGCAGCTGCTGCACACTGCTGGCTCATATCTAAATGGTTGTCCACTCGGACTCCAAGATCACACTCACAGTTACAACTATTGAGCAAGGTACCACATATACGGTAACTATGCATTTTGTTTTTCTTGCCTAAATGTAGAACCTTACTTTTTTCACCATTGAATTTCATTTCATTAGATAGTGCCCAATCAGTGGTGGATTGCTATCGGTTTGCCCCGGGTCGGCAAACTGATAGCAGCAGTGGCAGGAGGCATGAGCGAACCAGTAGCAAACTAAATTGAAACCTACTACTGCACCCAATGTTCAAGTCTGTCAAGAACCTTCTGTATCTTAAGCCTATCTTCCAGAGTGTTGGCTATTCCTGCTAGTTTGGTGTCATCTGCAAATTTGATGAGTTCCCCCATCTATCCCCTCATCCAAATCATTGATGAAGATGTTGATTCTTTCGCCTGATAGTCACATTCCAAAATGGCCAAACATTTACATTCAATTAAGCCATTTGCATGAAATATGGTGGATTGGGCTCTGCTGGTTCCAGCCAGGGGATCTCTCAACCTTCCACTCACAACTCTATTGCACCTCTTGGGAGAATCCACCCACCAATGCCACTCAGCCACTTTCTCCAAAGAAATCCATCAATTATTGAGGAGCAGGTGGCAAGGATGAGGACAAGGACAATTCTCTTTTCTCTATAAATGTTCCTGAAGGATAAAAACATTTTCAAGTATCACTTAGCAGTGGTTCCTCTTCCCTGCCCAATTAGTTATATCTGCAAGTTTAGCTAACAACAGGTCTGTTTCTCGTTGTCAGGAGTCATGCCTGCTTATAAATAATATGGATTGGAAAATCTCAAGGTTTTCTAGGTGCTGTGCATGAAAATCCTCTAACAGCTCACAATTGATTTGACAATTGAACAGTAAACCTCTAATTTGGAATCATTTTTTTAATTATTAAGAGAACTAAATGCTTAAATTCTAAAGAGGTTTGTCCAGTACCTGAAGGACATATGCCTATAACAGTTATTTCTCATTCCTGTCTTGTTAACAAGAATATAAATAAGAGAGGCTTCAGTAATTGGCTCAGAGTTGCCAATGAATTAATTAACTTCGGTCTATTTTACCTAACCTTTAATAATAAGAGCCTCTCTCACTCTCTCCTTCCTCCCTCCTCCACCCTCCCTTTTTTTTTTTGAACTAGCAATATACCTGACAGGCAGGGGAAAAAATAGACGTACAGCCCAGCTCTTGAAAATTAATGAGAAATGAGGAAAGAATCAATGTACATTCTGCTTGCCGAGAGCCGACACAAAAAAGACACAATAAACCATGAACAAACACAGTCAGTTTAAAAAAAATAGGTTAGGAAAAGTGGGTAAATTCAATTATAGAAGTAATTAGAAGATATAGGGCAAAGCTGCCATTTGGGACATGAATTAATGTGAATGAATAGAAGGCATCCATGTAGTAATTAAGAGGCAATCACCTATAGCAGTGAATACCTGAAAACAGACTGGGCCAGAGGGGGAAACTAATAATTCAGTGATCAAAAATATTTTTGGATGATTAATATGGCAAATTTCCTCTAAAAGACTAATTTCAGAAAAGATACCAAGATAATACCACCCTCTTTGTTCTTTCCAGCAGTTTTCTGGCTAATTAAATTTCGTAATTTGCAGCGGCATTCAAAAACATTAGCTGGAAAACTGGAAGCGAAGATGCAGCTTTTTCTCATTGTTTGCAGTAACCTCACTGAAATCGATAACTTAAGATGGGAGTTGCACAAGTATTAGGAAGTGGTTGTCAGCTCTTGTGTGTAAGTTATCAAAATCTCCATCTTGCTGTTTCTGAGTGGTGGTAAATTCAGAGTCATTGATTTGTTTTGTAAATAACTTTTTCCACTACTCTTGCTTAAAATTACATGGTGACCGTTTATGCCCCATCAATTAAAGTAGAAATAGTAACTGTTTTACTCTTAGAATTTCTTTTTTTGGCATGTCCTGCCTTTTATATAACAAGGATATAGTTTATTTTTATTTATTTGATTTTTATTCTGCCTTTATTAGTTTTATAAGTCAAGGTGAGGAAAATACATAATACTCCTATCTCCTCTTTTGTTTCCCCAAACAATCCCTAGGAGGTAGATTAACCACCACGATGGCGCAGTGGTTAGAGTGCAGTACTGCAGGCTACTTCTGCTGACTGCCAGCTGCCTGCAATTTGACAGTTCAAATCTCACCAGGCTCAAGGTTGACTCAGCCTTCCATCCCACCACTGGTTTGGGTTATGTCTGCTTGGAGTCATGGTTGAAAACTAAAGCTAGGATTAGATTCTTAGAGGTTTTCTAAGGAAGGTGCCTGTTAACAGCTTTTCTAGAACTAGAACTCATAGTCTTCTGACTTCTAGTCTGGTGCCTTAATCACTATCCTGAACGACTAGTCTGGATTACTGGACTAGAAAAAACTGGCTTTTTGAGCCATATTCTGCAATATTTTCAGGCGATAGACCTATCTTCCATGACTATAATTGACCCACTCCTCCTCCCAATTTTTCTCAACTGGGTTTGTTTAAGATGCGTATATTTCAATAGACCAATTTTCAGAAACAAACTTTCTCCCGCTTATATTTAACTTCATGGTTGGTTTATATTTCAAGAGAACGTCCTATTATTCTTCCTGCTATTTCAAATAAATGTATAAGATATTACACAAGTTTCTTTGGCCAGGCATCCTTCAGGATTTTCACTGAGTTCTAAATTACAACTCTCTGTCAGGAAAAGTAGATTTAATTTTTCACATTTTATTGGAAATGCGGAGATGGACTTATGATTGGGTCTCTATTTTAACTTTGGTCACAGTTGCAATAATAAAAAAATCGAAAGTCCATGCCTCTTTGGGGTCTACTTGAAACTGTTGTGTGGCCCACTGAAATCCAGACAAGTATAATGTGAAAAATTAAATCTACTTTTCCCAACAGAGAGCTGCATTTTACACTTGGGATTAAGATTTGGTTTTGTTTTTATTTTGTTTTGTTTTTTTCCTGGAGTTTCCAGCTTTTGATATTTAGGTAGTCCTCGACTTAATAATCATTTGATTATTATTAGTAATAGTAGTACTACATTAGTCATTGTCTGAAGTTACAATGGCACTGAAAAAGTGCCTTATGACCATTTTGCACACTTATAACCATGAAAGTTGTAATGGTATGAAACATTATTCTTTTGAGTTGCTTTGCATTCATATTGTGAATACTTCATTTAATTGGGAGATTATTAATCCGTCCTGCTCAGGTAACTGCCCTGCTCATGGAAAAATTAAAGCTTTCAGGTATGGCAAGTGAAAAATACACCCAAATTATTGGAATAGCAGGATTGTGTGCAAGGACTCATATCTTTTTGACAAGGCACAGAAGAGTAAGGATGTCAACCCCAAAGCTGTTCTGGCTATAGGGGTTTTCCTTTTTATATATATATATAGTTCTTTCACTTTGCTTCAGGTTTGACAAAGCTTGAAGCTAGAAGGGGATGGGTGGGTTGTAGCTAAAACAGATTAGTTCATTTCTTGGTCAAGGACATTCCAACAGCCAACTGGCTGGAGGTGGAGGAAGGAGTTGCCAGATAACCAACCAGTCAGTGGTGGGATTCAAAAAATTTTACTACCAGTTTTGTGGATGTGGCTTGATAGGTGTGGCTTGGTGGGTATGGCAGGGGAAGGATACTGTAAAATCTCCATTCCCACCTCACTTCAGGGGAAGGATACTGCAAAATCCCCATTTCCTCCCAAACAGCTGGGACTCGGGAGACGGAGAATAGATGGGGGCAGGGCCAGTCAGAGGTGGTATTTACTGGTTTTCCGAACTACGCAAAATTTCCACTACCGGTTCTCCAGAACTGGTCAGAACCTGCTGAATACCACCTCTGCAGCCTGGTTTGGATAATGTGATTTATTGTTTTGGGAGAAAGTGAAACTTTCGTTTTTATCTAGGTGGAAAGCCCAGGAAAGCTCAGAGTTGGCTTTCCACCAGTTGATGCCAAGATGATGTCTCCAAATTAAAACCTGTCTTTGAGACTCTGCCTCGGAGTTCTGTTTTGAAATGGGGTCATTTCTTGGAACTCTGACAAAGGGATCAACCTACTCCAGTTTTCTTGCCCTCCACACTAGCTATTCCTGAGGACATAATTGGTTGTTCCAGAGACGATGATATTACCATAAGAAGATAATTATTTTATGTGTGGTGCAAAAAGAGAAGCAGCAATTAATTGTGAATTTAAAATTAAGACTCCCATTGAGAATAACATCTACAATGGGGACAACCCTATTTATTAACCAAGAAAATTGCAACAGATCCTCTCTCAAATTCATGGCCCTTCTTTGCAAGTACAGATGTAAATAAAATGGATATTTGTGTAGTGGGCACATGTTTGGAAAGAAGATCTTGATCGTTCAGCTATTCTCTCTATCATAGCAAACATCAATAACTTATCAAGGCGGAAAATGAGTTGTTACTCTTCTTTATTTATACCAATGGAAAATAAATGGGATGTTATTGATACTCCAATATAGCCTGTTTAAGCCTTACTTATTTCGGGAGGAGAGGTGAACAGGTATAAGAGCCATGGTGGTGCAGTGGTTAGAATACAGTATTGCAGGCTAACTCTGTAGACTGCCAGCAGTTCGATTCTCACCGGCTCAAGGTTGACTCATCCTTCTATCCTTCTGACTCTGTAAACCACTGTATAGCACTGTGAAGCAGTATATAAGTCTAAGTGCTATTGATACATGTGTGTGTGTGTGTGTGTGTGTGTGTGTGTGTATTCCATTGCATTCCTCCAGTAGGATTGGAACTGTTCATGAAAAGAAGGATGTGTATGTACATGCCCAACGCTTTAGCTATTTATTTATTTAGAATATGGCAAAAATGTTAAACAGCACATTGCAACTACATTCACAATGAGCAAATACGAAATATTTTCTCTATTTACATATCAAAGGTAGACTATTGATGCCTTATAGCTAAAACTCCATCAGAAGATCAAATAAGGAGCTTTCAAGACACACAAAACACACAAACACCAGCGTTCTTCTCTAAATGACAACAAAGGTTGCTGCTAACATGCTTTTGGTAAATAATTTATGCTTACGGCTAACGTAGACTGTGCCCTTAGCAGGACTAATTGTGCGTAGGGGCAAGGCCACGGAATATGGTGGGGGAAAAAAATCAAGATAGTGCATATGATAGCATGAGTGAAGGTCTGTTGTTTGTAATGTACAATGTACATTAAAAATAGAGCTTTAATCAGACCGTCACAGCCACCATCTTGACTTTTTAGACCTATCTTGTGGACAATCCTGAATACTTACATACATACCTATGCAAACATTATGTTCTGACCTAGGCTTCCCCAAAAAGCACGAAGCAGATTCCTGGTCCCAACAAAACCCCTTTTATTAAAGGAATGTGAATTCCTCTTATTCACATTCAGCAAAGGCCTGGCAACCAGTCTTTCAAAGGTGAATTTATGACCACAGACCTTATCTAGCTTGGAAAACTGCCATGTAAATGTTTTCCAAATGCACTGCTGTCAAGGAAAGACTTGGCACAAAGTCTCTGAGATTCACAGATAGATCTTCACACAATTCGACCGAACAAATTGTTTCCTGGAAAAGCCCACTCCCCTTTCACTCCTCTTTTATTTCCTATGGGAGGGGCCATTCATCGTCCACCTGTGTCCTTACTCCTAAGTCGACCCTTGTTCTTTAGCTGTTCTCTTCGTCAGGCAACTCTGCGCATGTGCACACTGGGAACAGGCTCTAGCTGTTCGTCTGCCTCACTGATGTCTGACTCTGAAGGCAGCTGATAGCTGGCATATGGCCCTGGCTCCCTCTCTACCTCCGACGCAGAGCCCTCATCAGAGCCTCCCTCAGACTCCAGGACTGGCCCATGTTCCTCCCCAACCTCCTCACCGTCTGACTCTGCTGTCAACTCCGCTGGCTGCTGGAGGGGCACAACAGTCTATATGCCTTTGTCGACTTTGTTTATTCTCTTGCTTTTCACTTCTTGGAATTTGTTCTTTTAGTCTGTAGAGGAGAACAGAAAGAAGGAAGAAAACGATTCTCTCCTGAGCTTCTTTCACCTCTTCTTTGTCCCTGATATGAGATCTATACTTTCCAAATAATGCAGATTTTTCGTAGGGTCCTTGCTGCTCTCTGAGCTTGGTTATTTCCTTGCAGACATTCCAGTACCAAACTAGGTAACATCATCAGTGCTAAAAGAGAGTGGGGTTTGCTCTAGGTTTATATACGGTGTATCTCTCCCTGTCAGTGATCGTGAGAGTGTTGTTATTCTTTTTGCACTTTCAAATCCATTGGATTTGGAATTAGCTGTCATTGAATTAAATCAGAATTCAGATATATTTCTATTACTTCCAGCAGGTTTGTTTATACTGAAAACCTCTGCTTCTCTTTTATCCCCCTTTTTATTCCTATGAAAAGGGTCCCCCTTGTGGGTATATGCATTGCTTTTCTGATTTTCCTATGGACAACGTTTGACAAGGAATGTTTATGCTTCCATTGCTTCAGTCAAGAAATACTGTATTTTCCTGCGTATAAGACTACTTTCTAACACACAAAAATCTTCTCAAAAGTCGGGGGTCGTCTTATACGCCGGGTCTCATTCTCCTGTAACCAGGCAGACCAGCCCATAAGGCTCTGACGAGCCTTAAATGGCTCTGAGGAGGGTCGTCTTATACGCCCAGTCGTCTTATACGCCGGAAAATACGGTACTTTTCCGTTAAGAAATTTTGTGAACGTAGGTGCGAAGTTCCTGAAAGGATTTCCTGAAAGGGAGGAAAATTAATCAACGGAACAGCTTGCCTTCCGGAGTGTGGGTGCTCCATCGCTGGAGATTTTCAAGAAAAGACCAGACGACCATTTTGGATGTCCCAAAGGTGTTTTTTTCAGGAGGCAACTGGACTTCCTTGTTTTTTTTCCTTTAAGTCTTTTCACTTCTCGCCAAGAAGCTTCTTCAGTTCTGACTGAATGGTGGGGAATGGAAGGATTTATATTCTTTGCAGACAGCTGGTTATTTGCATCCTTTTAGAAGGTCACTGAAGCAGTTGGAGGTTTATCGGTATAATCAGGGTCACCTGAGTAGTGCAAATGTGTGTGGAGCCTTTTTGGCTGCAGGATAGAGGTGGGTTTCAGCTGGTTCTGACCAGTTTTGGAGAAATGTTGAGTAGTTTGGAGAACCAGCAAATACCACCTCTGACTGGCCCCACCCCATCTATTCGTTGCCTCCCGAGTCCCAGCTGATCGAGTCCCAGCTGACCGTCTGGGTCTTCTTTTGTTGTCCTGCACGCGGAGCTGGAAAGCAGGTTAGTGGGATGGGTTGGGAATGGAGATTTTACAGTATCCTTCCCCTGGAGTGGGGTGGGAATGGAGATTTTGCAGCATCTTTCCCCTGCCACACCCACCCAGCCAGGCCCACAGAACCGATAGCAACATTGTTTGAATCCCATCACTGCTGCAGGATGTTTTTTGCCCTATTTAAGACAGATGCAAGCAGTTGGGGATGAGTCTATGTTGTCTGCACTCAAACTGGAGTACAAACGGTTCCTGTAATCTGCAATTTTTCCTGGAAAATCCGTTCATACTGCAACATCATTATAGGTGGTTGGGGGTTCATCCAGTGGTGGGATTCAGCCAGTTCGCACCACTTTGGGAGAACCGGTTGTTAACTTTCTGAGCAGTCTGTCAACTGGTTGTTGGAAGAAATCATTAAGGGAGAGAACTGGTTGTTAAATTATTTGAATCCCAACACTGGGTTCATCCCAAAGTGCATAGCTAAAAATCTATGGAGATTCTCAGCCATCCAGGTCATGGTTGTCCGGAGGCAACTGGACTTTCAGATTTGTTTTTTTTCTTTGAAGACGTTTTGCTTCTCATTCAAGGAGCTTCTTCAGCTCTGACTTGCATGGTGGGGAATGGAAGGAGTTATATTCCTTGCAGACACCTGGACATTTGCAGTTTTTTTTACAGTCATGGAGGCAACTTGGAGGTTTATAGTATAAGGCCGGGATGGCGAACCTATGGCATGCGTGCCACAGGTGGCACACGGAGCCATTTCTGCAGGCGGGCGAGCCGACGCCCAGGTCAGCTCTACCCTGCATGCCCACGTGTCTCCCCCTGGTCAGCTGATTTTGGGGTCTCTGTCAAGAATCGTGCACACATGTGCGGGGAGTGGGGCTGGGTCGCGCACGCATGCATTGGGGTGGGGGGTCACATGTGCATGTGTGGGGGTGGGGGTGGGTGCGGTGTCCCCCGTGCCCCGTTTTTGGTTCCAGGAGGCTCCAGGGAGGCCTGCTAGCACCAAAACGGGGGTCATGCATGGGGGGGCTGCAGAGGGCATTGCATTATGGGTGTCGGCATGCACGTGCGCTGTCACACACACACATGCGCTTTTGGCACCCGAGGAAGAAAAAGTTTGCCATCACTGGTATAAGGGATAGTATAAAGACTCCAGCCTTGGGCACTAGCTAGTTCACTCTAGGGATCACTCTGTTCCTGCTTGCTCCTGATGGGTCCACAGCTGCAGATGAGTCCTCCAAGTGTGTCTTGATATGCCCAGTAGCTCCAATTCACAGAAACAGAACTGCAGCAGTGTTCAATCTTCTGTGTTGCCTAGGAAGCCTGACCACTATATATTTTCACTAAAGGCAGACAGGCCTGTTCCCCATGCATCTTGATTAAACAGGAATATGTCCATTTGATTTAAATATTTGTCAGCAGTCTCGAAAACTAACCAGAGCAGAAGTTGAGGAAGAAGCTTGAAGCTCGCTGGTGGTCCAAGAAACAGGTGTCCAGAGATTATCCCAAAGAGGATCATGTACATAGAGGTTAGAACTTGGACCCAACTAAGGTTTTAAAAACCATTCTCTTTTGTAGCATCCTAGCACCAAATTTGAATAGAATAATTCATGAAACTCCAACAAACAAAGTATCTTGCCAGATGAAATCTCCAAATTAATTTCAAACGCAAGGCTAAATAGAGAGCATAACGTTCAGGGGTGGTATTCACTTACCAAGTTTCCCCAAAAATAAGACCCTGTCTTATATTTTTTTGAACCCTGAAATAACCGCTTGGCCTTTTTGCCATGCGCTCAAAAGCCCGATTGGGCTTATTATCAGGGGAGGTCTTATTTTGGGGGAAACAGGGTACTTTCCCTACCAGTTAGCAAATGTGAGTGTGCACGTCCACTCATGTGCCCAGCCTCAAAAACATGCCTAAATAGGATGGCATAGAGCCGGGGCAGGTAGGTGGGCCCACCTGCGATTTCCACCACTGGTTTGGACGAACCGGTCCAACCTCCTGCTCAACCAGGAGACCCTATACCATTCCAGACAAGTGATTTCTCCAGTCTCTTCTTAAAAACCTCCAGCAATGAAGCACCCATAACTTCTGGAGGCAAGGTGTTCCACTGGCTAATTGTTCTCACTGTTAGGAAGTTTTTCTTTAATTCCAGGTTGCTTCTCTCCTTGATTAATTTCCATCCATTTTTTCTTGTCCTGCCTTCTGATGCTTTGTAAAATAAGTTGACTTCTTCTTCTTTGTGGCAGCTCCTCAAACACTAGAATATTACTGTCATGTCACCCCTAGTCCTTCTTTTCTCTAAACCAGCCATACCCAAATCCTACAACTGTTCTTCATATGTTTTAGATTCCAGGCCTTTAATCATCTTACTTGTTCTTCTCTGCACTTTTTCCAAAGTCTCATCATTTTTTTTTGTAATGTGACCAACGCTGAATGCAGTATTCCAGTTGTGGTCTTCCTAAGGCGTTATAAAGCGGTACTAATACTTCACATGAATTTTGAATTTGTGGGTTTGGTTTGTAGTTTCCAGGTTCAGAAGAGCAAAACATTTGTCCCAGAAAGGTTGACAGAAGTTAACAATAAACGTGACAGATTGTCCTTCGAATAATCTTCGTCTGAGTCCAGTGATTTGTGAAAGCTATTTTCGAAGATTAAGAATACTATTTTTCGTGCAGCATTTTAGTTAGGAAAAGGGAATGTATTATTTTGATGGTTGGTAGCAAAAACAAGACTCCAAATCATAAGAAATGGATGTGATTCTCAAAGATTTGTAATGTTGAGGAGCATTGGAGGAATATTGGCAGTATTGTCTATAGTCTGGGAATGAAACATTTTTCTAGCCTCAGTAAGTACCATCGTTCAGATGCCAAACCTGTGCTTAGCAATGTGCCAATTTCTGCCTGATAAACCTTGACAGTACATTGTTCTCTTGTCAAGGGGCATTATCCTACCAATTCAGCAAAATAATAATAATATAAAAAAAAAAATCTTCCTTTGGACAGTATATCTCACGGACATTCCCTTCTTTTATTGATTTGTTTTCTTCTGCCCCTTTCTCCTTCTTTTGTTTTCTTATCATAGCTTCAGGTTATTAAGTGGAAAGTATTGATGGGAACGGATGGGCTGAGGTCGATGAAGAGCTAATGCATCCGTAAGCTGGCCATTGTTACAGAGTTGTGCTTTACTCTGGGTTCCTGATGGGGTTGGGGTTGGGGGTGGGTGGAGAAGGTGCTAAGCTGTTGATCCTGGCTTTATTTGTCACAAACCCATCCATCAATCAAGCCGCGACATGTCGGCCTGCTGAATGACATGTAGGTCTCAGCTGAAAAAACTCGATAACAGTTGCTCTCTGTCTCTCTCTGTTTTGATAAGAAATACATTTGACTGAAATAGATAAGTACAGGACTATTAAAAACGTGAAGAGGGGAAAACTGAAAGAGAGAGAGAGAGAGAGAGAGTGATGGCAATCAAGGTTATAGGTCTTAAATGTGTTAGTGATACTTGGCAGTAAATGTAATGGGAAAGACCCATTCTGCACACAGCATTCCTAAATCAGAAAGGATGACTTCTCTAAGAACTTTGTTTAATTTTGTTTATCCCACCAATTCATTTCATAGTTGGATGCCACTTTAGCAGCATGTGTATTCCCCCCCCCCCCCAATACCTAGGTAGAAGTAGGTACTCGGCAAGAGAGAAGGAGGGACGGAGGGAGAGAAAGAGAAAGAAACACCTGAGAATGCAAAGTACTGGAAGACTGAAAAAGGATGTCGAAGGAATGTCATAATTTGTATTTGGATGTCTAGACATGGCACTCTTCCCTTTCAAAGCCCTTCCTCCCTGCAAACCAAGCTGTTCGACTGATCTGTTCTTTCTTTCGTTCTCAAAAACAGGACTGTGGAAAGAAAAAATGCACACCTCTTTGTCTCCATCTTCCACGTCAGTCATTGCCTCTGGATAACAGTAGTTTAAAACACGAGACCAATGCAATTTGGAAGCATTTTTGAAAGCGTTTATTTCGGGCTATAAAAATAAATCTAGCAAAGGGTAGGAGTGGGGGGGGGGGGAAGAGAGAGAGAGAGAGAGACAGACCCAGAAATTTATTCGGAGTGACAACTGGTCAGCAAGCAAGTCTGCTTTGGAGACAGTAAGAATTTGCCATCGCCCCAAGAACTCGTGAGTCCTTCCCTGTCCTCCCCCCACCCAGCCCCACTCTACGTAGTGACTAGGGGCTAGAAAACTGCAAAAAATCAATGTCAAGTGCTTTAGGTTTGTTTGGCAAATTACTCGTGCTCGGCTGCTCTATTGTATCTGGCCCATATTCTATACTAGATATTTTAGATGGAAACTGCCACATAATGCATAGTCTCTCTATTGATTTTTATAGATTTAACAGCACTTGAATTGGACCCCTTGAGAAAGCAGTGAGTGACTTAAGAAATGCCTCTCCTTCAACCTTGGGACATCCCCGTTAATGCTGGTAAATGTTTGTGCCTTAAGAAATTGCAATCTCAACTTACTTTCTTTTTTTAAAAAACTGCCCTAACAAAATCTAAGCTAATAATGGATTCTGTTATCCAAGCATTGAAAGCAAGACTGCTAAACAGTCTCGTCTATTTAATTTTTTTTATTGCTGCGTACAGCATAGACAGGCAGTTTAAAAATCATTATTTATTTCATTTATAAGCACCATCTTCTCTTTGTCACAGCCAACCTAACATCCTAGGTTGCCCATCTAGCCTGTCTCTTGATTTCTGCTTAATATATCATCTGTTACAGCAAGACACTTAGGACATCTATAAAACATATATTGTTTGTTGTTGTTGTTGTTGATGATGATGATGATTTCTTAAATTTATATACTGCCCTACCCCCAAAGGACTCAGCCAGAAGATAAAATACATATAGTACAAACGTTTAAAAACCATTTAAAATACATTAAATACTTTGGCCCAGAAAAACAAATTAATACACCCCAATTTATAAGACAAATCTAAATTTTAGAAAACAATTTAAAAGAGAAGTTAGGCCAGGCCAGCCTGCTGGAATAGGAATGTTTTGAGGACCCAGCGGAAAGCGTGCAGATCCGGGATCCTCCGTATCTCCGGTGGGAGTTCGTTCCAGATGGCAAGTGCCCCCACAGAGAAGGCTCTCCCCCTGGGGGCCGCCAGTTGGCACTGTTTATTTATTTATTAATCAAATTTGTATACCGCCCTACTCCCGAAGGACTCCCCTGTGACTGACGGCACCCTGAGAAGCCCCTCTCTATGGGAGTGTACTGGTTGGTGAGAGGCTACTGGTGGCAGAAGGCAGTCTCGTAGATAAAGGTGGTTACCAAAACCTTGAAGCGCACCCAGAAGACCACCAGGAGCCAGTGCAGCTCGCGCAGAAGGGGGGGGGTCACATGGGAGCGCCACGTCGCTCCCATAACCACCTGTGCAGCCGCATTCTGGACCAGCTGGAGCCTCCGGGTGGTCCTCAAGGGGAGCCCCATGTAGAGAGCATTTCAGTAGTCCAGGCGGGAAGTGACGAGGGCATGAGTGACCGTATTTCATCAAAATGTTTTGATGAAATCATTTCATAAGAAATGAAAGAAATCCCAGCTGAAGTTCTAAGTTTTTTTCCTAAATGTGTTCATATCGTCCTAGCACCAGATTGAGGAAAATTCATGTAGGGAAAAATATACAGATATGCTTCTGAAAAATCTTTAGCATATTGAAGACTCACAATTAAATTCCACAAAGTAGATTTGAGTAGGGCCCTACCCTGAACCAAAGGTGTGTTTGTGTTGTTGTTGTTTTCAAAAGGCAACTAGCACTTAGACTTATATACCGCTTCATAGTGCTTTACAGCCCTCTCTAAGCGGTTTACAGAGTCAGCATATTTGCCCCCATATTTGGTCCTCATTTTACCGATCTCAGAAGGATGGAAGGTTGAGTCAGCCTTGAGCCTGGTGAGATTTGATCTGCCAAACTGCTGGCAGCCAGTGATCAGCAGAAGTAGCCTGCAGTACTATACTCTAACCACTACACCACCACGGCTCATCAACTGGACTTCCTTTGTTTTTTCTTGAAGATGTTTCGCTTCTCATCCAGGGAGCTTCTTCAGTTCACTGAAGAAGTTCCTTGGGTGAGAAGCGAACTGTCTTCGAGGAAAAACAAAGTATGTTCTATGCCTTTTGAAAAAGCACCTTTGGGACAACCATATCTTGGATGGGTCAGAATCTCCATAGAGACTTACCCTGAAGCCTTTCTTGAACCATGAAGGACTGGGATGATGATATATATGCATATGTTTTTCAAAACTCAGTTGCTTCTGAGCAGACAATAGGAGTGTGTTTTCATGTTTAAAAAGTGAGTGCAAACCACTCATCTTTTGCAAAACAAGTAGTGTACTTGTGTAGGTCACACACTGCTGTTGTAGGTTTCCAGGGCTGATGTATTTTTAACTATCAATTGTATGAGAACATGCAGATTAGTGCAGAAATGAAGCTGACATTTTAAAAAGAAAAGCTGAACACTGGTACCCAGAGTCACATTTTTGATCCTGTGCATTTCAAATGGCTTTTAAAAAAAACAATAACAGTATTTTTCCACTGGTGAGCTCTTAACGGAGTCCTTGGTTTTCTCTTGTAAAGTTAACTCTTAGCTGGAGTGATTGATTGACAGTATTGGGAAACTGATCTAATACCATCCCTGTGGAAAAAATAGATCTTTTTACTCACTCGTCCGGGTTTAAACCCCCAAACTCCTTCCATTCCCCACCATCCAGTCAGAGTTGAAGAAGCTTCTTGGATGAGAAGCAAAATGTCTTCACAGAAAAAAACAAGGAAGGCCAGTTGCCTCTTGAAAAAGCACCTTTGGGATTTCCACAGTCATGTGCATGACATCATGCTGCAGCGCAGAGCATGCAGCGAAACACAAAATGCTGTTGCCTTCCTGTGTGCTTATATGTGGTACCTATTCATCTACTTGCACTTACATGCTTTCGAACTGCTAGGTTGGGAACAAGTGACAGGAGCTCACTCCGTCTTGTGGCACTCAGGTCTCAAACTGCTGAGCTGCATTCCTTTAACAGTCTAAGACTCAGCATCCTTTACCACAGTGACCCATACAGTACAAAAGTGGAAGTTGAGTGCCATTACTCCGCTAATGCTTTAGGGCAATGGCTCCCAACCTTTTGGGCACCAGGGACCGATTCCATGGAGAGAGTTTCTTTCTGTGGATCTGAGGGGGGATGGTTTTGCACGGTACCTGCATCCTACGGATGGGGCTTTGCTTGTTTCCATGACCCAGTTTCTGGCATGCTGTGGCCCAGTACCAATCCATGGACCAAGTTTGGGGATCCCTGCTTTAAAGCATCTCTTTACTATAGTCAAGGGTCAGCAACCCGCGGCTCTGGAGCCGCATGTGGCTCTTTCATCCCTCTGCTGTGGCTCCCTGTCACCGGTCCCCTCAACAATTGATAAGGCTTTCAGTTAAGACAGGTAGAGGAAAAAGGACACCGCGCTAGGAGGAGACTCTATGGTGGGGGAACTGGACTTCCGGTCAGCTCCAGAATTGAACGGGGGGCTTCTGGTTAGGACCTTTGTGGCTCTTTGAGTGTTTAAGGTTGCCGACCCCTGATTTAGTCCATGGACTAGAGTCTTCTTAGATTGTTGGGCATCCAGCATGGTGATTCTAAGTCCATTCCTTCTCTAACAAATAGATATATGGTATTTCTATAGCAAGATACAGATAGTCTTCTACTTACAACAGTTCATTTAGCGACCGTACAAAGTTACAACGGCACTGAAAAAAAATGACATGACCATTTTTCACAATCTTTGCAGCATCCCCATGGTCACACAATCAAAATTCAGACCCTGGGCAACTGATTCATATTTATGACAGTTGCAGCGACCCTGGGTCACGCGTTTCCTTTGGCGACCTTCTGACAAGCAAAATCAATGGGGAAGCTAGATTCATTCAACAGCCATGTTACGAACTTAACAACTGTAGTGCTTCACTTAACAACTGTAACAAGAGAGGTCATAAAATAGGACAAATGTCACTGTAGAACTATCTCACTTAGCATCGGAAATGTTGGGCTCCATTATGGTCGTACGTTGAGGTCTAAATCAAGAGCTTCTCCTCTCTTCTGGCACCTGCCAAAAGACCTCCAAGTGTTACCTCACTGAAAATCTAGTATTGATCCAAGAACAGTGAAAACGATAAAAAGATTCAATTCACAAACTGTGAAGACGATAAGAACCACTCTTTCTTTGAATCCACCCTCCAGTGGTGAGTTGCTCCCGGTTCACCCCAGTTCAGGTGAACGGGTAGTGGCAGTGGCGGGAGGCTCCATCCACCTGCCCAGATGTCATCAAAAAGCGCTCTGTGCATACGCAGCAGTGCCGCGCACTACCAATAGCGAACCGGTTGCGCCGGGATTTGAATCCCACTACTGCACCTCTCCCCCCAAAAAATGATAGAAAGCAAGATGCTCTGTGATTTCTCTGTCAGATGGGTGCTACGTGGAATCTCCTTGCTAACGTACAATGTCAGGCATAGACAAACGGCAGGGATAGCTACTTATTGGGACTTCAAGGTTCAGAGTGTTGTAAGATATGACTCCCCCCGCTGACTTTGCGGTGAATAAACAGACACAAGACACTCGCACAGAAAGTTGCATGCACCGCTTGTCATTATCCACGAGGCCTACTGTGAAAAAGAGAGTAATCATCTCACCAGTTGCTACTGGGTGAATTGCTCGGCTATAATTGTGCAGTGGGTCTCATCTTCAGGCTCGCTGAGTGAGAAGAGCTTCTTCAATTGTGATTTTGTACAGGCTCCTGCTCTGATCAGATAGATACAAATCCTGCATTTAGATAACATTTTTCTTCTTCTTCTTTTTTTTTTCATTAGGCCGGTTGTGTGCCTTTTGATGAGCGCCTCTTCTTCCAGCTCACTCCAAAACATTAAGAGAACAAGTCACATAATATGTTTGCTTGCTTATTTGTTTGTTTATTGCACTTCTTAACTGTCCATTTCCCTTAGAGAGTGACTCTGGGCGGTTTACAATTTAATCAGTATAAATAAAACATGAAAACCCCAATAATTTAAGATTATTTTTTTTTTCTAAATGCAAAACAATATTATGAAATTATAAAAGATGGAGATTCCAAGTTGGGGAGTTTAGAAGTTGTTAATAAAGGCTGGGAAGGGGATTCTCTTGAGGCCAACCAGCCCCATGGTTGTGTGAGTCCCGGTGTCTCCCACACAAGACTACACAGTTTGGACCTCTTTCTGGAAGGCCAAGACATTGGGGGCTTTCCTCACCTCTGAGGGCAAGATGATAGATCTACAATGCAGGGGTAGTGACAGAGAAGGCCCTCTTCCTTGACCCTGCAGTCGAAATTCTATGACCGATGGGGTCTGTAATATACCTTCCTTCCCTGAATGAGTGGGATGGGCTGATGATGGGACAAAGCCGATTTCATAGATAGCTGGCCCTGTGCCATGTAAGGCTCCATAGTTAATAAGCAACACCATGAATTGGACTCAGAAGCAAACTGGCATCCAGTGCAGTTCATGGAGCACAGGTGTTCTATGTGCCCTTTCTGGGGGCACCCAGTATAATTCATGTTTGTTAACACCATGCATAGAAATTAATGCTATAGTAGCAACAGCACTTAGAGTAGACCATGGATGTCAAAGACGCTGCATCGTGGAAAATGGGGCCCGTTTTCACTGGCAGAGGGCAGCAGGAGGCCATTGTGGCCAAAAACGGGGCCTGAGGGCCAGGCATGGCCCGCCTGAGCTCTGTTTTTGCTGGCAGAGGCACTGCAGGCCGGTCCTTTCCTGTTTCCAGGGCAACTCCACGAGCCAGATCTAAGTACCCCATGGGCTGGATCCGACCCATGGGCCTTGAGTTTGACACCTTCTATTCTATTCTATTCTATTCTATTCTATTCTATTCTATTCTATTCTATTCTATTCTATTCTATTCTAGTGGACTTCAAATCCCAGAATTCCCCAGCCAACCCTGCTGACTTGGAATTCTGGGAGCTGAAGTCTACCGATCTTCAACTGGTTAAAGTTGAGAAACACTGATGTAAGCCCAATTACTACATACTGTATTTTTCGGACTATAAGACCTGCATGACTATAAGACGCACCTAAATTTAGAAGAGGAAATCAACAAAAAAATGGTTTTGGCCTCTGCACATCCCATTTTTGGTCCTTTTTTCAGGCCTTTTCCAGCCTTTTTTTTTTTTTTTTGGCCTATTTCCAAGGCTTTTTCTGCCCATTTTGAGGCTTTTTTCAGCCTGTTGTGAAGCTTTTTTCAGGCTGTTGCTTCCAAAAAATTAGCCAAGAAAAAAGCCTTGAAAATGGGCCAAAAAAGCCTCAAAAACAGGCCAAAAAAGCGTAAAAAATGGGCTGACAAAAGCCTTGAAAACGGGCTGAAAAAAAGCCCCCAAAATGAGTGTGAAAAAGGCCAAAAAAGCCTCAAAAATTGGGTTGTGCAGAGGGAAAAAAATAGCCAGCAGGTGGGCAGAGCTTTGACAATATTCAATCTATAAGACACACACACATTTTCACCCCCTTTTGGGAAACAAAAAAGTGCATCTTATAGTCCAAAAAATACAGTAGGTTACTGAGTGATTGTGAGCATTTCCAATGTTCATCAGCAACTCATTCTAATCCTGAAAAGTCCCAAGTGACAAATGTTGGTCTTATCCTTAAATTAAACTTTTTAAGTTGAACTATTTTAACTTTGTAGGAAGAAACATCCTTCTGGGTTCAGCTCCAAATGGGGAAAAAGACACTGGAAACATGGAGAATGCTTGGAAAGATGGTTTAATAGTGGACAGGATCACATGGTTTGAGTTCCTAAACAGAAAAGGGACAAGATAGAGTGAGTCCCCGGGTTTTATGCTTTCTCTGGCTTTGAACTTCCTGGGGCCCCGAAAGAGTATCCTGATTGGTTGTCAGACTCCCAGGGGGCGGGAGTCTTAGCTAGCCTTGCTGGTTGATGTAATCTTCCCAGATGCCATGTGGTGAGTTTCTGTTCTAGATGGGTCCCATTGTGTTAGTTTTTGTTGCTATTCTGTTGCAGATGGGTCCTACTGTCAAAGATTGTTTCTGCCTCTGGCCCACTAACAAAGGGGGGAGGGAGGCAGGAAGGTGGGAGTTGCTTTGTCTTTAAAACATGTTTCTCCATTTCTCAACCAGGGGAACATTCTGCCTTTTTAATATTTCCTAAAATATTTCATTCTTCTAGGAAAGGGGTGAGTGCTAACTTCCTACAACTTAAAGTTATTATTATACTTTTCCATCAACTTTGGAATCCCTGTGTAAGAAGAAAAGGGACAAAAGTGAAGTCTACACCAGATTAGCCTTAGGTGAAGTATTCTAATTAGTTTGTAAATTGTAAGCAAGGGAGGGTTATTAGCTTGTACCAAGGATACTCCCAAGGCATGTTGTGGAAAAAGGGAAGTAATTAATTTTCTCCTCCCGCCCCCTTCAGTTTTAGTTAAATTGCCCGATGAACAGTTCTTAGAAATTTAAAAGCATGTGTAATGTTTTGTAAAGGCTTAATTGGCCTAATTAAAAAAAAATTCAACACAGATTTGGTTTTTTCTCATGGCGAACAAAGTGGCTTTTGTATTTTGTGTGAATATAGTAAGGCCTCCCGTTTTCAATGAAAAGAGTTTATTCCAGGGAATTAACAATACTGTAGATTAACAATTGTAGATTACAATTGCCACACAGTACTGTATATGGGGCTGCCTTGAAAACTTTTCAGAAGTTGAAACTTGTACAAAATGCAGCTGATGATTACTGGTGGTGGATTACAGATTGTCCCCAACATCTATAGCAGGGGTGTCAAACGCAATTTCATTGAGGGCCACATCAGGGTTGTGTTTGACCTTAGAGGGCCGGGGTGGGTGTAGCCAGGGTGGGCATAGCCAGCTCGCCATCACTCATGTCAGGGGTGCTTGTGGTGGGCCAAGCACTCTGCTAGCGAAAACGGGCTCCCGAGTTCCGTTTTCAGCTCCAACAGCCTCCTGCAACCGTCTGCCAGTGAAAACAGAACTCAGGAGAGCTGCCCGCGGCTCTCCCAAGCTTCATTTTCACTGGCAGAGGCACTGAGGGACGGTCCTTCACTGTTTCCAGGGTGGCTCCACAGGCCAGATCCGGCCCCTGGACCTTGAGTTTCATTAGGGTGCCTTTTTAAATTTAAAATAAAGCTCTCTCACCGCATCGACTAGCTGTCATTCCTCTTTCTTCCTCCAAAGATGTCCCAGCCTTGGCAGCCGCTATGGCTGCTTCCCCACTGCTGGAAAAAGAGCTTTTCTGGATCAATCAGGGACTTTGTGATGTCCCTGAGATCGACAGAAGGTGCCCTTCACCACCATAGTCAAAACTAGACTGCGGGGTCCTGGTTGGACTGTCTAGCAGTGGGGCAATTGGCAGCGATTCTGGAGTTCCAAAATCACCGTCCGTTTCGCAGGGACATCAACTTCCGGTTCCCCTGGGCCTTGAGTTTGACATCCCTGATCTATAGCGGAGTCAAAAAAAACCTGAAGCTGGAAGTTGCAATACTATGACCATAGCCGCATTTTTGTACATGTTGACATCACACGTAATTCAGAACAGTGGGATATCTATTGTCCTCCCAAGCTCATGTTTGCCATTTCCCAACCATGACAATCATTGATGTTAAAGCATGCAACAAAAGCCTAGCAAAAGAATTGTATCTTTACAGAATTCTGTGAATACTGATAATATGGAGGCCAAGCCAAACTCTTCGGCGGTGTCCCTGGTGCTCCCTGAGTTTGGTGATTTTCTTGCAGATGTTTCATTACCATCATTATTGATGATATTATCTTTTTTTAAAAATTTGATTTATATGCCGCCCTTCTCTGGAGACTCAGGGCGGCTTACAATGCGTTAAGCAATAGCCTTCATACTTTTGTATATTTTACAAAGTCAGCTTATTGCTCCCCCACAAACTGGGTCCTCAATTTACCTACCTTAGAAAGGATGGAAGGCTGAGTCAACCTTGAGCCTGGTGAGATTCGAACTTACTAATTGCAGATAGCTGGAGTTAAATTACAATGCATTAGTCTGCTGAGCTATCCAGGCCCTATGTAGTTTGGTTAATGAGACGTTTGCAAGAAAATCTGCAAGACGTCTCATTAACCAAACTACATAGGGCCTGGATAGCTCAGCAGACTAATGCATTGTAATTTAACTCCAGCTATCTGCAATTAGTAAGAGAGATGCTTAGAGAGGGCTACAGTTCTATTCCGAGCTGCAAATATTCTCTTCTATCAGAACCCTTCAGGGAATGCCAGGGCTAGAGTGTAATGCAGGACAAGACCAATTGCTTTGATCTCCACTGGCTTCATATTTCATTTCTCAATTTGATATTAGTGCTGTTACCAATGCAACTTTAATAAAATTATTGTACTATCATCTTTATAACCCCTGTTATTTGGGTTATAGCCAGAGGTGGGTTTCAGACGGTTCTGACCAGTTCTGGAGAACCAGTAGCGGACATTTTGAGTAGTTCGGAGAACCGGTAGTAAAAATTCTGACTGGCCCCACCCTCATCTATTCTCTGCCTCCCAAGTCCCAGCTGATCGGGAGGAAATGGGGATTTTGCAGTAACCTTCCCCTGGATTGGGGAGAGAATGGAGTTTTTACAGTATCCTTCCACTGCCACGCCCACCAAGCCACGCCCACCAAGCTATGCCACGCCCACCAAACCATGCCCACCAAGCCATGCCATGCCCACCTAGCCACACCTACCAAGCTAACCCATGCCCAGTAAGCCACACCCACCGAACTGGTAGTAAAAAATTTTGAAATCCACTACTGGTTATAGCCATGATGGCGAACCTCTGGCACGGGTGCCATAGGTGGCACACAGAGTCCTCTCTCTGGGCACACACCATCGCCACCTGCTCTTCTGGGTTCTGGTGCACACATACGCACCGGCTAGCTGGTCTTCGCGTGCACAGGAGCACCGGAAACTGGACGACCAGTTGGCCGGTGCGCGGATGTGCATCGGGCAGCTGCTCTTCAGGTTTCCGTCACGCATGCATGTGGGAAGACCAGCTGGCTGGCACGCACATGTGCACCGGGCAGCTGCTCTTACAGTTTCCGGTGCTTCCACGTGTGTGAAGACCAGCTGGCCAGCGCGCATGCACGCCCCAGAATCCAAAAGAGCGGCTGATCTTCCAGTTTCCAGCACACGCTCACCCACGCGTTCTAGTTTCGGCACTCGGTGCCGAAAAGGTTCGCCAACTTTGGGTTATAGCCTTCTTTTTTAAGCCCCAAATACAGTTCTCTCCCTTCCCATCTGCTTTTAACCATTTTGAGATGCAAAGCGACGCGTAGATTTATTTCCACAAATAAAATTCATCTGTCCTTAATGACTCCATGATCGGAGAAAAGGCTTAGAAGTCACCTCTAAGGTGACGCTTTAGATACAGGTAAGGTTCTCAAATGTTCTTCTCAAACGTTTTGCCCACATCCCAACCAGGAATGCATCCATCTCAAGGCGCTACTAAAAAGGAGCTGGGGCTAATTGCGGCACTTTCTATTCAGCTGACATCAGAGCAGATCTGGTTAAAAGCACGGTGACAGCGATGACAAAACAATGCAATTGAAGAGGCAAACTAAGAGCTTGTTGCTTTTACTAAGAGCAGCGGTAGTATTTATATAAGACATATACATGCTTGAAGGGGGGGGGAGTAAATCCTGTGCCCATGACTACTATCTGCGGTAGTTGGAAAACAGCAATTTTTTTTTTTCCTGAAGAAGGCAGGCAAGATTCCTTGAATAACAAAGAAAGGATTGGCACAAATGAAGCCAGGATGAAACTGCTGAAAAATAGGAGAGAGGAATTAGGTTGCTCGAGTAACTCCAGGATTAATATTGTAAGCCGCCCTGTAAGATAGGCAGCCAATAAAATGGATGGATAGATGCGTAGGTAGATGATAGATAGATAGATAGATAGATAGATAGATAGATAGATAGATAGATGATAGATAGATAGATAGATAGATAGATAGATAGATAGATGATTGATAGATAATAGATGGATAAATAGATGATAGTAGATAGATAAATATTAGATTAGATAATAGAGAGATAATAGATAGATGATTGATAGATAATTGATAATTGATAGATAGATGATAGTAGATAGATAAATATTAGATTAGATAATAGATAGCAGATAGATAGATTAGATAGATAGATGATTGATAGATAATAGATAGATAGATAGATAAATATTAGATTAGATAATAGTTAGATGATTGATAGATAATAGATAATAGATTGATAAGTAGATAGATAGTAGGTAGGTAGGTAGGTAGGTAGATAGATAGAGTAGTAAGGTACATCATTTTTTAAAGGTGAAGGGAAGGAGAACAACAGTAACAATAGCAACCACTGACTTAGGAATTTACTCAGAATATGGAGTATCTGTTGAAGGAAGAAAAGAAAAGAAAAGAAAAGAAAAGAAAAGAAAAGAAAAGAAAAAGAAAGAAAAAAGACAATGAATCCAAAGAGAGAACGGGATGCCTTGCTTGTAGATGACAGTTGGCTGGATTATGAACTGGAGCAACTCCTATTAGGAGGAAGAAAAAAAATTATTGGAGACCCTACTTACTATTTTCAGTTGTGAAATTCTGTTTCAATCAGCTTAGAAATGGAATAGGGATATTTGGCCACTCTACAAAAGTGTAATGGGAGATTTGTACTCATAGGACATGCTCTCATTTGCGAACTGGTAGGGAAGGTAAGTGAATCCCATCTCTGATCGCATCCAGTGATGAATGGCATCAGACGATAGCAGGGCTAAAATATTTCTGTCAGTTTGGCCTAGTGTCTACCACCAAGGTAGAAACCAGGAGACTGCAAGTTCTAGTTCCACCTTAGGCATGAACGCCAGCTGAGCGGCTTCAGGCCAATCATTAGGAGACTGTGAGTTCTAGTCCTGCCTTTGCCATGAAAGCCAGCTGAGCGACTTCAGGCCAATCATTAGGAGACTGTGAGTTCTAGTCCTGCCTTTGCCATGAAAGCCAGTTGAGTGACTTCAGGCCAATCATTAGGAGACTGTGAGTTCTAGTCCTGCCTTTGCCGTGAAAGCCAGCTGAGCGACTTCAGGCCAATCATTAGGAGACTGTGAGTTCTAGTCCTGCCTTTGCCGTGGCCAATCACCAGGAGACTGTGAGTTCTAGTCCCAGTTTAGGCATGAAAGCCAGTTGGGTGACTTTGGGCCAGTTGTTCTCTCAGCCTAACCCACCTGACACAGTTATTGCTGTGGGGAAAATAGGAGGAAGAAGCCAGGACAAAATTAAGTTTAAAAATAAATCAAAACTTATTCTGTGCACATTTTGCTTTGCAGAAGCTGAACAAGTCCATCACTATTGTTAGACCATATTTTCATACCATTAAAAAAGAAAAGAAAAAAACTACTCAAAATCAGCTGTTTTTTCATCAGATGTTGACAGTACAACCTGGGAGCATTTGGAGGAGTACAAATTGGGGCCAGAGTCAGGATACAAATAGCCTTCGAGTCACAGATTCCTAATCCCTGGTCTCCAGAAATGAGAAGTCTAATAATGAGCAGCTTTTTGCAGAACTAAACGCCGTGAGAAAACATGAGTGCCTTAACAAGCGACAAAAACATCTGGCTGCATTTCAAGTGTCTCCTTTTGAAGGGAAGCTACTAATCTATAAAAAGGAACACTTCAGAGAAGTTTATCTTTGATTCATACAAAGAAATATTTGTAGCAGCTGCTTCTCATTTAGGATGAACCACTTTGCTGTTGCTTTTTGGTCTTCTAGTTGGAAGTCTGACACTCTTACTCCATGTGTCAGTGTTTCAGTGTTTACGGGGAAAGCTTGAAATAGGCTTATATGGGCCTCCACTGAAAAGTCACCTCAAAACTGTTCTGCTTGTTGGAGAATCTTGCTAAAGTAAGCAAATTTAAGATGAATTCCATTTCAACTCTACCAGGTTACTACTGGGAGTGAATTGGTTAAAAGTCCTCCACTCCTCTGCTTGCAATAAAATACCATAGTGACCATAGTGAATTGTCATAGACCCTAGTAATAGGGCAGTGATGGGTAACCTTTTTGCCATCACGTGCCAAAAGCTGGGGGAGTGCGGGGTGGTTGCGCAAGCGCGTGCCCACACCCATAATTCTATGCACCCCCCCATGCATGCATGCGTGACCCCCCCATGCTCCCCCCGCTTTTGACATGTGATGGCCCGGTAGGCCCATTTTTTGCCCTCCAGCACTGGAAGTTTTAAAGAAGAGTGGGCTGCCACAAAGAAGAGGGGGACAAGCTATTCTCCAAAGCACCTGAGGGCAGGAGAAGCAGCAACGGGTAGAAACTAATCAAGGAGAGAAGCAACTTAGAACTAAGGAGAAATTTCCTGCCAGTGAGAACAATTAATCAGTGGAACAACTTGCCTTCAGAAGTTGTGAAGGCTCCAACACTGGAAGTTTTAAAGAACATGTTGGATAACCATTTGTCTGAAGTGGTGTAGGATTTCCTGCCTAAGCAAAGGGTTGGACTAGAAGACCTCCAAGGTCCCTTCCAACTATTCTATTTTATTCTAATTGTGGTCAAAAGTCGAGGACTATCTGTATGTCATCAACAGTGCTAATATCTAGGTAATATTATGGGGAAATCCCATCTGTCTTTCTTGGTTCGTTTTCCTCCTTGTCGCTTTCCAAACCCCTTGTGTAAATTCTGGGTACTAGCTGGGTACACTTCTGTGCTTGCTATATGTTTCTGTAGGAAAAGTACAGTATCAGTCAAATTTAATATCTAGGTACAGTATCTATGGTTTCTATTGGCATTTCCATCTGTGAAGTAATTTTGCATAAAACCTGTTAGAATAAATGTGAACAATGTGACTCTTTTTAACTTCGTTGGTGCTTCTCAACGGGAAGCCATGAACAATTAAGCTGCACGCAAATGAATTCAAAGATTAATTTAATGCAAAATGGAATAGGAAGGTGTTGCTTTTCAGCAGAGAAACAACTGGATCTTTAAACATTGCCTTTTCTTTCTTCCCATTTTTTTTTAACATGGTCCTGAAATCACCCCTGTGCTTCTCACTGTAAAATGCATGTGTTGTTGTTCGTTGCGAAGTCATGTCTGACACATCATGACCCCATAGACAATGTTCCTCCAGGCCTTCCTGTCCTCTGCCATCCTCTGGAGTCATTTAAGCTCACGACTACTGCTTCGGTGACTCCATCCAGCAACCTCATTCTCTGTCGTCCCATTCTTCTTTTGCCCTCAATCATTCCCAGTGAGTCCTTCCTTCTCATTAGGTGGCCAAAGTATTTGAATTTCATCTTCAGGATCTGGCCTTCTAAAGAGCAATCAGGGTTGATCTCCTCTAGGACTGACTGGTTTGATGGCCTTGCAGTCCAAGGGACTCACAGGAGTCTTCTCCAGCACTATCGTTCAAAGGCCTCAATTCTTTGGCTCTCAGCCCTTCTTATGGTCCAACTTTCACAGCCATACATTGCAACTGAGAATACCATAGCCTTGACTGTACACACTTTTGTAGGGAGGGTAATGTCTCTTCTTTTTTGTACGCTGTCTAGATTTGCCATAGGTTTCCTCCCCAGGAGCAAGCATCTTTTAATTTCTTGGCTGCAGTCCCCATCTGTGGTGATCTTGGAGTCCAGGAAAATAAAATCTGTCACTACCTCCATTTCTTCCCCATCTATTTGCCAGGAATTGAGAGGACCGGATGCCATGATCTTAGTTTTCTTAACATTGAGTTTCAAGCCAACTTTTGCACTCTCCTTCTTCACCCGCATCAAGTGGCTTTTTAGTTCCTCTTCACTTTCTGCTATTAAAATGGTATCATCTGCATATCTGAGGTTGTTGATATTTCTCCCGGCAATCTTAATTCCAACTTTTGATTCATCTAGCCCTGCCTATATGCATGTAGCAGGATTTAAATACAGATATGTATTTGGGACATGTTATATTGCCTTAACATAGTCAGCTGCTGTTTTAGGAAAAGCAAGCTAGAAAAAGAAGCCTTTATGTACAGTTCTATCTTTTTTTAAAAAAAAAAAAATCTCAATATATAGTCATTGTTTTACAGGCAGAAATGGAGTTTATATATCTGGATGCAAAACTAAGTGGTATTGGAGAGAAATTATTTCTTCCCTCCTTTGATATTCACCTCTTTGTCCTGTGGAACTTGTGCAGCCCAAATATAGTGACCTTGAACTGATATACTACACTTCCGTGTCGGAAGCCCCAAAGCGCTTCCATGGTGACATCACTGTTGCTTGGGGAGGGGGAACACTCATTGGGGGTTCCTTTAATGTCCCCATTAAGTTGCCCGGCAAAGTGGCATCTATCTACTCACAATTGCCTGCTTTCGAACTGCAGGGTCGGCAGGGTGAGCTGGAGCAGGGAGCTCAGCTCACCCTGCCATGCGGCAGCAACCAGGTCTTGAATGTGAGTCTGCTGATTATCAGTCCAATACTCTAACCACGTGTCTTGAACTGATAGAAAATAAAAAATTCCTCCCTGCCTAGGAAGCCTCATCTGAATAGAAGAGGGGAAGGGAGAGGAGGGGAGGGGAGGGGAATGGAGGGGAGGAGGGGGAAGGGAAGGGAAGGGAAGGGAAGGGAAGGGAAGGGGAGAGGAGAGGAGAGGAGAGGAGAGGAGAGGAGAGGAGAGGAGAGGAGAGAAGAGAAGAGAAGAGAAGAGAAGAGAAGAGAAGAGAAGAGAAGAGAAGAGAAGAGAAGAGAAGAGAAGAGAAGAGAAGAGAAGAGACGTTGTAGCAATGGTACATTGCTATCTGTTCTCCCCGGTTCTGTAAAGCCGGTAGTGGAAATCTTCATAGGAGAGTGAACCGGTTCACTGTGAATATCAGTTGGGCCCTCCTCCCCCCGCCCCCAAGCTATACCTACCTTTATTTCTTTTGTTTTTTGGTCAGCTGTAAGTCGCAGCGGAGTGGATTGCCATGCTTCAGCTGTTTTTTTACTCAATGTGCTTGCGCGAAATGCAAGTTCAGTGTGGCTGAGAGCAAAGCGCGTGCACGATGCGAACCGGTGGTAAAACTGATTAGAACCCACCACTACCTTGGAGGTCTTCTAGTCCAATCCCCTTCTTAAGCAGGAATCTCTTCTTAAAAACTTCCAGTGTTGGAACGTTCACAACTTCTGGAGGCAAGTTGTTCCGCTGATTAATTGTTCTAACTGTCGAGAAATTTCCCCCTAGTTCTAGGTTGGGTCTCTCCTTGATTAGTTTCCACCCGTTGCTTCTTGTCCTGCCCTCAGGTGCTTTGGAGAATAGCTTGACTCCCTCTTCTTTGTGACAGCCCCTGAGATATTGGAAGGCTGTCTACAGTGCTTCACATGCACATCTGTGTACTTTACAGAGTGGTCCTTATGTGATCTCAAATTGCTGGAACTCTTGTCATGGCCTTCTCCATGGTAGCTCTTTCCCTGGGGAACATCATTCATGTGGAAATAAGATTGGCCTCCACCATGACACTCTTTTTCGAAAAGCCCTAAAGATGTGATTTTGCCAGTGGGCCTGGGAACCCCATGGTGATATGGATCTGCTCAATTGGTTGGTTTGGTTATTGTCCCTGGAGTGGGGACTGTTAATTGGCTTTTGTAATTAGGGTTTTATTGCCATAAACTGCAGGAGTCACTGTGAGTGAGTTGGGCAGCCATGTACATTTTCTAAAGAAATTATGTTCTTTTGATCAAGAGCTGGTTGGAAGTGAGAGCCTTTCCCTTCCTGAGGACATAGAGCAGCCCTCAAGGAGCAGCCAATGACCTTGGACAATACTGTACATCCAGGACATTCCTTCTATCTGTGTTTTCATCTAACTTCCAAATTAACATTATCAAAACAACTTCTGTTCCAAAAAGTAGCCCATTGTGGTTCTATAGGGCCTAGAGCAGGGGTGTCAAACTTGATTTCATTGAAGGCTGCATCAGAATTGTGTTTGACCTCAGAGGGCTGGGGTGGATGTGGCCAGGGTGGGCATGGCCAGCTCGACGTCACTTGTGTCGAGGGCACCTGTGGTGGCCTGAGAGCTCTGTCAGCAAAAACGGGCTCTTGAGCACCGTTTTCGGCTGCGACGGCTTCCTGCAACCCTCTGCCAATGAAAATTGAGCTCCGGAGGGCCACCTGCAGCCCTCCCGAGCTCCATTTTCGCTGGCAGAGGCGCTGCAGGCCAGTCCTTCGCTGTTTCCAGGGCGGCCCCTTCAGCCAGGTCTAAGCACCTCGCAGGCTGCATCCGGCCCACAGGCCTTGAGTTTGACAACCCTGGCCTAGAATGCACCCATGGCTTTGTCTGAAACAAAAAGGAAGAGTTGACCAAAGACAGATTTATTTTCTCCTGAGTTCCTAAGAAAATGTTCTTCTCTGTGGCTGATGTTGCTGGCAGCTGAGTGCCTAATGACATCTGGGAGTTCAACAGTCCTCTCCCAGATTATTAAAATGTATCACAATCAGCAGAAATATGTTGTCAGTCAGGCAACCCTCTTGAAGGAGATCCTTTTGCTGGTTCTCCACTCAATTGCCTAATGTCATTTCCTTGGTATTTTCTAACTGTATGGCTCTTTTAGTAACATCAGTTGGCTCAGATTTGATGGTCCAGATTTGACTGTCAGATTTCTCATAACACTGGACACTGATGCTCCTCTTAGATTATAAATTTGCCTGCAGTGATTGCATCCCATTTCCTAATATGAAAGTTCCACTGCAACGATAGACAAGGGGAAATTCAGATGAATGGCATGAGTTATGGGTGCTTAGGGCTCCCATATTTCCCATGACTCAGGTGGCGTTGAAGGGGGCTGGCATTTCTACTGAAACTCTGTTAGCATCTGAGCCATTCATCATCATCTGAACAAGTAGGGTTCTCACCGATATATTTATTTATTTATTTATATTAGATTTCTATACCGCCCTTCTCCTACTGAATTCAGGGCGGTGAACAGCCAAAAATAAAAAACATAACATACAAAATTTAAAATTTTTTAAAGAATTAAACAAATATTGACCCAATAAAATTTAAAACACCCCTATTAAAACCAAAACCAAAGAGCCTGAATAGCGTAGGGGGCTAATGCCTCCTACTAAAGGCAGCAATTAAGATCCAGCTGCCTGCAATTTCTGCGAGTTCAATCCTAGCCAGGCTCAAGGTCGACTCAGCCTTCCATCCTTTCTAAGGTGGGTAAATTGAGGACCCAGTTTGTGGGGGCAATAAGCTGACTTTGTATAAATATACAGAAGTATGAAGGCTATTGCTTAACGCATTGTAAGCTGCCCTGAGTCTCCGGAGAAGGGCGGCATATAAATCAATTTTTTTTAAAAAAATGAACAATTAAAAATATCTAAAGGGGGGGATGTCAAACCAGCCCATCTTGATGAAATTAAAAAGTTTTAAGGGCACGGCAAAAAGCCCGGAGATCTGGTATTCTACGTATCTCTGGGGGCAGGTCGTTCCATTGGACAGGTGCTGCCACAGAGAAGGCCTTTGCCCTGGGGATCGCCAGCCGACATTGTCTGGCCGACGGCACCTTGAAGAGTCCCTCTCTGTGGGAGTGTACTGGCCGGTGGAAGGCTATTGATGGCAGAAGGCGGTCCCGTAAGTACCCAGGCCCTAAGCCATGGAGCACTTTAAAGGTGGTAACCAACACCTTGAAGCACACTTGGAAGACCACTGGGAGCCAATGCAGCTCGCACAGGAGGAGTGTCACATGGGAGCGCCCAT
This sequence comes from Masticophis lateralis, assembly GCA_030761175.1. Lineage (NCBI taxonomy): Eukaryota > Metazoa > Chordata > Lepidosauria > Squamata > Colubridae > Masticophis > Masticophis lateralis. Next base: position 11,175,811 of record JAUDYJ010000005.1, on the reverse strand, counting down.
GTATTTAATAAGCACCATTGAGCCGACTGGGTTTTCTCAAAATGTCATGGACATTTCATGTTTTACTTCCAAACCTTCTACTAGTGAGAACAAGTTCCTAAAAGCTGTCCATACTATTTTGAATTGCAAAGGAGTTATGGAAGAGGACATCACAACTGGTTCCAGATACTGACTCTGCCTACCATGTTCCTTCTGAAGTAACTTTACTGTCTTAATAAACGTATAACAGAAAAATCACTCTGAGCAGCAACTGTACTGTTCTCTGTTTAATAATATAACATAAACTTGACTTTTATATATAGACTTCTGCAAGATCATCTGTGCTCAATCTAGACCTTTAGATGTTCCAATCAAACATCTCTTACAACGTTACCATTGTAACAGTCCACACGCCTTGCAATCGGTCATACCCTTCTTCTCTTTCCTTTCACCTTTCTCACCATTATGGACTTCTCAGTGCTATTTCCAATACCTAATTGCAGGAATGTAGAAGGCCAAGTTAAAGGTTCTGCATTTAGGCAAGAAAAACAAAATGCACAGGTCCAGTATATGTGGTACCTCACTCAATAGTAGTAACTGTGAGTAGGATCTTGGAGTCCTAGTGGACAACCATTTAAATATGAGCCAGCAATGTGCAGCAGCTGCCAAAAAAGCCAACACAGTTCTAGTCTGCATAAACAGAGGGATAGAATCAAGATCACGTGAAGTGTTAATACCACGTTATAATGCCTTGGTAAGGTCATACTTGGGGTACTGCATTCAGTTTTGGTTGCCACAATGTAAAAAAGATGTTAAGACTCTAGAAAGAGAGCAGAGAAGAGCAACAAAGATGATTAGGGGATGGAGGCTAAAACATTTTATTTTTTAATTAGATTTATATGCCGCCCTTCTCCGGAGACTCAGGGCGGCTTACAATGCATTAAGCAATATCCTTCATACTTTTGTATATTTTATACAAAGTCAGCTTGTTGCCCTCACAAACTGGGTCCTCAATTTACCTACCTTAGAAAGGATGGAAGGCTGAGTCAACCTTGAGCCTGGTGAGAGTCCAACTGGTGTAATTGCAGACAGCTGGATGTTAATAACAGGCTTTAGTCTGCTTTTAGCCTGTTGAGCTATCCAGGCTCTTGTGAAGAACGGTTGCAGGAACTGGGTATGAAAAGAAGGACTAGGGGAGACATGATAGCAGTGTTCCTATATCTCAGGGGCCGCCACAAAGAAGAGGGAGTCAAACTATTCTCGAAAGCACCTGAGGGCAGGACAAGAAGCAACGGGTAGAAACTAATCAAGGAGAGAAGCAACTTAGAATTAAGGAGAAATTTCCTGATAGTTAGAACAATTAATCAGTGGAACAACTGGCCTCCAGAAGTTGTGAATCCTCCAACACTGTAGGGCTTTAGGCAGGGGGGTGGACTAGAAGACCTCCAAGGTCCCTTCCAACTCTTATTCTATTTCTATTTCTATTCATCACCATTTAATTTCAAAAATAATTGAAATACACGGATGCTGCCACCTATCTTTTCTTTGTCTCTTTGACTCAAACCTCTTCTCTCGTCTTTCAGGGGTCCCGTGTATTTTTCTCATCGCTAGTCTCCTTAACTCTATTCAAAACAAGCTGAGATGCGAGACACCAATAGGCTAACAGGTTGCTTTGTCAAGTGGTATGAATCATGCCTACTCATAGTTCACTGAGCAATGGTTTTTTCAGCCCCAATGTTGTGAGTTTGTACAACACACTGAATCATAATCTGACATTAGGGGGGTGCTTGAGTAAATAAAGAATTATGTCTTTCCTTTCCTCGGTTTCAAGGGAACAAAAAACCCTACATTTGTGTTGGTAGAGCAAATCCAGAATGGATTTTATACTCATGCTAATTCGTGCAGAACTGTAGAGTAGGCCACGTCGTCGCTTGGGAACGCTGAAATAGAAGGATCGTCAAAACGTCACGAAGAAAGTAACCTCTTTTTTTTTTCTTCGTCTGCCCCTCTTTGTCTTCTTTCTATTCTGTGCTAAGACCTTAAATCCTCAGAAAATGAGGAAATGAGCATCTCAGGTTTCCTCTCGCGTGGAGAATTCAGTTCTCAAGAAGTTGAAGTCGTGTACGGTCCCTGAAATAAGCAGAGGTGGTGCAAGTGCCGTACTTAGCATGCCTGCTCTTGTGTCATTTCTTCTCATTTCAATGGGTCTCATCCAGAGGACCAGATTCAAAAGCATCTTTGTCTCTTCCCCGTTCTCCTTTCATTGGATGCTAAAGCATGGAAGGAGTTAATCCATTAGCGGGCAGGTGAATAGCAAGTGTAGCCAAGGACTATGTGAAAAGCTGGGAGTCCTTGGGTCCCTCTCCGGGAGACAGCAGTGGTACCTCCTCCCTCTTTTGACTGTTGCAAAATTCATTCCTGTCACTAAAGTGTTTCTTGTCCTTTTCTTGGTAAATATCACAGGCGCGCCCAAGTATTCCAATCACACATCATTCAATTAGAACATTAAACCTTTTAGGAAAAAAAAAAAAGAAGGAGAAGGTCTTCCATCTTTTATTTGCCATTTGGCCTTGATTATGTCGCGAAGGGATTATGACCTTGAAGTGTTTTCGATTTGGTTTTCCGAAAAGCGGAACAATCTGGATGCACTCCAGCCAGGGGTGCTATTCAGCAGGTTCTGACAGGTTCTGGAGAACCGGTAGCGGAAATTTTGAGTAGTTATGAGAACCAGCAAATATCACCTCTGGCTGGGCCCAGATTGGGGTGGGAATGAAGATTTTGCAATATCCTTCCCCCAGGAGTGGGGAGGGAATGGAGATTTTGCAATATCCTTCCCCCAGGAGTGGGGTGGGAATGAAGATTTTGCGGTATTCTTCCCCCAGGAGTGGGGTGGGAATGAAGATTTTGCAATATCCTTCCCCCAGGAGTGGGGTGGGAATGAAGATTTTGCAATATCCTTCCCCCAGGAGTGGGGATGGAATGGTGATTTTGCAGTATCCTTCCCTCCAGGAGTGGGGAGGGAATGGAGATTTTGCAATATCCTTCCCCCAGGAGTGGGGTGGGAATGAAGATTTTGCAATATCCTTCCCCCAGGAGTGGGGAGGGAATGAGGATTTTGCAGTATCTTTCCCCCAGGAGTGGGGTGGGAATGGAGATTTTGCAGTATCCTTCCCCCAGGAGTGGGGTGGGAATGGAGATTTTGCGGTATCCTTCCCCTGCCACGCCCACCAAGCCACGCCCACAGAACCGGTAGCAAAAAATGTTGAATTCCACCACTGACTCCAGCCCAAATGAATCAGTCCTAAGGGGGTGTCTGTGTGTCCATGTCGGAGCTTCTGTGTGCCAATGATGGTTTAAAAACAAAACAAAACACGTTACGTGCACCCCGTAAAATAATTACTAGATTTGAAAGGGGTCCTCTTGAAAGTGTGCATGTTTAATAAAGATCTTTAGCGGTAGTTTCCTCCCTACAGGGCATTTTGCCAAGGAAGTAGCGTTCAAGGCTAAAGTCCTTACCTTTGTACGGTGTCTAAAAAAAATATCAATTATTTTAAAAAAGTCCCACAATGTCCAGCCAATCAGATCACTCGGTTAAATTAACATCCCAATGACTCCCTTATTAAAAAAAAAAAAGCCTGCAAGGGTGTTAATGGACTGGGAAGCCATACTTATTGTCGAAGGTGGGAAGACAAGCTCAAACCTCCCTTTATTTAAAAAAAAATCGGATATTTCAACTTTATTTATTTATTTGTTTATTTATTTTTAAATTTTTATACCGCCCTTCTCCTGAGGGACTCAGGGCAATGCACAGCCACAGTAAAACAACATATATCACAAAATTTAAAAAACAGATTAAAACATATTAAATAATTTGGTCCAATATTAAAACTCAAAAACTAAAACACCCATTAAAATTCATTGTTCAGCCAGCCCAGCCTGTGGAAATAGTAAGGTCTTAAGGGCATGGCGAAAGGTACGTAGGTCGGGGATCATCCGTAACTCCGGGGGCAGTTCATTCCAGAGGGCAGAAGCCCCCCACAAAGAAGGCTCTCCCCCTGGGGATCGCTAGTCGACATTGTTTGACCGATGGCACCCTGAGAAGTCCCTGTCTGAGGGAGCGTGTTGGTTGGTGGGAAGCCATCGGGGGTAGAAGGCGATCTCGTATTGAATAGCCTTGGTTGATGGGTTACGCTATAGCATATTTTTGTGTTATGGGCTTTTCCAAGTCCTTCCCTGCGCAATCCCGCAACTGTGTATACCTAGTGAGTGCTCACACCTAACTTTGGAATCACTTAGGCCAGGGACGGCTCACCTTTTCTGGACCGAGTGCTCAAAGCACACGTACGTGCATGCCAATGCATACGTCCATGCCCAAACCCCCAAAATGCAATGCACGCGCACCCCCCTGTGCATATGCCCAACCCCCCGTGCATGAGCATGCGGCCCCTGCCCCCCCCCGTGCATGCAGGTGTGGCCATCCTGCATGCCCATGCGCATTTGCACATGGCCCCCGCATGTGCCCTGCCTTCCTGCAGATGCCCCGCCTCCCATGCTCAAATATGTGGGCCCCCTGCATGGGCCCTGCCTCCACGCACATGCACGCACAGGCCCCCACAGGCCCCCGGGGCATGTGCAGCAGAGACCCCACAATCAGGGGTCGGTTGGGAGGCGTGCACCCATGTGCAGCAGAGCTGAACTAGGGTGACAGCTTGTGTGCCCACAGAGAGGGCACTGCATGCCACCTGTGGCACACATGCCTTGGGTTTGCCATCACAGACTTAGGCTGAATTGCCCAAAAACATCAATAGGTTTATCGAAAGGCCCTATTTCTATTTAATCCCATGCTATTCCATTTTCCGCAGAGAGCATCTGGAGGAGTCCTTGTCTATACAATGAGGTCATTCCGAGACCGGTGCCAATATAAGCAGCAGGACATTTGCTGTATCCATGTTGAGACTGACCAGTTTTCAAAGCTGGAGGGAGCTAGTGTGTTTTATCCCAAAGCTGCTTTTCAAACTTTCTGTTGTGGCTCCGTTGCCTGAGCCTGCGTCATCAGCAGGGGAGGACTCTGAGAGTGAGGGAGAGGAGTTGGCAAGGCCTCCTTCTCTAGGACTCTCCTCTCTGGCAATGCTTCCGGAGGACACCAAAGGGCAGGAGATAGGCCCAGAGCCAAGCTCGTCAACGCAGCCACAGGAGGACATTGACGAGGGGAGCAAGTTTTGGTTGGACCCTCGCCAGCATCGGAGAGACAGGAGAGCCCAGCAGAGGAAAAGGCGTGGTCGTGATTAGCTGGTGGACCACACCTTCTACCAGATTATATAAGTGAGGGATTGTAGCCATATCTTTGTGACGAACAAAACAAAGATACGTGGATCCCGGTTTTGAATCGGCCCGGCGTCTCAGCTTTGGTGTGTATGTGACGGACCTTTTAAATAAAACGTTGGCAAGCAGCTGCGGATTGCTGCTGACCTTTGTTATCATCTCACTTGGTTGCCTGCCAGTTCCTTAGCCTCCGGTTGTCTGAGGGGGGGTTATTTCTGGGCACGGGGCCAGAACACTTTCTTTGTTTTTTCCTTGAAGACATTTCGCTTCTCATCCAAGAAGCTTCCTCAGTTCTGACTTCTTCTTGGATGAGAAGCGAAACATCTTCAAGAAAAAGAAAGAAAGAAAAAGAAAATACAGTTGTCTTTGAAAAGCACTGTCCGGACAACCGTGACCTGAATGACTGAGAATCTCCATAGACATCTAGTGCGTTTTGGCTTTCAGGCTAGCCCATTTGAACCCTGGGGTGCCCAGAAGAATATAAGCAACATTTTTAAAAAGGTAAAATTTCCCCTCGTCCAGTCAGCTCTGACTCTAGGGGGCAGTGCTCATTTCCGTGGTCATGTGGCCAGCATGACTATATGCTGAGGTGCATGGAATGTCTTGCCTTCCTACCAAAGTGGTACCTATTTATCTGTTCGCCTTTGCATGCTTTCGAATGGCTGGGGGGGGGAGGAGCTGAGGCAAGTAACCTACAGTGCTCCGGTCTCAAACAGAATGGAATAGAATCATAAATCGTAAGATACAAGCAACAATTGATAAATCATAATATACCAATAGGAGAAGGTAGTAGGAAAGATGAGAGGTGAGAAAGATGAGATGCGATGATGGAGGAGATGAGAAGATGACAACGATTATCTCCTCCTCCTCCTCCTCCTCCTCCTCCTCCTCCTCCTTTTTCTCCTTCTCCTTCGGCTTTGGCTTTGGCTTTGGCTTTGGCTTCTTCTTTTCTTTCTTTCTTTCTTTCTTTCTTTCTTTCTTTCTTTCTTTCTTTCTTTCTTTCTTTCTTTCTTTCATCCTTCCTTCCTTCCTTCCTTCCTCCCTTCCTTCCCCAATAAATAATTCTTAGTCCAGTTCCATAATTAAGATTTTTATTTGGATTTTTTGGATCATCTAGATCAGTGTTTCTCAACCTTGGAAGCTTGAAGATGGGTGGAGCTTCGCTGCTGGCTGGGGGATTCTGGGAGTTGAAGTCCACCCATCTTCAAGCTACCAAGGTTGAGAAACACTGATCTAGATTCAAAGAAGTTGTGATAATTTTTTAATAGGTCCGTGTGAAACAACACACATTTACTGGGTTGAAATAATTTGTCATTGCCTTCATCCTAGGTCTGAGTGAGAGGAACTGACTTAAGGACGTCCAGTTGATTTTAGGCCTAGGGCAAGACTAGAACTCATGGTCTTCCGGTTTCTGGCCTTGTGCCTGCACCACTACACAAAAATGGGCTTCCATTTTGTCCTACCACCTAGAATTTAGAAGCAATCTGGCTTTATATACAGGAAGTATAATCCTCAACTTTGTTTGTTCAGTGACCGTTCAAAGTTACAACAGCACTGAAAAAAGTGACTTTTGACCATTTTTCATTCTTATGACTTTTGCAGCATCCCCATGATCGCATGGTTTACATTCAGATGCTTTGCAACTGACTCACAGTTATGACAGTTGCAGTGTCCCGGGGCCATGTGATTCCCTTTTGCGACCTTCCAAGAAGCAAAATCAACGGGGAAACCAGAATCACTTAAACAACCGTGTCACTGATTTAACAACTGCAGTGATTCGCTTAACGAATATGGCAAGAAAAGTCGTAAAACAGGCCAAAACTCACTTAACGAATTTCTCACTTAGCAACAGAAATGTTGAGCTCACTTGTGGCCATAGGTCAAGGATTATCTCTTTGCCACAAGGACTAGAAGCACCATGTTAAATGGCATAGATTACACCAAGTTACTAGGCCGCATGACAACATGTTGTTGACAACAGTGCAAAAACCTTATTGAAAACCATTTCCCACTATAACTGAAAGAGTCAAAATGCAATGGATGATTGTAACTAATGGAGATCTCTTCTCGCAAGGGGTCCAAAATAAGCCAAAAAGCAGCCATAGTGTTCAGGGGTGGGTTTCTACTTACCTTTACTAACGGTTTGCAACAGGGTCACGCAAGCACAGAAGCACTTTCATGACGTCAGGGTCAATGGGCGGGACCTCCCGCCGGTTTTACTACCAGTTCTATAGAACCGCTGCAAACCGGGGGCAACCCACCGCTGATAGTGATGTAATCAAATCCCTATCCTTTATTTGTGCATCGCAAACAGAGATGGGACTCACTTACCTTCCCTACCGGTTCGCAAATGTGAGCACGCACGTGCACTCACTTCACTCACTCACACCTCCTCTGCGCATGCACACGGCCTTTGCTTGCACATTACGTCCAGGCAGGTGGGCGGAGCCTCCCGCAGTCATCACTACCGGTTCTTCCAAACCGGACATAATCAGCTGAATCCCACCACTGATCGCAAGTCGTGTAACAAGGATTGAAATTTTGATTCAATTGGGTGGCCACTACGCTGACTTTTTTTTTGACCCCCTTGTGGGCACTCCCGATAATTAAACCTATCATTAATAAGCGTCCCCAAAAAGGGAATGTTTTTGCCCCTGAAATAACATAGACATCCCCAACTTCTTTGGAGATCTCACTGCTCTCCTTAGACACTTAAGAATTAGCGTACAATCGCTCGCTAATGCTGAACTCGTATTCTCTGGATAAAATCATCAGGATGTATTTGTGTTCACTCTCCTTTGAGGCCGATGAATGGGGTCTTGAAAGTAGGTTTGACTATTCATTCTCCATCCTTTCTTCACCTGTTCAGAACATTCGACAGTGCTGGCTTTGGTTCAGAAATATCCTACTGGTAATTACTCCTCTTAGAGGGGTTTTTTTTTTTTTTTAGTGCCCAGTAGGGATAGAGATCATAGCCATGTTGCAACGTTTTCTTTCTCAGGCTGTCAAGTTTAAGCAAAGAGATGACCAAACGACAGAAAGATTGCTTGGCATTGAAGATCTTTCAGAGCGCTTCTTCTTCTTCTTCTTTTTTTTTTAAGAAGAAGAAAACTGGTGGAAAATAAATAATTTGGCTTTCACACAGAGCCCATCCGAGCCGTGTCTCCCTTATCTTTGCTTATGGCAGATTAATTGTTAGTGCAGGAGAACATTTTAAACTTGTCCTCGCTTGCTTTTTTCATGCCAAGGTATCTGCTTCGTCGTATCTGAAATCTGAACTTTTTTTCTTTTTTGCAAATTGATTCAAAAGATCAACCCTGCGTTTTTTTTTTTTTAAAGGTCGAAACAGTCTCCCGACAGTATCTTCCCATCAAGCTTGTTTTTTTTTCCCTCTTTGCTTTCCTTTTAATGGTGCTAATGCTCATTTTACTTATTCAGAACGTTAAAAAGAGCAAATGGTTTATACGAGGTGTTGCTAATTACCTATATTACTGTACTACTGTGACAGATGTGAGCAAAAAAAAGAGAGAGACTGAAAATGCCCACAGCTGTGCGCTCCATGACACCGAGTGGAGATGCAGACAGAAGGCTAACAGATGTCCCGAACTGTCATTTTGCCTTAAAAAAATTCTGTTTCTGCTTTCTTGCTCCTTCTTTTTTTAAGTGGGACATATTGCTTTTTAAAGTTTTTTTCGGTTTAGAATCATAAAAACCACAATATAAACAATCAATAAAAGCAGAACTGATGCTGGGGGGGGACAGGGGACAAGTAACCAAATATTCAGGCGAATAACAAATACCGTGTTGTTGTCTTTTAAAGGAGGAAGAAAGAAATAGAAAGCAGCAATGCCGGAAAAGCTGGGCAATTCATGCCAAATGTTTGGCAGAAAATAAAAGTTTTGACAGCCTCCTTAGAGATAGATAAGGCGGGGTGGGGGGGGGGGTGCCGAGCACATCCCTCAATAGGGCAGCTTTGGGGAATGAAATGCAGGGCGCCCCATGCTGTACCATTGAAAACAGAAGAAAACAAAGCATACCAACAGCTGATCCGAGGGGCAAAAAAAACTAGATTGGGGTTTCATGGAGTGACAGTAATCCTTTAATTTAGCAGAGTCTCAACTATTTGAAGACAGGGTTATCCACCTGAATTCAACCTTAATTTCCAAAGATCTCCTTGCAGAAATCATGCATTAAAAAGAAAAAAAAACACCTTGCTGTAACAATTGCAACAAAATCAGTGCCAGTTTTTAAATTCAATTCGCTATTCTTTATTGGCCAAGGGTGACTGGATGCACCAGGAATTTGTCTCCGGTGCATAAGCTCTCACTGTACATACAACAACAAAGTCATATGTACCATGTTGCCGTATAGTAAATATTGCCCTGTCGTTGCAAAATTCTACAACACAAGAAGGCAGGACTAGAGAAAAATCTCTGCAGAACAAATATCTCATATTGCTATTTGTTTCGTTGTAAATATTTTTTTTAAAAAAAGCCAGGGGGGCATTTTAAAGAATAGAAAGCACTGAAAAAAATGGAAATAGTTAAATACCTTCTTAAAAATCTTGGGCAAATGCTTGGACTTTTATATTTGCGTAGGGTAGAATAACAATCTTAAGTTATTAAATACAACATTTATTTTGATATTGCTTCCCACCTTCATAATAAAATATCTTTTTTTTAAAAAAAAGAAGACAAAGAAGTGAAACTATGACTTCTTATGGTCCAACAAGAGCTTTCTAATTTATCTTTCGATTTTAAAAAAAATGAAATTAAGACATCAATTAGGGAGGGAAAGAATCTTGAGTTCCTGTTGTACAGAAGTTTTAATGGTTTAAACATGACGTTTGGTGTCATCAGCATTTGATTGCGGGTTTTTTTCCCCCCGTCCTGTTAAAAAACATGGTTCCAAACTGGGTTGGCTTCTTTGTGGGGTTTGTTTCTAAATTACTCCCCGCACTTAATTACGAGGATGAGAGAGATGCCTTATTTCTCTTTGTTATGGGCTAAGCTCTCAATAATCCCAAACAAAACAGCCAGTTCTGGAAGATACAGGATTTGCTAGCAGGATTACGGGTCCCCTAGATAACGTTGTGCAGTCAAGAGAGGCAAAGCTTTATTTTAATTCAGATAAGCCAATAAACAAGCCACTGACAAGAGTAACCGGTTTCCATTGCTACATTGGCAGCTGAATGATAGAAAATCTATTATGCCCTGTTTGCTGTAACGTTTCATTTAATAGAGATCCGAATTAAAACTCCACCATACCTGAGCTTTTAATTGCGACGGCTATCATAGCATTTGAATAACTGTCCCTATCGGTAGGTCTGTTCTATATCTGGTCTGGGTTCGTATACATTTCACATGCGTTAAGTGACCGATTCGCCGATTCACAGAGTCTGAGCAAAGTGAGTGATATAATTCTCTCTTTACCGAAGAATTCCAATTCCAACTCCCACCGAAAAAAACAGAGAACGATCAGGAAATCAATTATAGACATCTTCTGGGTGGGCCAAAATGATTGGAATTCAAGGGCTCGTAAATTTGCTACTGTCACTTTTCAAGGAACTGGAACAAATAGTTTCCAAGCCCTCTTCGCCCCAAATCCAGTGTATTTTTTTTTTTAAATTTGCGAGAGTGCTTGAAATCAACAAAGGAGGATCGTCTTAAAATGAGCATGAAGATGAGGCTGGAGTACTAGGCGGGGTGGGGGTGAGTAGGGGGTGTAGGGGGTGGATTTGGTTTGATGGAAGAAGTAATTGAAATAAATTAACAGCAAAGCCGAGGAAAATTCATGGTGGAGAACATTTCCTCTTCAGTGCTGTCTTTCATCCGGGGAGGGGGGGTGGTATCTAAAAAGGATTGCTAGACAACTGAAAGCTATTAACGGTTAAAATTGTAGTGAGTCACTCTCAAGTACGTATATACGTGTAATTTATATTGCCCAAATCGACATTAAATTAGGCACCGATCTACACCGTCTGTATAAATTATGCAGATACTGTGATACATGACTCCATTCTGCAAATTCACTACTAACTGGGGCGGGGGAAGAGAGAAAAGGAAAAAGCACTGAAAAATTCCATTTCGTATCATAGGAAGCTTTTCCTGAATCCTTGGAAACAGATGGGGTTTTTTTCTCCCTTGACTTCCTATAATATAATTATTTCTTTCAATGCCAAAAGACAGATGCTAGCAGAGTTTGTGAATGAACACATTTTTTTTATACCATAATAGATTTCATTTTGATAGATGGCTTGCTTTTAGTCAGAAAGACATTCCTCATAGTTATCTTTTACCAGTAATTAAAACAAAAACAGTATTTTAGGGACATGTGCTTGCAAATATGTGGGGGGTTTTTTAGCTACATAACACAGTATATTTATTTACTTACATCTTTTAAAATAATGATAAATGATTTCATCATCTTACCAGTCCTGCCTATTAAATAACACGGTAACCTTAAAAGGAAAACTCCAGGTCTGATGCCCAAACTTGACAGTCTAAGAAGAAAATACAATTAGGAGAGAAGTTGTGTTACTCAAAGGTTGAAAAAGATAATCCGCTAAGTTACAGTTGCATCAATTTGGCAATAAAGATTACACAAATTGAAGTTTAGAGAAGGCCCCAGAGAACAGCTATTTCTTTAGAAAGAATATGTTGAAGTTGGGATGGACAGTCTTTACATTTACATCCTGGACATAAATGGTTTCAACTTCTACCCTCAGAACAACGCTATAGGGCAGTGATGGCTAAACTTTTTGCCGTCGCGTGCCAAAAGCAGGGGGAGTAGGGGTGTCACGCACACACATGCCTGTTAAGGATATTGTTGTTGTGTTAGCAACCAGCAGAATATAGTGCACAGAGAAACGTTGCTGAGAGCAATGAAAGAAGAGATACGTGCAAACTGGTTTATCAACAGTTTACTTTATAGTGGAAAATAAACAATCTCGTAGTCTTTTAAACAGTCCAAGTCGTTGCCAGTTAAATCCGTCCAGTGATATAAAAAGCTTCTTACCACACAAAAAGTAGTTGGTTAGAAGCTTTTTATATCACTGGATTGATTTAACTGGCAAAGACGTGGACTGTTTAAAAGACTACGCGATTGTTTATTTTCCACTATAAAGTATACCACACAAACAGTACCACACAAACAGTAGTTGGTTAGAATAATAAACTCACTCTGGTTCACAAACCACGATGGTAGCAGATCCACCCAACGATGATAGCACAAAATGGTAGCAACTCCTCACACAATGGTAGCATATCAACAACTGAATACATTACAGTACCATTCTTAAATAGGTTTACAACTAATTACAGCATGACTCAGCATTACAATGATGCAGCAGTAAAACTTTAAAGTCACAGAACACATATATTGCCTGGACAATCTGTTAGGCTCAAACCATATCCTAACAATGCCCATACCCACAATGCAATGCCCCCCTGCCCGCTCCACCCCTGTGCATGTGCACATGACCCCCCCCATGTTCCCCCATCCCTGCACATGTGCGCGATCCCCCACCCCCCCCCATGCATCCCGTTTTGGGTCTGGCAAACCTCCCTGAAGCCTTCTGGGACCAAAAACGGGCCAGGGAGGGCCGCTGCACCCACCCCGTGGCCTGTTTTGGTGCAAGGGGCGCACTGCTCCCCCCGCACTCCCCCACCCCTGCACATGCGCATGCACACGAGACTCCCTCCCGCCCCCGTGCATGCACATGAGACCCCACGCATGTGCATGCGTCTCCCATATGCGCCCCGCCCCTACCCAAAAATCAGCTGGCCGGTGGGAGGCATGCGTGCCCGCAGAGAAGTTCCCATAGGTTCGTCCTCACGGCTATAGGGTTCTACACACCAAAACAACAAGAGACAAGGACAGTTTTCTCCTGAATGCCATCACTCTGCTAAAAAACTAATTCCCACAACACTGTCAATTTAACTACTAAGACTGTATTACTATTCTTCTTCTCATCCTTACTAGTACCTATCTCCTCCCACTTATGGCTGTATCCATGTTGCTTGTATCTTTACAACTTATATTGTTTTTATTGTTTCTTAGTATGACTTGATTGCTTATTAGTATCCTATGGCTATCACTAAGTGTTGTATCTTATGATTCCTGATGAATATATTTTATTTTTTCTTTATGTACACTGAGAGCATATGCACCAAAGACAAATTCCTTGTGTGTCCAATCACACTCGGCCAATAAAAGAATTCTATTCTATTGTCCAGAGATTGGGCCACATTTCCTATTTCTGTTTAGCCAGAAGACCTGATTAGTAATATTGTATATATTCACCATCCGATTTCTTTTTCCTTGTTTGAAGTGGCCTTGGAAGGATTTTTAAATGGCCAAATTCATCTTTAAGGCCCATAAAGGTTTAAAATACACATTTTCTTAACTTTCAGAGTTCTAAAGAGAGCGATGAGAGTCTCAAAACCTGTATAAATAATAACAAATGAGTTCGTAATTTTTAGTCCCATTCATTCTGATAATTTGGGGAAAACTCTCGGAGCCTTAAATGAGATGCTGGCAGATTGTATTTGGGCCCCAGATGGTCCACTCTTATGTAGGACGTGAGTTTCTTCAATTGTTGGATCAGGCTGAATTAAACTTAAAATATATTTCTGGAGCATACGTAAAATGAGGAACAAGAGAAAAAGCCACAATCAAGACAACAGTCAGATAAAAGAAATCTTAGTTCAGTGCAGAAATGTAATTTGAGAAAGCATCTCAAACATGACCATCATTAGTTCTCATGAAGATAAAGAGAAGAAGCAAGCTCTTTCAAAATGTCTATGGAGTTTTGCAGTCATCCAGGTCATAGCTCTCCCAAAGGTGCTTTTTCAAGAGGCAACTGGACTGTCTAGATTTTTTTTTTGAAGACGTTTTGCTTCTCATCCAAGAAGCTTCTTCAGCTCTGAAGAGGGACAACCTTGGGGACAAGCTCTTTCAAACTTCCAAGATTCTGTTACTATACCCCTACAATAAAAGTAGTATAGGTTGCATGACTTTGATTTCCAAGTTTGGTCTGCCTTGGAGGGTTGACACATATTAAACCACAAGCTTACCAATTTTAGTTGCCTTGTTTATTTATTGAAACAAACATATATAACTGCCCATCTACCAGGAAATGTCAGGCTCCAAACCAGTGGTGAAATCCAAATTTTTTTACTACCGGTTCTGTGGGCGTGGCTTAGTGGGCGTGGTGTGGTGTGGTGTGGCTTGGTGGGTGTGGCAGGGGAAGGATATTGCAAAATTCCCACTCCAGGGGAAAGATACTGCAAAATCCCCATTCCCTCCCTACTCCTGGGGGAAGGATATTGCAAAATCTCCATCCCCACTCCACTCTGGGGCCAGCCAGAGATGGTATTTGCCGGTTCTCCAAACCACTCAAAATTTCCACTACCAGTTCTCCAGAACCTGTCAGAACCTGCTGGATTTCACCCCTGCTCCAAATGCCAAGAAAGACACATTGTGATTCTTCCAATCAGATTTCTTTGTTGCTCCTCACCTATAGACAGAATCCTGCCAAACTAACGCAAACTACACCCTCTCCCCATAAAGCATTCTAAGAACTATTAAGGAGGAGCTGTCTTCACCCACTTCCTTTTACACAAACTATCTGAACTGAGTTGCCTTTTGCCTGCCTGGAATGCACTCTCTCTTTCCTGAGAATCTGGATTGCCTTCCTTCACAGGAAGCTTGAAGATATAGCAATAGTTGTCAGGGTTCCAAGTAATAATCCCATAGCAAACAAAACTCCGAGGCAAGTAGATTCCTCAAAGAATAGTTTTATTGGATACGTCATATTGGTGCAGTTCTGGTGAAAACCAACTCTGAAGGTTCCCGCAGTTACTAATCTGAAGGTTACTAATTAAAAGTAAAAGTTTTTCCCCTTCCCCAAACAATCAAATCACATGGTCCAATCAGATCCAATGCCTGGTAACGTTACTCCTCCTCTCTCCAATCAGGTGTGAGGACGTCCTTGGTTCCCAGGAGAAAGTATTTTGTTTTGGCTACAAAACCCTAGCTATCTCTATTCCCCCGCTCCCTATCCCTCAGCTCCAGTGTGGCAACACTGAAGGTACAAAATGGCGTTGCCCAAGTCAGCTTCAGGGTTGACAATAGCACTTAGACTTACATACCGCTTCACAATGCTTTACAGTCCTCTCTAAGCGGTTTACAGAGTCAGCCTATTGCTCCCAACAATCTGGGTCCTCATTTTACCCACCTCGGAAAAATGGAAGGCTGAGTCAACCTTCAGCCTGTCAGGATTGAACTCCAGGCAATGAGCAAAGTCAGCCTGCAATACTGCATTCTAACTGCAAGATCATAAGGTTTTGCCATCGGCAATCATCATCATTAGGCTGCAATACTGCACTCTAACCACTGCACCATCACGACATCATATAGTAGTCAACTCCAGTCCATGAAATTAACGGATGCAAACTTTGGTGCAAACTGGGTTAATTAAGCTTGAGGTAATCACAAATAAATATTTCATGGGAAGACAACAGCATACTAGGCTGCATAAACAGAGGGACAGAATCAAGATCATGTGAAGTGTTAATACCACTTTATAAGGCCTTGGTAAGGCCACACTTTAAATATTGCATCCAGTTTTGGTCACCACGATGTAAAAATGATATTGAGACTCTAGAAGGAGTGGAGAGAAGAGCAACAAAGATGAACGGGGGACTGGAGGCTAAAACATATGAAGAACGGTTGCTGGAACTGGCTATGTCTAGTCTAATAGAAAGAAGGACTATCTCAGGGGCTACCACAAAGAAGAGGGAGTCAATCTATTCTCCAAAGCACCTGAGGGTAGAACAAGAAGCAATGATTGGTAACTAATCAAGGAGAGACCCAACCTAGAAAGAAGGAAAAATTTCCTGACAGTTAGAACTATTAATTAGTGGAACAACTTGCCTCCAGAAGTTGTGGATGCTCCAACACTGGACATTTTTAAGAAGAGACTGGATACCCATTTGTCTGAATTGATGTAGGGTTTCGTGCCTAAACAGGGGGTTGGACTAGAAGACCTCCAAGGTCCCTTCCAACTCCTATTCTATTCTATTCTATTCTATTCTATTCTATTCTATTCTATTCTATTCTATTCTATTCTATTCTATTCTATTCTATTCTATTCTATTCTATTCTATTCCATTCCATTCCATTCCATTCCATTCCATTCCATTCCATTCCATTCTATTGCTTTACATTTATGATTTAAGGAAGCTCCTGCAACATGTAAAGAGCGAGTGTGGCTTTAGTTGAATGTAGTGTGTGTGAAAGGCATCACCCACGCTTGAAGAGGTTAAGCAAGATACTGACTGGACCTTAGTCAAAATCTGAGTCAGACTGAATCTTATTGAGACCATACTAGAATTCCTTCCAGCAGTCAGCTAGATTCTGGAAGCTTGTTATTATCAGAAGGAAATTACTATCTAGAGACCTTTTGGAAGATTATCATTGGGTTCATTATAACCGTTATGTCTTTCATCTAGGGCAGAGGTGGGTTTCAGCAGGTTCTGACCAGTTCTGGAGAACTGGTAGCGGAAATTTTGAGTAGTTTGGAGAACCGGTAAATACCACCTCTCACTGGCCCTGCTCCCATCTATTCTCTGCCTCCCAAGTCCCAGCTGATTGGGAGGAAATGGGGATTTTACAGTATCCTTCCTCTGCCATTTCACCAGGCCACACCCACCAGGCTATACCACGCCCACCAGGCCACACCCACAGAACCGGTAGTACAAATTTTTGAAAGCCACCACTGATCTAGGGTTATGTTCCCATGTGCATTTGCGGTGCATATTTTCTTAGTTCATACAACCCACAGATACGCTAGAGATATCTAATCAAGGTTACCTCTGTGGAAACTCAGCATATCGTGCAAATATATTGAATTTTTACCTAGTTTGGTTAAGTGGGCTGTATGAAAACAGCTTATGACAAGTGGGAGGAAAATGGCTAGGTTACATTTTCCACGGCTGTGCCTTCTGACTTTTTAAAACTTTATATATTTTTTTCAGCTGCCCAACTGATATTTTTTTTCAAAAAGTGGATATGAACACATTGGTGTGAATAGATCTGAGGATGCTTCATTGCTAAGAAAATTAACCCAGCTTAAAAAAAAAAATAACAAATGTTCCTCCGAATTCTGCACATATTCTATTCGCTCGGAATATTCTGGGTCACTACAGGGAAGACGTATGTTGACTTTAGAGCAGATTATCATTACTGTCAACAGTAATGAAATCAGGAGGCGGAGGACAGCAGGCAACTGTATCAAGCCACAAAAGGGAACACACTCACCCAGGCTTGACAATAACCTCTCTGCATTCCTGCTGTAGCTTAATGATACAAAGGAAGGCAGGTAGAATCTAGCCTCAGTCACAGGACACTCTCTCTCTCCCTCTTTTAGGCTTCAGGAATTGCTAGTTGAGGGCTGCTCCTTCTCTCTCTCTCTCTCTCTCTCTCTCTCTCTCTCTCTCTCTCTCTCTCTCTCCCTTTCTCTCTTTCTGTCTTTTTCTTTCTTCCTTTCTCTCTCTCTCTCTTTCTGTCTCTTTCTCTCTGTCTTTCTCTGTGTGTGTCTCTTTCTCTCTTTCCCTTTCTCTTTCTCTGTCTGTCTGTCTCTTTCTCTGTTTGTCTTTCTTTGTGTGTATCTTTGTCTTTCTCCTTTTCTCTTTCTTTCTCTCTCTCTCTCTTTCTCTGTCTTTGTCTTTCTTCCTTTCTCTTTTTTCTCTCTGTCTTTCTCTGTGTGTTTCTTTCTCTCTCCCCCTCTCTCATTCTCTTTCTTTCTCTCTTTCTGTCTTCCTCTCTCTCTCTCTCTCTCTCTCTCTCTCTCTCTCTCACACACACACACACACACCAAATAAGACTAATTAGGGTTCTTGCATTATGGCTGTTTGGTTCACAAACATTTTAACTGATCATCAAGACATCAACTCACCTTCTACAGGTAGTCCTTAAAGTATGACTGCATTGAGCCGAACGTTTCTGTCATTAAGTCAGACATTTGTTAGGTGAGCTTTGACCCATTTTACGACCTTCCTGGCCACGTTTGCTATGTGAACCATGGCAGCTGATAAGTTAGTAACTTGGTTGGGAAGTGAATTTGGTTTCCCCATTGACTTTGCCTATCAGAAGTCGCAAAAGGTGATCACATGACCTTGGGACATAGCAGTGGTCATAAGCATGAACCAGTTGCCAAGTGTCTGAATTTTGATTACACAATCGTGGGAATACTGCAAATCTGTGCAAAACAATGACACATTGTTCAGTGCCTTTGTAACTCTGAATGGTCCTTAAACAAACGGTTGTAAGTCGAGGACTACCTGTTGTTGAATTTGCCTCTTGCTGATTTCAAAGGTATCTCCATGTAATTTTCTTGGCAATATTATGGAAGGAAACTACCACTCCAGGCAGTCCTTGATTTATGACCACAATTGAGCCCAAAATTTCTGTTGTTAAGTGAGACCTTTGTTGATTGAGTTTTGCCCCATTTTACAACTTTCCTTGCCACAGTTGTTAAGTGAATCATTGCAGTTAGTAACCCGGTTGTTAAGTGATGCTGGCTTCCCCATTGACTTTGCTTCTCAGAAGGTCGCAAAAGGGGATCACATGGACACTGCAACCGTCATAAATGTGAGTCCGTTGTCAAGCATCCAAATGTAAATCACGTGACCATGGGAGATGCTACAATGGTCGTAAGTGTGAAAAACAGTCGTAAGTCCCTTTTTTCCCCAGTGCTGTTGTAACTTCAGGCGGTCGCTAAACGAACTGTTATAAGTTGAGGACTACCCATATCTATCCGAGAATAAATTTAAAAACATAGCCTAAATTCAGCTACCCAGGCAGTCCTCAACTTATGATCCACAAGGGAGGCCCACATTTCCATTGCTAAGCAAGGCGATTGTTTTGTGAGTTTTGATCCATTTCATGATCCTTTTGCCACAGCTGTTAAACAAATCACTGCAGTTGTTAAGTGAATCATGAGATCCTTCAGTGATTCTGCCTCCCCCCACCACTGCCCCATTGACTTTGCTTGTTGGAAATCAGCGGGTGAGGTTACAAATGATCCCGGGACAGTAGAACTGTCATAAATACAAGCCAGTTGCCAAATGGTTGGTGCTGGCCTCCCAGGAGGTTACACGAGGCTGGCTCCAGAGGATTATTAACGCTTCTTTGAGTGAGGGTGTCTTGCCAGTTGCCTTGAAAGAGGTGGTGGTGAGGCCTCTCCTCAAGAAGCCTTCTCTGGACCCAGCTATTTTGGCTAATTATCGTCCAGTCTCCAACCTTCCCTTCTTGGCGAAGGTTGTTGAGAGTGTGGTGGCGCATCAACTTCCTGGGTATCTGGATGAAGCTGTCTATCTGGATCCGCTCCAGTCCGGCTTCAGGCCCGGGTACAGCACGGAAACGGCATTGGTCGCGTTGGTGGATGATCTCTGGAGGACTCGGGATAGGGGTTGCTCCTCTATCCTGGTCCTCTTAGATCTCTCAGCGGCTTTTGATACCATCGACCATGGTATCATGGTGCGCCGGCTGGAGGGGTTGGGAGTGGGGGGCACCGTTTTGCGGTGGTTCTCCTCCTATCTCTCCGACTGGTCGCAGACGGTGTTGGCAGGGGGGCAGAGGTCGACCCCGAGGCGCCTCACTTGTGGAGTGCCACAAGGGTTGGTCCTTTCGCCCCTTCTTTTCAACATCTATGTGAAGCCGCTGGGCGAGATCATCCGTGGCTTTGGGGTGAAGTTCCATCAGTACGCTGATGATACTGAGCTGTACTTCTCCACCCCAGGCCACCCCAACGATGCCATGGAAGTGATGTCCAGATGCCTGGAGGCCGTGCGGATCTGGATGGGGGGCAACAGGCTCCAACTCAACCCCTCCAAGACTGAGTGGCTGTGGCTTCCGGCGTCCCGATATGGCCAGTTGACTCCATCACTGACCATTGGTGGCGAGTCATTGGCCCCCATGGATAGGGCTCGCAACTTGGGCGTCCTCCTGAATGCACGGCTGTCTTTGGAGGAGCATGTGACGGCCGTGGCCAGGGGGGCTTTTTATCAGGCTCGCCTGATACGCCAGTTGAGTCCCTATCTAGATCGGGACTCCTTACGCACAGTCACTCAGGCACCCGTCATTTCCCGCCTGGACTACTGCAATGCTCTCTACATGGGGCTCCCCTTGAGGTGCACCCGGAGGCTCCAACTGGTGCAGAATGCGGCCGCGCGGGGGATTATGGGAGCAAGGGGGCGCTCCCATGTGACACCTCTCCTGCGTGAGCTGCATTGGCTTCCGGTGGTCTTCCGGGTGTGCTTCAAGGTGTTGGTGATCACCTTTAAAGCGCTCCATGGCATAGGGCCTGGGTACTTGCGGGACCGCCTTCTGCCACCGATAGCCTCCCACCGGCCAGTACGCTCCCACAGAGAGGGACTCCTCAGGGTGCCGTCGGCCAGACAATGTTGGCTGGCGACACCCAGGGGGAGAGCCTTCTCTGTGGCAGCACCAGCCCTCTGGAACGATTTGCTCCCAGAGATCCGTACGATACCTGATCTCCGGGCTTTCCACCGTGCCCTAAAAACTTTTTTATTTTGTCAAGCTGGGCTGGCGTAACCCCCCCCCCTCTTTTTTAAGTTTAAAGTTTTATGGGTTTTAAATTTTAATTGCCTATTGGGTTTTTTAAATTTATTGGGCCAAAATTATTTAATTCTTTTATCAATATTTTAAATTTTGTATTGGAGTGCTTTTTATTTTTGGCTGTACACTGCCCTGAGTCCACTAGGAGAAGGGCGGTATATAAATTTAATAAATAAATAAATAAATGCCCACATTTTGATCACATGACCATAATAGGGATGGTTGTTAGTGTGAAAACCAATCATAAGTTAAGTGTTTTTTAATCAGGGCAATCTGGTCTACTCAAATAGGGGTCGGAGCATACTGCTTCAAACACTTAATCTCTCCCCTGGAAGAGAGAGAGAGAGAGAGAGAGAGGGAGGGAGGGAGGGAGGGAGGGAGGGAGGGAGGGAGAGAGAGAGAGAGAGAGAGAGAATTCTTTATTGGCCAAGTGTGATTAGACACACAAGGAATTTGTCTTGGTGCATATGCTCTCAGTGTACATAAAAAGACAAGATACGTTCGTCAAGAATCATAAGGTACAACACTTAATGATAGTCATAGGAGACCAATAAGCAATCAAATCATATTAGGAAACAGTCAATATAAATCTTAAGGATACCAGCAACAAGGTTACAGTCATACAGCCATAAGTGGGAGGAGATGGGTGATGGGAATGATGAGAACATGAGAAGATTAATAGTAGTGCAGACTTAGTAACTAGTTTGACAGTGCTGAGGGAATTATTTGTTTAGCAGAGTGATGGCGTTTGGGAAAAAACTGTTCTGGTGTCTAGTTGTTCTGGTGTGCAGTGCTCTGTAGTGTCGTTTTGAGGGTAGGAGTTGAAACAGTTTATGTCCAGGATGCGAGGGTCTGTAAATAGTTTCACAGCCCTCTTTTTGACTTGCGCAGTATACAGGGCCTCCGTGGAAGGCAGGTTGGTAGCAATTGTTTTTTCTGCAGTTCTAATTATCCTCTGATGTCTGTGTCTGTCTTGTTGGGTTGCAGAGCCAAACCAGATAGTTATAGAGGTGCAAATGACAGACTCAATAATTCCTCTGTAGAACTCTATCAGCAGCTCTTTGGGCAGTTTGAGGTTTCTGAGTTGGTGCAGGAAGAACATTCTTTGTTGTGCTTTTTTGATGACTTAGAGGTTAATACATCTACCTAATATGTAAGTAGCCTGGGTTCAAATCCCAGAAGGGTATGGCTAGTTGACGAGAGCGAAATAGCTTGAAATAGATCTATACTAGTCTCCCTTTATTTTTTTGGCAGTAAATATAAATGTAACACAATCATAAGTTACCTTTTTCAGTGCTGTTGTAACTTTGAATGGTCCAGAGGTGGTATTCAGCTGGTTCGGACCGGTTCGGGAAAACCAGTAGTAGAGACTGCAGATGGGCAGTCCGCCATACCTGCTTGGACGTAACACCATCCTATTTAGTCACGTTTTCGAGGCTGGGAGCATGCGTGGAAAACCAGTAGTGAGAATATCTGAAACCCACCACTGGAATGGTCACTAAATGAATGATTATCTGTGTTTACCCACCCAGAGAAGAGTTTGTGCATTAGATTTATATTGATCGGACATGCAGAGTACCCCAAAAGTTGTGCTTTGATGGAGGCTGAATAATGGTTTGAAGATGTCTTCCCTTTCTCGGCCTTTTGAATTGATTCTTTCTCAACATCACAATACTATTATTCCCTGTGCTCTGGGTTTCATCTGTTGTTTAATTAACAACAACAACACATGCATTCCTCTTTTTAAAAAAAGATGTGACTTGGATATCTGTTTTTATTTTTCTTTCTTGGTTTTATATATATAGTTCTGTATTTTGTAATGGTAAGTCGGAAGTAATAAGGATTGAAAAAGTATTTCCTTTTTCGATCCTTATTAAAACCGTGCAATTTTCTTTAAAAAAGAAAAAAGAAAGAAAAAATGCATCACAAATTGGTATCCTCAAGCAGTTCTTTTGCTCTGATAAAACTTGTAAACAAGCCAGAAAGGTTGAGCCTATTTTCCATATGCCTTTTTATTCTTTTGTTATTCCCTGTCATATTTTAGATTTCCCTTTTGTGCTATGTAGGACATAATTATAGTAGAAAGTCCTGTTGGACTGTACTTTTCAGCAAATATACACAAATAGTCAAACTTTCTTTGTTGCCAGAGAGTAATCCCATTTAACAATGGAATTTAGTACCGAAGCAAAATGCATTTTTTGAGTAAATACTCTAAACAGTACAATAGCAGGAATTTTATACAGAGACTTACAAAGGCCTTACTGTAAAGAACCAGTTTTTGTTATTAGAACAACAACCACCACAAATATTTTGGATTTAAAGGAATTTGCAGCTCTCCTTGTCCTACAGACCAACAGTTGGTCATAATTTTGTGTTCCGTTGTCACTATATTGTTCAGGAGTTAGAGGTTGCTACAGTCTCATTTCATTTCATTTTGTTTCATTTTATTTCACTGACTTCTGCAGGACTTTCTTATTCCTATGTTACAGCGAGAGATAATTGAAACTTCAAAAACATCATCTTGTTTTGTTACCCATGTAAATCAAGAATGGATTTGGGTGGTTGTTTTTTTAAACCTGCGAACAATTAGCAAATTTCCCTTCTTGTTCCTTCCTTTCAGTAGATCTTTTGAAAAAAGATGTCCCTTACAGTTTGTGACCGTTAGATTTAAGGTTGTGCTATAACTGGCTGAATTATTAATTGGATTAATTTGGGAAGGGGATAGGACAGAGATGGCTAATCTTTTTGCCGTTGCGTGCCAAAAGTGGGGGGGGGGAAACAGAGGAGTGCACCTGGGGGCCCACACCCATAATTCAATGCACTCTGCCTCTCACGTATGCATGCGCGACTCTGCCGCGCTTCCCCCACTTTTGGCAGCTGATGGCATGGAGGGCCTGGCAGACCCCCTTTTTTTGCCCTCCCCAGGCTCCAGAGGCTTTCTAGGAGCCTGGGGAGGGTGAAAACGGCCTTCCTCACCACCCTGGAGGCGCTCCGGAGGCTAGAAACAGCCCGTTTCCTAACTTCTGGTGGGCCTGGAAAGCCTGAAAATCAGTTGGCTGGCACGCGTATGCGCACTAGAGCTGAGCTCATGTGCCCACAGATATGGCTCCGCATGCCATCTGTGGCATGTGTGTCATAGGTTCGCCATCACGGGGATAGGAAGTTGTAAAGGAGTTGTCTATAGGTATCTGCGAGATTGCCTTCTGCCACCGATAGCCTCCCACCGGTCAGTACGCTCCCACAGAGAGGGACTCCTCAGGGTGCCGTCGGTCAAAGTATGCCGATTGGCGACCCCCAGGGGGAAAGCCTTCTCTGTGGGGGCTCCCGCCCTATGGAATGAATTGCCCCTGGCGATACGTATGATCCCCGACCTACGTAACTTCCGCCGTGCCCTTAAGACTCTACTATTTCAACAGGCTGGGCTGACGAGATAATACATTTTAAATGGGCATTTTAATCTTGGGGTTTTTAAATAAAAATGGCCAAATTATCTTATTTGTTTTAATTGTTTTTTTTAAATTTTGTGGTATATATTGGTTTTTATTATGGCTGTGCACTGCCCTGAGTCCTTCGGGAGAAGGGCGGTATGGAAAATAAATAGATAGATAGATAGATAGATAGATAGATAGATAGATAGATAGATAGATAGACAGACAGACAGACAGACAGACAGACAGACAGACAGACAGACAGACAGACAGACAGATTCTCATCCACGTCACGCTTGTCCCAAAGGTGCTTTTCTCAAGAGGTAACTGGACTTTCTTGGTTTTTTCCCTTTGGAAGACATTGTGCTTTTCATCCAAGCAGCTTTTTCAGAATGTGGGTATATGCATCATTTTGTATTTAGTCATTTGTTTTGTCATGCTTATGGAGTGTGTATTGGAGGCGGAGACCCTTTGAGAGCTGTCTGCGATGAAATTTCATTTTTAATGTATGCCGATTAGTGTACGTTCAAAGTGATAACAAATTTTTTCTAAATCTAAGTCATGACCCGGATGCCTGAGAATGTCCATAGACATTTAGCGATGCATTTTGAGATGAACACCCTTCAAATGATGCGGCACCAGGGATGAAATCCAGCAGGTTCTGACAGGTTCTGGAGAACCGGTAGCGGAAATTTTGAGCAGTTCGGAGAACTGGAAAATACCACCTCTGGCTGGCCCCAGAGTGGGGTGGGAATGGAGATTTAGCAATATCCTTCCCCCAGGAATGAGGTGGGAATGGAGATTTTGTGGTATCCTTCTCCTGCCACACCTACCAACCCACGCCATGCCCACCAACCCACGCCCACAGAACCGGTAGTAAAAAAATTTGGATTTTACCACTGGTATGAACAGATTTCCAGAAAAATTGCAGACTCCAGAAACCATTTGCACTTCGGTTTGCGATGCAGACAACACTGACTTATCCCCAACAGCCTGCGCCTGTGTTCAACGGGGAAGAGACACAGGGCAGAAAACATCCTGCAGAAAGCACAGCTTCAACTTCTGAATGAAAGAATAAGACAGATGAATCTTACAATTGAGGTTCTGTAAGAGAGAAAGGAACCCAAAGAGAGCGGAAGAAGCTTCTTGGGTGAGAAGCGAAACAACTTCAAAGAAAAACAAGGAAGTCCATCCAGTTGCTTATTGTAAAAGGATATAGAGAAAATTCTCTCTAATCTCCTAGGAATGTGGGGATTTCTCTCAGGGTATTTTTTGACACTATAGCAACCTGTGACAAGGACTTCCATAACAAATAATTAGAGTTATTTTCTCCCTTTTTCAGATGTCCGGATAAGGCTTGCAAACTTCCCCCCCCCTCCCCTTTTCTTTGAACCAGGAATTGCGCCTGGGACAAATATAATTCTGTTCCGTCATCTTCGGGTTGTATAAAGGTACTTTTTGATCACATTTGATTCACTGAACGGCTTCTCCAGACGGTAATAAAGGACAAGTTATTTCAGTGGTTTCTACTTTGGTTAAAGCTTTAACTCTTTAATATCTGGAGAAAAGCAGAAAGCAGATTTACTTTATGACTACAAAGCGGTGTATGACTATACCACTTTCCTTGTGGTTTAGAATAGGCATAGAGAGCAGGGCTCTTAAGGAAAGCTCAAAATAATAATTCACACGATATAAGTTAAAATTAGGCATGGAGACATGTGATTGACCCCCTTAAGTGCGCATCAGGAAGAAAATAGTAGAAATGCTCCATTATTACATTAATGTCTCAAAGCTTGTCACTATACAAATGTACAGTAGATGCTGAAATAGAAATGGCCAGAGTTTTGATTTTCAAAGCTACTTTTTGATTTAGATTAGCTTTAGGTGTGCCCTGGTTAATAACAGAAGCTGGATGACGAACAAAATGTACTGGGAGGACGGGGAGAGGGAGTCTGGCATTAAATCACAAATCTATATTGTAGCAAAATTCTCATTGTCAGAATCTTTAACTGGGTGAAACAGTACATTATAGGACAACAATTTTTGAACTTCAAGGTACCTCAAACAGAATATGTCCAATATTCTGGATATGGCAGTCCACCCATTACTCCAGTGAAGTTGAAATTTTGCAAATTGTACAAACTGATTGATGACACAATACAAAACGTAATAAAGCATTTCCTGTGCTAATGCTTGACTATGTTACACAGTTTAGCAGGGGCTATTTTCAAGGCAGATATAACAAAATAACAGAATAACAGAGTTGGAAGAGACCTTGGAGGTCTTCTAGTCCAACCCCCTGCTCAAACAAGAGACTTTATACCATTCCAGACAAATAGTTGTCCAATCGCTTCTTAAAAACTCCCAGTGTTGGAGCATTCACAACTTCTGGAGGCAAGTTGTTCCACTGATCAATTGTTCTAACTGTCAGGAAATTTCTCCTTCTTTCTAGGTTGCTTCTCTCCTTGATTAGTTTCCATCCATTGCTTCTTGTCCTGCCTCCCAACTTTTCCAGTGAAGGCAGTCGATTAGAAGTCCTGCCATTGTTGAAGGCATTGAGGGATCTGGTAAAGAAATCTCTCTGAGAGGATGACCCAATGGGGCCCAGGTTATCTAGCATTAACTATAGTGATTTCTCTGCTGAATAACCTGTATGTGGATACAGCCAACACTTTTAAAGGACGGTTTTCAAGGAGAAAATACTTTTTGGTAGAACTGTGTTGTAAAATGCAAAACCTGCAGAAGTTGTTTTGTTTGACACCCTCTCTCCTCAATAAATCTTAAGAAAGGATTCCGAGCACCTTCTGAGGTTCTCAGACTTTTGAGTTCAAATTGGTGCACTCAGAATATTTTATTGGTTCTCAGTATAGTTTTCTGGGAATCATTTATAGAAATGTTTTGGAAGGAAAGGTCTTTGGTCATGAGTAGGAAGAACCAATAATGTTAGCGTAAATTTGTTAGAATAGTATTACTTTATACACAACACCTTCAATCAATCTAATCTAATCTAATCTAATCTAATCTAATCTAATCTAATCTAATCTATCTATCTATCTATCTATCTATCTATCTATCTATCTATCTATCTATCTATCTATCTATCTATCTATCTATCTATCTATCTATCCAGTGGTGGGATTCAGCCAGTTCTCACCTATTCGGGAGAACCGGTTGTTAACTTTCTAAGCAGTTTGGAGAACTGGTTGTTGGAAGAAATCTTGGTTTTTTTTCCATTTTACAGGGCGAATCCTGTAAGGAAGACAGGAAAGAAACATTTTTTCTAGCCTAATATTTATTGCCCTGTTTACAGAAACTGCCTCTCGGGTTAACCCTTATTACATTGTAACAGCTAAGGTGAAGCGCTCATCGACGTGAGTGATGTTGAGTTGGCCACACCCACATGGTCACATGACCACTAAGCCATGCCTACCCAGATGGTCATTAGGGCAGAGAACTGGTTGTTAAATTATTTGAATCCCATCTATCTATCTATCTATCTATCTATCTATCTATCTATCTATCTGTCTGTCTGTCTGTCTGTCTGTCTATCTATCTATCTATCTATCTGAATAGAACTTGAACAGACCTCAGATGTTTTCTACTCCAATCCTCTACTCAGTCAGGAAAGTATACCATTTCAGACAAGTAACTGTTTTCTCTTCTTATAAACCTTCAGTGATGAAGCTCCTACAACGTCTGAAGCAGGGATACAATTCAAAATTGTTCCCTACCGGTTCTATGGGTGTGGCTTGGTGGGCATGGCAGGGGAAAGATATTGCAAAATCTCCATTCCTACCCGACTCTGGAGCCAGCCAGAGGTGATATTTGCCGGTTCTCCAAACTACTCAAAATTTCCGCTACGGGTTCTCCAGAACCTGTTAGAACCTGCTGGATTTCACCCCTGGTCTGAAGAGAAGCTGTTCCACTGGTTAATTGTCCTCACTGTTTGGAAGTTTCTCCTTAATTCCAGGTTGCTTCTCTCCTTGACTAGTTTCCATCCGTTATTTCTTATCCTGCCCTCTGGTGCTTTGGAAAATAAGTTGACTTCCTCTTCTTTGTGGCAGCCCCTTAAATACTGGAAGACTTCTACTATGTCTCCCCTAGTCCTTCTTTTCTCTAGATTGGCCATACCCTTACATACTTTTATGTTACTTCATATCCAACACCTTACAGTCCTTTTGGATTCCCACACCTTTCTAATAATAGTAACCTTTTTGTTGCAAGAGCCAGTATGGTATAGTGGTTAAGGCATCAGATTAGAAATCATGAGACATTATGGGCCAGGCACTTTCTCTCAGCCCTAGAAAGGAAGCAATGACAAAGCACTTCTGAAAAACCTTGCCAAGAGAAATGCACACACTTGTTCAGTCTCCAATAGTAATTGGACACAATTCAATAGAGGGGGAAAAACACTGAAGGGGACAAGAATTTTAAAACAATTAAAGCAGTTTTTCTCAATCTTGGTCACTTTAAGGCCTTTGGACTTCAACTCCCAGAATTCCCCATCCAACATAGCTGGGGAATTCTGGGAGTTGAAGTCCACAATTCTGGGAATTGTAGTCCGCAGGTCTTAAGGTGATGAGAAACACTGTGTTAAAGGATTCCCATTGTCAAAGCAAGCCCTACAACCGCCTTGTAAGGAAGGCTCTTCCTGTTATTATCCCAGATTGTAGGCATATAGAGCTAAGCCTTAGTAGAGGCACGAGTGCTTTTTGTGGGAAGAGATTAAACATTCCAAAGCTGGCTTGGAGTAGCCACTTTATATAGTAAAGTCTACATTTGGCCAAGAGGCTCCTTACTAATGCTTCTTGTTTTTACTCTGGCATTCTACTAATCCAAGTGTGGCATAAATAGCTCTGTATGGGGGAGACCTCTGATTTCAAGATGCTATTAAGATGGGACAGAACAGAAGGCATTTGAGAAAGCAATTATGGCTTTGTCCCAGAGGGGATTTTTTCACAAAGCAACTGGACTTTTTAAGTTTGTTTTTCTTTGAAAAAGGTTTCCCTCCTCATCCATGAAACTTCTTCTGGCCAGAACTGAAGCAGTTTTTTTTAAAAAAAATTTAATTTATATGCCACCCTTCTCCGGAGACTCAGGGCGGCTTACAATGCGTTAAGCAATAGCCTTCATACTTTTGTATATACCTGCTTAATAGGGCTTTCGCCCCCCCCCCCCACACACACAAGTGGTGTTCTTTTTTATACAAAGTCAGTTTAGGGCCCCCACAATCCGGGTCCTCATTTTACCTACCTCGAAAGGATGGAAGGCTGAGTCAACCTTGAGCCTGGTGAGATTAAATTTACAAAAATTGCAGGCAGCTGGTGTCACTTTAGCACTACTTAAACTGCTGCGCCATGCAGGCTCTCATCCAAGTTTCTTGGATGAGAAGCAAAACGTTTTTTTAAAGAATGAGAAAGTCCACTTGTCTTTTGGAAAAAGCACCATCTTTTGGGAGGTGGGGGAGGGAAGACTTTTTGGGACAACCAGGACCTGGATGATTGAGAAACTCTATAGATTATGGGTCTATAGTTTGTTTGCTGGGAGACCTGGCGCGTGCAATAGGTAGAAGCTCAGGTTGTGCCATTACAAAAAAAAAAAAAAAAAAAATTCAAAAATGGCCAGAGAGTTTCGAGTTTTAAGTTGTCCCTGCGGGAAAATTCGCCTTTCCCACGTTCTGGCTCCCGAGACGTTGTCCCGAGAAGGAAAGCAATTTTTTTCGGGACGCGGGGCGGACGATTTGCAAACTGGAGGAGAAAGGATCTTCTTGCCTAGATATCGCTTCGCAACACGGGAACCCCGCAGAGGAGGTTTCCAGCGGATTGAAGCGTTGGTCTTGATCCTCTTGGCTGGAATCCCCGTCCTGG
Source organism: Masticophis lateralis (assembly GCA_030761175.1). Taxonomy (NCBI): domain Eukaryota; kingdom Metazoa; phylum Chordata; class Lepidosauria; order Squamata; family Colubridae; genus Masticophis; species Masticophis lateralis. The sequence goes on along the minus strand of JAUDYJ010000005.1, from coordinate 11,145,570 downwards.
CTCCTCCGTCCCCCCCCCCCCCACCCCACCCTTCCCCTCCCAGCCCCGTTCGATCCGCCCGGGCGAAATACGTCCCTGGCCTGCCACTCGCGTCCCTGCGTGAGCAATGCGACTGTCCTCTAGGTGGCTAAGACGCTGAGCTTGTCGATCAGAAAGATCGGCGGTTCGAATCCCTGAGCAGGAGGTTGGACTGGATGACCTCCAAGGTCCCTTCCAACTCTGTTACGGTTATTATTATATTACTGAAACGAGATCCCACTGGCGCCTACTTAAAAGGAACCCGCTTTTCATGCCTTGGGCCTGTGAAGAGCTGGAAGGATGGCATCTCAGTCGGGCAGGAATGTCGGGGTGGCGGGGACAACCGACGGGCACTTGAGGCAGGGTGTGGAATCCCGAGGCGAGGCGGGGGCTTCTTCGTCCCCTGATAAGGGGGCCATTCTCCTCCGGGAGCGGCTATCTCAACCAGCCCCCCCCCGCCCCTCCCAAGCAACATTTGGGCAGCTTTAAGCTTGAACTTTGCTCTTCCCGCGGCTGCGAAACGGGACAGGGGTGAAGGGTGAGAAAGGTCCGTTGGCCGGAACTACAAGGGCTCTTGACCAAACGTTTCCATTGGGATTTCTGAATGGAGCGGCGGATTGAGATGGCCCGCTACAGGGAGAGAGGAGGGGGCTACCGAAGAAGAGCAATTCGGAAAATAAGTGGGGAGGGGCAATCACATTTGGCCAGTAAAGAAGTCTGTCTGTCTGTCTGTCTATATCATCCATCTATCTATCTATCTATCTATCTATCTATCTATCTATCTATCTATCTATCTATCTATCTATCTATATCATCTATCTATCATCTATCTAGCTATCTAGCTATCTATCTAGCTATCATCTAGCTATCATCTATCTACCTATCTAGGTATCTACCATCTGTTATCTAGCTATCTATTTATCTCTATCTATCATCTAGCTATCTTATCTATCTATTTATCTCATCTATCTATCTATCTGTCTGTCTATATCTATCTATCTATCTATCTATCTATCTCATCTAGCTATCTATCTATCTATCTATCATCTAGCTATCATCTATCTACCTATCTAGCTATCTATCATCTGTTATCTAGCTATCTATTTATCTCTATCTATCATCTATCTATCTATATCATCTATCTATCTTACCTAGCTATCATCTATCTAGCTGTCTATATCATCTAGCTGTCTAGCTATCATCTATCTAGCTATCTAACATCTGTTATCTATCCATCTATCTATCTATCTATCTATCTATCTATCTATCTATATCTATCATCTATCTTATCTCTCTGTGTATCTGTCTATCTTACCTATCTATCATCTATACCATGTATCTATCTATCTATCTATCTATCTATCTATCTATCTATCTATCTATCTATCATCTAGCTATCATCTATCTACCTATCTAGCTATCTATCATCTGTTATCTAGCTATCTATTTATCTCTACCTATCATCTAGCTATCTTATCTATCTATCTATATCATCTATCTATCTTACCTAGCTATCATCTATCTAGCTGTCTATATCATCTAGCTGTCTAGCTATCATCTATCTAGCTATCTAACATCTGTTATCTATCTATCTATCTATCTATCTATCTATCTATCTATCTATCTATATCTATCATCTATCTTATCTCTCTGTGTATCTGTCTATCTTACCTATCTATCATCTATACCATCTATCTATCTATCTATCTATCTATCTATCTATCTATCTATCTATCTATCTATCTATCTATCATCTGTTATCTATAGCTATCTATCTCATCTATCTCATTTCATCTATCTGTATCATCGGTATCTATCTGTCTCTTCAAACCGCGGGTTTCCATAACCATGTATCACATCGAGGGTCGTCGACCGAACGAATACACTGCAACGCCTTTGGAGTGCTTTAGAGAGTCGGAGGGGTCTGGACTCTGGCGGCTTCACTTCTGGGGAAATTATTTCTCGCGCGTTTCTGGAAGTTCAGAACTGACTTTTGCTGGCTTGGGAATTAAGCTGGTCCAGACCTATTGGCCAAAGGACGTTTTTGGTCTATAATTGCATGCATAACTTAGCCCACTGAAGGAAATCCCTTTGCCCAGGACCCGTGGGTTGGCGGCGCAAACTCCTTCTCCAGCGACCTCTGTTCAGAAAAAGAGCTGGGTGAAAAGTGGAGCGAAGGGAGTGCTTGGGCTTAACATATTCGGGGACAGCGCTTCCTTGCTCCCGTCCAGGACGTGGAAAGCTCCCGTCCTAACCTTCTGATCCTCTGTGGCGGGATTGACTCCCCCAACCCAACCCACCACTGCAGGATCTGGCGTGACTCCGGATTCCTCCTTCCACCACCCGCAGCCTATGCCAAAGGCAAGACTTCGAAGCCAACCTAATTGCCAGGGCAACGCCTCAAATATAACCCTTGAATAAATTTCTCCCCACGGGTGTTTAGGTTTCGGAGGGGGTGGGTGGGTTTCCGGGTCTTCCAAGAGCGACGGCGCCGATTTAACAGTATTGGAGGCAGAATTTTTTTTTTCTATCGCCACCGCGTCGGCGGGGAGATTCTAAGAAAGGATTCCTTAAAGCGGCTCCCGGGGGCCTCGTGCCATCTTTTTTTTTCTCTGTTTCACTGAGTGGCCCGAAATCAAGAATCCACGCAATCAGCCTGTAGAAGAAGCTAGTGAGCCAAATGGGAGGTGAGGGGGGGACCCCTTTAAAACCATTAAGTTATATATATATATATAAAACCTAAAAGGGTAACGTAAATGCTTAATATAAAGTGCACTTAAGAGATCCCCCCACCCATCCACCCATCTCTCTCTCTCTCTCTCTTTCTCTCTCTCTCTCTTCTATCTATCTCACTTAAAAGGGTGACGTAAATGCTGTATACTTAAATATATAGTGCACTTAAAAGAGATATCCCACCCATCTCTCTCTCTCTCTTTCTCTATCTATCTATCTATCTATCTATCTATCTATCTATCTATCTATCATCTATCTATCTCACTTAAAAGGGTAACGTAAATGCTGTATACTTAAATATATAGTGCACTTAAAAGAGATTCCCCACCAATCTCTCTCTCTCTCTTTCTCTATCTATCTATCTATCTATCTATCTATCTATCTATCTATCTATGTATCTATCATCTATCTATGTATCTCACTTAAAAGGGTGACGTAAATGCTGTATACTTAAATATATAGTGCACTTAAAAGAGATCTCCCACCCATCTCTCTCTCTCTTTCTCTATCTATCTATCTATCTATCTATCTATCTATCTATCATCTATCTATCTATCTCACTTAAAAGGGTGACGTAAATGCTGTATACTTAAATATATAGTGCACTTAAAAGAGATATCCCACCCATCTCTCTCTCTCTCTTTCTCTATCTATCTATCTATCTCACTTAAAAGGGTAACGTAAATGCTGTATACTTAAATATATAGTGCACTTAAAAGAGATTCCCCACCCATCTCTCTCTCTCACTTTATCTATCTATCTATCTATCTATCTATCTATCTATCTATCTATCTATCTATCTATCATCTATCTATCTATCTCACTTAAAAGGGTGACGTAAATGCTGTATACTTAAATACATAGTGCACTTAAAAGGGTAATGTTTCTTGTGCATTTCCCCCCTGCCTAACCCTGCCTTAGACATGAACTTGGCAGCTCGCCCTGTTCATTTTAAAGGATTGTGGAAAAAGACTGCCTTTGTATCCCGAGGCCTAAAACAGGCTGTGGATCGAACTCCAAGCCATCATCTGAGGGCAGACAAGCCACCTTATCCCGTCTCTGCCCCCCCCCCACCACCCCCCGCGCTTTCCCCGTGAGCTTCTGTCCTTGTGCTCTCTCTTCCAGCATCCCACTGATTCTTCTGAAGTAGCCATGGGAAAGGCTGGGGCCAAGCGAACCTAGTATTGGGTGGGTGGGTGGGTGGGTGGGGTGGAGGAATCTCTGGGCCGGTCCCGCAGAACCTGGCTGTGGCACGCTTCGAAGTTTGCTCTAATGATTAAGAAACCGGGTTAGAAACCAGAAGACCATGAGTTCTAATCCTGAGTTTAGGCATGAAAGCCAGCTGGGTGACTTTTACACCAACCACGGGGAGATGGTGAGTTCTAGTCCCGCTTTAGGCACGAAAGCTGGGTAACTTCGGTCCAGCCATTCTCAGTCCAAGCCACCTCACGGGAGAGAAAATAAGAGGAGGAATTTGTTGATACCTAGGATGCTGGCAGCAACCCGTATCAGCCATTAGTACCAGTCAAATGGTATTTATGACGTATCTTTAAATCTTCAGAATAGAAGCAATCAGGAAACAATGTCAATATAAGGATACCAGCAACAAAGTTACAGTCATAAGTGGAAGGAGATGGGTGATGGGAACGATGAGAAGATTAATAGTAGTGCAGACTTAGTGAATAGTTTGCCAGTGTTGAGGGAAATATTTGTTTAGTAGAATGATGGCGTTTGGGAAAAACCTGTCCTTGTGTCTAGTTGTTCTGGTGTGCAGTGCTCTATAGCGTTGTTTTGAGGGTAGGAGTTGAAACAATTTATGTCCAATTGACTGAGTTTCATGTTTAATGCATAAAAGAAATAATAATAATAATAATAATAATAATAATAATAATAATAATAATAATAATAATAATAATAATAATAATAATAATAATAATACCTTAACAGTTCCTAGGTCCTTGGTTAGGACTTGAGCTGCTGAGCTATTAACCAGCCTCAAAGGCTGTAAATTTCACTACAGATTAAATAATAATAATAATAGCAGCCTTGGTGGCGCAGCAGCTTAAAGTGGTGTTAAAGTGACACCAGCTACCTGCAATTACTGCAAGTTCGAATCTCACCAGGCTCAAGGTTGACTCAGCCTTCCATCCTTCCGAGGTAGGTAAAATAAGGACCCGGATTGTGGGGGCAATAAGCTGATTTTGTATAAAAAAGAAAACCACTTTGGGAGGGGGGGGCGAAAGCCCTACTAAGCAGGTATATACAAAAGTATGAAGGCTATTGCTTAACGCATTGTAAGCAGCCCTGAGTCTCCGGAGAAGGGTGGCATATACATTAAATTTAATAATAATAATAATAATAATAATAATAATAATAATAATAATAATAATAATAACAACAACAACAACAACAACAACAACAACAACAACAACTTGCAAATTGAAATTGCAAATTGAAATTGAAATAACTTGCAAATTGAAGTTGAGCGACTATGGAAAAAGAAATCATGTGTTGTTCCGATTGTAACTGGAGCCCTTGGAGCAATACCCAAAGGGCTACCCCGCTATTTAGAAATTCTAAATTTACCGGACTTGAACATTTTGACTCTACAAAAAACCACCTTACTCGGAACAGCTTACATCCTCCGACGATATCTTAACAGTTCCTAGGTCCTTGGTTAGGACTCGAGCTGCTGAGCTATTAACCAGCCTCAAAGACTGTGAATCTCACTACCGATTAACCAATAATAATAATAATAGTAAAGGCGGGATATAAATCCTTCCTTCTTTCCTTTAAAAGTCTAAACTCGGTTGGTGAGGTTGGAAAGCAAGGAAGGGGAGAACATTCGCTGGAGTGGGGTTGATCGGGTGGGACGAACGAAAGCTCGTCGAAGTGGGACATCTCTGCCTCCTTCCCAACGGCGGGCTGGGGGGCTAGGCCGCCCTTAGGACTGGGTGATAGAGGTTGCGAGAGGAGAATAGGGACGGCCGGCCTTCCTTCCTGGAAGAGCGGGGGGCGGGGGGGGGGGGAGAGAAATCCGGCGGCTAGCAGAGCAGCAGCCCCGCGGCGAGTTTTTGTCTTGAGCTTCCCTCCGCTTGGGGCGAGGGCGCCTCCCTCCCGGAGCTGAGGTCGTTGGTAAACTGGGCTGCCTAAAAGGTCGGGATAGGTCGGGGGAGCGAAAGCAAAGGCTGGCTCTGCTTCATCCTGGACGAAGCGTCTTTTCCAGGAGTGGGGAAAAGGGTTTCCCTGACGCCCTGTCGAAAATCAAACCTTTTCCTGACTGAGTGAATGTTCCTGATAGATTCAGGATGGCTTACAAGTCTCCCACTCTCTACTTTGTCCTGTTTCCTGTCTTCTCTCTTTTTCCTTTTCTCTCTTCTTCTCTCTTCTTCCTCTCTTTTCGCTCTTCTCTCTTCTTCTCTCTTCTCCTCTTTTCTCTTTTCAACTCTCTTCTTTCTCTCTTTTTACTCTTCTCTCTTCTCTTTTCTTCTCTCTTCTTCCTCTCTTTTCGCTCGTCTCTCTTCTTCTCTTCTCTCCTCTCTTTTCTCCTTTCCCTCTTCCTCCCTGCCTCTCCCCCCCCACACACACACACCCCACACACACCCCGAAATAACCACAACAGCAAAGCTAGAGCCCTGTCACAACCTTGACTTTCGGAAGACAAGACGAAAACGAATTCCAACCGCCTTCCATCTGAATGAGCGATGCTGGTCCCAGTTGAAGATTATCCAAGCTTTCCTACTTGAAAGACCGAAACGAAGCAAACCTAATGCCTGCAGAATAATTTCACTAATCCCGCGTCCACTCCTTCGCATCTCGATCCCACTCCCCGCCGCCCCCAAACTCGGCAGCTGGTTTCCGCACAACGTGCTAACCCGCGTCAACATTGGTTAACAACCGTTTGCGAGCGACTCGTTGGTCCATAACGCCCATAACTCCGCTTTATGGGAATGAGCTCATTCACACGAATCGGTGCGGCAGATAAAAGTGGTTGGTTTGGGTTCGAGTTCGCCGTCGGGTCTGGTTTAATCGCGGCCCGGGCGTTCGAAGGTGGCGCCAGGTAACTTGAAGGAGGCCCGAACCAGCTTTAGCACGACTTTGAGACGGAGGGAGTTCGACTCCGGGATAGTACAGGGTCTAGATTCTAGAAACGTGGAATCTGGAAGCTCAGAAGTCTGGAAGTTTAGGTCTACGGAGAGACAACTTCCCTCGATCTGCTCCTCCGCTAGGCGTGCGGGACGGGGTACCTGATCTCTGGGTATAGATCTCTGAAGCTTCAAGCAAACTTAAGGGTGGGGGTGGGGGAGAGGAAAGCGCTGGGTGGGGGTGGGGTACGAAAACGAACTTTCTTGGAAACCAGCCAGAGAGGCGCAGTTTGGCAGCCTAGAGAACTATCCACGCGGCCAAGCCTTGCGTGCATGATTTTCTGGAATCTGGCCGGTTCACAAGCCCCAGAAATGTACACGTGTAGAGCATTCCCGCTTTTTTTTCCTCAGCGTTTCGAAGGAGGTTTTTTTTAAACCCCCCCCCCCACCTTCCCTTCCTCTTCTAATTCTTGCAAGGGGCGGGGAGGGAATGGGAGACTAATGGGACGCGCCCCCCCCCCCAAACGCAAGACATTGAAAGCAGCAGATGCTGGGACCGATTGAGCCTCGAGGTGCAATCCTCCCTCCCCCAATTTTTTTTTAAAGGAGGGGGATCTACCCACGATGATGTTATTAGTGGTGGGAATAACCATAATAACAACAGGAAGTCGGTCTGGTCGGGAGAGAAGAACAGCGAGGCTTCTGGCGGGTGTTTTTTTTTTCTTTTTTTCCCTTTTTGCGGTGCTGTTCCTCCTCCTTTGGGCGGGCGAGGGAAGGGAGGGGGGCCAACCTAAATCTTTATCAAGCTTCTATTCTGTGGCTTCAACAAACAGAATCCCCATTACTTCACGGCGCCTTTTGTCGGCCCCATACAAATGAGAACAAAATGGTTATTCAGGAAAACGCTTTTCGATTTTGTATTGTGTGTGGCTTCTCACAAAGCGCACTGTTATTGTATTAAAAAGAACCATCTGTAGCAGAAACAATGGCATTAAATTATCTTTGAATAACCACTGCAAAAAAAATAAAGCTTTTATTCTTTATTCTTATTCTCCTTCATGGAAAAAAAAGGGGGGGAGGAAGGAGAAAAAGGGACAGAGAATTGACTTTTTTGTTGTGGGTCCATTCTTATAACGCGCGCGCGCGGGCGCGCACCCGCACACACACATACACACAGAAAAACAGCCATTTGGATTTTTTTTTAAGCCATACCATAAACGATTTTCCCCTCTCCTTGTCTCTCTCTCTCTCTCTCTCTTTCCCGCTCCCCCCCCCCTTCATTCTAGGGACTGCAGTTTAATGCTAGGAGTAAGACTTGAAGGGTGTGTAGGCAAAACAGGAGAACTGGGGCTTAGAACACCCCGATTTCATTCCTTCGGGCTGAGGGAGGAGGACGAAGCAAAGGGCACGAGCGGAGCTTCCGAGCTGTCTGCCCGGGCGTCCGGGTGGGGCAAAAAAGGGGCACCCAAGCCCGGAGAGGCCGAGTGGGACACGAGAGCCCCCCGCGGGCTTGGCGATTCTTCGGCCAATCAATCACACGGCTTCCGAGACAGCCGTCCGGACTGGAAAGAATCTGTAAGTAACTTCAGCAACTTTGTCACGAACTCCAGTCGGCTTTTTCTCACCTTCGCCTGGGGTGGGAGTGGGGTGGGGGTAGAAGAGGCGGGGGGGGGAAGAGGAGATGTAGAGAAAGGGAAAAAAGGGGGGGACCCTGAAATCGGGGGAAGATGTAGAGCGGGTGACGGACGGGGACACTGGCTGTCTGGACAATTTCCATATTTTGGCTTCCCTGTTTTTTCCTTCCTTTCCCTGTTCCCGTTTTGGGATTGAAAGTGACAGTTTCTTGGAAAGCCGAATTGATGGATTGGCAAATTCATACTCGCCGCGGCATTCATTTCTTCCTGTATCCTCCTTACCCCTTTCCCCTCTCCACCCCACCACATCAGGAAGGAAGGAAGTAATGAAAGAAGGAAAGATAAGATAAGATAAGATAAGATAAGATAAGATAAGATAAGATAAGATAAGATAAGATAAGATAAGAGAGAGGAAAGAGCGTTCAACAAAAAGCGGAAGATTCAAAGAAGTGCCCGGCAAGAAAGCGAAAGCCGGTTTGGCAAAGACACTCAAGCGAGAGGCCAAACCGGGAGAGAAAAGTGAGTGACGGGGTCTCAGCTGCCTGTTCTCCGTGTGAATCTGACTCGGCGCATCCTGAACTTCCGGAAAACAGGTAAAGGAGGAAGATGGAGTGATGGGAGGCGGCCAGGACCGAAAGAGGAGAAAGAGCGGGGGAGAGGCGAGGAGAATGGGGGTTGGGGGGGTTGGGGGGACGGAAAACCAGAGGAAGAGGAAAATCAGGGAGCGCGGATTACCTGCCGAAGGCTTTAAGTAAAAGGTGCTGGCGTGGTGCCAGACGCCGAGGCTGGCTCTTGCTTACTCGCGCCCCCTGATGGTCAGAGGGCGACCGAGCCCTTCGCCCGCCCGCCCTTCGGAGAGGCCAGCTCTCTTCCCACCGCCCCAATTTGCTCGCCCCCCCCCCCCCGCTTTCCCAAAGAAGCAGGGATTTCTTTCCGTCTCCCTTCGTCGCTGCGGCGGCTTTGACGGCTTTCGCGCGGAACAACGAGAAGCGAAAGAATGAAAACGTCGCTAATTACAATGGAGGCTTAATCTCCCCCAGTTCAGTCCAATCCCCGTCGCCGGCCGCTCGGGTTCTGCGTATCCCCAGCAAAAGGGGTTCCTCGCCAGAGACGGAGCTGAATCTGTTTTGATTCCTTCCTTCCTTCCTTCCTTCCTTCCTTCCTTCCTTCCTTCCTTCCTTCCTTCCTTCCTTCCTATCGTCCTCCCTTCCTCCCTCTCTTTCTTCCTACCCATCTTCCTTCCCATTTTCCTCCCGCCCTCCCTCCCTTCCTTCCCATCTTCTTCCCGCCCTCTCTTCCTTCCTTCCCATCTTCCTCCCGCCCTCCCTTCCTTCCTTCCCATCTTCCTTCCTTCCCATCTTCCTCCCGCCCTCTCTTCCCTCCTTCCTTCCTTTTCCCCTTCCCTTCTTCCTTCCTTCCCATCTTCCTTCCTTCCTCCCTCTTGTCCTTCCCATCTTCTTTCCTTCCTTCCTCCCTCCCTCCCTTCCCTCTCCCGGATTTCCTGCTTTCTTTCTACCCATCCACTCCCCCAAAAAAACTTTAGGTTATTTTACAGGCTGCCGTAGATAAAGGTTAATCTCGGGTTGACTGACGGAGCTGTGATTGACAAGGGAGAAGGTGTGGAAGGCAAGGCGAGCTGTCTTATTTACAGCCCACTGCCGGCTACAGGGTCTTTGTTAGAAATGGGAAGCTAATTTAGCGCTGATCAAAAGCACCACGGAGTTAAAGGGGCTGGTAATGACTGCTAATTTCATTTCAGCCTCATACATCCCCGACCGCTATAATTAAAGACGTGCTATTTAAATACAGGTGAAGAGGCTTTTTAAGAGCGATTTGGGGTTTTATGGGGGGGGGGGAGAGAAGGAGGTGAGGCTGTTGCCATTTTATTTAGGCTCT